>CAMQGK010000270.1:2235000-2941828 GCA_947000775.1 Pterois miles | reverse complement strand
TTTGGTTTTCAAAATCCTTTTATTTACCAATTAGGCAATTGAAAACCAGATCACTTTTCTCACATGAGCCAAAAAACACAAAAAAAATCACATTAATGAAAAAAAAGCAGCAGCATATTTCTCTGATCAGAGATTAATAATCAAATCTCCATCCTCCCCCAGAGAGCATAAAACCCCTCCAATAGTCCATATGCGGCTGAAAACCTGCACATTGTCCATCATCTTGTAGTAGGTGTATTCCACCCTCAGTCTGGCCTTTAGTAGTCCCTCAAGGACCGGGACCACCTCCACACTACCGGCACCCTGAGCCCGGTTCCTTCGTGTTAGCCAGATGGCCAACTTGGCAGACCCAGACAAAAAGTTCATCAACGTATGAACAGTCTTCTTCTTGGCAGAGTATTTCGGGCCAAAGATAAACACTTCAAAAGAAAAACCTCCCCAAGACCCTGAAACCACCTTTTTAAAAGGTCAAACAATGCTGACAGCCGAGGACACTCAACAAATAAATGCTGGATGGTCTCAACCTGCCCACAGAAAGTGCATTCCTCCCCCAGATCAGGATCCAGGTGCGCTCTGTATCTGTTCGTGGCTATTGCCCCATGAACAACCCTCCACTGGAGGTCTGCTGTCCGCTTTTCAACGGGCAGCTTGTACAGAGTCCGCCAGCTGCCTTTCGGGGAAAAACCTGGACCAAAAAACTCAGTCCACTTCGACTCTCTCACCCCTGCCAGAGAGGGCAGGTTCAGAACCTTGATGCAGATCTGGTACAGTTGTTTTTTCCCAACAGTCTGAAAACTGCCCAGTTGGGGCGTTGTGAGTGTCAGCAGCTGACCTCCTCCCTCCTGCCACTCCCCCACAGCTGGGGTGATGGTCAGAGAGGGGAACCCATACTCGCCCTCCTCACTCCACTGGTCACACAGGGCCTGGTCTTCAGCAAACCCCCTCAGAGACTGTGGCAGGGCAGCCCGGACTTCCTCCACCACCCTGTTGATCAACCTGACAGAGGTGATGTTGCTGCTCTCCCTCAGGACGTCCACTGATTTTGAGGTCATCATTATCAGATGGCCCAGTTTGGTGCAGCCAGCCTCTCTGAGCTTGGTCCGCAGGCTGGCAGATTGGAGCGTTTTAGCTTTTATAAAGTTATTGAAGAATAAGGGTTCCTCAAACAGCCACATGCCTGGTGTTTCATTTGTGGTGCGTGTGCTGTTGAAAACTTTCCAAGCCTGCAGTACCGAGGAATAAAAAGCTGAGAGCCCACCAAGATCCACTTCCCCAGGTTGCAAGAGGAAGAGCTGTTTGTAATATCCCAAGCGCCCTGCTCTTCTGAACAACAGTCGAGCGGTATCCAGCCAGCCTGGGCCACAGTTATAGAGCAGTCTCTGTGCAGTCTGGAGTCTAAAGGAGGCAATTTTGGACTGGATGTTGACTAGTCCCTGCCCCCCTTCCTCCACAGGCAGGTAGAGGGCCACTGCCCGGACCCAGTGCCGGCCAGACCAGAAAAAGTCCACGATGGTTCTTTGAATGTCCTCAATCAGGTCTCTCGGTGGCGTCAAAGCAACAAGTTTGTGCCAGAGAGTCGAAGCGACCAAGTTATTGGCGACCAGAACTCTTCCCCTATATGACAGCTGGGGTAGCAACCATTTCCATTTAGACAACCGAGCACACACTTTCTCCTTCACTCCCTCCCAGTTCCTCCTCTGGAAACTCTCAGTTCCCAGGAACACTCCCAGCACTTTTAGCCCCTCCTTCCCCCACTCAAGTCCCCCAGGCAGGGTGGGCACCATCTGGTCTCCCCACTGCCCTACCAACAATGCCTCACTTTTCCCCCAGTTCACCCGTGCAGACGAGGCCTTTTCGTATAGGGACAGAGTGTCCCGCAAACATTGAACGTCCCCCTGAGAGGACACAAACACACAAACATCATCTGCATAAGCAGATACAGTAGGGGGACGCTCAATGATAGATGAACCAGGTATCGAGATACCACTGAGCCGCCCTCGCAATCTGAACAGCAAGGGCTCTATTGCAAGGCTGTAGAGTTGTCCCGATATAGGACAGCCCTGCCTGATCCCTCGCTGCACAGGAATCGGCCGACTCAGCCCTGCCCCCATCTTCACCATACACTGTGCACCACTATACAGTAAACTAACCCAAGATACAAAACCATCACCAAAACCAAAAGCCCTCAGTGCAGAAAACAAATAACAGTGATCCATCCTATCAAAAGCCTTCTCCTGATCTAGTGACACAATCCCAAAATTTACATTATAACCCCGACACAAATCAAGTACATCTCTCATCAGGAAGATATTGTCCATAATTGTCCTGTCAGGGACACAATATGTCTGGTCTGAGTTTACTATCAGTTCCAGGACGTTCTTCAGTCTGTTTGACAGAGCTCTGGAGAGCACCTTATAGTCTGTACACAACAGGGAAACTGGTCTCCAGTTCCTGAGCAGAGCCAGGTCCCCTTTCTTGGGCAGCAGCGAGAGTACTGCTCTCTGACACGACGCAGGGAGAAAACCAGATCTAAAACACTCAACCAAGACTTTGTGCAGATCAGGCCCAACGATTTTCCAGAAGCACTGGTAAAAATCGGCAGAGAGACCATCGACACCTGGTGCCCGACCTGACGCCATCTCTTTCACCGCTGTAGTCAGCTCCTCCAGCGTCAGCTCCGAGTCCAGAGCAGCCTTCTCCTCCGGGCTAAGCTGAGGGAGCCCCTCCAGGAGCTCCTCCCGACACTCCGCGCTGCAGGTTTCGGCCGCAAATAACTCAGTGTAGAAACCCACAGCATGGCTCCTCATCTCCCCCGGATCAGTGGTCACTCTGCCTCCTGGAAGCTCCAAAACGGTCATCCGCTTCCTTTGCGCCACCGATCTCTCCAGATCAAAAAAGAAGGAGCTCGGAGCATCCATGTCTTTGAGCTGGAGGAAACGAGACCTTACAAGTGCCCCCTTGACTCTCTCCTGCAGGAAGGAGCTCAGCTCCTGCCTCTTCTCCTGCAGCAGAAGACCAGTATTGGGACCTGGGTCCTGATGTAGTCCCTCCTCTATACACCTGATACTGGATTCGAGTTGTTTAATTACTGCCTTTATTTTTGCAGTAGACTGAGATGTGTACTGTTGGCAGAAGACCCGAATCTGTGTTTTCCCGACCTCCCACCACAGCTTCAATGAACTAAAATCGGATTTTTTTTGCTTCCCATCTTTGCCAGAAGCACTCAAAGCTCCGGCAAAAGACGCTGTCCTACAGGAGCTTGTTATTGAAGCACCAGTATGCATTAACCCTCTCACCTGGTGAGATGATCAGGTCTGCTGTTACTAGATGGTGGTCAGTGAAGCCAACTGGATTTATGGTGCTACTTGCTAACCGGGAGGAGAGATTTTTTGAAATGTATATCCTATCGAGTCTAGCTGTACTCACCCTGTTATTGCTGACCCTCACCCATGTGTACTGTCGTGATTTTGGATTTTTAACCCTCCATGTGTCTACCAGATCAGCCTGGATGATAATGTTTTTAAGGCTGTGAGATGACTGTGGGTGAGGTTCCTCACCTGTCCTATCTACAGTGAAGTCTAAAGTGCAGTTAAAATCTCCACCTAGAATTAACTGCTCCTGGTGGAGCTCCTTCAGCTCTCTCTCTAATACGCTAAAGAAAGCTACTCTGTCTGCTCCCTGAGTTGGAGCATAAATGTTGATGAAGCAGAACACTGAATCATCTATTTCTGCCCGGACCACCAGGAGCCGACCCTTCACCGCCTCAGAGGAGGATAAAACCTTTACATTAGCAGCTGCTCTAAACAGGACAGCCACTCCGGCACTGACATTAGAGCCATGGCTGAGGGCACACGACCCGTCCCACCATAAACCCCAGTCTGGTTCATCAGATGGAGTCGTGTGAGTCTCCTGCAGAAACATCACATCGACTCTTTTCTGACTGAACACCTCAGAAATTAAAGCTCTTTTCTGTCTATCTCTCCCCCCATTGATATTCAAAGACCCGATCTTAAGGCTCTGCATGGAGAGGGCAAAGAAGAGGACCAGACAAGAAGCAACACTCAAAGAACAGTACATGGAGGGAAACACCGTGCTGGACATGATCATTTTGATTTCTTTACTTTTTTAACAATTTTACCTTTCTTTTCCTTTCTCAACGTTGTTATATGTTTCTTTAGCCGGAAACGTTTCCTTTCATCTAGAAGATCGAATCCTACCATCCTTTTAAGCACATTAACGGATCTAATGAATTTCTCTGTGTCACCAAAGTAATCACTTACTTTGACAGATCTTTTAAAGGTTTCATCAAGAAACTGGTTTACTTCCTCTAATGAGTATAGATCTGTGAGCTTCTGAGAAAACTCACCCACAGACACTGTGTCTGACTCAGAGTCATAATCCATCTCATCCTCACATGAGACCTGGCTGTTGGACACAACCTGTCCTTCATTAGCAGCAGTGGAGGCTGCTTCATCCACAGTGACTGACTGAGAGAGTTCCTCAGTGTTCCCAGCCTGAGAGCTGCTGTCCTCCGCAGCTACAGAGTCCAGCTGCTCCTCAGCTGCTCTCTTATTGGTTTTAATCTGCGCCTCAGTGAAACCGGCCGAGGACCCGGCGGCGTCAGCCGCTTCCACGGCGCCGCGCACCGTGTCCACAGACACAAGCTCATCAGCAATGGGTGCGGCACCCGCCGCCGCCGCGGCAACGCGCACCGCATCAGCGGCACCCGCCGCGGCAATGCGCACCGCCTCAGCGGCACCCGCCGCCGCCGCGGCAGGAGCGGAACCACCCACCGCAACAGGTTCGGAAGCAGCTTCCCGCTGCTTGTGCGGACACGCGAACCGTTTATGTCCTACATCCCCACAATCAAAACATTTCATCTGTCCCGAGCTGGCGTACACCATGTAGGCACCGTCACCATGCTTCACTCTGAAGGACACCTCCAGAGTCTGAGCAGGTGAGTCCAGAAACATGAACACCTGCCGCCGCAGGGACTGAACATGCTTCAGTTTGGGATCTTTACATCCCAAACTCACCGTTTTAAACGCGCTCGCGAACTTACCGAAGCGCCGGAGCTCGTTCTCTAACAGCTCGTTAGGTATAAACGGCGGAACACCGGATACGGTGATCCGCGTGGACGGAGCTGACAGCGGGGAAACCTGTACATATATCTCCCTGATGAACACACCGCTCTCTATCAGCTGATAGACGCGAGGTTCACCGTTCAGGAACACAACTACCGCTTTATTCATTCTAGACGCAAACATCACATTATCATGACCTACCTGTTCACCGACTGCCAGCAGAACCTCCTCCACCGGAACGGTGTTATCCGGCGGGACGATACGCACTCCCTGCCGGATAGACGGAGGTGGCGTCTCGGCGGACGCCATTCCGCCCGAAAACACGCCGCACAAAACCACCGATCACAGTTAACAACACGCAAAACAGTTAGAGACAACTTACCGGATCATGTACAAAGTACAGAAGAAGAAAATGAGTGAAAAAGTCCAACAACAAGGATAGAAATCATTCAAAAGTCCCGCCACTCGCTCTGCCGACACCACGCACCCACACTCACACCCACCGGAACCGGAAAGAGAGGAGAGGAGAGGAGAGAAGAGGAGATGAGAGGAGAGGAGAGAAGAGGAGAGAGAGAGGAGAAGAGAAGTGAAGAGATCCATAATCAGGACTCTCCGGCTCTCAGGGAGGAGCTCACCCCTCCCGGAGCCTCTTGGAGAGGGAGCCACCAGGTCAAGGATCAGCACCTTCCTCCTGAACCCCGCCGCCTCCTAACGGAGCGAGAGGAGTGAATAAATGAGAGCGGCAGAGTCAGATAGCGACGGAAAGAGGGAAATTAAATATTGAAACGGGTTAAGCATTTCTCCTTCTCAACAATCCCAGCTCCTGTCCCTTCATCTCATTTCCACTTTCCTCCAGAGCTGCTCACAGATCATCATTTCCATAAAGCTCATTAATATGATAATTATCTGAGCTGTGTGCGTTCATTGACCAGATAAGCAGTAATTATGAGGTTCAGTCGGTGGAGCGTCCTCTAACCACCGGCAGTGAAGCTGGATGCTTGCAGAGCAACCTAAAACTACAGAGAGTATGTTACTGCAACCAGAAATTATTAATGATATTATGAGAACATGAGAGTCAACCAAAACAGTGAAGATGTCGGCCGAACAATGAGCAACATCCAGGCCTGAGGAGTGAAGCCGATGCCGAAGAGTCTTAAACCTGGATCCTGTCCACCAGCCAGCAGGGGGCGACTCCTCTGGGTCTATAGAGTCTCTAGAAAATGATCCTCCTCTCTGATTGATTACCTCAGTAAACACTGGAAACATCAGTTTCTGGTCTCAGTCTCTAGTTTCAGGCTTCAGTACAGCAGGATGTTCATTTAGTAGATTATGGTCCATTTAGAGTCAGATAGACCAGAAAGCAGGGGGGCTTTAGGGCGGGGCTACCTGCTGATTGACAGGTTGTTACCTCAGCGTTGTCCGAGCTTTCACAGTGTGTTCATGGAAGTTAATTATAACATTTCCAGTCACCTAAAAATATTTTATCCAGTTTTCAGTTGTACTTCACTCCACCCTCTCGAGTCCCAACCAAGATGGTGATGGCCAAAACCGGAGAAGGCGATGGCCAAAAGGACAAAATCAAGGCTCATTTGGGTTCATCTGAAATAGGTTATGAGGCCGATTGTATGTTTTTTTTCATCCTGTATATTGTCCCACTAGAAATGAAGGCCTATGGAAAGAGGCTGGGACACAACTAAAACACAGCGACAGCATTAGGGATGTTTCTATTGAAAGATGTGCAGCCTGATGCAGTCGTGGAGGACGCTGGATGTCAGCATACGATGAGGATACCTGAGCCGCGCTGTAAGATGTCGTCTGGCAGACACATCAGCTACACAGGACTTCCTGAACTGTCCAACACAGACCACGTAGCTCTGACCACAGTCGGACAGACCCAACCCAAAACCAGGACCGCAAACCCTGATTTGAACCCAACCGTGAATTTTATGAACCATCACACCCCTACTATGTATATACGCACAAAAAAATATTTAATACAATTTCTGAAGCCTTTTATGCATCCAAACTTTTCTTTTACATTTTTCCTCATGTCCCAAAACTGTGGCGTTGAGATGCGTGAAACAATTCAGTTATGACATTATTTCAAATGAAACTGTTTGATAGTCACATGAATATACACATATTAAAATGGTTTCATATTGTTTATACAAAGCATTGTTATTTGAGCAAATGCCACAAAGTTTCTTATTTTCATAAGATAAGTTAAGATAAGATAATCCTGTATTAGTCTCACAGTGGAGAACATGGCAACAATTCATGGCAACAAGCTGAGTTTTGTTGAATCACATGAGCCAATCAGAGTCTTTGAATTTTTTGAATTTCCAGCAGAGTTTTTAAACTCCTGGTGTCAAGGGAAACTGGGTATTTAACCAAAAGGGGGCTAGGTGATTGATCAAGGGAGAGAGAGAGAAAGAGAGAGAGAGAGAGAGAGAGAGAGAGAGAGAGAGAGAGAGACAGAGACACGCAGAGACACATAGACAAATTTAACAAAAGGTGAGTCTTTAATGTTAGACTGAAAGTTAACTCAAATAATACAAAGTAATAATACGAACTAGAAAGAAACAACTAAGCACGAAGAAACTAATAAGAACTAACAAGAAACTAATACACCAAAACTAGAATTAACACAAGACTAAAATACACAGAGAGACAGGGAGGATACACCAGTGCACAAACACAGACAATCGAAACTCATGACACCCAAGAGTGCAAACCTACCAGGAGGGAAAAGAAACAGGCAACACGGAGAAGCACGAGTAGAAGTAGGATACAGAGCACGGGGAGATCACAAGGACCTGAACAAATGCACCGACAAGACCAAAGGGGAAAGGGGTGGCTTAAACACAAGAGGGAAAGACAACCAGGTGAAACTAATCAGAGGAGGAGCAAACAATCAGGGAAAGTAGGTCAGGGGGTGTGAACCAAGAAAACGGAGGGAAAACACACAAGGGCAGGAAGTAAAAATAGAAATGATATAAAGACGCAAGACTTTCAAAATAAAACAGGAAACAACCCAAGACAAGACACCACTAACAGGACAGGGAGTGAAACACAAACAATATACTAGAAAAAAAACTCAATATAACAAGACAGCACCAAAAGGAATAAACTCATCGAAAAACTAACACAAAGAGTCCACAGCTGTGACACCTGGAGACGGTTTGTTGACATCATTTGGAGTCCAGCAGCACAGAAGACAGACAGACATCAGTTGACTCAGCAGCCTCAGTTAAGTGGTGAAAACTGACTGGTGGATTTTGCATTGTCAGCTTGTATTGACTGTTTCTCTGTTATTATCGTTAGCAAAAAGATCCTGTATCTTGAGAAGTGTATGTATTTATTTCCTTTTATTAACACTTTATTTTATCATTTTAAAATTGATATCCCATAAAAAAGTTGATTATCATCTGATAAGTGGGACAGCGTATTGACTTATTTGGCCATATAATTGTAGTTGACAGTCACAGCTCTTCCTCTGCAGTTTAGTTTGCTATAATCTAGTTATCACATTTAGAGAAATCAAACAAAATGAAGTTCAGATTTATTGTGTTTTGTAGAAGTATATGAAACACTACTGAGCACCATTTTTTTTCTAAAAGTGGGATTACTATTTATTTCTAACAGCTTTTATATTCAGTGTGTGTGTCCCTATCAGACTATTACTGGTTATACTACAGTAGGTGAGGGCATCTGTGTGAATGTAGATACTACTATACTGTAATTGTCTAACTACATTTAGCTCTCATTCACTTGGTTCAAAGTGTATCGCGCTAAAGTCTTTCTATACATTACAACTACATTAGTGTGTTTTAAAGCTTGTCACTGTTTCAGTGCTAAATATATCAGAGACAGCAGATTAAACAGTTTAGTTTGAACATCTTTCACTGTTTGCTGCTTAATCTGGGAATAGATGTGAAGAGGTTTCTGATTACTTGGACCCTCTTTACATCACAGGACATCAGCGTCCCTTCACAAAGACCTTTACGTTGTATTCCTGCCTGGATTAATATTTTAATTACGTTTTAGGTTTGGTCCAAGCATCTGGTCCACATGGCAAAGATGGTGAAGTTGTGGGACGGTGATCTACCCCGGGCCACCCGGACCCTGACGTTCATCCAGAGCCAGCTCGCTGAGCTGACCAGAACCTGTGGCGACGTGCTGCAGGGCGGCCTGGTCGGCTGCAGCTACTTCCTGGAGCTGGAGAATAAACTGGAGAAGATCCTCCATGAGGTGAGTGTTTCTCATCTTTGAGACATTTAGTTTCCAGCTGATTCAAACATTTAAATCTTATTAACACTATGATGATGATTTAGCCTTCCTCAGTACTATGTGATCTAAAATAAGTGATCGTCTTTGTAATTTGCAACCTGTTTCTCCAAAAAACAAAAATCCCAAAACCACTCTCACTGAAATGACGTTTTAAAGGGGACATATCATGAAAAACTCACTTTTCAGTGCTCGGACACATACATTTGAGTATCTGGAGTACCTACCAACCCACAAACTACCTGTTTAAAGGTGTACTATATTTGTCTCACAAGCAGACTGGGTTTTTTTCAGAAGGGGGTCTTAAAGAGACGGGCCCTGAACTGGAGCATTTCAAACACGTTGAATGCAGCTACGGGTATTTTATAGACCCAGCAATGACATTTTGGTTTATGTTAAAATTTGCAGTGCAAAGCTTCATTAATATACACAGTGTTGTTTCCCATTGTGGCATAAAACGAATGACTAAATAATGTGATTTAATCTAATTAATTTAATCATTGTGGTTGTACCTGTTCACTTCTATTCATTTGGACTGCAAAAACAATTTATGGTTGAAATATGATGATTTCTATAATTTCACTGAGGGTAAATTAAAATTTAAAGTATTACACAGTCCCACTGGATCCACTAAACAAGGCTGGTTAGTCAAACTAAAAACAAGGCTGCTTTTCTGATATAACTTTAGCTCAGTATACAGACAGACTGACTCTTTGTGTTCACACTGACTCTTTGGATAGAGCAGAGAGTCCAGTCAAAGCAGGAAACAGAGAGATGTGCTGTAGAGTTATTTTGCTCCATCTGGACAGTTTCTTTTCTGATGCTCAGTCACAGAAGCTGCTCACGTTTCCTTTTCCCTCTTGTCCAGGACTGTAAACCTCGTGCGCCACAAGGAGACTCGTCGGGTTTTTGCCATGAAGCAGATCAAACCGCAGTACGAGGAACAGAGCGATGAGGTCCTGCTGGAGCGGGACATCCTGGCCTTCCTCGACAGCCCTCTCGTCGTCTCCTTGTTCTGCTCATTTGAGACGAGGAACCACATGTACATGGTGATGGAGTATGTGGGAGGTAAGGAGGTTGCTTTTGGATCGGTCATACATGCATATACACTATATCCTCTGTGCACATGTGACACACTGAGAGGACCTACACACAGCATCTGACCTGTTGTGTCTCTCTGATCTGGTAGGTGGAGATTTTGGGACCTTGCTGAGATGCAATAAGTATTTCCATGTAGATGTGTCCCGCTTCTACGCTGCAGAGCTGGTGTTAGCGTTGGAGTACTTCCACAGCCACGGCATCATCCACCGAGACCTCAAACCTGACAAGTCAGGCTTCGACTTGTCCCTGTGGAAGGACATCTTGAACAGAATTTATCATTTTCCATGTCTGGTTTCACGCCCTCCTTAGTTATTGTCATGCTTTTCACTTTTCATGGTACAGTTTACAACAGCGTTGGTGGCAGTTAGACCATTTGAGGTTTTGAATTTCTAGCCATCAAAATTGATGGTTGTTGGAAATTAGAAGCTGCTACTCTGTCGCTGGCAGACAAAGCTAACGTAGTTTCATGAGTTGGTTGAAAACACAGTCTCTGACTTTCTCTTTGTTTCCTACTGACCAGTTTTAAATCTGGAAGGGCACTCGGAGAGCGCAGACATCCGCTGATTATGATTGATTTATACATTTAATGATTTTTAGATAGAAACACTGTTTAAAGCCGTTCCTTTGCTCCTATCATTTTGCTTTAGGAAACTCAAAGCCTGACAGAAGTGACATGCCTAGATATAGTTGCTTAGCTGTGATTGGACAGTTGCTGCTCAGGAGAAGGTGCAACAAACCTCTTTTTAATCTGGAGCAAAATTTACAGAAACTCTCCCAGTGCTGATATTTTTACCCAATCTTCTGCAGCGCCCTTTAGCTTTGACGACAGGCATTTTCTCAATCTGCAGCATCAGTGTCTTCAGTATTAATCTACCATGTCAAAGTTTACACAGTAATAACTGATTAATGCAAATTCACTTTAGCAACACTAATTTCTTTAAGGCATTAACACAACTGATCTTCTGGAGGTTGTACTGGGGTCAGTTTTAAAGATACAGTGAAAATGCTGGTATCGTATGAAACTAGAAAACATATTGAATCCGTCGGTACCGACCAGGTCATAGCTTGTAAACAAGGTTAAATACTTCTGCTGAATTTTGGCAAGAGGGTCAGAGTGGCCCCTTGACCTCTGACCTCCAGATGTGTGGATGTAAATGGGTTCTCTGGGTCCCCACCAGTCTCCCCTTTACAGACAAGCCCACTTTCTGATAGTCCCAGTCAGTCTGGATCAAGTCCTAGTCAAGTCAGCACTCTGACACACTGACAGCTGTTGTTGCCTGTTGGGCTGCAGTTTGTCATGTTCTGATTGGAGCAGATTGTTGATGCTAAAGTCAGAACCTGGGAGGGTTTCTGGACTATATCTATCATTGCTTTGTGTTGTTCATTGATTACTGATAATAAAAACACACCTACATTTGCATAAAGCAGCATTTTTGCCCACTATGTAGAGCAGTAGCCCACAAACCCCCAATGACTTTCCTGTTTGTCCTTCTTGCTACTGAAGTGGACTAATCCTGGCATATAGTGTAACATGAGACATGTTGTGCTTCCCTCCATTGTAGTCTTCTGATCACAAACACAGGACACCTCACTGTGGCTGATTTCGGGTTGTCCAAGTCCGGGTCGGCGAACATGGCAGCCTGCCTGACCGAGGAAGACTGTCGGCGAGTCGCCAGAGAGTTCACCGATAGAGAGGTTAGTCTCTTCTTTTCTTTTCTTTCTGTCTTCTTATTTCAACTTGTGTAAATCCTGTGTTATACGTATTTTCCTCCTTCATTTTCTCCTACAGTGTTGCGGCACGCTTCCATATTTAGCCCCAGAGGTGATACTAGGGACGGGCTATGGAAAGCCCTTAGACTGGTGGGTCACAGGGATCATCCTGTATGAATTCCTGTTTGGCGTCACACCGTTTGGATACAGGATCAAGGACTGGGTCAGGGATGCTCCGGAGGTCCGTCACCGAGTGACCAAAGGTAGGAATCGTTAGCTCCTACATTATCTTCTCATCACATGCAACCTTTCTACACGTTTGTCATTCTAGCAGTTCTGAATGAATCTTTCTGTGTTTTAAAAATGACTTTATGCATTTTAATGCTAGGTTTATAATGTTTTCCTCTAAGAATTATATCATTCAGTCCCTTTGGTGATGCCAATTAAATGTAAATTTCTTAATCAGATCAACTGATATGTGCTTCTTTTCCAGATGAACTCTTGACACCAAATATAGACGATCCACGGATACAGTCTGCCAACAGCCTCCTGCATCGTCTCCTGGATAAGAACTGTGAGACGCGTCTTGGTACAAGTAAGTGACAGCTTTACTGAAGACAGACTGTATGAGAAACAGAGAAACTGTGTTGTATTAGAGTACTAACTGGTGTCATGGTTAGAGGTGAGCTACATATAAAGTGATCATGTTGTCCATAGACAGACTAGACCCTGAGAGCTCCAGAGACCTCAGAGAGGGCAGTGTGGATGTTTGGGTCAGGTATCAGGTCCAACATGTGGAGATGTACAAACTAAATGTTGTTGTCACTTCTTCTCCAGGAGGAGCCTGTGAGGTGAAAAGACACCCATTCTTCCGATCTGTGGACTGGAGCGACGTCCTCAACCAGAAGCCTCCATACGTCCCTAAACTGGACAATGAGGAGGACACACACACCTTTACAGGTAGGTGCCAACGCAGACACATCGACAAAGGTCTTTTTCTCTGAGGAAGCTTCCTAACGGAGTGAAATGACCCCGAAGTATCTGAGTAGCAGCCGTGATGAGAGCTGCTCAGACTCTCTAAACGCTGAGGAAAGGTGCTTCAGTGCTTCCTTTCTTATCTCCTTTAGCTTAGGACACACTGGAGCATCCTTTACCAAAGGAAAGGAGATAATGCCGTCCCACAATTCCTTGTAGCTGCAACATTCACAGTGACGCATCATTCTGTTGTTCATGAAAACAAACAATACGCTTATCTTGCATATTATCTTCATACAGTCGTTCACTAGTTGGGATTCATGTTGATAAATATGAGTTGAAAGTGACGACCATCTGGTCTCAGTTTATTTTTAATGATTTATTTATTTTATTTATATAAAAAGTGGAGAAGAAAAGACATCATTGTTTGCCTCTTCGACCGAAGCCAAACACTCATGTCTGACGTGAGGAGTAGACTTGTTTTTTTTTCAGTGATGTTTGGTGTGAATTTTAGGATAAATATGTCGGTCTTTCCCAGGCCTTAACTCATATTGGTTGTTGCACATTGGTTGTTGGTTGCAGGATGTCCTCTGCTGCTGTCGGACACATGCCCTCATGGTGGTGACGTCCAGGTTGGATCACCTGCAGAGCCGACAGACTTCAAGGAGGTAGGCTTCAGTTTTTCTCCAGCTCCTCACCTCTCGCTGCTGGTTGAGGCTGTCTAAATCTGCTTCTCTCTATTGAAGAAACAGTGAATATAAAGAACTGACTGGTTTTCTCTTAAAACTCCAGGAGTACAGCAGCCCCCTGCCCCCCCCCCCCCCAAGCTGATGAATCGGGACCTGCTGTCAGAACAGCCGGTCCACAGCGAGGCAGTGGAGGAGCGGGAACCGGACAGCACCGAACCCGTCGTGGACGACTCCGGTGTGGACAGCACCGAGGACAGCTCCAGTGACACCACTGAGGACAGCACCAAGGACAGCTCCAGTAAGGACAGCAAAATGCGTCAAATAAGGAGAAAACTGCTGTGGTTTCCTCACAAGATCAGAAAGATGATGTCCAAACCCTGCATCTCCCGGACAGCTGACCTGTTATTACCGTTCAACACAGATGGCTGCCACTTATAATCTGTATAATATGTGTATATTTTGTAAATAAAAAGATAAAAATTAAAAATGACAGATGCAATGGAGCTTTTTTAACATACCAATAAGACGAACTACTTCAGGGTGAGTGTATGCTGACGATGATCATGTGATGATTGTTGAACTCTTAAAGCAACCTAGAAATTTAACAGTGTGAGTTGCATAATAAGCAGTTACAGCAGCTAAATGAAGCAATGTAATAGAATAGTTTAAAAAACAGATGATCGCATCGCCTGCAGAAAATGACAGCTGAAATTTATTGCAAAGCGTTGCTGAAAATACAGAAATTTAAAAGCTGAAATGCAGAATAGACTTCTGGTTTCAGACCCGACTTGGTGCTCTGGTCCCCCTCCCTGAAGACGGTTTACATCACTGAGCTCACCGTGCCCCGGGAGGAGGCAGCGGAGGAGGCCAATGAGCGGAAACACCTGCGTTACGCCGTCCTAGCTGCTGAAGCTCAACGTCGGGGCTGGGACACACAAACTGGACCAGTGGAGGTCGGGTTCAGAGGTTTTGTGGCAGCATCTACCACCAAACCCTTGAGGGACCTGAGATTCAGGGGCCAGAGCTCAGCCATCAAAGCTGCATCGGAAGCAGCAGAAAGAAGCAGCCGAAAGGTCAAGCTGAGGTTGGATCAGCTCGTTGGTGAGGGTGTATCGTGTTAAAGGCCCAAACGCCCCGATGATCTGAAGAAACACGACTGAAGATCATCCCAAGAATCTCCAACACAATCCTGGTTTACTCTTCACCAGTGAACTTTGCACAAAGGATGTTAACGTCTCGTCCCGTTTGGGAATCTAGAAAGTAATATTTGGATTGATTAAGCCTTTACAAGTATAAGTGTGGGACAGGAAGTAGTATTTGGGTAGAATCAACTTTTATTTTGAAACATTAGGTCCATCCCTAGTTTCCTGTTCACATACAGTGAGAGTTAGGTCTTTTATTGATTAGGGCCCGAGCACCGACCGCAGGTTGGCAAGGACCCTATTATTTTTCTAATTATTATAATTAATATTATCATTCTATTGTGTCTTTGAGGGAAAAAAACGAGGTGCTTTGGATATTCAAAAAGTTTTGAAAATTGGCACACTGAAATGGGATTTTGACATTGGTCCCATGGTCGGGTGTAGCAGATTGGCTCGGTAACGCCCCCTACCGATTTCACCGGTGGCATGTTTCACCTAGATGTATGAGTCTGCCCCAAACTTCACCTACTTCACAATAGTCCAGGCCTGAGGACATCTATCTACCATCTCGACTTTGACCCTGAGCTCCTTCTGACTGCAGGCAAGCTGTGAATCACACTGGATGACGCTCGCTGGCAGGCGTTTTGAATGTTGGTCCTTAACTTTCTGAATGAGACCTGTACAAAATGTATGCCAAAATTCAAAATATGTCTTTTTTTACACCAACAGGATGGGAAAGACAACATTTAACCTTAGGAGGACATAGTAAAAAATAATAATTTGGCAAAGTAAAAAATAAATAAGTTAAGTAAGTAACTTATTAGTAGTTAGTAGTAGTTAGTTATTAGTAAATAGAGCAAAAATAATCTTAAAAATAAATCAAGCCATTTTATGAATAAAATGTTACATAAATTGATATTTCTGTCTTAATTTGCTTCTTTATTTATTTATCTTTGTAATAATTTCCCTATTTATTAACTCTTCTGTGTAATATTACCTTTTCCCCCCGACCCCTTGACGACAGGGGTTGAGTGACAGTCTCCTCATTTGCATAATGAGGCAGAAATGCATGAAGAAATATGAGAAGAAATGTATGGAAAAAAGGACATAGAAATAGAAATTTAAGTTTTTAAAAAAGGGGTGAATTGCAAAGGAAATATTATGCATCAATAAATAAATGCATGAATAAATACATACATACAAAATGCATATAAAATAAATAAAAACATATGTGCAAAAAAAGGCTGCACGGTGGTGCAGTGGTTAGCACTCTCGCCTCACAGCAAGAGGGTCGCAGGTTCGATTCCGGCTTGGGACTCTTCTGTGTGGAGTTTGCATGTTCTCCCTGTGTCAGCGTGGGTTTTCTCCGGGTACTCCGGCTTCCTCCCACAGTCCAAAGACATGCTGTTTAGGTTAACTGATGACTCTAAATTGCCTGTAGGTGTGGATGTGAGTGTGAATGGTTGTCTGTCTCTATGTTGTCTGTCTCTATGTTGTCTGTCTCTGTGTCCTGTGATGGACTGGAGACCTGTCCAGGTGAACCCGCCTTCGCCCAATGCCAGCTGGGATCGGCTCCAGCCCCCGAGACCCCTAACGGGATAAGAGGTTTACGATGGATGGATGAATGGATATGTGCAAAAAAACAAAATAATGCAAAATAAATAAATAAAAAATGAATGCAAAAAATAAATGTGTTTAAAAATGAATAATAATAAATACATGAATAAATAAAATGGAAAATTAAACAAAAGAGTAAATAAATAAGGGAATTAAAAAGATAGAAAAAGATAGATAAATAAACAAAGAAGCAAATTAAAACATAAATCAGTTTATGGCACATTTTACCAGTTAATGAATGGCTACATTTACAGTTGATATTATTTTTATACATTTAATTACATAATTACAAATGTATTTATTGATTTAGTCATTTAGTTATTTATGCATTTATTTTGGATTTTGGCAGGATCCTTCCTTCATATTCAACAGTATTTAAACTTTGAGACACGACAACAAAATGTTAATTGTTATGGAGTCAGACATGTATAAACATACTGTAAATAAATAAATAAACATGCACATTGAAAATGAGCAACAACTGCATTATATCCACCATGACATACTGATATATGGCATTAGACTTTTCATGAGAAATATTTCATTATACTGTGAACTTGCCTGTTTGACAAAAAAATACAAATGGGGAATCATCAATATATCAAATGAGCAGAGGCAAAGGCGGTGTAAGAAAAATATCTTTAATATGTGCACATAATAAACTGTGATCAGAATAGCATTGTGGCCGATTTAGAGGGTTCCCTTATTATTTTAGGGATAACGGGGCGCCATCTGGTGGTGAAACCCCGACATGACCGTTACCTCCACAGCTGCCTTCAGGGGAGACTCGATAAACAGAAACACATCCGACCACTAGAGAAGCGCCATAAACTATCTGACCGTTAGATACGACACGTGTGCCATCCCAGGTGGCAGTCTACCTTGTTCTGGTCCAACGGGCTGAGCTGAGATGTTAGCAAGCTGCTGAGCTCTCTGGACTCATAGACCTCGACCCTGAACTGAGTCAACGGGCTCCTTGATGGACTTCCTGTGGACCAGTTGTGTTGTAACTGAAGCACACTGAGGTTGAAACGTTGGAGGGAACCTCGTGGGCTTGAAGAGATGCATTCCTGTGCAGACATAAATGTAGGAATTATGGCCAAACCGCGCGATTACGACCGAACAAACGTTGCTCTGAAAGTGAAATTCAGTGTGTATTTTCTCCTCACTCTGTGACTTGGCCTTAATTAATCTTCATTATTAAACTAAAACAGCTAAAATACACCCAAGCGCTTAAAATCGTTAACCACACGAGCCATGTTTACAACTCCACGGTTACTACTGCATCGTTGTTCCCACTGCTGAATTTACTGAAACATCTGCGGTTGGAGCTTGCGAAGTGTCCGTGAACGCATCGCGGCCCTCTACCGGCCAGTGGCGGCAGCGCAGCCGCGGCTGCGCGCTGGGACTGGTCCTTTCGCAGCCATTTTCTGTCCAACCAAACAGCCGTCTCAGGAAGGTAACCAACCAGGGCTTCATTGCAGGTTTGTGCCTGGCTCCGGCCAATGATTGCTAACCGATTTCTCGTTAGCTCGAATGGAAATGTCCGTCTCTGTCTGATTTTTTATTTGTTGTCTGAGTGAATGAGGGCTGCTCATCAGGAAGTATCCAGCGGGCGAAACTTTAGAAACGACTATTTAACATTTCGGCCCCGGCGGCCACGTCTTGCTCCGCTCTGTACGACAAAGAGCGGGCCAGCGCAGTCTCTGCTGGCGCCAGTTGCAGTGGACTTCCAATGAAAATGTATTCAAGGGACACTATGTACCTGAATAGGTTAACCACGGAAGGTAACACGCCGCTGGACAGCCTCTCTTCATTTACGCTGAACTCATTAACGTTAGTTTGCTATGTTCAAACCAGCGACCTGGCTAGCTAACTAGCTCCTTTCATGGGTTGACATTAGCTAACGCTAGCTTAATATCTCGCATAGCCGCGGCTGTCTGCTAGCTTAGCACACGAAAGCTAAATGTAGATTAATGCATTTAGCGTGTTGCTAACGTAAACGGATCCTTGTATGTATACAGCTGTCTATAACTAGTCACAATGCTAACTGCTCGACACAACCAGCTAGCTAACGTTAGCTCGCTACTCCAGTGTCGTGCCAGATATCTCCTCAGAATGTAGCCCCTCGAGCCAGTAAACACATTTCATCATTCAAAACTGCGTGTAATATGAAGGGGGCATGTTTCGATGCCATCGTTGACAACCTCTAAAAATATCTCCGTCCTCTAATAGAGGCTACTCAACGTAGTCGGTGTGTCTACAATGGAAACGTTGATGTTAACGCCGAGTGCAACATCTGGCACCGGACCAGAGGCGCTTTTTCGCCAAGTCAGCGAGCTAATGACCGGCAGGATAGCCTCGGTAACCAGTTCCTCTCCGTAACACAGAGACACAGCAAAACACACATCCGGCTCATTTCAACCTGCTTTAACTGTGCAAACTAACACAAATTCAATACACGTCTTTTTCTGCGGCTGCAGCTACTGTTGACCTTATTAGTATCAGTATACAGTATATCCCATCCATTGTGAATGGACATGTAGCCCATGTCTATAGTTGTCAGACATATGGGGCTGCACTTTAAAACACTAACCTGTGAAGAGTTCCCAGCAGTAATGACTGGACACACAACTCAGATTCATAGAGGCCTGGAAGTACAGACTGTAGGGCTACAGTCAACGATACTCATTATCAGTGACATTACTGATTATTTTCTCAATTAATTAATTAATTTCCAATAAAATGGTGGGAAACAACCTATTATAATTACCCAGAACCAATGGTGACCTATTCACATAGTTGATGTAGTCTAGATACATATCCAGGGTAGTATGGAAAACTATGGACTTTGATTTTAGTCTTTTCCAGGTTAGGACAAGTATGGAAATATTTGTGTTTCCAGACTATTGCCTGTATCCTGTTCAAAATGTATTCGGAATTTTCAAAATATAAATTGATCATACAAGCAGGGTTTTTCATGGTGTTTGTAGCTGGCAACCTGCACAGCTGAAATATTTACTGCAGTGTGAGAGAGCATGTGTGTGAACACGGTCAACATACACTCTTCTAAGCTCCAATGCCACACACATTCTGTAATTTACCCAGTAAATCAGTTAAAACCAGTACCAGAAGAGCTTGGTATGTTGGTGTGAGTATCAGCTGATATCAACAATCTGTCTGCTTATCCCGATGTATTTGTTATTTCTTTAAGCATGTCATACTGTGTTGGTCATAAGCAGCTTTAAAAAAGTTATGAATAGTTCACTAATTATTTTACAAAAAGGATGTGAACATTGTCAGCTCGTGCAGATACTCCTCACTTAGTTTTTATGAGGCGTGGCACTGCGCTGTTATCAATCGCCAGTATGAATTTCCCAGAAAACCTGATATGGAGAATATAGAGAAGTTGTGAGAAGTGCCAGCACGCAAGAAAAAGTCACAGTACGCCAAGGAGTGAAATGTAGAAGTGTTGGTACTGCTCAACACATACCATTGGTTCTGGTTTCATTTTGATATTGTTGCGAAGTGATCAAGGGGACACAACGCCATACCCAGAACATGACAGCAGTCCTGATGAGGGTGCAGAGCATCTCCTACTTTATTATAGCCATCAACTTGGCTTCTAAAAATAGTGCAACACCGGATTAAAACAACAGAGGAATACAGGAAACCATATTTGCATTTTCTTAAGTTTGGAACAGATGAAGCTACTCCCACATAGATTTTATATATATATATATATATATATATATATATATATATATATATATATATATATATATATATATAGTACTTTTATTTAGTTGTCCCTGCTTTAAATGATGTAGCGCAGCCTGTCTGGATGTTTGGTACATTTACAGTTGTGCTCATAGTTTACATACCCTGCAGAATTTATGATTTCTTGGCCATTTCTCGGATAATATGAATGATAACAGAAAAACTTTTTAAACCTGCATGTGTCAATTTGTGTGTATATTATCAGCCCAAAACTTCAAGGGTATGTGAACTCATGATCAGGATCATTTAGGTAGTTTCTGTTGTCATTATGATTTAAAAAGAGTGAACACAGTTGTTTGATTAAAAAATGGCTTTACCCAACCACCGACCATGAGTGAAAGAAAAGTTTTTGTGTTATCATTCATATTCTCTGAGAAATGGCCAAGAAATCATAAATTCTGCAGGGTACGTAAACTATGAGCACAACTGTAGGTTTTGCAGTTGCATTATTATCGCTTTTCCTATTGAAACGAGACGTGGGTTTGTGTCGCAGATGGACGGAGACAGCTCGACCACCGACGCCTCCCAGCTGGGCATCGCCGGAGAGTACATGGCATCCAGTCACTACGTCCTCCAGTCTCAAGATGGTGAGGAGCAGGAAACAACCATCACATGACCGTGCTCCTCCTCCGCTGTCAAACAGCTGATTCTCTGTGTTTGTGTTCTGCAGATGACGGAGAGGAGACTCTCAATGACCACGACGACAGCGGCATCAAGGAGAACTTCAGGGAGCAGGACATCTATCTTCCGATAGCCAATGTGGCCCGCATCATGAAGAATGCTGTTCCTCAGACTGGAAAGGTCCGTAGCAGGAATAGTCACTGTTTCATTAGGAATATAAGATAAGATATTCCTTTATTAGTCCCACAGTGGAGAATATTTTCCTAATGTTTCCATGATATTTAGTGTGACGGGGTAATTATTGCATCACAGTTAGACTGATAAACTGTTTGTAAAGACCAAGATGGGCTTCCACACTAGTTTTGATGTCACCCAATCACATGTGTGGACCTGCCTTTGACTCCGATTTAAAGGTTCCCCATGTTGTTTTTCTGAGGCAGCTTCTCTACGAGTGGTTCCCCCTTTTCTTTCTTGTGCACACACACAAGGACACAGGTGACGTAGTACACAGTACCGCCAATGGTTTCATGTCGAGATATGCTGCAAAGCACCAACAAGGACAGGGAAGAGGAAGATTGTTAGCTAGTGAACATGACTGTAATCAGTATCGGATTTAAAGATCTTATTGATACATTTTTATGTAGACGATTATTTAAAAGAAACAGTAATAATACTTACACAGAGTTTAGAAAAGTGGCAAATAAAAATATGCCATTACTATGCCAATACTATGATTGAGAATTAATCATTTAAAACATTTTGCACATCAATTTTTTTGCCACCCCTAAAACCCATCCAGTCATTTCATTTGACCCACATGAAATGTCTGACTGATTCTTTCTCATTCAGCTGATGTTGATGCTTTTTGTACCACAGCTGGCATGTTGGAGCTTTTTGTAGCTAGTCTATGTGAACCCGTTGTCAAGGCCACGTGGTGCTGCTTGTTCACATGGATGTCATGTTTGTTCAGCCAAAATGGAAGCACTTGGTCATATTTTCAGTTCTCCTTCAATTTTTGATGTAAATCTGCTTCCATTTCATCATTTCACGCAGATCGCGAAAGACGCCAAGGAGTGCGTGCAGGAGTGTGTGAGCGAGTTCATCAGCTTCATCACGTCCGAGGCGAGCGAGCGCTGCCACCAAGAGAAGAGGAAGACCATCAACGGCGAGGACATCCTGTTCGCCATGTCAACGCTGGGCTTCGACATGTATGTGGAGCCGCTGAAGCTTTACCTGCAGAAGTTCAGAGAGGTGAGAGGGACCACATGCACTGCAATAGTATAACAGCCGTTACCTCACTTAAAGGGAACAGCTCATGATCACTTCCAGGTTCATCCTGTTACTTTGGGTTTCTACTAGAACGTGTTCAAAAAACATATTATTTTTCTTATCCTGTCTGAATATACCTGTATTCAGCTTCTGTCTGAAACACTCTGTTTAGCACCTGGCTCCCCTTTAAAATGTAAAATTTGTATTATGGTTAGACAGCTCAGGTTGCCTATTGGCAAAACCATTCTTTCATCAGAGCCAGGGTAGATGTAGTGTTACCAGATTACTCCAAAAGCTGTATAATTACATAATACAGTGGAAAGTTATATAATAATCAAAATAATCTTAACTAACCCAAGTTGTTTCTCTGCCCGCTAACATATTTTCTGCCCATAGTGATTAAAAGCAGCCCAGCTGGCAGCAGACAGCATGAAGCAGCTGGGCTGCCAGATGTGTTGGGAACTACAGCAAGAACATGGGTAGAGTCACAACTTGAGTTAAACTGTATAAAATGCTTCAATCAGTTTGATCACCCTAAATCAGATTATGGCCCAACTCAGATAGAAGTATTCAGAAACAGTGTTAAATATCAGGGGTATTTAAAAAAAAAAAAATCAATTCACCAAGGTATCATGATTTTGTTTTATACGATTTTGAAATTTTTTAATGCCAGAATTGATATATTTACGTAATTTGAGTCTGTGGAGGTAGAAGGAAGTTAGCTCTTTTATTGTTGTAGTCTGACTAACATGAGGTCACATCCATCAACCAACACTGAGTGAGCCGAAACGAGGAGGCCCAAAACAGTGGAGGGTCCATATGGATCCGACCTCCACCCTCCATGTTAAATCCAGCAGGTAAACACTACACATCCAGTAAAGTATTAAAGGGTGGAGGGTGGGCGTGGATCCGACCTCCACCCTCCATGTTAAATCCAGCCGACCCCCCCCCCCCCCCCCCTCCCCCCCCCCCCCCAATTTAGTGATGGCGATCCGACCTCCACCCTCCATGTTAAATCCAGCCTGGTAAACACTACACATCCAGTAAAGTATTAAAGGGTGGAGGGTGGGCGTGGATCCGACCTCCACCCTCCATGTTAAATCCAGAGCTCCCCCCCCCCCCCCCCCCCCCCATGTAGGGGGTGTCTGCCTCCCCCCCCCCACTCCCCAGTATTATTGGTGTGCCCCCCCCCCCCCCGCACCCTAGTATTAGTAGGTGGGCTGTCTCCCCCCCCCCCACCCCCCCTAAATTTTTTAGTGGTGCTGATCCCACCCCCCCCCCCCTAACCCCGAAACCCCCCAGTTAAGTTTTTAAGGGTGGAGGGTGGGTGTGGATCCACCTCCCCCCATTTAAACCCTGGTAAACACTACACATCCAGTAAAGGAGGGAAACACTTTGGAAAAGCAGAGCTAGACATCACGGCTAAAGCTGCACGCTAACTCCGTCACGGACGGGAAACGTCATCGTACGGCGGTAAGGTGCGGTCCGGCCGGCCGTCGCTCTCGTCTCCGTGGTCCGACGGGCCGACGCTACGACTGTAGAGCTCCATATACTGACATTTATGTTAAATGCATTCAGACGGCCCTGATGGAGCTGAACATGGATGGATAAAGAGAACGGAGCTGACGGAGAGCTAGAGACCACCTTGGAGGAGTTAGAGGAAGTAGACACCTGGGACTACGGCCACTTTTCAAAATAAGGTGTTAACAAAGGGACCTGGATATACTGTACAAAATAATCATAATAAAAATGTCTTTATTCTTTGATTTTTGGGTTGCTGGAAAAAAAGTACAAAGTAATTCTTGATAATATATTTGACTTCAGGGTGTCTCTAACTATATACATGCTAAAAATCAAAGTCCCGAAAAGTTTGTGATTCAACTTTTTCCCCATGGTCTAATGTTTTAAAAGTTAATAAAAACTGCAATAAATCACTGTCGAATCGCAGTACTTGCAAAATCCCAGTGCATATTAAATCTGCAGTAAGTATGGTGATAGCATCGAGTCAAGAGGTCGGCGTGTGGTCGCAGCCCTGCTGAAGCTGGTTTTTATTATAGCCTGACCAAAAGTAGAGAGCAGGTTTTCCCTCTTAAGGTTTCTGCATAAAGGCCTAAACATGGGATCAGCTTAATCATTCTTGTTCAGTTCCAGATGCTGCTGTGTCACATGTGTAATGCTTCTCTGGTGTCATTTTCCAGGCCATGAAGGGGGAGAAGGGGATTCCCGGAGTGGCGGTGGGAGAAGGGCTGGGAGATGAGCTCACAGACGATAGCTTCAGTAAGTAGTAATGGGTCAAATGCTCCTGTTGGTTTTTATTCAACCTCTGTTGACATGCCTTTTAAAAAGTTTCTATGAGTGACTCTTTATATTTGAAGTTCGGTCTCATTAAAATCCACATTTCTGCCCTCTTCAGCAAATCCACTGCCAGCCGGGATCATCACAGCAGATGGGCAGCAGCAGAACGTCATGGTGTACACCACCTCATATCAACAGGTAAAACTCATTTTACCTGTTCCTATAGACAGGTTACTGTGCAGCATCATCACCGATATGGGCACGCAGCTAAAGGTTAGAAAGCACGGCAAGTCTAGCAGAGACTAGCTCCAGAGCAGAGATGACGAGGACTTGTTGTCCAGTAAAATGCTTAATGAACATGTGTGATAATCGAGGGGAACCATGCCTTTGCTTAAAACAGAAGGAGCTTATGGATCCAGGCCTGATTACTAAAAGCATTCGAGTCACCCAGTGCTAGTAACGCAGCAGGTGGTCATGGAGAGCTGTCATATTCCACAGATCCATAAAAATGAGATGTAGCAGCTACAACTTCAAACCTAAAAGTGAGGCAGGACTTCGTTACAGCTCTGCGTTGTTGTCTCGTTATGGGACTATGGTGGGGAAAGAAGGGAAGACGTCTGGTAGTCTACGCCCCCGTGGTCACCACAACCAGCGGCCGTGGAAGCTAATGTTAGCTCCCCGGAAGCCGCGGTGTAATTTGAACACTGTCATTTACCATGCATACATTGATTTTTATGTGAAATACATTGAATGACATCAGATCTAAAATGTTATTCCTTCATTGTGTGAGTGGCAGTAAGTGATCCTGATACCAGCGGTAGCTAGCACCAGCAGGTGTGCTGTGAGGGGTCAAATGTTAATGTTCCTGCCCGACGTACAAAGACCTGCCGTGTGACTGGTTGTACTCATTCTCCACTTTTATATTGGCGTCCATGTAAAGCAATAATAATGTGCATTCTGGGTTTTTTTCACCACAGAAACGTGTTACTAACCACGCAGCCACATTTGAATGATAAAAAATCACTACGTATATAAAATAAAAGTTTTCAAAATCATGGAAAAATAAGCAGTATTCTGTACACTGAGATGCTGGGGGCGTGTCCACTGAAGGTGCTGAAACCACACCCACAGGGCGGGAAAGGTGCAGCCTGTCAGGATTTCCTCAGTGAAGAGGAGAGAGCCCAGAACTGAACCCCATCTGGCGGGTGGATTGGGGAAAGGTGGCGTACAGGGCCGCTCGGGGGGCCTGAGTCCTTCTGATTGAGGCTCAGCTTGTGGACAGCGTGAGGCCGGGGTTCGGTCTTCTAGGAGTCAGGTTTTCTGGGAATACAGCCCAAAGCAGGTGGTAAACTCCATCGAAGGCTAAATACCGGCACGTAACCGACACAAGTACCTTAAGGGGAAGTTGATAAGAAGAGAAGGTTCAGAGGCCATAAAACCATTGAGATCACCTCGGATGGGGTCCTCACAGTCTGCCTGAGGGATTCAACCTGGCGGGCTAGGGATGGCTGCTCAGCGTGGGAGGATCCCTTCATGGGACCTCTCCCCAGCAGTGGCTGGCCCCCGTCGGGCGCCGCAACTCCCTCCCGGACCGCCGCGCCGCCCTGGTACGCCATACTCTGACACGTTGTCATTTTCCTGGGCTTCTCTTTTGCCTTTCAAAAGGTTTCTGAAAGCGGGTGGAGTCATGGTAACAATGGCCCCAGTGCGTCGAGTCATGGTTTCAGCTCCGCCCAAAAACTCCTGAACACCACAATAACAGTTTAACTCCACAATCCAGAACTACAATGTTCAGTTTTTGCACATTTTCAGTAACTATTTTCCAACATTTATAATGTTTAGAAACAAATCTGAATGTTCTACCTGTTGAGGAATCACTGAGGAGAAAGTGTCTGGCGGCAGCCATCAAGAGGGACTCGCATAACTTGAACTCCATCAAATCACAATTTAACGTTGATTCCAACAAGTTTTAGTGGTAGTTTTACCCTGACTGCCACCCAGTAATATTAGTAGACTAGAAACCCGTCTCCACCGACCTGGATGAGGTGATTCATTCGTTTAACCTGTGTCTGTGCTGCAGATTCCCACCGTACAACAGATCCAGTTTTCATGACGAGGCCTTACCCCGAGCCTGAACACAGCGGCTCCTCACCAGGCCCACGCTCGCCGGATGACCTCTGACTTCGCCACAGGATCAAGGTCATCAGACAGCCGGGGCGGGGGTCTGCAGAAACCCTCATGTACAGAGAAATCACTACCTGTTCAGTAGAAAGTGTAGTTCCTAGTTGTGAGGTACCAAATGTTTGGGAGTGCATCCAGACCAGCTGGGAAACGGAGGCTTTATTTTAAAGGCTAGTCTTATTACATGATTTAGTGGTTGAATTGTTTTGTGCGTGTGTGTTAATGTGTTTGCTTTTATGCATTTATTTCTTTTTTGGGGGGGTGGGGTGGGGGGGGTAAAGGGAAGTGTTGTATTAGATGTTTATTTTTGGACACCGTCTCCGTTTAAACGGAGAGAGGACACGTTGTTACTGTCATCAGATCAAGCAGCTCTTTTGTAAGTTAACACAATTTACCATGTGCTTTAATGTTATGGAAATCCTTTGAATAAAAATTCAAAAGTGATGTTTAAAAGCTCCCCTTTATTAATTTATCACACAAAACAAGCCCAGCTTGCATCACGGGCTGCACTATTAATCGAATATTTATCACGATTTTGGCTGGCCACAGTAATATGAACATGGACAGCTCCGTGTTGGGTCCACCCAAGTGGCATGGCCATTTTCAAAGACAACCCTTGACCTCTGACCTCCAGATATGTGGACAAAAATGGGTTCCACGTTCCCACTTTATGATAATCACATGCAGTTTTTTGAATGCACACTGTAAAGCTGAGACTGGCGGATCAATGAGTCCACCTGGATCCATGTGTGATGATGTTAGTCCCCATAGGAGCCATTTCATTGATCACTGTATACAATGACCTGTGGTGACCTCTAGGATACTACTACTACTACTGCTACTACTACTATGCTACTACTACATCCCGGTAACTAGAGACCTGGAGCATTCAGAGGATGGTGTCTTACCTAGCTACACTGACTACTACTACTACTACTACTACATCCTGGTAACTAGAGACCTGGAGCATTCAGAGGATGGTGTCTTACCTAGCTACACTGACTACTACTACTACTACTACTACTACTACTACTACTACATCCTGGTAACTAGAGACCTAGAGCATTCAGAGGATGGTGTCTTACCTACTCCTGCTACTACTACACACAACCCGGTAACTAAACCTAGAGCATTCAAGGATGGTGTCTTTCCTAGCTACACTGACTACTACTACTACTACTACTACATCCTGGTAACTAGAGACCTGGAGCATTCAGAGGATGGGGTCTTTCCTAGCTACACTGACTACCACTACTACTACTACTACCTACCCTACATCCTGGTAACTAGAGACCTAGAGCATTCAGAGGATGGTGTCTTACCTAGCTTCACTGACTACTACTACTACTACTACTACTACTAGACTACTACTACTACTACATCCTGGTAACTAGAGACCTGGAGCATTCAGAGGATGGTGTCTTTCCTAGCTACTCTGACTATAAGGGGGTTCCAGTACAGAAGTACTCACCATTTAATTGTCAAAAAGTTCTTGCAGAAATCTCCAAACGTCGCAGGTTTTTGATACCAGATCACAGCATCTTTTTCTCTGGTGTTCCTCAACGTCTTGGTGTCTTAACTGGAGGGATTTTTGATCATTTTTATCAATTCTGCAGTGGTAAAAAAATCTTCTGCGACGTAATAGAGGAAGGGAATAACCATCATAGACTCCTACACTTTCACAAGTTATTTTCATGAATTATTTCTTATTAATGACCAGCACAACTTGACACAGTGCTGTTCTGCATCTGAAATTAATCTTCACCGTCCTTTCAGATGATGTGCACCACGTCTAATGTGACCTATAGTGTTGACTATTTATCTCCCCCTAAAGCCCCCCTGCCCACCCCTACCCCTCTAACATAGAGGGTCCTTGGCCCTGACCTATACTACTTCTGCTTTAATTATTTAGCATGTATCAAAGGTAAGTACACTGTGCAAAATACGTTCAATATTACAAGTACTTTCAACATTTTTCTAGGAACACGATGTAAGTCATATGACAATAGCAGCATCACTCTTTCTTCCCATGTAAAATGTTGGCATATTTCCTGAGTGACAGCAGCGTTACACAGTCAAATTCAAATCAAAGTTTATTTGCCATTGTGTGATTTGCGGCTGAAGACGTACCGTTGACTGAGGGGACAGATCTCACCTTGTTCACAAAGGCAGAGGGGAAAACGCTTCTTAGCCCTTGTTGCCTTTACTGATAACGTGAGACAGATAGAAAACTAATTTCACAACTTCTTCACGTAAGTGATGCATAAAAACATCCAGCTGGTGTGTCTTTAACGAATATACGCAATATATAGTGTTATAACATACAGTCTTCCTCTGTCTGACAAAAATATATCAAATAGTCCTTTTCCCTCTGCTGTTAAAAAATATTTACAAAAAAAGTCAAAGAGTGAAAGAAAACTAAAGTTATGTGGGAACAGACAGCTGCGACGACAGGATGTCAACAGCTGGAGCGTGTCATGGAGATTATTATATTTCTAATTAAATACTGATCACAAATATGAAACTCTGACCCAGAGTTGAACGGTGAACCATTTGTGCAGAATCTGAAACGTGCCTGAGACAGTTAATCCATCACACTGAGCTCAATTAGCATTCCTCTTTTCACAGCATCAAATGTTTCATCCTCATAACAGCTCGTGAATGTGATGCTAGGAAGCAGATGCATGTCAAACACTAATTCAACCAAAAATGAGGGCTCTCAAAGTTAATGCAATAATAACACGTTAATGCAAATTTGTTCTTCAACATATTAACGCAACTTGTGATTTTTACGTTGTAGTGTTCTCACGCTAGCTTGCTGTAAAGGAGGCGAAATAGTGCTCCAAACTATTATGGCCATTTTCAAAGGGGTCCGTTGACCTCTGACCTCCAGATGTGTGGATGTAAATGGGTTCTCTGGGTCCCCACCAGTCTCCCCTTTACAGACATGCCCACTTTCTGATAGTCCCAGTCAGTCTGGATCAAGTCCTAGTCAAGTCAGCACTCTGACACACTGACAGCTGTTGTTGCTGTTGGGCTGCAGTAGCATATTTTTTTTATGCTAAATGCTCCTGTGAGGTTTCTGGATGATATTTACCATGTTGATAAGAGTATTAAGCACCTGACAAATCTCCCTTTAAGGTACATTTTGAAGAAATAACTAGTGATTAATTGGCAACTGTAATGAATTACCTGTTGTAACCAAGTTTCAAGTGTCTTCAGATGATTTGTATAGTGTACTGAAAGAGAAGTAAAACCTACCAAGTACTAGGGAAGTACTGGATGTTCTCTACCAACTGGCATTTGGCTGTTGTGAAGTCTGTCCTCATTAAGACTTTAATCAATCAATTAGAATAAAACAGTGTCAACAATCCCTTCTTTCCCTGCCACCAGCTTGTTTCTATGAGTGTGAAAGTTCACTCTTCACCCTGGAAATAGACTAGTAGTCTAACAAAATAACCCCCTCTCTGGTGGTTTAACTTCTGGCCTTGCTGCAGTGATGTAGAAATGTCCTCCAAGGCGTCAGTAGGCTGTGGCATCACTGTAGGGTGTGGTTGCAGGTGTGGTCACCTCTGCCCATTTCACCTGAAGGCAGCATAAAGCCTGCACACTGGTCCTTGAAGTTGCTCTGTAACTCTTACTGGTTTTCACTGATGATGATCTGCTTATGAAATTTATGAGATGGGGCTGAAAGCTTTGAAAAAACTGGTAACTGGATTAAGGATTCAAATGTAACTCTGGCTTTTGAACTGAATCCTGATTTCCCATCATGCCAATGATCAATTCTGACCAATAGCTTCACTATTTTTCTTTGCTAACGAGATGAAGCTCGACGAGATGGGACTGAAACGCTGAAAATAATCAGAACCAGCTCGGCTCCCATCAGGCGTCCGAGCCAGGATAAACCATGTGTCCCCTGGCCATGATGGGACTGCTTTTACGAAGACAGCCAGGCACGTTGTCCAAACTGTGGCTCTCCTCTCATTCATACAGTACACACTCACACACTGTCCAGAAGCAACGCTGGATGGAGCCGGATGTCTGACTGAAGCAGGCAGACGAGTCCTATCCAGATGTGGGTCCGAGTTCGTTAGAGTCTGGGCCTCAGTACTCCACAGTCACTGCTTTGGTCTTGAGGTATTCCATGAGAGCGTCCTCTCCTGTGGACCAGACCAAGGACAAAACATTATTCACTGGACTGAGACGTGAACACTGATGTCTCCTCAGATTCTGACTCAGAGGTGAAACTGTCCAGGATTTCAAAGAGCTACGAACACTGAACAGAGTTTATGGTGACAGAAATATGTTGTCTGCTCTCTCCACTGGTCCCAGCTGTGGTCAGAACCAGTCCTCTCCTCGATGAACTTTCAAATAATTACTGATGTGTATGTTGAAAAATATGGAGGCCAATTTCTGCCAACGTGATTAAAAAAAAAGATCCTGTAATAATTTTAAGACACTAGAATTAATGACTTAAACTACTTAAACTCAAAATAGTGATGTAGTATTGCAAAATAATGAGTTAGTAGCTCAAAAATGACTTAGTATCTTGATATAATGTCTTAATATCTCAAAATAATGACAGTATTTCAAATATAATGACATAGTATCTCAAGATAATGTCAGTATCTCAAATATAATGACATAATATTGCAAGATCATGTTAGAATCTCAAAATAATAAGTTAGTATCTCAAAATAATGACTTAGTATATAATAATGAGTTAATATAATGAGAAACATTGACTTGGAATCCATTTCCACGTCTGTACTCACCGAGGTCTTTGCCGAAGCCGGACTGTTTGAAGCCTCCAAAAGGTGAGGCGACGTCGGTCTTATTGTAGGTGTTGACGAACACCGTCCCAGCCTCCAGCCGCTCGCTCACGTACATGGCCTTGTTGATGTCGCGGGTGAACACGCCCGAGGCCAGGCCGTACTCGGTGTTGTTGGCTCTCTGCAGCACGCCGTCCACATCGCTGTGGTTTGCAAGAGTTACAGACGACACCGTTAGCGACTCGAATCGCACGACAGCTCTGCAGCAACTCCAGCCAGATACTTCTGCTTCATGACTCACCCATCTTTGAATTTGGACACCACCATGACGGGGCCGAAGGACTCCTCTTTGGCGATGAACATGTGGTCCTCCACATCAGTGAACACAGTGGGCTCCATGAAATAACCTGAAACAGCCACGTGAATTAATGAATTATACGCTAATAAAAGGTGAAAAGCAGCATTGTCTGTAATACCTGTAAAATGTGAAAGATAACTGATGCTACTCTTTAAAAGCAGTAAAGACATCCAAAGCCAGCGCTCCTGAACACACACTCCTGTATCCAATGTAAATGTGACCTGACTGGACTGGGAGCGAGTCCCGTTAGCTCCAGACAGCGAGCTGCTGGTCATCAGGTGTAGCAGCCGTTTGCCTCAGAGAGGCTCAGTGTGTATGTTCACCTGGCCTGTCCACCTGTCTGCCTCCATACACCAGGGTAGCGCCCTCCTTCAGTCCGACCTCACAGTACTCCAGCAGCTTGTCCATGTGGGCTTTGTGGTTCTGTGGGCCGTGGTCTGTGGAGCGATCCAGCGGGTCTCCGATCTTCATCTTCTTGAGCTCCTCCACCTTAGAGGAAAAGGGTGGACAAACAGAAGCTCTGTTTTTGTTTCACCTGCTCAAACTGCATCACGGCGAGTACTGCAGCCAGTTTTCTGTATCCGTCCATCATGAGAACTGTATGGAAGTTCCCTTTTAATGATGTACAGTATGAGTATGTGCTATATGAGAGGAGGCCGTGTCGCCGTTTGGACTCTCACCACTCGGCTGATGAACTCGTCATGAATGGACTCCTCCACAAAGAGCCGACCGGCGGCGATGCAGTTCTCCCCCTTGTTGAAGTACACAGAGCTCATGCCCTGAGGAGCAACACACCAGTCATCAGTCAGGGCAGATACGGTGTATGGATACAACTAATGATTATTTTCAATATTGATTAATTATTTATTGAACAGCTGTCAGTGTGTCAGAGTGCTGACTTGACTAGGACTTGATCCAGACTGACTGGGACTATCAGAAAGTGGGCATGTCTGTAAAGGGGAGACTGGTGGGGACCCAGAGAACCCATTTACATCCACACATCTGGAGGTCAGAGGTCAACGGACCCCTCTGGAGATGAACATGCTAGTTATTCCTCCTCTATCCTAAGGATAGATTGTTATCTAACCTTCTGGATTCTTCAGGTTTTCTAGTTTCATATGATACCAGTATCTTTACTCTAGCTTTAAGACATGGTGTAAAACCAGTCTGACAATCCTCAGTATGGTCCCAGCCCAGCAGAGGGTGGTCAGGCTGTTCCCTCCCTCCCTCCCTCCCTCACCATACGAACAGCCTTGTCCATGTCGCAGTCACTGAAGATGATGAGAGGCGACTTCCCTCCCAGCTCCAGAGAAACCTTCTTCAGGTTACTGAGCGCACAGCTGCAACAGGAAGTCACAGGGAGAAAAAAAGGGCATGAAGTTCCTCCTGACGGCTGAGTGAACCAAACAGCGAGCGTGTCGGGTCATACCTCTTCATGATCTGTTTGCCGATAGGCGTGGAGCCAGTGAAGCCCAGCTTGCGGATGTCTGGGTGATCTGACAGACGCTGTCCCACCATACCACCTAGAGGAGGGAACGGAGAACGGAGTCAGCCTGGATTCCTCCAACGCTGTTCAGTACTTCCTTTTCCAGAAAGAGGCCTCTAAGGCAGGCTGTACAAGGCTGATGTTACTGCACATTCCCTCTGCCAACAGATCCCATAAGAAAACTAAAACCAACTGTGTGTAAAGGCCTTTGGACACCAAGTCATTTTGCCCAAAATTATTGCACGTTTAAAAACTTTGGTTTGATTTGAATTTGCCTTGAGATCGGCATTTTGGCCGTCGCCATCTTGTTTTTTTGCAACCAGAACACAAGCGGGTGGAGCTAAGTACAGTAGCGCCCAGCAGCAGAGCTACGCTTCCACCACTTTGGACTGAAAGTGACAACCGAACGCCAGTAAAACGTCCGCCTACGACGTGCTGTACAAAAGTAAAACTAAATTATTTCTACTCTGTTGTCATATTCTGCCGGTGTTTAATCTCTTTTGCCTCCGTGTTGTCTTTTCATAAAGGAGCAACTCAGCCCGATCCGCACAGCGTGACTGGTTGATGTCTTTATTTGCGGTACGAAACCTCAGAAAATGGACCTTGTTTCGAAAAATAAAATGACGCCGCTTTTTCACCACTTACTATTTATTCATGAAAAAAAAAACACCAGTTTGAAAAAATATATAAAACGTGCAAATTAATCACACAGACAAAAAAATAAAATGCCTCCAGTGTGTAAAGAAACAAAAATTATTGTAAAATAACTACAGTTTTACCTTTTCAAGCCTCTCAAAATAGTTAATATAATAATAATAATAATAGTTATAATTAAATCGACTGAGAAGGGAACATCACACTTGGACTGAAGTGCTTTCAGATTACAGACAGAACCAACGACAAGAGGCTGCAAGTCTTTGTACCAACAAGCAGTCTCCTGTTGTTGGGGGGCCGCTGGTCTACAGTACGATCAGTCACATGACCTCATGACATCAAGGACTGTGTGGATCCTGTATTGAAGTGTTCATTACCTGAGCCGGGCAAAATGTTTATGACTCCTTTAGGAATGCCAGCTTTCACTGACAGCTCAGCAAACTTCAGTGCTGTCAACGGAGTGACCTGCAAATATTGGAAATGATGTATGAAACATAAACTCCTCCATAGCTCCATTCAGCCTCCGTCAGCACTTTAATCAGGTCAATAGTCCGCTAAAGGACTAAATCACTATTATTTTAGTAGTGTGTGTGTGTGTGTGTGTGTGTGTGTGTGTGGTGAACTTGCCTGTGCAGGTTTAAGGACGAGTGTGTTCCCTGCTGCGAGGCAGGCAGCGCTCTTCCACGCCAGCATCATGAGTGGGTAGTTCCACGGGATGATAATGGCACAAACACTGGCACAGAGACACACACAGCCCTGCGCTCAGTAAAACACACTCGGTATATACTCAAACACAGGACAGCGTTTAGTTCAGAGTCTTTACCCCAGAGGTTCTCTCTTAGTGAAGGTCAGGTTGCGGTTGGGTCGGGCCTGGTTGATGGGGATCGTCTTGCCCTGCAACGAAGGAACCACATGCGCCTCTGGTGTTAAACTCAGTGTTGATGGGAGCGGTGTGTGTTTGAGTGTGAACACTGACCTACCTGGATCTTGTCGCACCAGCCGGCGAAGTATCTGAAGGTCTGGATGGACATGCCTACGTGTGTCTTGAGGGCCAGCGTGTACACAGCTCCCGAGTCGACGGACTCGATGGTGGCCAGCTCCTCCTGGTGTTCCTCCATCAGGTCTGCTAGTCTGGAGGGGGGAGGTCAGAGGGGGCTGGGTGAGTCCTTTATTTATTTAAATCTTAATTCATTAAATCTGCTTTAAATAGTTTCTCTGTGTCGTTTCTCTCCTGTGGTTCAGGTTCAACACGGGTTTGTCAGAATAATCTCACTACTCAAAAATCATATGTGGATTTTTTTTTATTTTATTTATTTTTTTACATTTTTTGTCACTGTTTGTTGTTGTAATACTTATTTTGGCCACACGAGGCTGACGTGCACCCCCACCCTGTGCTCCAAACAGGACTAAAAGCATTTAGGGGGGACAGTGGTGCTGTCAATCAATGAAAACATTTAATCACATCCATAGTTGATCAGAATTAATCACAAATTAATCACACATTTTAATCTGTACCTAAAAAGGAGAGTTGTAAAGAGTTGAAAGTATTTAAAGTATTTAATCCTCTTACCAACATGTTAGTGGACACATATGCTGCTTTATGCAAATGTATGTATATATTTATCATAATAAATCAATAGCAACACTAATCAATGGCAGATATTGTCCAGAAACCCTCCCAGGTTCTGACTTTAGCATCAACAATCTGCTCCAATCAGAACACGGCAGAGGTACTGGAGTGTTAGCTTTAACTCGCTACAACCTAAAAATCACAGGATGCATTAATGCATTAAAGAAATTATTGGCAGTAAAACTAATTTGTTTTTTCATGTTACTATCAGGTTATAAAAGTTTGTGTCCTCAGTCATTACTGCCTTAAACGGCCTGGCACACGGTGACAGACTTATTGCTGTTATACCTGTCTCTGAGAGACTGTGATAACAACAGTCCTCTACAGAGGATAATGAATGAATGAATGAATGAATGAATGAATGAATAATGAATGAATCTACTCAGATCATGGAGTAGTGGTGCACTTCAGCCTCTGATGGCCAAAATGAGTATTACAGCAATAAACATTTTGCACCTGTTTTCACAGATGTCCTGGCAGGACACAGGACAGAAGACTATTTAAATCAGACTTTGAGACTTCAGATGAGGACAAAATCCATATGTCTGTGATGAACATAACACATGTAGTACTATAGTCTCCCAGCTGTAAAGGGTTCAGTGTGACCGTCTGCTCTGCCTCTGACAGAACAGTACTGCTTTATGCAACATCTGATTGGCTGTATTGAATAAGGAATAAGATTAAATCAGCTGACTAGTTAATAATCTGGCTAGCCTGTAAGATGATAAATATAAGCAGTAAACATGCTCCAAGTGGATTTTTATTTGCTAAACAGAGGTCCAGATCTTGAAAGACAGCGCAGGTGTAAGTGTAAGTGATAGACCTGAGTGCTGCAGCGTATGTAGCATACGAGCGTATTTCTGATCACGTCATCCCACTGTAGTCCTCTAGGTGGAGCTACTCACCTGTAAAGCAGACTCCCTCTGTCCCTGGGGTTCATCCTGCCCCAGGGTCCATTATCATAAGCTTCTTTGGCAGCGGCCACAGCCCGGTCCACATCCCCCACCGAGGCGTAGGACACCTTACAGATCACCTGGTGAGGGACGTAATGGTCATCAACAGTCTGATAATATGAGAACAAAATCTTCTGATTCACGTGGCAGTGTGTTCATGTGACTCACCGATCCATCAGTAGGGTTGATGGTATCGTAGGTTTTGCCGTTTTCTGCATCCTCAAACTGGCCGTTGATAAAACACTGGTTTGGCATTTTCACTGTCATGTTGTTCACTTCTTTGGTTGCCTGGATAAAACACAACAGTGCAACAATCACAGATCAACCACACACACCTACCTTTGTGTGTATCTTAAAATATAATGTACGATGACAGACGTGAAACTCTAGAGACAATCTGAAACATATATATGAAATATGAAAGTGGGAGACTCACATAGTCGATGACCAGCTCCTCCTCCTGGTCCTCCCCTCTCAGCTTGCGGACGAACATCTGGATGAAGTCCTGGAAGGCCGTGGCCATGTACACGTCCTCGTTCTGCAGCTGGACGCCGGCACACTTCTGCTTCACCTCCTCCACCAGCCTGCACACAGAGACGACAGCGCTTCATCGGTGCTTACGCCCAAATCACACCAGGCAGCCGCGAAGTGAAGCTCGCCACAACATTCACACCTTTCTGCCGTCAGCACACTGACGCACAGCTGCTGCTGCAGATTAATTCCACACCTGATATGTTACGATCCACTGAAGTTCGGCACGATACGAGATACTGAATCCCTTTTTTTAATCTTCGCCGTCATCTTGACTGTAAACGAGACGGAAGGGAAGGAGGAGACACACCTGGAGGACGTCTACTGTCATCTCAGCAGCCTTCATTCATTAATGAGTAAAACTAGGGTTCATACTTAGAGATATGCTTTTCAGATGAGGTTAGGAAAATAATCAGTGTTTGTATTAAACTGAGGATATTATACTTTTATTTTGGTTCTGGTGTAGACTTTTGTTGGATCTCCAACTATGGTGACAAACAGGGAGAAATGGTTGGATTTCAGATATGACTTTAGCTGATCTGGGATTTATTTACTAAAAGTGGCAACACACTTGTATGCACAAAATAAGCAATCTCTCCCTCACCTGACCACATCCATGGAGGCGGCTCCGGACTTGAAGAAGTCCGTGGTGTCCTCGATGGCTGGGACGTTGCTGAGGATGCCCTTCCAGATGTTCTGTGACGAATGAAAGCAACTCAATCAGCAACCGTCTCACTCAAGTCAAGGTGAATGTATCATGGCCCACAATCAGCCGAACACTGTCCACCACCAGTAACTTGCCCTGATCTCCTCTGCCATCTTCTTCTCATCATCAGTCAGCTCCACACTGGAGCTTTCCCCGGAGGAGAAGTATTTAGAGGCAGGGATCATCTTCCCGTCTTCAAACTGCAGGTTCTTCACCAGGAGCTGTGGACCAAACACCCAATGGATCAAATACAGAACGGATCTCAGGGACTAATATAATAACCGTGCAGCCTTAAAACCTGCTGTGTCTGAGTGAGTACAACAGACGACAGAGACACTCACAGCTTTCCCATCGGTTCCATACAGCACCAGTCCGTTCTTGGTGACCAGGCCGGGCTGGGACGCCCCCTCAATCTCCAGGGGCTGACCAGCTGGTACCGACCCCCCCAGCATGGACGAGCCATACAGGGTCACGACCTGAGGAACAACAGACAGAGCAGCTTTTAAAAAGGGATATTTTTTCTGTCTCTTAGTCTTTTATGAACCTGTAAGTATAACTAAACCCCAGAGTTTTGGCTGAAGTGCTTCTACCCTGGAAATGCAAAAATGGATATATCTGTGATGAATCACAGATTATCTGACATCAGGAATGTACTTTCCTACACTGTGCCAAGAGTGTGAGGATGAAGCATTTAGTTGTTCAGTCTTACTCATTTAGCAGGTGGTCAGCTAGCTAGCTTGCTAATTCCACCATGCTTCCATGCTACAGTTACAGAACATAAAAAGCACCATAACTTCTGTGCTTGGTCGACATTTCTTTAACATGTAAGAGTTTACTGTTTTTAAATTACCGTTCATGATAGCCGCTGCTCTTTCAGTTAGCTTATGCTAATCGTTAGCATGCTGACTACCGTAATGATTATGGTTAGGTAAGTTGAGTTCTGTAACGGGTCTGTTATGGTGACAAAATATAGTATAAACTCTGTCCACAGAGTAGTTAGCCAGTAGTGCTGTGGAGCATCCAGCTGCTCTTTGGCAAACTTCAAACCTGCAGCAGTAGTTTTGGACAGCAGTGTCTTCCTCCGTGGTGTCCTCCATCAGCTCCATTCTTCTTTAATGTTTCACTGATTGGAGATCAGTCAACTAAAATGTCAGCATGTACCAGAGATCTCTGTTAGTCTTCAGCTGACCCTCTAGGACTCTTCTTCACCTCATTGAGCGTTCGGCGCTGGGCTCTGGCGGCCATCTTTACAGGACGACCACGCCTAGGGAGAGTAGCAGCAGTGCTGAACTGTCTCCATCTGTAGACAGTCTGTCTCACCGTGGACACATGGACATCAAGGCTTTTAGAGAGACTTCTGGAACCCTTTCAGCTTCATATCAGTCAGCAGGTCTTGATCGTAGGTCTTCTGAGAGCTCTTTAGTGCGAGGCATGGTTCCCATCAGGCAATGCTTCTGGAGAACAGCTAACTCCAAACTGCTGTGTTTTTATAGGGCAGCTTTAACCAACACCTCCAATCATCACACTGACTGGACTCCAGTCTAATCTTCACTACTCCTCTCATCGCAGTCTGTAGAGTCATTGAAGTACTGGACACGTTGGTTTTACAGAACGGGGTTTACTTACGCTGTAATACGGTATTACAGGCTCAGGAAGTGAGAAAATAATCAACCCATCCTATACAGCAGCTCTGCTCTGACGCACTTTAAACGTTTTCTTCAGCTGACCATAAACAATAGTTTGACATTTTGGGAAATGTACTTTCTAGCCAGGAGCTTCTTCCCTGAAAATATTAATTTAAAAAAGGTTAACAGGGTGCCAGTAGATTTAAATACCTTTACATAATGACTACAGAAAGTAAGACACATTTGATTATTGGGAAAAGTATAAAAAGAAAAGATTTCTGGTTTATTTATACAGCCACATTTCAACTTCCCCAGGACTTGTTGAGGTTACTGAATATCCACGTCCTACCTAACATATCAGGATCTATATCAGCCATCCAGTCTGACCTCCGTCTGACTTTGCAGTAGACACCGAGTGGGTGTGTGTGTTCCAGGAAACGCACCTGACCACCAATGACGGTGAAGGCACCGGGGACTTTGTCATGGCCGCGGATCCAGTTGTGGATGGACTCGGCTGGTTGGGCCAGGTTGACCTGAGGGACAGAAAGACATGCTCACAGGTCAGGTTCATTTCCAGACCAGGTTACCTACATTCCTGAGAACGAGAGGGAAACCCAACAGCTGGTTGCCACTAGCTGAGCGACACATGGAAAAAACCCTCAGCACTAAGAATAGCACATTCAGACAGTCTGCCAGCAACGTGGCTCCAAGTGGCAAATCAGAAAGCAGCTAAGATCAGCCCCTCCTTTGGCTTTCCTCCTGGAGAATAAACACCAGCCAGCCACTCGGCCTCGTATAATTGGCCCTGAGCAACATGTCGGGCTAACAGTAGTTTTCCACACTCTCCTCTGAATGAAGGTGTGTCTGTCCAACAGCTCGCAGCAGCACGATACATGATGTGTGTTTTCTTAGTCAAAATGTGGTGCATTGAGTACATTTTGTCACATCCTGCATCTGCTCCAGTAAGATAAGATAAGACGAGCCTGTATTAATCCCCGGAGGGAAATTTGGGTGTCATAGCAGCAGCAACAACAGTACAGATGAACATAATATACGAGAAGGTGCAGATGATCACATTTCATTTAGGAATGGCAGCTTTCATTGGAAGCACCTCATCCTAAAGCAGGGTAGTAGAAAACTACTGTCCCCATTATTTAAGGGGACTTAACACCTCTTTTGAGCCTGAACACATGCATTCAAACCCATCCACACCACCCCTGTCCCCGCGGTTACCCAAAAACCACTGCAGCACCCTCCTTTTACAGCTGCAGTGTCCCTCTGACTGTCCACACCAGATGCATTTCAGCTGTTTCTAATGTGTCAGTGAGCGTCAGCTCAACATGTGAAGCTGCTACGTCCCTCAATCGTTGCTGATAAAAAAAAAAAAGAGTGAGGACAGATTAAAGGTTTGGCGTTGTTAGCTACAGGAGCAAAGCAATGTGCTGCCGTGGACCCCCCATCCACCAGCAGCGCATTTTAGACCCCTAAAAAAATCAGTTTAAGTGTATGTTATATTTAGAATATTACTGTACTATATGACGACTTTTCCACATACTATAGTATGACTTTATTACTTTTCCAACATACTACTATTACTTTTTTATTACTTTTTTGGACACACTACTGTATAATATGACTTTTTTCATTCTTCAACATACTAAACAATATCATTTTTTTTAGATTTTTCAACATATTATTCTACAATGACTTTTTCTGTCATACTATACTGACTTTTGACTTTTTTCAACATGCTGTACTTTTTAAACATTTTTTGTTATACTGTATTGTGAGTTTTTTTTTTACTTTTATCCACATACCATGACTTTTTTTTAAACTTTTTTGACATACTACACTATGAATTTTTGACTTTTTCGTGAGGTAAAATAACTGTTTTTGTCAAAGGAGTCTGGTGGCTTTGAAGAGATCATAAATGGCTTCAGTTGCCCATCAGAGAGGGCTGCCAGACTGCAGGGTAAAGAGGTGAAAATATTATACATATGTAATATATTATATTTAAATTGATACAGATATTTTAGGTGACTAAAATCCTCCGTCCACAGCAGTACATTGCTTTACTTCCCTGTGCTGGTACTTCAGTCTGTTTCTCCAAACTCCGTCTACTGTAGTTAATACACCGACTGTAGAGAAATACCTCGTACAATCCCCATAATAAACACCCAAACTATCCTTTAAGTTACTCTTTAAAACTGTGCACCAATAATAGAACACTACACTACACACATTTAAAAAAGTGGTTTTGATCTGTGGAGATTATCTTGCTGAACAGTATCATGACCGTGTGTTTGCCACAGAGCTTATTTTCTACAATAATCCTAAACTCAGTGGAGAAATCCCGTTGGCTTTTTGTCGAGGGAACCAGGGCGATGCCAACTTCCTGGCTGACCTACATAAATACTTCATCCCTGGAGCTCTCCATACTTGTTGAAATACCTACGGCATATTCATATCACGTGATACAGTATCTGCCTTTCGGCTGCTGCCTGGCATGAGACCTCTCACCTTGGCGTTGGATTTCTTCTGAATGCCTTCATAGCTTGCTCCTTCCTCTGACTGGGGGATTCGGGAGGCCTTTCCATCGGCAATGAGCTGCACCGACTCCACCTGGAAGCAGTGGGACACCTCAGTCTCAACGGGACTACTCCATGGATTATTCAATGTGAAAATTTGATAATTTGATCATACACTCCTGATTACAATCTTCATGTGATCAAAAGGAGTAGTTCAAATCCCAGGTGGTTACCATAGCCTTGATGCCCTCTGGGAAGAGGAAGCGGTTGTAGAGTGTGTCCACGGTGTCGTTGGGCTCCACAGCACACTCCCTCTGCAGCAGGATTGGTCCGGTGTCCAGCCCGTCATCAGCCCAGAACACCGTGAATCCAGCTTTCTTATCACCATGGATCAGGGTCCTGGTGACACACAGAGAAATAAGCCAACCTTGGAGCGGTGCCATAGCACACTTAGATACAGCATATAAAGTCGGCCATAAAGCTGACCAAACGGAGCAGCGCCAGATAAAGAGAGATAAAAGCTGATTGCACCAGGAGGGAAAGAGACTGATGGTAGGACTGTGAAACAAACAAGCCGTCTACCGTCTGCTCTCATTAGGCATACATTTAGATTATACAGAATCTTATTAAGGCTTATGGAGAGTGAATTTAAAATATTTTAGTTTGACTGGATTTATATTAATATATGTATATAAAATATACATTTATCTCTGTAGTAATTTTATTGTGATTAGTAAGACTCAAATTACTTTTCCATTCAATGCATGCAATCAGTGCATGCTAAGCCTGTTTATAGGGAAAGAGCCTTGTGACCGGTCCACGGTCATGGTCCTGCCTCTCCCCCAGTGCATGGTGGGATAGGCTCCAGGCCGCCACGGCGGGAAAATGGATAAGCAGTTTAGAAACTGGATGGATGGAGCCTTTAACTAAAGACATCCATCGTCAACCTCTTATCCCGTTAGGGGTCTTGGGGGGGCTGGAGCCGATCCCAGCTGGCATTGGGCGAAGGCGGGTTCACCTGGACAGGTCGCCAGTCCATCACAGGACACATAGAGACAGACAACCATTCACACTCACATCCATACCTTCTACCTAATTAACCTACAACAGCATGATCCATGTCTTGTTTGGACTGTGGGAGGAAGCCGGAGTACCCGGAGAAAACCCACGCTAACACAGGGAGAACATCAAACTCCACACAGAGGAGTCCCAAGCCGGAATCGAACCTCTGACCCTCTAGCTGTGAGGTGACGGCGTTAACCACTACACCACCATGCAGCCCTAGTTAAAGATATCTACAGCACAATTCACCGTTCACTAAGCTCCTCCCCTCCTGGTTACTGTTGCTAGGCCTGTCAAGCTTTCACACCCACCATGTCAACACGGTGTCAACGATACCAGTATACCAGATATTTCAACGGAAATGATGGAAGATTTCTGGAATAATTGGTCTGATTAATCGCATGTTTGTCTATATTTAATTGCAATTCATCACAAATTAATAGCACATTTTTTTATGAACCTTAAAGGGAGATCTGTCAAGTATGTAATCCTCTGATCAACTTGTTAGTTGACAAATATTCTGCTTTATGCAAATGTGTATATATATTTATTATTGTAAATCAATACCAACACTAATCAATGGCAGATATTGTCCAGAAACCCTCCCAGGTTCTGACTTTAGCATCAACAATCTGCTCCAATCAGAACATGACAAACTGCAGCCCAACAGGCAACAACAGCTGTCAGTGTGTCAGAGTGCTGACTTGACTAGGACTTGATCCAGACTGACTGGGACTATCAGAAAGTGGGCATGTCTGTAAAGGGGAGACTGGTGGGGACCCAGAGAACCCATTTACATCCACAGATCTGGAGGTCAGAGGTCAACGGACCCCTCTGAACATGGACAGGACAGAGTTTCCTCGTCAAAGTTTAGCCTAAGTTTAGAGCGTTATTTAGCCTCTTTCACTACACGCTAGCCCGTTACAAGCTAAAAATCATGAGTTGCATTAATGTGTTACAGAAATTAGCGGCGTTAACGTGTTATTATCACACAACTTTGACAGCCCTAATTACAATATACGGACATTTGAGAGCTACAGTCACAGTACAGCAGAGAGGAGTGGAGGGACATTAATGGTGACACTTAGTAAAGTTATGCTTTTACAGCTGAACATAAACGGAAGCTATTCATTGACACCAGTGATAACAGAAACAGAGCGATAGAAAGGGTGGAGAACAGGCGGACCAGCAAGAGGCAGAGATAAGAAAACCAGCCAGGACGTCAGGGTCAAACAGAACTGGTTTAAACCTCCTGCTACACAAACAGATAGCAGCTAACCCTCATCTACCTCCACTCTGACCTGGATAACAGGACGAAGGGCCTGTGGAGGAGGCTCAGACTTTTAGCCTTTCAGTGGTTCTGCAGAACAGCAATCCACAATAACCTCTACAATATAAAAAATAAATGTAGCCATTAATTAACTGATGTGACATGCACTGATATTTCTGCTTCTTTATTCATTTATCTTTTTATTAATTCCTTAATTATCTTACTCTTCTGCTTAACTGTCCCTTTCATTTATTTTTGTTAATTTCATAAATGTATTTATTTTTGCATTCATTTATTTATTACTGTATTTATTTATCAGTTCCTGCATGATTTTTCCTTTGCAGCTCACCTCTTATTTATTTCACCAAACTTATCTATTTCTCTTATTCTTTTCTTCATACATCTGAATCTCTTCATGAGTTTCTACCTCATTATGTGAGCGAAGGGGCTTTCACTCAAAGTAGATAAATACTTAAGATAAGTATTGGGTATACTAATATGCGTGACCCAATAATCAAATTGTCATTCATTCATTCTGTTAATGAGCTGTAATTATGACATGAACGCATGTTGTTGATTGATTGACTGCTGCAGCTGTTCGCCGCTCAGACAGCCATACTGGCCTCCACAGCTGTCAGCTGATACCGAAAGTCGGCCGATTCTTTTGGTTAGCTGCCAACCATCTGGTCTCACGCTGCAGTTTCTCATTTATAAACCATAGTTTAACGTGTTATCTATTACTGTGAGGAATGTGAACGTCACCGTTCCTTTACTACTGTGGATCCATGCGGGCAAAGTTACAGTGACATGGTTTAACCTGAGAGAGGACGGTAACCTCTTTGTTACCGGTCAGGTCCCAGCAGAGCAGGAACACTAACCAGGGACGGGACGGTGCCATGAAATCAGACTCACTGATTTTACACAAAAAGTCTGATTTATTCATCATGAGCAGCACTACTCAGTTTTCCGTGGCTCAAACACTTGCCAACCCTCCCAGTTTTCATCGCCCTATCCCGGGTTCCTCCGATGGTAACAATACTCCCATATTTCTCCCAATTTATGGCAAGTTTTCACCCTTTTCTTCCCTTATCTTAGCCTGTTTCTGGAGCTGAACGGTGTTTTTAATCCTGACTGTTTTCTACCCGGATGACAGAGCTACACTAACTGTCGTTTCTCAGAGAGCGGTCTATGGTCGCCACACCGCCCAGTCGGAGCTCATTCAGCTGCTCCTGCCACAAAGCTGAGTCGTCATCATTTGAGAGAACCCACGCTGACATGTGGAGAACATGCAAACTCCACACAGAAGGACCCCAAGCCGGATTCGAACCTACGACCCTCCTGCTGTGAAGTGACAGCGCTAACCACTGCACCACCGAGCAGCCTTGAATATAATCCATATAATACATGTTCCCACTGTGAACACTTTATTTTGAAAATCAGACGTAGTCACACATGTATTCCTCTAAAAACTTTGCCAAGTCTGTCTCTAGCTCTCAGTCAGCTCCGTTCTCTTCATCCATCCTTCAGCTCCAATGTCAGTATATGGCGCTCTACAGTCGTAGCGTCGGCCCATTGGACCACGGAGACGAGAGCGACGGCCGGCTGGACCGCACGTTACCGCCGTACAATAATGACTTAGCGTGCAGCTTCAGCCGTGATGTCTAGCTCTGCTTTTCCAAAGTGTTTCCCTCCTTTACTGGATGTGTAGTGTTTACTAGGCTGGATTTAACATGGAGGGTGGAGGTCGGATCCACGCCCACCCTCCACCCTTTAATACTTTACTGGATGTGTAGTGTTTACCAGGCTGGATTTAACATGGAGGGTGGAGGTCGGATCCACGCCCACCCTCCACCCTTTAATACTTTACTGGACGTGCGGCGGTTAGCTCAGTCCGTATTTAGGACTTGGGTTAGGATGTGGAGGACCCGGGTTCAAATCCCCCATGGACCCTTTAAGACCATACTGGTTGCTGGAGAGGTGACCACGTTTACCTAACTTGGGCACTGCCGAGGTGCCCCTGAGCAAGGCACCAAACCCCCAACCTTTAATGCTTTACTGGATGCGTAGTGTTTACTTGGATTTAACATGGAGCGTGGAGCCCGGACCTCACTCTGACATCTCTCCACCCTTTGACACTGTATATGTACTGTTTCCGGTGGATTTAACATGGACGGTGTGGTGGAACAACCCCCCCCCCCTTTATCTTTACTGGATTTAGAGTGTAAATCTGAATTTCCCCACTGTGGGGACTAATAAAGGAATATCTTTCTTTCCCTTCTAATTCTTTACTGGATGTGTAGTGTTTACCAGGCTGGATGCAGGTTGGATTCACACCAACCCTCTGCTGTTTTCTAGTTGCAGCTCACCGACCGGATATGATGTCCTGTTACTCAGACTATCACAATAAAAGCAGTAACTTCCTTCTACCTCCACATAGACTCAGATGAAGCAAATACAGCGATGCTGGCAATAACATTGATTTCAAAATCTCTTTTCTCCCGATGAAAAGTAGAATAGAACTTATTGTCTGCTTCTTACTCCGGACCTGATCAATGTGATCTGGTCTGGTCTGACATCCCTCTGGCACCAAAGGCACTGCATGAACCCCTCTCCACCTCCCTCCCCTCTTCCTCACCAGTTGATGGCCGAGGCTCCTCTGTGCAGGGGCAGGATGGAGGGGTGGTAGATGATGGAGCCGTGCTTGGGGTTATCAATGACGTTCATGGGGATGAACTGGGAGCAGAAGGGCATGACGTTGAGCTCGGCGCCCACCGCCTTGTAGGCGTCCACCACCTCCGGGATGGGCTTCCCCTTGACACGCCACCGTGGGAACTTGAACACCGGCGTCCCGTCCTTCTCCGCTGCCACCGCTGGAAGAGAAGAGGGTTTACGGATACAGTTCAGGAGGCAGAAATGAAGTTTAGGTTCGTGGGTTCCTACATTCCTAGAGGAGATATTGGGTATTTGAGGCCGATAATATTAAATTTGAGAGTTTAAAAATTCGATAAAAGTATGGGTCGATATTTAAGGTTTCGAAGTGGTTATGGAAGTAGTCATGTCTCAATTTAATGCCGATGCCACCACGATGCTGCTGGAGGCCCAGGTCGTCTTGTTGGGCCCACTGGAGGGAAGGGAGGCACTGGAGAACCAGTACCAGGACTGAGCAGGGCAGTTTTCTAAAGGGACTCTGGTGCTCGGAAACACTACCACTTTTGTCCACAGGGACCGCCAAAATCAAAAAAAAAAGTTCCTCGTAGTAGCTTTAATTTTATATACACATTTTCATGATACCTTAAATTAGGTTATTACAGAATTGTGACCATCGTATGTCCTACAGTCCTTCATTTGTAATGGATACACTGCTTCTTAATACCCTGCACATTTACTGGCCAAGCTCTACTTCACACTTCAGCTCATCTCACTCTTTAGTTGCTCAAACTTGCAATGCATTTTTATGAAGTAGAAAGTACCTTTTTTGAAAGTGGATGTTCTGAGATGTGAGATTTGACAGTCTGGTGCAGAAGAGCACCGTGTTGAAAGCAAGAAATGACCAAATAGATGTTAAAGTTTCCACAGTATCCATCCAGGTCGACACTGTAGTTTACTTTTTGGTTGTTTTTATGTTGTCCTCTCTAGTGTCCTTAAATGAAAGTGATATCAAGCCTGACTAGTTCTGTCAACCGATTAAAATATTGAGTTATTATTAATCGTATCGACTATCCACAGTTAATCACGATTCATCGCAAAATTAATTGCACATTTTCTATCTGTTCAAAATAAACATTAAGGGGAGAGTTGCAATGTATTTAAACACTTATCAACATGTTAGTGGACTAATATGCTGCTTTATGCAAATGTAAGTATATATTTATTATTGTAAATCAACAACACCACTAATCAATGGCAGATATTGACCAGAAACCCTCCCAGGTTCTGACTTTAGCATCAACAATCTGCTCCAATCAGAACATGACAAACTGCAGCCCAACAGGCAACAACAGCTGTCAGTGTGTCAGAGTGCTGACTTGACTAGGACTTGATCCAGACTGACTGGGACTATCAGAAAGTGGGCATGTCTGTAAAGGGGGGACTGATGGGGACCCAGAGAACCCATTTACATCCACACATAAGTTTGGCCCATAATTAACCTCCTTAGTGACAAGCTACTATGACATGTTTGGTACCGATGATTCATTAATGCGTTATTATCACATTAACTTTGACAGCCCTAATTTCTAATAATAGTCAATGTAGGTTTTGAGTGACTCATCGCAGACCTCCCTCCCTTGTTCAGGAATATGTATTGTTCAGACTCCATCCATCCAGTTTCTAAACTGCTTATGTATGTAATAGAAATGATGAGAGGAAATAGCAGGACACTGGCGAGGAAATACTGGGAGTAAAGGAGGATGACAGGCGGAGGTCGAGGGGCGGCTGAGGGTTGATGGTGATGTTGCTTCCTGGAAAGATTGCATCATACCAAAGAGCGCGATCCGACTGTAGACTTTTCACCTCAGAGCTGCATCTCCGGGCCACACGGGCCTCTGCTCACTCTCACAATGGAGCCACTACCCCGCAGCTAATGCAGGATAAAGGCCTGTCTTTGTCCAGGAGCACTGCAGAGTCGCCATGCATCTACCTCAGCCACAGAGCAGGCCTGCGATGATGGCCCGCAGAAGACCCGGATCATCCAACATTATCTGTCTCATTATCTCTGTACAAACCAAATACAAGACATTTGATGCATTTCTATGTTATTTCTCATTGTCTAATTATCAGTGAACCACAGCCATCTATACGAGGTTAACTAGGTCTATATTAGCTGTATAGACTAACCAAGCTGGTGAGTCTCTTTCTGGCCTATTTTAGAGGATTCTGCCCTCACTCCTGTAGGCCTCCTCCATGTTGATGTCACTGTATCAATGAGTTCATCCAGGTTCATGGCTCCAGACTCCAAACCACTCCCATCACCCATGAAGACCTGTAATTCTGGCTTTCCCTTGTTAGCACATCAAGAGCATCTTTGAGATTCATCTGGAGCGAATAAAGCCTCAAGGCACATTTCAGCTAATCAGCGTTGAACCGATACTTGTTGTTCCTTTTCTATTTAGTCTGGTTTGGTTTCACAATGAACTAATAAAAGAAAATTAGCTGAGGGACGTGTACGAAGAAGCGAATTGATCTTCTTCGTCTTGAGAGCTGCTGCTGTGCAGGGAATCGACTTTGACGCTGTCCAAGTTTTTTCACTTTGACTCTGGTTTTATGGACTTTATTTAGCAATTTCTGTATGATGCCTTCAGCTGCAGGTAAACCAGGTGTTAACCTCCTGGTTTACCTGCAGCCACCTCAGCAAACGCCCAAGCAGGCAGCCTGCGCTCTGAAGCTTGGCAACAGTCTGACACCGCCTCTGGCGAGTTGGTGGTTTTGGTCCACACTAGTGTATGATTACTGCATTCACACCTGCCCAAGCTTAAGATAGGAGTTGGTGGAGACCAAAACAGAGCTAAAAGAAGAGCTAAGAGAAGAGACTTTATGAGGTGATAATATGTCAGTGCTGTGGTAATATCCTGTTCTGCCTCCTCCATCAGCACATCGTGACTAGAGAAGCCAAAGCTGTCATTTATATCAACAAAATACTCTGAATTTTGATTAAAATCTGGAACAAGACAACACATATTACCAGACATTCAAAGCCAGTTCTTGCTCTGTAGTGCCAGGCGTGACAGGAGTGGAAATAAGAGGAAATAAAACGGCACGGCTGCCGTTTTCCACGTTTTTAGACGTGCAGGTGTACGGCCCCTTAGACAGAGCACTGGAAACCTTTCTTGGGGCTTCAGCTCGGGGCTGTTGGTGAGTGTCTGTCGGCCTACTTTTTGCTGTACGTCCCGCGCCGTCGGCTCTAGTCTAACTGTGTCGGAGGCTTTTCATCCGATTCAGCATGTTGAATCAGCGGCAGAGCTAATTGGTGAGAGAATCACTGTGATTGGCTGAGTTCAGCTTAAAAGAATCAGCGCATGAGCCAACGAGTAAAGTCGAGAGCAAAAACACAGAGAGCAGAAGCTGAGCCATAGAACCACATGACCACCTGGACCGAAGCGAAGTGGTGAATGAGAATGGTGTGAACATGGTTGGCTAACGCCACTTTGTGCCATGTACGTATCATAATAACTGTTTCTGGAGACTTCCACAGTCTTCTGGTCTTTGAATGGCGAACACAGACTGCTGCCACCTGCTGGTGTGGAGAGTTATTTCATCTCATGCATCTTATCTCATGGCTGTCGGCTGTAGTCTTTATGATGTGCTCTGCTAGTTCCTGAATGTCGGGTTGGTGTATTTGGGCCTTAGTCCTTCAGGATTAGTCGGTGGGGGAGATAAACATGATGTACTTAAAGAGCTGGCTGTGCACGAGTTCAGGCTGCAGTTTGTTTTCTGAACACAGTAACGGTTGGCTGTGAGATGCCAACATTTATTCCCTTCTACTCAGAAAACCTGGTCTTTTCATGCTGCTTCCTGTAGTTGCTTTGGATTGCCTTTTCAACTCTACATCATTCAGCAGTAACAGCTCAGTGAAGGACCTGGGAGACGGCAACGCGCACTCACTCATCATACAGAAAGGTAAGAGAGAAGAGTTAACTCACCCAGGGGGTCGGCCTTGCCATCCTTGTCTGGGACTGTGAACACCCCCACCACTTTGTGACCCTGCTTCCTCAGGTTGCTGTACACCTCCTGGCCGAACAGGCTCTGGCCAATTATAGCTAGTTTGAGTTTATTCTGGTAATAATTCTGGAAGGAGAGCAGACACCATCACGTTAGTTACAGCTTTACCCAGTCTAATTCTGCAGCACTGGAAATGCACAGTTTGTCTTATTCGAGCTGCAGGCAGCGCTCCGATTCCATGTTTACTCAGGAGAGGAGGATTTTCAGCATTCTTTCCTAAGCTTGTTAGTTTCACAGATGTCACAGAGCTGGTAATGGAGAACCCAGTGTTGACAAATCTCAACAGCCGGCAACTGTAGGAGAGTGTCTTTAGTACCGGGGGGCCCAGAGGGGCCAGAGGGGCCCACAGACACACTCTTAAAGGGGCACTCCGCATATGATGTACTGCACTACCGTAACGTTGGAGAACTTGCAATAGACATTGCAACTACATTTATTTCCATATGCAATCACAGTTCATCACAGCATCAGGCACTAAGTGACAATCATCACAATCAGTCTGTTTTTTGGTATCTATATCTTCAGTTGTTTCTCTCAATATAAAAATAAAAAATATACTGTATAGGTCCTTTATCCTGCAGCAGGAGGACATGCTGACTTGAAGTCCCACATAGAGAGGACGAGTCCCTGGGACTCAAAGAATATATAAGGTAGTCAACGACCAGAGACAAATCTTGTTTGGTAGTGTCTGAATTGCGCCATGAATCACACATGTGATGTTTGTCAATTTGAAAGATAATTTTGCAGGTTAAGACAGTTCCGCTTTGTCGTAGCTTTGTTGTAGCATCATTTAGTTTAGTGCGAACGAACAAGCTGGACCAGTTGCTCAAACAGCTTCAGCTGGAGAGGAATCTGATCTCGATCTTACTGATCTCGATCTTATCTACACATGTTCACACGGCCAGGCTCCCGCCTCGCCTTTGGATTGTCCACTACCAATATGACTGACATCTTTCTTTTATATAAAGGGAGGGCTAATGTACAGAATGCACTGCTTACTGAACTAAAATAAATAAACTGGAGCCGATCCCAGCTGAAGGTGGGGTTCAATAAACAGTCACTATGTCCTGACAGGTAATCTGAAAAAGATCATCATCCTCGGTGTCCTCGGTGATCCTAACGCCATCTGCAAGATTTCACAGACTGGAGGAACCAACCAACAACCAATCAGAGCGGATCTGGAGTCTGTCGTCTCGGAGCAGCTGTCAATCACTCTGGACTCTGATCAAAACTAGGCAGTGCTGATCAGATATTCATCAATACTCTGTTACTGTAATGACTAGTTTTCTCCTCAGATGTTCACAGAAACATCTTGTTACTGTTCAGCTGTAAAATGAGAAAGTTTGTGACCCGGCAGCCATGTTGAGATCAGCTGAGGAAACACCGAACACCGCCCACCAGCCGGAGCAAACGTTCCCACTTTACAGTTAAACATCTACTACAAGATGTTGAATTATATCTGATCAGCGCTGCCTCCTTTGATCTTTAAATCAGAGTTTAATGTAACTGGCAGCTGCCTCCGCCGAACGAACAGCCAATAGGAACTCTCTCTCTCTCTGAAGTGACCTGTGATTGGCCAAAGTCTCCTGTCATGGGCTAGATTTATTAAATCCTGAAAACAGCCATGAGGAGGAGCAGAGTCTAGTTTTCTCTCTGAGCACTTGAATTAAATATGCTGAAAGGTTATTATGGGATTTTTGATGAATGTTTCTTACTACAGCTTTAAAGACAGCTGGGGTGGGATTCACCCGGTGAGAAGTTCAAGTGCACCACTCTCACCAGCACGTGTTGGGAGGAGGTGTCCGGTTTCTCCTGCTACCATCAACGGTACTGTCAAGTGCACGAGGCACAGTCTCGGGCTGTTACATGCATTTTGCAACGTGCTTCGTGGTGCATTCAAAGCCATCTCCGGTAAGGCAGCTGCTAACAGCGGGGAAAGCACAGCGCAAGACACCCCAGTAATAACGCATGAATGGCTCAGTGTCCGCGTCCCGGTCCTGCGGTCCTGCGGGCTGCAGGATCGGGACTAAGCCGCTGCAGGAGCTGCGGTACAGTGTGGAGCTCAGAGCTGATGCAACTCCTCCAGATTTACAGTAGAGACGGGAGAAAAGGAGGAGGAGGAGGAGACGGAGGAGCACAGTAACGTGGCACACTGGCTCTGACCCATACACACTGACTGGATGGAAATACACGGTAGCAGAGTGACCTGAAGACCTGGCGGTGAACTGACTCACTGATCCGTAGTCAGCGCCTGGCTCGGTGCTCTCCACGCCGCCACCATGTACCAATACGCGCCTATCAATGCACAGGGATCCACGGTACCATTCACTCTGTGGTGCGGCAAACGCAGCGCTACTCACGGACGAGGTGGAGAATCTCCTGAAGACTCGACTCGCCGTCCACAGCATGATGGCGGTGTTTGATGAATATCAATATATTAAAATGTGGTAAAAATAAATCCGCTGCGGAGGTATGTGCGCTGCTGCCTCACGCACGGCCGCCTCTCCGTGAGTGGCTGTGGGTCAGAGGAGTGGCGGTGACACGGCTCGGCTCGGTCAGCTTATACCCGACGGCAGCTAGCGCGGACGGCTACGTGCCGCCTGGGACCGTACGTGCGCGCTCACGCGGTGCTTACTACAGGTTCTACCGCGCGGTCACGCGGGGAGTCCTGAAACTGGGATATAACAGGCTGCAGGTTAACTATGCAAACACACTGAATTATTAGTCATGTTTGATAAATGATTTTATTCATGAGTCGAAAAATAACAAGAATGTGCTCAAATTAAATTAAAAAAAATCTGTTATAGAGATAATTAACTTCAGCCTACATAACATAATATTCATATTTAAATTATATTCAAACAACGTTGTAAGCAAGAAATGTCTCAAGAAAGGCCACTTTTACATTATGGCTAATATTCATGTTTCCAGCAGCCGTTAGCCATTGCTTGCTAACAATAGTTAAAGGTGCTAACTAATGACTATACGCTATGAGGAGGACCTCGTATGTTGTTATGTACATATATTTATTTATGTATCCTAAACTGATTCATTAATAAATGAATACAGATTTCCGGTAGGTTACATATTTCTGTGCTGGCTCTCATTCTGTAGTCTAATAAATGGTGCAAAATTAACACGTAACTGTAAATAGTCTGTTTGATGGCCAGTGTAAAAAAAAAGCCATGTGAGCTGAGATATTATGGATGGACCAGGCAGATCACACTGTATGGGATTTTCTCCAATATAAGGGCACCAATTAGTGCACTGCATCACATCTTCTCCATAAGGACACCCTAGATGACACTTCATCATGTTTCACACACCATAGAGGCATCCAAGATGACATTATTACTGCGTTTTCCCTCGAACATGGGGCCACCCCTTCTGTACCCACCAGTAAATCTATATACTCTATATATAGAGATATACAGTATATATCTCTATATAAGATACCATTTTAATCTATATTCGTATCTGCATTGTAGTCTAATATTTGTTACCTTGTTTGGCTGTGATATCCTTTTTAGCTGCATGTCAAATTCCTTGTCTTTGTCCTTAATTTCTGTGTATTAACCTGTAACCTTTCTGTAGCTGTTTGATGCCAAGAACCAAATACAATATGAGCAGCAAGAAAATGTCTAAATCAATCATTCATAAAACAAACTGCGCCATGCTTAATCACAATGTAGGCAATGTTCTGCATCAATCTTTATTTTGCATTTCTAAAGATCTCCCGCTGACCTGGGCTCAGAGGTACTGAACGGGGTTTTACAGAGTACAGTGCTCTTCTGCACCACCACTACTTTTCCCAGGGCAAAGATAAACTTCGGAGTCATTTTATTCCAGTTTCACTGTACTTGCCTCTGCAGTATTCACCTACAGTACAGCTGCCCTGACTCCCACACAGAACGAGCTCTGATCAAACACACATCTGGAGCCGTCCACACTCAGCTGCCCTGCACAGGTTCCTGTGGAGCAAAGGTTCAGTCAGTGAGCTGATGACCTGTAGGGAGGCAGGACACTGACATTCGTGCCATCTGGAACTGAAGTCTTTGTCCCTTTATTCCATAAGGTAATAAAACTATGCTCATGTGCTGTTTCAAAAGTGCTCTGCTGATCACTGCTATAAATGACAGTTCTTAACTTTTATAACAGATGCATGAGATGTGGTCCAAAATGTCATATAATCAAAGGTCGGTCCTAAAAAATACAGCCTTGATAAAGAAATAATTTCACTTTAAAGGCAACACCAAGAAGCACTAACACCAATTGAGTTTACTACCATTTGTACTCTTAGATGCCATTGGAACTATTTGTAGGGCGCGTTCACACCAGCCTTGTTTAATCCGGTTGAACCGAACCCTGAAGCCTTTACCCCCTTGGTGCGGTTCATCTGGGATGGTGTGAATCGAATCGAACCCTGGTGTGGACCAAACAACCGCTCCCTGGTCCACCTCGAAGGGGGGGTCTCGGTCCGCTGTCAAGTGAACTCTAGAGTGGTTCATTTCTGGTGCGAACACGATTCAAACCGATCCTTGGAAGAGAACCATTTTATCTGTGATTTCAGTGGTTAAAAGAACGTCTACTTTTCCTCTTTTGCTGAATGGTGGTTATTAGCATATTTGCTCCCAAAACGTGGAGTGGACAGGGTCAAACCTGGACTCACGGAGCAGTCAGAGGCCTCCTGAATATCTGGGTGGTAGAGATCGTTACTCAGTTACCCCAGAAGGTGTATGAGAACGCTGGGGTAAGCCTGCATCAGTAAATTATTTAATAACTGCTGTAGATGTGCGCCAGATAAACACCAACATGAACAGAACCTGTTGGGGCTCCATGACTTATGAGAACTTGATTTGAGAGAAATTAGGAATTCTGTCTTTTTACCCGCTGTCTGTCTGACCAATAATCAAATGACATTTCCATCACATGACTTTTGTTTACAATTTCTGGACTGTTTGAGTTTTGCCTTTGTGAATTCAAACCAGACCAGCTGTAAAACTGAATCATCCTCGCACTGGTTTGGTTCAGGAACCGGACCTTTAGGTGTGAACTCGACCTAGAACCTTTTAAACAATAAATATACTTCAGACCTGATTCATAGATGGGTGGTGCAGTGGTCACAGGTTCAAGAGCAACGACGAGCACCCTCCCCCGCCTGACTGTGACTTCAGGCCAGGATAGATTGCTTGAGAGACTCCAAGGCTGCATGCAGGCCTTGACGGTATCAGCCCCGGGGTTCTGTAGACCTGTGTCAGCCCGCTGTCTGCTATACTGCAACCCCTCTACAACCTGAGCCTGAACCTGGAGAAAATACCAATGCTGTGGTTCTGGTACCCAAGAAGGTGACGCCATCTGGCCTCAGTGACCGCGGTGGGTCCGACAGGCTAGTGTTCTGCAGTGAACATGCTGGTTGGTAGTACTGGAGCTCTGCAGGGGACTGTGCTGTCTCCTTCCGTTTCCCCACCTTGTACACCACATACTTCCAGTACAACTCTGATAGGACACAACACAATACGATACAATACGACTCAGGAGCTGCACACCATCAGCTGCCTCCACAGCAGCATCAGTCAAGAAACACAGATCAGTCCATCCATCGTCAACCGCTTATCCCGTTAGGGGTCACGGGGGGCTGGAGCCGATCCCAGCTGGCATTGGACGAAGGCAGGGTACACCCTGGACAGGTCTCCAGTCCATCACAGGGCACATAGAGACAGACAACAAATAGACAGACATTCACACTCACACCTACGGACAATTTAGAGTCATCAATTAAGCTAAACAGCATGTCTTTGGAGCCGGAGTACCCGGAGAGAACATGCAAACTCCACACAGAAGAGTCCCAAGCCGGAATCGAACCTGCGACCGTCTTGCTGTGAGGCGACAGCGCTAACCACTACACCACCATGCAGCCCAAACACAGATCAGTGTAACCCATAAACACACAAACAGCACACTGTGTATTGCACATTAAACATATTGCACAAAGTGTACATAAAACAGCACAAATAAGAGATAAAGATAAAAAATACCAGGACGCTACAACCCTACAGCCTCAAGAAACATTTAAAATTTTGATCGAGGTGGGCACAAACAAGTTTTTAAATTGGTTCAGTTTGCAGTAGGGGACTCTGTATCCTCTCCAGGTGGTAAGAGCTCATACTCAGAGTGGAGCATGTACTACTACTCCATACTACAACAGACTGCTCGTATATTAACTTCAGTCCTCCCCGTGACCTTCAAGGCAGTCTGAACCAGAAGAGCAAGCTTAGATTTCAGCAGTGCAGAGAGGTTGCTGTACCATGCTGGCATCCCATATCTAAGGATGCTCTTCAATACAGCCTGGTAAAATAAAACCATGATCTGATGGTCCACCCCATACACCCTGAGTCTGCTTACAAAATAGTCTTTCCAACTGAGCAGGTTATCTAGATCAAGATACCACCTGCAGAAACTTTCTGATGACTCTGTGGTGGTCGGGTGTATAAGTGATGGGAGGGAAGAGGAGGACAGAGCACTGGTGGAGGGTTTTGTGGAGTGGACTGGGAGAAACCACCTGCTCCTGAACGTGGAGACCAGGGAGATGGTGATCGACTTCAGAACGAGGACAGCTTCACAACCCTGCGTCTTCTGGGACAGGATGTTGACGTGGTGGAGGACTACCTGTGCCTGGGTGTCCACATGGACATTGTACACTTTGCTATTGTATATAGTATGCTATTGATACTACTGCTGTGATTATACTGTCTAAGCTAGTTGTAGCAAAACAAAGCACAGTGCACAAAATCCTGCATTTGGTCATTTTTCCACACCGAATTGTTGAATGAATATTTGAGAAAGCACAGAGAGGAACCGGGGGAGCAGCTGTGATTTATTAGTGAATATCTTCAACAACATCAAAAGAGGACTAACTGTAAGAGCACTGGTGGTGGATGTTGCTCAGGAGGGGGGTTCCCACCTCCAGAGATCGACCCGCCGTTCTTCACATCACACGCTTCAACAAGCTGCTTTGGCATGAGGGTCGATTCCCTTACAACACCGCTGCTTTGATTAAAAAAGTGCCGCTTTCTCTCGGTTCATTCCCTCACTGCTACTGCAGTCATCCAATCACATAATACAACTCAAAAAAGTCACACGAGTGTGTGGTTTACGGTCAAACAAAATCCTCCTGCTCCTGCGTAAGGAGCAGTCCTGGAAGGCAAACAGGGAACATGCCCAAAATCTCTTTAACATTCTGGAAAATAATTTACTTTGCGTCGTCACAGGAAACACAGTGGGTGAAATCACTGGTGGACTTTTCCACACACGGTGCCAGCGCTGGAGAGAGACAAACCAAAACCACAACTCAGCAGTCGACTGAACAGAATAAGGGCTGCCATGCTGCTGGAAATTGTATCAAATTCACCAAGATTGTATTTGCCATAGTTATTGTCATGTCTTGTGGCTGCTGCTAAAGAAATCTGGTCACTTTGGGCTCTGTTTGCACTGTAAAAGGTTTCACTTGTGTTTTACGGCGCAGCACTGGCACCTTGTTGTTAAAAAGCCTTTACTGAAGCATATCAAAGGAGGGTTTGGGGGTCAGGCACGTTTCCCCGGGACATAGGACCCATGCTAGTGTTACACACTCTACAACAAGTTACAGGTGATAAACAACAAGACATTCTCCCTTTTCACATCGCAGCTTCTGCTGGTGCTGGAGTACTGAGGGCGGCGGAGCGATGAGGTCACAGGAAGCGGATTCCTGCGCCAAACTGGACACCGTCACATATCCTATGAGAGGAGAGAGGGAAGACGAGAGAGGAGTTACCCTCATCCGAAAACAAGTCTTTATATCACACAGCGCTATGTGGAGCATTTTGAGATTTCCACTTTACAGTACTCCACTGTTTTAGTGTTGCACTCCGATACATCAGACCAGCAAAACAGCATCCAGATTACGCTGTCATGACCACGACCCCGTGTCCCGACTACATCATCTCCAAAATTCAACTTTAAGCAAACTGCTAATGGAAGAGTTGGGTGTGTTACGCTAGTAGTGGCTAATGTAACCTGACCTGATGTACCCTATTAGTACTTAGTTCATGAACACACACAGCCGAGTACTTCTGTCTTTGTGAGGACATTCATCGACCTGATGCATTCCCCAGACCAGGGGTCTTAAACTCATTTTACCTCGGGGCCCACATGGAGGAAGATCTATTCCCACGTGGGCCGGACTGGTAAAATCATTCATTCAATTCATTGAAAAATTGCTAATTGATACTTTGCTAAATCATCTTGCAGGTCGGATTAAAATAAAATGTCCAAAGATGAAGGTCTAAAAATACGAATTGGTCCTCACAAAGATAGCTGTACAAGTACAAAGACAAATGTGTGCATGCATGCACATAACATAATACACCCCTCAACCACCAGTTTGATGCAAAATCGGAGTGAAAACTGATTCAACCTAATGTGCTTCATCTAAAATGTCCTGGTTAGTATAATAATGATGTGATCCTGCGTGAACGTCAGTCCTGTCATAGGCTACCTGTCTCCACTCTGAACTCCCATGGGCACGCAGTAGTTGAGCTCCAGTCTGGCGATGTTCCCGAGCCGCAGCACGATGCCAGCGCCGTACGACCAGCGGATACACTCAGCCAGCCTCTGAAGGTGAGCTCGGGGACCGTCACCTGCACACATTACGCTCCACGTTACAACCCACCTGGCACATCTGGACACTGACCGGTTCTCTGATCATGGTCAAGACTATACTTACATCTAGTCTACATTCCTTTATAATGCAGTGGTACTATGCAGCCATGGGAAATCCACACATTTTGTGTGGTGGATACAATGCACTGTAACACCTTCTGGAGTGTGGCTAAGGTGATTACAGAGAACATTTGTAATTGTTACATGCTAAATATATATATATATATTTAATTGCTATTAATCCCATGATTGTCCTTAGTTAACCATGATCGCAAATTAATTGAACATTTTTATCTGTTCAAAATGTACCTTAAAGGGAGATTCAACATGGGAGTGAACCATTATGCTGCTTTATGCAAATGTATGTATATATTTATTATTGTAAATCAATAACAACACTAATCAATAACAGATATAGTCCAGAAACCCTCCCAGGTTCTGACTTTAGCATCAACAATCTGCTCCAATCAGAACATGGCAAACTGCAGCCCAACAGGCAACAACAGCTGTCAGTGTGTCAGAGTGCTGACTTGACTAGGACTTGATCCAGACTGACTGGGACTATCATAAAGTGGGCATGTCTGTAAAGGGGAGACTGGTGGGGACCCAGAGAACCCATTTACATCCACACATCTGGAGGTCAGAAAATGGCCATGATAGTTTTTCCTCACCAAAATTTAGAGTAAGTGAGTTTTTTGCCAGTCAGCCAGTGTGGACTTCTTTTAACACTGCGGGTAGTAGAAGCAGTATTGAATGCCTCGAGTACCGTATTCAGTCCACCTACCATAGTTGAGGTTGCAGAGGTTGCCTGCGTTGAGGAAGAAGTGTGTTCTGAAAAGGTCTCCGAAGCCACCCTTGCCTGGTCTGAAGGGCAGTGGAGTGTAGAGGTGTAGACCACCGGCCCAGTACGCCTCTCCACCCAGATAGTCACCTGGAGTACACAGAGAGAGGAGCTGCTGTACTACACTACGCTGTACAACTGACACTGTACAGCAATTCAAGTTTTCTAGTAAAGACTGACAGTCTGAAGAGGTTTTACCTTCACTCTGTGGCCCGATGCTGTACATCCCAAACCCTCGCACACTGGTGGGACCTCCAAGGTAGAACCTGGAAAAACAGACCCATCACTGAACCATCCAGTCAGAGTGCAGTTAAATCTGCCATTTGAAAAGGTCATGAATAGCACTAAGTTAAAGCAAAAATACTACTTAAATAAACTAAATTAGAGTGTGTGGGAGACAAATGATAACACATTTAAATATAGAGCTTCCAAAAAATAAACCTTGATTACCATTACGAAGCTAATAATCAATAAAGTTATGATTTAGTTTAGCACTTTGAGAGAAATCTCTCCAGCAAAAGAGCCAAACTGTGTTGTCAGTGGAGGTGTTATGCTGAGGAGTGAGGCGTCAGAGCCAGATGGCAGCTCTTCAACCAGAGGTACCTGTCAGCGATGCAGGACGGCTGTCCTCCGATGGGATAAAGCATCCCACCCCACAGGGAGGCAGACAAGACCTGAGAGGACACACAGTGTTGCTTTATCTACTCAAAACGGTGCCTTCAGAGCATTCAGTGAAACACAACTGAATTTGTGCTGCTTTATCGCCAACTGCTGGTTCTTCAATGCAACTACATTGTATAAGAACAAGCAACACATCAAACTAAAAGCTAGGATGCCAATCATGTTCAACAGGTCTAGAGTGACCGATTTCTGTCTTACTGAGTCCCAGAAGAGCCGTCTGTTGAGCTGCAGCTCAAAATCCTCTTTCAAGAAGCTGGCGTCTCCTCCCGTGTATCCAGCCAGCTCCTGCAGGGCAAAATGGTTTTGTTCATAGAGAAACAACTCAAATATACAACTTCTGCTACCGCCAACAAATCCCACAATATCTCACAAGATCATCATTAATGTTTCTAAACTTAACCATGAACTGCGCTGAGTTTCAACAGATCAACAATAAGAAGAGTTTAAGATGTCAGATCCACTGTTTCTTTGTCATGGTACTCTGAAGGAACACACACTGAAGTTTTGGTACCAACCAAGTCTTTTAAGATGCCACTCAGCTCAACCTGTTCTTCATTTGTCGCTTCTTTCTCAGGCATTTTATATAGGATATGATTGTTTTATGATCTACATGGTGTCTACACTGTTAAACTCTATATTCTTACTTACTTGTGCATCTTTTGTTCAAGTAAATCTACAGTACATTGTTGCTACCAGGACTTTCAATCAATTCAAATATTTAATATTTAACCGCGATTAATTGCACATTTTTTATCTGTTCAAAATGTCCCTTAAAGGGAGATTTGTCAACTATTTAATCCTCTTATCAACATGGGAGCGGATAAACATGCTGCTTTATGTAAATGTATGTATATATTTATTATTGTAAATCAATAACAACACTAATCAATACCAGATATTGTCCAGAAACCCTCCCAGGTTCTGACTTTAGCATCAACAATCTGCGACTAGGACTTGATCCAGACTGACTGGGACTACCATAAAGTGGGCATGTCTGTAAAGGGGAGACTGGTGGGGACCCAGAGAACCCATTTACATCCACACATCTGGAGGTCAGAGGTCAACGGACCCTCTGAACATGGACAGGACGGTTTTTCCTTGTCAACGTTTAGTGTAAGTTAGGAGCTTTATTTAACCTCCTTCGTGACGAGTTAGTCTGACCTGGTTGGTATCGATGGATTCTTTAGGTTTCTAGTTTCCGATGACATCGGTATCTTCTATCTATCGTCTATCTATCTATCTATCTATCTTCTTTAAGAATGAACCCGCTACAACCTAAAAATCACAAGTTGCATTGATGTGTTAAAGTATCTGTTGCCTTTAACAGCTCTACTTGAAAACAATTTATTGAATCAGTAAGTAAAGAAACAACTTTTTACAGTGACTTCACAGAGTGAAATGTTATTATCATCTTATTTGTTAGGCGAGACGTGGAAACACATGTCCACACTTACCTGGTTGATCCGGACTAAGGCACCTCTGCTGGGGAAAATGGCAGAGTTCCTGGAATCGATTGACACGGTGTGCTGCAAACAAACACAACAGGAGCTCTGTTGAACTGGTGCAGTGGACACGATGGTTTTACAGCCCTTATAAAGAGAGACTCCTGAGAATGACATGAAAGAAGCCAGAGGAAGGCTCCCGGCTGTACCGAGAGGGCAGATTTCAGTGAGTGTCCACTCTCCTCTCGCACGGCGAAGGACGCGCTGCGTGCCAGGCAGCCCAGCTCCCTCCATACACCCTCCCACTTCAGCGTGTGGTTGGTCATCCCCAGAGGAAACTGCAGCAGGACAGGGAGATGGACAACTTAAGCTGAAGAAACTGAACTCATCAGCTGCACTGTTTGTTGTAGATCATGTGTCAGTCTTAAATACACGCAGCCTCTTACGTTAAATTCTGCTGACGCTCCTCTGTCGGTCTCTTTTAAGGAGCTCCATGGGAACTGACCGGTGACTTTGTACAAGTTGAGAGTGAGGCTGAAACAGAGGACACCAAACCTGAACACTCAAAAACTATGGAGGTGCAGCCAAGCTAGCGCCGACAATCCATTAACTCTCTGTAGCTGATGGCTACGCTTTCTTGGACACACACCATCAGCGGATTATGGGGACATTCCCTGACATACTTGCGTTCAAAGTGTCCGGGCTGGGGCTTGAAGAAGGACAGGCCATATGACGTCTCCTTGGTCCCATAGGAGAACTGGAAGGTGAGTTTTTCAGCTCGACCGAACATGTTGGGCAACTTCAGACCCAGCACCTGGAAGACCGGACAACCGGAGGAATGTGGACACATGGTGCTACTACAGTCAAACATAAGTACAAGCCAAACTCACTGTGATGATGACATCTGACATGCAACCAATAACATTAATGAGGGCTCTGCTCCGCTGAAGTGTCCAAGTAACCAGTACTAGTACCAGTAAATGCATAATAGCACATCCATGAAACACCTACATCTAAATGGACCGCAGCTCGTATTAATGCTGGTAGCTACGATGGATGTGCTGCTCTGCTGTGACATGTCAACATGTCTGCTGGAAAAAAGGCCTGTAGTCTCGTACGGCTGTAGTGAACAGTTTGAAGTATCACTGACTTCAACATTTGAATTCTAAATCAACATTCGAATGCTGCACACCTTTGTTTGCTTGTCTATTTATCGTGTTTAAATCGCTATTAAACTATTTGTAGAATGAGATTCTAGTGGTGGCTGTGTAGGATTGTTTCCCACTGGTGTGATCCAGACATTTCCAATAACTTCAGAGCATCTAAATGTAGTGAAAAACGATAAATGTAATCATTTCCAAATTTCACAATGTTTATTTCTAACCAAATATTCAGCCTCAATCCATACCTCCCCCCCCTCTATGACCAACTGGTCCAGATGAGGAGTCCATTCAGCCAGAGACCGATCCCCCCTCGGCCCACTACAAACCGTCTGGGTCAGTCCTTTCTGTTGGTGGCCATCAGGCTCCAGAACCAAGGTCTGAACCAGAGCCAAGGTCTGAACCAGAACCAAGGTCTGACCCCCATGTGACTCTGATCATCTGCTCCGTATTTATTCTTGGACCAAATGTATATAATTACATATAATTATATAATGACATATATATATGCAATGCATATACAATACTCACCACCTGCTGCACTTTACTGATTACTGTTACTTACTTATTTTATTGTCAATTTCCTTCATTGCACCTTCTCTTTTAATTTTTACTATACTGTATTTATCTGTACTGTGTTGATGCTGCTATGACACCCGAATTTCCCTCCAGGGATTAATAAAGGTTCATCTTATCTTATCTTACCTGTTGGCGTTTAGCCTTTCAAAAACCACATTTTCACTGTGGTCAAAAACTGCCCTCTGGCTTGCCACGCACAAAGAGAGGATGCACTGACAAGCTCTGTTCATTAAAGAAAGGTGATATAATAAAAAACACGAGGAATCACTTCATTCAAACTGAGGATTTTGTTTGAGATTTTTTTGGGTGATGACATAAATTCTGACGACAGACATTCAATAGAAGCTTTGAATGTTAAAAGAAATAATCGGTACCACCTTACCTATAGACGAACCTGCTACCGCTCTGTGTGTTCCTTACTCCAGTGGTGCCACCATTACTGTGGTAGCAAGTCATGGTGACTCGGTGTCTGCTAACTGAGTTAACTGGTGACTTTCAGTCAAAAGTGTCTGTGGTTGCTCATAGTAACTTACGTAAATGGTTGGTGTAGATAATAAACACAGATGAGTATGCATTTAAAATTGATTTAAGACTTTTACGAGGACACATGCAGGTTTTATTTGTGTTTTCAGCAGCTGCCATCACTACGAGTTACCACAACGCATTCGGATGCGAGTCAGTTAACGTGGTTGGCTGACGCTCTGTACGTGTTCTGCTTGTGATGCTAACCGAATGCTTACTGTGTGGTCACTGGGTTGCCATAACTAGGGCAACTAATGTTATATTTCACAATAACGCCACAGTTATTTGATTGCCTTTATTCTGTGGGACCACCAAGACAATACCGTTAGCTAACATGTTACCTGTTTCACCATGTCAGGCTAACGTTAGGCAGCTGAGAACTGCTCAGGTTCTTCCTGAACTCCTCGAAATCACTGTCAAAAGTAATGTTATGCAGAAAGTACAGGTGAAAGTAGAAAACTGTACACTTCTTAGGACAGCTTGTATTCATACATACAGACTGTATGGAGACGCTCAGTAATAGCGACTTGGTTAAATCTGGTATTTCCCCAGATTTGTATATAACATAACCAAATACCGGTGAGATGATCAAATCATTCCTTTCTTTTAAACATTTAGCATAATCATGTCATATATATATTGACGCAGATTTCCTTAAAATTCTTTTTCAGTAAAACAAGACGTGATGACGGAGGAAAGTAAAAGGTGGAGTAAGATAAAAAAAAGCCATAGAAAGTTATGGCATTGTTGCTATAGTTAGTTACAATAATCTAATAGGCTGCAGTGATTTAAAACAGCGAATGACATGCACTAGCATGCGCACTATAATCAAACCTGGCAGCCAATCGGAGAGTATTTTCCGTGGCTGTGGCATAAAATGATTTCAAAATCTAAAGTGTGTGTGCTTGAGGAACATCAGTAGACGAATTGGTGCTCCATCCCTGGCCCATAATAAAGAGGACAATGTGACTGACATGACTTATGCTGTACGTAAGTGCTGTTTCTCTCACCATGCTTCCTTCATTGTTGCCAACCATGGTGTTGTAACTTCCTGTCAGCCGCTTTATCTCTGTCACCTCAAAAGTTACATCCAGGCCGTTGGGCAAAGCATCTGAGCCTGAGGAGGGAGAACCAATCAGGGTGAAGAAGATTTGTTTCTGCATATTCACGTCACACAGCGTCAAACACCACGCGGTCACATCTCAGAGGAAGACATCTCCACAATACATGACAGCTTTTAATTACCTGTACAGTTCACAATGATGGCATTTTGGAAAATGTTCTCTTTCACATTTGGGTTTGAGGGAACCGAAAGTGAATCGCTGTGTTGTGGCTCTTGTTTTGGACAGAAGGTCTGAAAGAGTTACCTTCAGACGTATCGATGAGAACCTCCACTTCTTTGAAGATTCCCAGGCGGAGCAACCTCTGTCTGGCGATGTGGGATTTTTTCATCACCTACGACCAAGACAGAGACACACAGCTACTGGACTCTTCATAAAATCCCAAAACTTTTCTGAACCTGAACGCGATCAAATCAGAGTACTTTATTTAGCGTTACTGTGCAGGAGAGTCATGACAGCAATACATACATCGATGAGGTTTTTGGCGTGGAAAACCTCAGAGATCTCATAGCCGAGCAGATCCTCTTTAGTTCTTCCAAGACCCTGAATGTTCACATGCTGGACAACCACCTGCAATCACAGAAATTTTACATGGATTACTTTCACGTCACATCACCTTCATATCGTCAACAGATTCAATACAAATGTATTTAGCTGATATTTTCTTCCTCAGGGATGACAGTATGAGAGTTTATGTAAATAATAATAAATAATAATAATGGCCCTCTCATTGCACTTAAATGGTTTTACAAGTATTTTATATGTTTTTTAGTTATAATATCTGTGTACTTAGAGTTTGCTCTCTTTCTGGCAAACAGAAGTGATCAATTATGCTTTGCTACATTGCACCATTGTATATATAAAGTGAAATACAGTTGTGCAGCTTTTCTGCATAATGAGTAAAGATTTCTTCATGTCTGACTGCCAAGGAAGAGATGCATCGAGAAATATATACACTAAACAAGTCATGCATCAGTTCAATTTTGTGAATGTGTAACTGGCATCTTAAACCCAAAGTGATTGCATCAAAAATCCTAAAGTGTGTAACTACCATTATTAAATTATTAGTAAAATGTTAAAACTACTATTTCAACATTTTACAAGAGCTACTATGATACTAGCACTACTGCTACTACTACTCACATCTTTGTTTTCGAGGATCTCCTGCTTGGACTCCTGCTCCGGTTCCGGAGGCTCCACCATGTCATCAGGGTGGATGCCCAAGTCCCGGCCATGCATCGGGAGAGGGTCCAGACTCTGCACCAATGTTAAGCACAATGCTTTAAATGACATTGTCTGTACAATCTGATGCAAAGAAACATAACAGCCCCCTAATAAATCCTACTTTGTCCACAGAGGAGATGAGTTCAGCTCGAGTTAATTTCTGAGTTTGCATTTTGTTCTTGTATTGAATTATATTATAAAGTCAGGTATGGCGAGACTTCAGAGTTAATCACCCTAATGCAGTCCCAGTACAACGACATAACAAAAGTACGCTGTATTGCCAAAAGTACTGTCTCTCCTGCCTTGACTCTCATATGAACTGAGGTGACTCATTCTGAATCCACAGGGTTTAAAATGACGTTGGTCACCCTTTGCAGCTATAACAGCTTCAGCTCTTCTGGGAAGGTTTTCCACGAGGTTCAGGAGTGTTTATGGGAATCTTTGACCTCCAGAAGCTCATCTGTGAGGTCCGACTGATGTTGGACCAGAAGGCCTGGCTCTCAGTCTCCGCTCTAATTCATCCCAACGGTGGTCTATCAGGTTGAGGTCAGGACTCTGTGCAGGCCAGTCAAGTCCATCCACACCAAACTCTCTCATCCAGGTCTTTATGGACCTGCTTTGTGCACTGGTGCTCAGTGATGTTAGAACAATCTCTTCCACTTTGTTATAATACCACTAACAGTTGACTGTGGACTATTTAGGAGTGAGGACATTTCACGACTGGACTAGTTGCCCAGGTGGCGTCCTATCACAGCACCACTCTGGGCTTCACTGAGCTCCTGACAGCGACCCATTCATTCACAGTGTTTGTTGAAACAGTCTGCATGCCTTGGTGCTTGATTTTATACATCTGTGGCCATGGATGTGACTGGAGCACCTGATTTCAATTATCTGGATGGGTGAGTGAACACTGCTGGCAGTATAGTGTATGTATGGCACCTTTACAAGGGCAGGAGAGTCACTGCTCTGTTTAAGCTCCTGCCCTCCTGAAAAGCCAAGCCTGCTCTGATTGGCCAGCTGACCCACTGTTGTGATTGGTCATCTGAACCAAACTCTTTGGACTCTACTCCAGCTCCACTCAAACATGCTTTGTTTGAGGGTGTGCCAGACTAGCTGCTCGACAGGTTTTATACAAATGCGTTACTTGATGACATCACCATGTCAGGACTTCGGCCATAACGTTTCAGGCAGCTCAGGAGCAGTGTTTCTGTCCCTTTGGAGTGGCCCTTTGGAGATATTTAACAAGCACAATAACTATATAACACACCAAAGGGAGGGGGAAAAGCACAAAAGCATAATAGGTCCCCTTTAAAAGAGGACCAGCGAGTGTGAACGTGGTGAGTCTCTTCAAACGGAGTTTTGAAGTGGGGTTGACTTGGAGTATAAGTTATAAAATTAATAAGACTGCTGATAATGGGATAGGAGACTATATCTCCTGGGGTTTCTAGTTATTGTGAGGTGGTGATAGAGGTAAATATCTCAACCATAATGTTACCATGAGTACGGCGAGGCACTGTGTCTAAAATATGATTTGAAATCATTTGAAAATGAACCTACATTGAAAGCATTACCGGTATTTTAATTAGCTGAAAGCAAAACGACATCATTTCACCATCCACAATATGCCGCTATACCCTAAAATTCACCTGTAAGTTTCCTGTACTGCTCATCTTTCTCCAACTGTCTCTAACTGTGTCAGTACATCGAGTACAAATGCTGGTGAGCCTGCAGCCTCCAGCATAGACTGGGCAGGGAGGTCATGGGCAAAACCCCCCAGAAAGGTCAGCTGTCAGGGAGAAACAGGGCTTACCTTAGCATGGACAGTCCCCATGGTCACTATCCGCTCCTGAAGTCCTCTTCGGTCGGAGTTAGCTGCTCTTTAAACGGGAGAAAACTGATAAATGACAGCGGCTACTTTCTCCAGCACCAATCCCCCTTCAAGGGAGACGCCATGACAGTCAGTGAAATCTCGTGCTGCGTTCAAGCACTCTTTGTAATGTACGGTAACCTCACAAGCTCTCCACTGCCTCCAATGTCGTTTAAAAATCAGTATGTATTTTTATGCCATCCGTGTACAAGATCCCGCATAAAAATCCCTGATATGCGTTCAAAAAATTCTTTATGGAAATTGTGAAAAATGTGTCAGGTTTACTTTATCTGTCAGTAAATGAAAAGGCGGAGAATAGCGGAGCGGCAGCCAAGTGTAGATACGTAGGGCGACATAATTCACTTCTGTCGTTGATGCCAAGATCTACAAGCTCCTATGAAGTGTCTGCATTGCCATAATACACAAACCCAGCGGCTACAGTTACACACACTGATGAAATGTTAGGACATCGCAATGGCTGTCGCAGCTGGGTGGCACCAGATAGCGGAAAAAAAGGCTACGAGGTGAAGCTAACAAATGCATTGCTCTTAAACGCATCACGCTGTCTTCTCTCTGTGATTGGATAGAAACGATGACGTCTTTAAGTGGGCGACACTGAACCACAGACCCGTTGAGGGATGTCTCCCGGAAGATGGCGGTGTTTGTCTTCTTTTACCCGAGTTCAGCTCAAACTGAGCAGAAAGTGGATGAAACACACAAACTGGACCTCAGTTCGGACTGAAGACATGCTGAGTGAGTCCGCAGTCAGCTTCCACCCTGTCTGTAAGCCTGCTAGTTTGTAAACCTATATTAAAAATGGCGTAAATACAATTGTAACTAGACGTAGCCTAGCTGTAGCACATTGTTCAGTTAAAGCTCCAGTATGCAGAAATCACATGTGGTTCAGAGACAGAGCGTTTCTATTGGCTGTGCTGTGACTGGTGGGCGGTGCTTGGTATTTCCTCAGCTGATCTCAACATGGCTGCCAGGTCACAAGCTTTTCTCATTTTACAGCTGAACATTAACTACAAGATGTTTCTGAAAGCATCTGAGGAGAGAAATAGACATTACAGTAAGAGAATATTGATGAATATTTGAGTTGTTTGACTATTTGATCAGACAGCCAGCTCATAAAGTTGTTATTTCTTAGAAAAATAAAGTTGTACATCTCTGATAGTTTTTATTTTGACTAATAAAACCATTATATTCAACAGTGGTTTGGCTCAGGTGGGCAGCAACAAGCAATATTTGTTGTTATATAACTGTTAGCTGTTTCAGAAAGACGTAAAACAAGAGTCACCATATTCATTTTAACTGTTTTTAAACCCTGAAATGAATGATTAACTGGTGACCGTTGACATGGCTGGATTAACCTGCTAGTGACATATGGTCCCACTGAGTGCCCTCCGCACACGTTCCCCCAGCCTCTTTTGTCCTGAGCCCCATAAACCAGCCGGTGTTATACACTGGAGCACTGCCCTGTCTGGTTTACATGCCAGTCCATGTGTGATCATTTCATTCATTGAATTATCCAAAGTTGTGCACAGTACTCGAACCAAGGTGGTAACTCAATCTTGAGCGTTGATGTGAAACCACTAGGTGGCAGTATTTCTTAATCCGTAAATCCTTCAACTTTTATAGTCTATATTGATTCAGAAAATTATGTCAATAAGTATTGAAAGGGGAAAAAGCTACTGAACTTTACCCTTACTAGTGCCTGAATCTGTGCTTCTTAAAATGCCAAACTATGGTCTCTGGACCTTTAGGGGTCCTTGGTGAGCATAGTTAGGTTGACAGTGAGGGTTTTAGATTCATTTTTAACATTCTAAGTTAAAATAGCAAAATTATGTATACGGATCTTAGCAGGATAATATAAAAATAAACAACTCCTTTAAATCAGTGGTTCTCGGCTTTCTGACTTGTGACAGATGTGATGGTGATGTTGAGAGCAGCGGCTGTCTGAATATACCATATTCACTCTGTCTAAAACTCTGTTTTAGCCTCTGTCTAGTCTAGTCTCAGCTTCAGAGTCTGCTCTGATTGGCTTGAGATAAAAACATGGTGCACCTTTCCAAAGGTAGTTGTCAAACTGTGGGTGTAATCTAACGACAGTGTCTGTGACATAGGAAGGGGAGCCACATCTGAATGGCTTGTCGAATCACATGTTTTCTGATCTAGACAGGCCACAAACAACTGACTGGGTTGTTTCACATGCTGTCTAAAAATGTATGGAGAGCAGCAGCCGTGCTGCTTTCACCCTTAAACCAAGGTACTTCAGCGGTTACGCACTGTAACGATTATAATGAATTTGCAGTAATTTAGCAGTAAAATTGTCACAGACTAAACTAAAAGTCAAAACAAAGATAAGTGGATTTCCAGCACTGTAAATCCCCCACAGCAAGTTTCTTGCTTGATTTCTCGGTGTCAGTTTAGCTCATCTTTCTACCGGATCTTGTGAAGTCCTCGGACAGAAAAGGCGAGGCAAGTAAAATAGTCTGTGGGGCAGATCATAAAGCTCTGGGTAGCCCTGCAGTAAAATGATGAACCTCCTCTCCATATATTTACCGCAGAATGAGAAAAAAAACAAAGATATCCGCCAGCTGTGATTGGTTGTTCCTCGTCACATGACATGCGATGCGTGCTGCAGCGTTCATCTCAGGATGCAGCCTTTGCGTCCTGAGAAACAGGTGCTTGGGAACACTTGCGTTGCTCCCACGTTGCTCCTGCTTTTGAATGCACCTTGATTTGAGGTTGCAACAAACATGACATGTGTACGACTCCTTATTTCACAGTTTGTGGGTTGGTGGCCACTCAAAATGTGTGTTCACAAGCACCACAAAAGTGAGTTTAGTTTTTCTTTCTCAGATAGATTGTTTAAGGATTTTTATTTAAAGGCGCAGTGTGCAGTATTTAGGGGGAGCTATTGGCAGAAATGGAATATAATAATAATAATAATAATAATAATAAGCATATAACCACCTGAAAGAATAAGAAGAATGGTTGTGTTTTTGTTAGCTGAGAATGAGACGTTTATATCTCCATAGGGAGCGGGTCCTCTCCATGGATGTAGTAAGAGAGCTGGATCCAGCGTTGGAGGCCCCGTTCATTCCTATGCGATGAAGCCAAAATGGCTCAGCTACCGTCTGGAGAAGTAACCAGACACTCTGCAGGCGCCGGGCCCGTCGGACATGCCCAGTAGCTTCCACTTCCACATGACTACTTCGCAGGGTGCCAACGTCACGCCGTGGGTCTCATTTACATGAATGGAGGAAGGGAAATAACTCTGGATCTGGCTCTTAGTTGAGACTATTTACATCTTTTTGGACTTAATGATTTCAATAAGGCCTATTAGAGCATTTGTACTGGGGAGTTGAGTCTCCTCAAAAAATGATCTGAGTTACAGACGTCTCTTTATCAATGTGAGTCTATGGGAAAAAGTCGCCCCCAATTGGCGTCACGTGACGGACACAGAAGTTGTAGTTCCACCGTTTGGACTCTGTAATAAGTGGCATCAACAACTGGTGCTCCTCCTGCTCCACCATGTTTGTTCACATTTGATCACAAGATATTTTGCAAGATTTTCAGTGGGGAGGCTCGTGAACAGCTGTAGTGCCGCCATTTGGCCACTGCGAAAATGAGGATGAATGACCGGATCTCTTCCTGCCATGTTTTTACAGTAGCCAAGTAAAGGGATGGTGGTTTCTACCGTTCTTTCATACCCTTTTATTCTATCAGGGTTCCTCTCTATCATGATGAGCTGCTCATCGCTCATTAAATACTCTCTCTCTCTCTCTCCTCTACCGGCACAAACAAGCCAATCAGAGGGCTGGGATTGCCTCCCTCTCTCTCTCTCTTTCTCTCTCTCTCTCTCTCTCCTGCCGCTGCCAGTCCACCTAAAGCGGTCCTCCTCCTCTCGTATCAGAGACACACACACACACACACACACACACACACACACACACACACACACACACACACACACACACACACACACACGCATAGTCCAAACCCCCAGAAAAGCCCCGCTGAATCCTCACACCGTCTGTCAGCATGGGGAGCGCTTGTTTTTCCCGGGACGTTTGTTTGTTTATCCTCCTCATAAATACTTGCAGGGTGATGGGGAATGTCGGACCGGCAGGTAAGAGCTCTCCGCTCCGCTGTCTTTGCTTTATTGTCAGTCACGAGATGCGCTCTGTCGGTGGCTCCGGTCTTACCGGCGTAACGGGGGAATGAGTGAAAAACTACTGATGATATAACCGGAGATTTGAAAAAAAAAATCACAAATAGGGGACTTTAAAGTGGCCATTTGGTAACAGACGCACTGCAGTTCTGATTATATGTTCACATGTACTTTTCTCCACTGTGGTGTGAACTGCTACACTTCATGAAAACGCATTTGCGCACAATTTTTTGCTGGAATTGTAATAAAACATTTTTTCTGCTGAGTTGGGTCATTTGGTAAATCATGCTTGGTTTATTAAATGTCACAGTCTTGGTAAAAAGTCAGTTTCACATCACAGTTTTTTCTTCTCAAATGCATCTGAGATGCCCAGTCGGTTTAACATCAGCGCCCCAGACTTCACTGGAACTTGTGTTTCCTGCGCGCAAAGGTCAATTTCAGTCGGAAACCGCAGCTTGCTCTCCGGGTTAAGCGCTCATTTGCTGCTATTTGGAGTGAGAGGGCTGCCTGTGTTACCGCTTCACCGCGTGGAAACGGCGCAAAATCATTTACCGAAGGCGCTTTGTAGAAGAGGAGTCCGCTGAGAAGCCGCTAGAGAGCATCTTGTCGCCGGGTTTGGTGGCCTGTCCCGAGCTGGAGGAGGAGGAGGAGGAGGAGGGAGGTGGAGGCTGTGTGTGCGTAAATGTGGGGTGAGGGGGGGTGGCAGGAGGGCCGTCCAAGTCCCAGGAGGAGTAGGCAGGCCGGCGGGCAGGCAGCAGGGGCCCGGTATCGACCGGGCAGCAGCACATTGTTCAGCCTCCCACCACTGTGAATGTGTTAGGAGTCAATATTGAGACAGAGAGCCACCATGCAGGAAAGGCTTTGACAAAACCAGAGGCTTATACAGCAGAAAAGAAAAGATCGAAAGTGAAATACTGAGCCTCATCCTGCAGCATTTCACCATCAAAAATCCATTAAAACGTTTGAACTTGTTGCTGTTTTTGCTCTCACACTGCGTCTTTCTCTCTTTATTTGGCTCCAATAAAACACTTTTTTAAACAGGAAAAATATTTATTGTAAATTGGGTTTTATCGTTTATTTATAGCCTCTGTACAGCCGGGCGGAGGGCCAGGCCCAGAGCAGGGGCTGAACCGCAGGCAGCTTCCCGCCGGGCCGCCTAACTCACACAGGCTATTTATACTCGCTGTGGTGATGCAAAGGTCTGCCGAACCATACGTATGACAGGAGAGACAACAGCATCTGTGGGTGCCCCCTCCCCTCTGTGGTGTAATGAGTAGGCCCAGATGTGACAGGCTCTTCTATCAATAACCTGATCAATTAGGAAGCTGTTAAACCTTCTGTTCTGTGCATGTAGTCTGGGGTTGGACCTTGACTCTAGAGCTCTCCTTCACTGTCACGTAAACAGCTTACAATGAGCCTGACACATTTGGAAAGAGTGTCCTGGGATCTGATTTGTTTTAAAAACGCAAATTTAGCCGCATTAAAGCTGAACGAGGCAGTTTTGCCTTGTTTTATGGCTTAATGGGATACAATTTTGTACCACACTCCCATAAAGCTTGAGGACTACAAGATACTAAGCTATTAATTTAAATAATGGTCAAAATTAAAGGGCTAGTATGTAGAATTTACGGGGCTCTATTAGCAGAAATAGAATATAATATTCATAGCTATGTTTTCTTTAGTGTTTAGTTTATTAAGCTTAGAATGAGTCCATCATATCTACCGCCATGCTTTTACAGTAGCTCAGAATGGACAAACCAAACACCAGCTCTATAGAGCATTACTACATTACCAGAGGGCCACTGTGAAACTGTGGTACCACCAGCTGCCATCTGACCGCAGGTTAGACTGTTAGGTCATTAAAGGGGACCTACTATGCTTTTATGCATTTCCCCTTTCCTTTAGTGTGTGAAGTAGTTATTTTGTTCATAAATAAACTACAAAGATACACAAAAGGGAGTTACTGTCTCACACAGAAACACTGCTCCAGAACCCCCTGAAACACCCCGGTTGAAGTCCCGCCTTTTCTTCCGTAACATGGTGATGTCACCAAGTAACACATTTGCGTAATGACTAGTTTGACACGCCCTCAAACAAAGCTAGTTAGAGCAGAGCTGGAGAGAGTCCAAAGAGTTTAGTTTGGTTGACCAGTCACAACAGTGGGACAGATGACCAATCAGAGCAGACGAGTCTGTTTGGAAGGGCGGGGTTAGAAGCTCAAACAGCGTTTCAGACAGCGCTGCGTTTTTGAACATTAAAGCATGTAAACATGTTCTAGTAGAAAACCCAAATATAAGTATGCACCTGAAAATAAGCTCAATAAATCCTCTTTAAATGAGTCTTATTTAAATTTGTTTTAGATGTTGGTCAGTAGGACCCTGCTACACCCACTAGTAGGTTTCATCATTGATTCACAAGGGAGATCACCGGAAAAAGGAATAAAAGAAGACTGGACTGGTTCTGTTGCTTGGCGTGGATACGAGGACGTACTGGACGGGCACTGTCAGTCGGCATGGATACGAGGACGTACTGGACGGGCGCTGTCAGTCGGCGTGGATACGAGGACGTACTGGACGGGCACTGTCAGTCGGCATGGATACGAGGACGTACTGGACGGGCGCTGTCAGTCGGCGTGGATACGAGGACGTACTGGACGGGCGCTGTCAGTCGGCGTGGATACGAGGACGTACTGGATGGGCGCTGTCAGTCGGCGTGGATACGAGGACGTACTGGACGGGCGCTGTCAGTCGGCGTGGATACGAGGACGTACTGGACGGGCGCTGTCGGTCAGCATGGATACGAGGACGTACTGGACGGGCGCTGTCAGTTGGCGTGGATACGAGGACGGGTTGGCTCTACCTTGGCGTGGACGCCAGAGAGTCCGTTGCTGGTTCTGTCTTTCTGGGACTCCGAGACGACGATAGACATCAACTTGGACTGGATTTTAAGGCGAAACAATATTTTTCCCTAAACGTAGCAAAGTTGTTTTGTTGCCTAAACCTTAAAAGCTGTTTTTGTGTTCAAAACATAACAGAACATGTTTTAAGTTTTTGCTTTCACTTTTTCATGAATTCATATAAACTTGTCAAAATTACAATCCAAACACTCTTCAAATTGCATTGAAGTCTATGGAAAAAGGGGGTGTGGCCTCGACTTTTTGTGAAGTACCCGTATGTACCGGTCTGATGTATGAGTCAAGTTCTAAAAACCTGGATACTGCATCTCCCACAATGCAACTCAGCAGCAGCTTTCATTAGACGCTGCCTGCCTGCTGAAGGAGTCAGTAGGAGGCTGTTCACCCTGCTCCCGAGCATAGCCATTCATCCAACCCTTCACATGTGTAGGATGACCCGCTGTAACTACTATATACTCATAACTTAGCCAAGTCTACTGGTCACTGGTTCCATATATGTGAAAAAGTGAAGGTTTGAATTGTGTGTTAGATGAATGTCCGTTTCTGTTTTCCGGTCTTAGTAATCTTGTTCCTCTTTGGGAGGTCCATAGCCCCAGGTTAGGAACCACTCATGTACGCTCACCATGCCTTCATCAGTGTCACAGTGAATGCAGATGGAAAGAAAAACATAGATCATTTTGTCCTACTGCAAAACAAGTTAACTGGCGCTATGTGGTTGTGTGAAACAACACAAACTGAGATCAGTGATTCCTGTAAAGGACACAAAGGGACAAGACGGGACAGATGTAACACTGAGGAGTCTAGCTTTCAGTGGACAGGCTCACTGAGGTGGGGGACAACTCTGTCCTTTACTGTGGTACTGAAGAGGGAGCGGCATGAGGCCAGTACTGAGGCTCTGATACTGAATGGTGCATCAGTGATACCCAGCGTCAGGGCCTGTTGAATCCACCAGGACTCAGGTCTAGTGGTTATTGATTTTTTTCATGTTTGTGCAGATACAGATGAGTGTGCAGAAGGTTCGGACGACTGCCACATCGATGCCCTCTGCCAGAACACGCCCAAGTCCTACAACTGCATCTGCAAGCCAGGCTACAAAGGAGATGGCAAGCAGTGTGAAGGTGAGCGGCCTTTCCTCTTCATTAGACTTCCTGTTCACTCCCTCCTTTTCGTCTCTACTTTCTGGCCTTATTAACTCTTATGACTTCAAATGGATCTCAGCTGGTCCAAGTACAGGTGAACGTCTCAGGACTTGCAGTGATTTAATTAAGACACACTTATAAATGCAGCTGCAAAGCCAATCTTCATCACAAGATTAGTTTTTGCTGCAAGACTGAAGTCAAGAGCACATCAAACAATAGACTGAGTCCAACAGCTCGGTGTTAGACCAGGACCAAAGCTAGGAGGACTTAAAGCTTTTATGAGGAGCTATCATTTTGTGATGATTTTGGTGGTGGGGTAGTGTTTCCGAGGGCTGCACGGTGGTGTAGTGGTTAGCGCTGTCGCCTCACAGGTTCGCTCACGTAGGTTCGATTCCAGCTTGCGGCTCTTCTGTGTGGAGTTTGCATGTTCTCCCCGTGTAAGCGTGGGTTTTCTCCAGGTACTCCGGCTTCCTCCCACCATCCAAAGTCATGCTGTTTAGGTTAATTGATTACTCTAAATTGCCCGTAGGTGTGGATGTGAGTGTGAATGGTTGTCTGTCTATATGTTGTCTGTCTCTATGTGCCCTGCGATGGACTGGCGACCTGTCCAGGGTGAACCCCGCCTTCGCCCAATGCCAGCTGGGATCGGCTCCAGCCCCCCCGCGACCCCTAACGGGATAAGTGGTTGACGATGGATGGATGGATGGTAGTGTTTCCGAGCACCAGAGACCCTTTAGAAAACCTCTCATTTTACTACAGCAGGGTCTGATAGTCTACCCTGTGCAGTGCTGGTTCTGGTTCTCCTGTGCCACCCTCCCTTCCATCGGGCCCAGCAGTACGGTGTCGGTGTTAGCTTCCAGCGGGGACTGGTGGAGCACTGAGTTGATGCTCTGCTCCTGGCTGAAAGAGGGTGCTACCGGCCAGGCGGAGCTCTCCACCTCCCGCCGGAGCTCCGATTGCAGGTTGAAGCTGGCAGTAAAACCGGATCTGGGTCTGTCCGCAGTGACTAGTTACTGCCCAATTGCTGATTGGTTCTTGTTTTACTTCAGGCGTCAGTATTAAATTGAGACTTTCTTTACCAGTTAAAAACTCTTTGTAGAAACTTTAACAAAGCATTTTCATTTTGTAACTGTAAGCATACCTTGACAGTAGTTGGTTAGCCGTAACCGTGATCTGTTCCTGTCCATAACCACTGTGGAGTCTCTACGGAGAGGTGCAGTCAGGTGTAGGAAGGGTTGATGTTTCACAAATACACCTGTCCATCATAACCAAGGAGATGGACAAAGTAGCCACCATGTTCAGAGGGGTCCGTTGACCTCTGACCTCCAGATGTGTGAATGTAAATGGGTTCTCTGGGTCCCCACCAGTCTCCCCTTTACAGACATGCCCACTTTATGATAGTCCCAGTCAGTCTGGATCAAGTCCTAGTCAAGTCAGCACTCTGACACACTGACAGCTGTTGTTGCCTGTTGGGCTGCAGTTTGTCATGTTCTGATTGGAGCAGATTGTTGATGCTAAAGTCAGAACCTGGGAGGGTTTCTGGACAATATCTGTCATTGATTAGTGGTGTTATTGATTTACAGTAATATATAATATATAAATCCATTTCCATAAAGCAGCAAATTTGTCCAGTCTCATATTGATAAGAGGATTAAATAGTTGACAAATCTCCCTTTGAGCAGATAAAAATGTGAGACTACTTTGTGATTAATTTACGATTAACTATCGACCAGAATTTTAATCAACTGACTAATTTTTAAATAGTTTTACATCTGAACCTTCAGTATTTGGATCAAGAAGATTAAGAAATAAATGTAGAAGGCTACATCTGCTATTTCAATGTGTCAGATACATATTTAATCAAAATTGAGGTAAATATGAATTGTTTCGGGATAGAGGCCAATAAAACTTCATTGGGACATGACTGGTAGCAACAGTCCGAGTTTCCCCTCAGGTAAAATCAAGGTGAGCAGGGACGTGGCATGTAAGACACACTGTGATGTGAACTTCAGTCCATCTTAAACACATCTAGACTGATCTGGGTACGTGAAGTGGGCCGCTGATGTAACGGCCGGTTAGACAGCTGTTTCACAACCCCCCATAGGTCCTCCTAATTAACGGGGAGGAAGTGGACTGAGCGAGGGTGTCGGGGTGAGACGGGGGCAGCACCTGGCTGAGCGTTCACACCTCCACTCTCTTCTGCCTCAAAGCACACCACAGCTGGAGCTCCGCCGGCTGCACTGATACGCTCTCCGTCCCTGTTATGCAGAATCCAGTGTAATCCGCTAATCTTTTCCCATGTACCATGCGCTCCACTGCTCATAACAACACAGATTGCCCTCATATAAATGATGCTACAGTCCTTCTGCGTTTTTGAAATCTTGATCAAGTAGAATTTACTACAACTTGGGTCTGATTCTGTGTAGTATTGGCCACCATTCCCATCAGTTATGATAACACTGTATTCTTCAAACTACTATCAGTAATAAACTGAGAGTACACAAAGTTAGCTGAGGGTAGTGAGACTGGATGAACTGAGTGGGCTTCAGTCCCAGATTACCAGACAGCATGGGAGAAATGATGAGTGTAACAAAGCGGTGTGCCACCTAAAGACACTATTCTGACACCTCTAACTGCTGTCACCAAGTCACACACTGGTAAATGGACTGTATTTATACAGCACCTTTCTATCTTTTGACCTGTCAGCATTCACCCATTCACACACATTCATTGACTGAGAACAGAGGCTGCCATGCAAGGAGCCAACCAGCTCATCAGGATCTAAATAGAAGAAGAAGAAGAAGAAGATCTACCTTTATTAGTCCCACAGTGGGGAAATTCAATTTACACTCTGTTTAACTTATACATGGTACATGCACACAAACACACACACATGCAGTAATGGAGAGGTGTCAGAGTGAGGGGGCTGCTCCAGACAAGCGCCCCGAGCAGTTGGGGGTTTGGTGCCTTGCTCAGGGGCACCTCGGCAGTGCCCAAGAGGTAAACTGGCACCTCTCCAGCTACCAGTTCACACTCAGTTTTTGGTCCATGTCGGGACTTGAACCGGTGACCCTCCGGTTCCCAAGCCAACTCCCTACAGACTGAGCTACTGCCGCCCCCATACTCATTCACACAGCGATGGCACAGCCTTCAGGAGCAACTCGGTAAACGTATGTCAAACCGATCACCAATGCATTGATCTCAGATCCTGACCAACATGTAGTGATGTCTCACCTGATAACAGGGGTTTCTTTCTCATCAGGAAAATTCATTTAAACACCACTAATTTCTTTAATGCGTTAAAGCAGTTGGCCTTTCGGAGGTTGTAGCAGGCTCAGTTTTAAAGAGTGACGATACAGGCATCATATGAAACTAGAAAACCCAAAGAATCCACTGGTCCCAACATGTCATACTGTCAATCTACATAGTTTTAGCGTGAGTTGCCGCAAGATATCGGCTGTAGCGATGTCTGCCTTCCCTCCATATGTAATGGAACTTGATGGCACTTGATTGGTGCTCAAAATGCCAAAACAATACATAATCCAGAGCTTGTTGTGAGTAGTTTCATGAAAGAACTAGGACTGTGGACTTTGCCTTAACGCTACAAATTTTTAAAATGCATTAAAAGTGTAGCTAGAGGTACTGGTAAAATGAAACTGAACCAAGGAATCCACTGATAACAACCAGGTCATACTAGCTTGTTGAGAACAAGCCTACATAACTAACCCTTACTTGACAAATGTCCCTTTATGGTACATTTTGAACAGATGAGATTAAACCCCAAAAACATGCTTCACTGTTTGAAAGAAATGCTGAATGAGCGATTGCATTGCGTTAGAGAAGCTGGTGGAGGCTAGCCCAGATGGGACTCTATAGAACATTTTCCAGCCATTATGGTGGGTTTATAACACAAAAACTACATATACACGTTGATCTCTGTTTCACCCTTTTCTTTTTTCTCAAATATCATGCACATCATTTTTGGTTGAACTCTTTCATGTGAACAATGATTGTATGATTATGCAGCTCTGTTGTCTTTTCTGTTTGCCATATATGTGATTTACTATGCTGGGCAGACAGACCCGGTCTGAACGAGGCGTCCTGAATAACAACAGCTCCTCTGTCCTCTGAGAGGAGACAGCAGAGGGTTCAGGCTCTTCAGGAATATGATCTTTCGCTCATAAAGCTGCTGCTCTCTGAGCGGACCTGTCCTGCCAGCCACTTTTTTATTACATCACCTCACCTCGGCCGGCATTTGAATCAGTGTGTGTAGAAGCTGAGCTCCGCTTTCATGGAGCTTGAATGTCAATTGTGTTTTATTACATCACCGTTCTACATCCAGCATTTGAAAGCTTCCTCGTGTATGTACATGTGTGTGTGTCAGACATGCTTTACAACACACTCCCTCCCTTTGCCTCCCAACTGTACGCTGAGATCCATCGAACTCCCTTCAGTGATGAGGCAACAGCTCACGACAGGGACGTAAAATGAAGACGGATGGTGGATGGGAGTTGACCCCTGAACCCGGTGATTAGATATGGCCGCTGTAATTGGCCGGCTGTGTTTTCCATCAACAGGCATTATGGGCCAATTTGCCGGCCAGCACCATTAGTGGCTCTGCTATTCCTGGAAGAACCTGGAAGCAGCAGAACGCCAATGCTAGCTCTCTCCATCCCTCAGGTCTTCTCCGCTTTATCAGCGTCATTCGCTATCAGCAATACTCACTCAACAGTCCAGTAAAACATGCTGTGGATTAGGCTATGAGAAACTGAATTAAAAAAAGAAATAGTGTTCATTATAGACTTCCTCATGAGTATATTAAAGTAGTATCTATCCACACTGTTATGTGTCACTTGAAGTCTTATCAGAAGTTTCTGTCCATAGCACCTGCATTTCTTCAGAGACCTCCAGATGCACCCTTCATACTCCATATCCTTGGATGCAATGTGCTATTTTTAATGTGACGCTAGAATGTTATAACTCAGTTTGGTTTGGCACTATGTGCTAGCATAACCAGCAACAATATGTGCAAATGAAATAATGAGCTGGGTGGGTTGTCCCTCTACCTGCCTGATACCGCAAACCCCGTCTTATGCCTCATTTCCACTGCATGGTTTGGTGCAACTCAGCTCAGCTCACATTTGGCACCTTGTCATTTTCTCTATTCGTTCTCCACTGCAGATAATTCTCATCCCAACTCATCACGTACTGCAGCTTGGTCACCCTCCCTTGACGTCACTTTAGGATTAGGCAACAAAACCACTATAGTTAGGTTTAGGATAAAACTACATGGTTGGGCTTAAAATTATACATTTGTACAGTGAAACATAATGACCATGTGACATGAACGAACAGCTGATTGTAATGTGACGTATGTGACATGAATGGCAGCTCCCTGGATGAAAGCCTTGTGTTTGTTGGACCAATCCACCTCAACCCCCGCCCACCCGGTGTGTCTATTTCACTCTATAAACTACGTCACTTTCTCAGAGCATTAACTGTTGCCATGGATGGGTTTACATTATAGTTAATGGAACGCCTGGTGTTTTTCATACCAATGCTAACAGGTGTGATTTGTGGCAGTACTGAATGCTGATGGTCATGACAAAGCCTCTGTATCTGACGCCCTGGGAATGAGAATGAGCTGTTGTACCCCCTCAGTGTAGGCAGGAGAAGAAGAAGAAGAAGAAGAAGAAGATCAACCTTTATTAGTCCCACAATGGGGAAATTCAATTTACACTCTGTTTAACTTATACATGGTACATGCAGACCTGAAACACACATACATGCAGTAATGGAGAGACGTCAGAGTGGGGGGGCTGCTCCTGACAAGCGCCCCGAGCAGTTGGGGGTTTGGTGCCTTGCTCAGGGGCACCTCGGCAGTGCCCAAGAGGTAAACTTGCACCTCTCCAGCTACTAGTTCACACTCAGTTTTTGGTCCATGTCGGGACTTGAACCGGTGACCCTCCGGTTCCCAAGCCAACTCCCTACAGACTGAGCTACTGCCGCCCCCATGGGGCCCCATGAGGCTCTGATCACTACAGCACTGCCAAGTGAAACTGCCAAAGTTTACACTGTAGTTTTGTAGGCTGACATTTTTTAACATCTGGGTTGAATGGGTCACTATCGATGGTAGTAACCAGTGCAGGATATCCCGTTTCATGCTAGTGACAGTTCTCGCTGACCAGAGCAAGATCAGGGGTCTGAAGTGTTTTAACCACACCTTCTAGTATCGCCTTAGCATTTTGAACCTTGCACCAGGTGGTACCAAAAAAAGTACCAGGTACGAGGTACTATCCACGGTTTCTGCTGATGGAAACATAAGTGAGTTGAGTAGAGTTGGGAATGGAAAGGGGTTGACCCTATGGAAGAAACTCTCTTCGGCCTCTTGTATCCGTCATCTCATTCTTTCGGTTACGACCATAGATGAGGGTTGGAACGTAGATCGACTGGTAAATTGAAAGCTTTGTCTTCTGACTCAGCTCCCTTTTCACCACAATGGCTCGGTACAGCAGCTGCATTACTGCTGACACTGCAACAATCCGCCTGTAAATCTCATGCTCAACTATACCCTCACTTGTGAACGAGGCCCTGAGATCCTTGAACTCCTTTACTTAGGGCATTCCAGAGGGAGCAATCCACCATTGTCCACCATGGCCTCAGCCTGGGAGCTACTGACTCTCATCTTGACTTCTTCACTGCAGATTTTCCTGGTGCGTACTGGAGGTCACGTTCCAATGAGGCAAACAGTTCCACATCAAGAGCAAACGGACGATTTTGAGGTCCCCAAAGTGGACACTATCGTCCCCGCGGCTGCCCCTTGAGATCCTGTCGATGACGATTACGAACAAAATCAGTAACAAGGCACAACTGTGGTAGAGTCCAACTTCCACTGAAAACATATTTGACTTTGTGCCGACGCACAGCTCTCACTCCGGGTACGTAAAGGCTGGATGGCACATAGCAACAACCCCGGTACGCCATACTTCCACAGTACCCCCCACAGAACTCCTGGGGGTCAGAAACCTTCTCCAAATCCCCACAATGATGGTAGACGGTTCCCTGCAGTCTAGAATCAGAATATTAATAACAATAAAACTAATAAATTCAAGAAGGAAGAGCTGCTTTGCCGCCTCAACCCGCAGCATGCTCCCAGTACTCCTCTGGTTACTGGACTGCAATGACCAGAGATATCACCGCCACCGCTCTCTCTGCACTCAGCGTCTCCTCTCGTCGAATGTGGGCATACCTCAAAGTCAGGCTTACGGACCGTCTCCCCCTAAACAGTGACATTTCACCTCTCCAGCAAAGCCGGGCTGCAAGCCCATGTGTAATGGAGCCACCAGAGGCTTCCTCTCAGCCCTTTTAGACAGAGCTATTAGACCTCAGTCGGATCTAAATGTGGACACTGGAGACACATATTAATACCAGGTGTAAATATAATCAGGTTAAAACTTATTGATACAATCTGCATATGAGATTGACATTTTAATGCCAGGTGTAAAGGAGGTCTGTGTTTCTAGATAATGTTGTATTGGGACAGGTTGATCCAAGTTAGACTTTTTTTGCCAGACAATCATGCATTTTTTGCAAGAGCCCTCTGCATCTGGACTCCCACCCATCAGTACAGTGGTCCGAACAAGGCCTTAATGCAAGCCTACATTAGTCTAACTGTGCAGCTGCTGCATCCATCTGCATTGGCAAATATTCAATATTAAAAGACTTGGACCAGGATCAGGCACTAAAACACTTGATTGGGACTCTAAACACATTAGTGATTGACCTTATGCTCAGTTCTAACTTTGATATTTCCAAATTAAAACACTTGGTGTTTTCACAAATATTTCTCAGGAAAATCCTTTGGCTCAGAATAAGTGATGCAGATTGGTTGGCAATTAGTTTCATCTCAGGGAAGTACAGTGAGGAGGAACACGACAGTGAAAGCTGATTACTGAAGAAGCTGCCAAAGAAAGCAACAATGTGAAGGTTTTCAACTTTTCATATGCAAAACAAAAGCTAAATGTGCTGGGTCAGGCCAAGAACCAGATGTACCTTTTGTCAAGCTCAAAAGGGGCAATCAGACAGATGTCAGACATTACTTTTTTACTTCACTTTTTCTAAAGAAAGCAACAAGAACATGGATCGTATTGATGATCCCATTATTAACATGTACTTTAGTGGCTCCAGGGGGATATGGTCCATGTGGCTCCACATTGAGGAAACCCTGCCTCGCTCCTGTGCTTTTGTAATGGCTGGGATTCGAGCCTCGGTGACCAAGGGAGACGACCTGTGCTCTCGGCCTCTGCTACACGTCAGCACTACAAATTAGTAGCTCGCAGGCCACATTGTTCTGCTAGGAGCCGACTGCCCGGAAGTTCGGCAGGGCTTCAGTAGGATCACATCCCACCCACAGCCAGTTTCACCCACACCGGTGACCGTGGGTGTCCACCGCTGACCACGGGTGCATCCGAGTGCACCCATTTGGACTGTATCCTCAAAGGAGTTATTTTCTAAAGTGAATGTGCTTCTCTGCAACAACTGAAATCGGATATGGCGCTCATGAGCGCTGCCCCCTCTGTAGGCTTTTCCACAAGCTGATACTGCCGGCTCGTTATGGAAAAATGTGAACTTTTATCCCTGTCCTGTCAAATGAAGAGTATGTGGGAGGAGCTGTGTATCAGTCAAGGCTGCTTTACTGCCTGTGTGTGCAGAACAGTGCCAGAGTTGTCTCCCTGTTTATAGAGAGCTGTAGCGAAACTGTAGCCGGCTGTTGATAGAGTGTTGTGAGCACTTGTTTACCGAGCTGGGAGCTGAGAAAAATTCAAAGGATTATGATAAAATGAATTGCTGAATCAGAGGGACTTTGCTGTGTTTTCTGTGTTCAGGACAGAAAAACTCCATGAGCTCTGGGAGATCTCATCTGAACAACTACATGAAATGTCAAGTCTTTAAATCCCATAAATGTCTAAAGGCTGACCCAATCGAAGAGATTTTTCAAATCTTAACAGATTCTGAAAATGTCAGCGACACAGTATTGGTCCTATAAAGGAAACATGGCGGATGACGGGCAGGACTACTACTACTACTACTGGTTCCTTCTTCAGTCAGCTTGGTTCTCTATTGGCTATTGTTCTTTCCTATGTAACTGCATCATTGTTTGTCTTCTGGGTTCCCCACACATCATAAAAATAAAGCATGTTTAGTATTTATGATTTGAAATTGGTGCACCTAGGATGGACTTCCAAGCTGAAAAAACACTCTTAACATACCTCGCACCACAATAATGTCTGGAAAGATGATCTTTAGAAGCATAAAAAAATCAGGTTTTTGCTAGTGATTGTCGGGAGGGGGGAATCAGGCCCAAAATCTGCATGATTTTTGTGTAGTGTGTACCAAGGCTAAAATTCACTATGGTTGTTGGTTCTTTTTCCCTTATTTCAACATAGCTTGTGTGCTGTTGATTTCAGGGGTACTGAAGGTAAACATCAAATATTAAAAAAAAAAAAAAAAAAGATATACGTAGATGCAAAATAAATTATTTTTTGGGGAAAAGTATGATTTTGATACACAGCTACAGCTCAGTGGCCTGGTAAAGAGGACAGTTTTACAGTGTATGGCGGTCCAGAGGGATGAGTGATGTGGCTGGTTGCCACAGAGCTGTCAGAGGCCTGCAATAACCGCTGTGTTTACTCAGCATTTGTCACTTACAGACTAATTGATTGGTTTTCATCAGCTGCCCATTGGACTGAATGGAAGGCTCTTCTCCTCCCTGTGTTTTAACACTAAAGCCTCCAAGGTTTTATCTGTGTGCCAGAGCAGCTAATTAAGTATGGAGCAGGGAGAGGGAAATGTCACTGCTCTGAAACACAGGGTTTGGCTGTGTAGTTTGCCTTTCCAGGCCAATGAATCACTTTGTTGTATTTGTATTCATATGGATAACAAGCCAAACATAGATAGTGTCACAGCGTCAATAGAGTTTAGAAGGAGAAAATGTGATTGGAGCTGTGTGCTCAGAAATAATGCAAGGCTAATTTTAGATGCGCCGCAATTTCATTCAACATATTTCCCCCCGGGTTAATAAAGGTTCATCTTATCTTATCTTATCTTAACATTAGGCAACACATTGTCACCCACAACTCGCCAAATACCGCATGCTGTCAGTGCCCCTCGACAGCAGGGATGGCGTGTCAGTACACACTTGTACATGCATGGTGTCCTTTCAAAATAAACTTCTGTTTTCACAGGAAGTAAGGTTTAGGCAACACAACCACTGAGCTTGGGTTAGGAAACAGTTGTGATGTAAGTCAACTTCACTAACTAGCGACTCACATGACTCGAGTCTGACAAGACCGAAGAGTCACGTCACTGCTGACTCACGTGACCAACTAATGACTTCACATGACTCACGGGACTGACAGGATTATCGAGTCACGTGACAAAATAAGTCAGTGTTACTGTTAGTTTCACATGGGACACGATCTGCAGTCTTCTGGTTGAAAGTCTTGTGTTTGTTTGACCCATCCAACACCACTCCCGCCCAATTTACAGAATCTAAAGGGTGCCTCTTTGCGTCGGTCTCAATCTGCGACGAGATGGGAATGAGACAGGGTTGCATTAGACATACATGTGGGACATAAACAACAGAGGGTTATTGAGAGGCAGTGGATTTAAAATAATATTATTCTCGTTGACAGGACTACTAGGCTTGAATTATACATTGAGACTGAGACTGACCCACCAGTGAACTAACTGAAAGTTAGGGCAATAAGATGTCTGGATTTAAAGACCTCCATAGATTCAAACGGTCTGATATCTATGGGGAGGTTATTCCAGAGGAAAGGGGCTCGATATGAAAAGGCCCTTATGCCTGTTGACTTCTGTATAGACAGGAGCCCTGTATTCTGAGAGCGTTGAGAGCCTGATTGGAGTATAAGGTTTAAGTAGATCAAGTAGGAAGCAGCATGCCCATTTACATTTTTATAGGTCATCAGAAGCACTTGGATCGGGAGCCATTGTGATGAAGCTAAAGCTGGTGTAATATGCTCAGATTTTCCAGTTTTAGTTAAGACAGACCTGATAGCAAAACATTACAATAATCCAGTCTGGATGATACAAAAGCATGGATAAGGATCTCGGCATCAGCCCTGGATAGAGCAGACCTGATTTTAGCGATGTTGCGTAGGTGAAGGAAAGCGATCTTCGCGATCTCTTAAATGTGCTGGTCGAAAGAAAGAGTTGAATTGAATGTAACGCCAAGATTCTTGACTGTTGAACTCTGTGAAATCACACCATTATTTGAAGACATAGTTACTTCCCCAAACTAATGTCGGGCAGGGCCAATGACCTGCATCTCAGTCTTATCTGAATTTAGGATTAAAAAATTACTTGACATCCAGTTTTTCACTGCAGACTGGCAGGCTTCTAATTTAATCATTTGTGATTGATCCTCCGTCTTTATAAGGACATACAGCTGTGTGTCATCACCGTAACAGTGGAAATTAATTCCATGACTACTACGTATGATTTGGCCAAGAGGTGCAGTGTATAGGGAGAATAGCGGAGGGCCAAGAACAGAGCCCTGAGGTACGCCATATTTCACCTCAGAGAGGTGTAAAGAGACACACTGCAAGAGAAAGGCCAGAGATGCCAAATTTGTTCTCCAGTTGGTCAAGGAGTATAGTATGATCAATAGTGTCAAAAGCTGCACTTCGACCCAGTAGTAAAAGCACTGAGGTGGAATCTGAATCCATGTTTAGGAGCAGAGCATTTATGACTTTAGTAAGTGCAGTTTGGGTGGAGTGGCAGGCCCTGAAAGCAGACTGGAAAGGTTCAAAGAGGTCACTAAGTAATTATGGTCTGAAAGTTGTTGAGACACCACTCTTTATAGTACTTCAGAGAGGGATGGATGGGTTGAGACTGGTTGATAGTTATTTAGAGACCCCCCGGGTCAAGGTGTGTTTTTATAAGTAGAGGTTTAACACAAACTGGGGACAATACCAGTTGTAAGAGACAAGTAGACAATATTCAACATTGTAGGTCCCAGCAATGGCCAGAGATCTTTAAAAAGTTTAGCTGGTAAGGGGTCGAGGAGGCAGGTGGCAGGATTATGGACAGAGTTTCAAGAGAGACGGTCTCAAAATGTGCCAGGAAAGAGACTAACTGGGATTCGACACAACAGAATTTACAGATGTAGCTGGGAGCCAGGAACTAATTTTATGTCTAATCTCATCTATTTTTCTGCAAAAGAAATCATGCTGTAAAGGGTTAGCTGCTAACAGTTGGATGAGTTTAGCTACAGTCAAAGAGAACCGTAGGATTGTGTTTATTGTTCCTGATTAATGGGCGGAGGTAGGCGGCGTTGGCAGTGGACAGAGCATGCTTGTAGATTAAGACACACTCATGCCATTATAGGTAGTCTACTTCAGTTCTGATTTACACCATTTGCGTTCCAGTCTCCTGCAGGCCTGTTTAAGAGCATGTGTTTCATCATTAAACCACTGTGTAGACCTCTGTGACCGTCTGATTTCAGTAGTAGTAGTGACTGAGTCCAGAAGAGTAAAAGGGCTGTGTTTAAGTCACTAATAAAGTTTTAGACAGGTCCTATTGCTGTGGTGAAAGGAGCCAGAACCACAGGTCACGTTCACCAAGTTCAGTTATAGTCGATGGACTGACATGGCGAGTGGTAACTACATCAGCACCGTATGTACACCGATGTGATGGGAAAGGCAGTCACAGCAGTAACATCTAATCCGTGTGACAGTATCAGATCCAGAGTGTTAAAACTGGAATGAGTGGGTTCATGTGCAGACTGAGTGAATCCAAAAGGATTCAAAAAAGGTCAAAAAAGGCTTTACATAGAGGATCATCAGCCTTGTTCAGGTGAATATTGAAGTCACCAATAATTATAACCTCATAAATTCTCCGAAACCGTGAATAAGGGTTAGGCGGTCTGTATAGTACCACCAGATGGAGACTGCTGCCCTGGACAAGACAATTCATAGTTAATGGAGATGAGTTTAATAAAAGAGCCTCAAATATGTTAAATTTAATATTGTGGTTGGAGGTTACATTAAAATGAGATTTGTAGACCAAAACAACACCTCCACCTTGTTTAGCAGCCCTAGCAGCAGGGGCATCAGTGAAATCAGGTGGGAAAACATTGACAACATTGGTTTGAGTCATGTTTCAAACAAACCAATCATATCCAGGCCATGTTGAAGAATCAAATCATCTCAGAAGGGTTTTGTTAGACATCAATCTGATATTTAGAAAACCAAATCTGAAGGTCATGTTAGGACCCCAGCTTTCATTCAAAGAGCGGCAGCAGATGAGGTAGTAATTTTAAAAGATGCCTGGTGTCATTTGTTTTGGGGCGTGGTGATACAACTACATACATACTACAAGATTTCCTGAGGTTTTGTGTTTTGTAAACCTTGATCAGGTGGGAGCGAGACAGTCTCAATGTCTCAGTCTTATAGTCTGTAGTATGGAGGGTTCCCTTCGTTTTGGGGGCGGCAGTAGCTCAGTCTGTAGGGAGTTGGCTCGGGAACCGGAGGGTCACCGGTTCAAGTCCCGACATGGACCAAAAACTGAGTGTGAACTGGTAGCTGGAGAGGTGCCAGTTTACCTCTTGGGCACTGCCGAGGTGCCCCTGAGCAAGGCACCAAACCCCCAACTGCTCGGGGCGCTTGTCTGGAGCAGCCCCCTCACTCTGGTTGATCTTTCTGGACAAATTTAGTAAGCAAGTGGAGTCCAAAACCACACTAGCCTAGACCTAGCAGACTCCCGAATCACCTGCATTCTGCACTGAATCATTAGTCTTAAACTTGCTGGAAGCAGCTGTTGATATTCCCAGACAAATTTGCGGTGCCTGGTCCAGTCGGATGCAGGCTGTCCACTCTCAGCAGCTCGGGGCGGCAGAAGGAAGGCCAGTTATTAACAACACCTAATCCCTGCTCCCTATAGTAGCACGTCAGCCAGCGATTCATTGCAATAAGCATCTCTGTTGAGCTTCAGTTGGTGGACAGATGGTCTGAAGTTTTCCTGCAAAATGTCTCGATAAAATAATGAATTCATGTTTCCGTCGATGGCAGCAATCCGTCCAGGCCCTGAGGCAGCGAAGCAGCCCCGAACCATGACGCCCCTCCACCATATTTCACAGTGGTGATGAGGTTTAGATGTTGGTGTGCTGTGATGTGCTTCCCTCCACATATCGTTGTGTGGTCCTTCCTAACAGCTCAGTTCTGGTTTCATCTGTCCACAGAGTATTTAGCCAGTAGTGCTGTGGAGCATCCAGCTGCTCTTTGGCAAACTTCAAACCTGCAGCAGTAGTTTTGGACAGCAGTGTCTTCCTCCGTGGTGTCCTCCCATCAACTCCATTCTTCTTTAATGTTTCACTGATTGGAGATCAGTCAACTAAAATGTCAGCATGTACCAGAGATCTCTGTTAGTCTTTAGCTGACCCTCTAGGACTCTTCTTCACCTCATTGAGCGTTCAGCGCTGGGCTCTAGCGGCCATCTTTACAGGACGACCACGCCTAGGGAGAGTAGCAGCAGTGCTGAACTGTCTCCATCTGTAGACAGTCTGTCTCACCGTGGACACATGGACATCAAGGCTTTTAGAGAGACTTCTGGAACCCTTTCAGCTTCATATCAGTCAGCAGGTCTTGATCGTAGGTCTTCTGAGAGTCTTTAGTCCGAGGCATGGTTCCCATCAGGCAGTGCTTCAGGAGAACAGCTAACTCCAAACTGCTGTGTTTTTATAGGGCAGCTTTAACCAACACCTCCGATCATCACACTGACTGGACTCCAGGTTGGCTGACTCCTGGCTCCAGTTAGCTCTTGGAGATGTCATTAGCCTCAGGGTTCACATACTTTTTCCACCCTGCATTGTGAATGTTTGTGTTCAATAAAAACATGAAAACATATCATTTTTTGTGCGATATTAGTTTAAGCAGACTGTCTATTGTTGTGACTTAGATGAAGATCAGAACATATTTTATGACCATTTTATAATCCCAAAGGGTTTGCATACTTTTTCTTGCAACTGTATGTAGTACATTGTAGTACATTGGCCGTTTGGGGCATATAAACTCCAGTTTCCAGACTTTGATGGCTTATCTGAACCTGGGATGTGTACTTGCATCAATTTGCCAATGCAGTGCATTATCAGATGACGTTACCTTGTAGTAAATGATGTGCTAATGCAGTGGTCTCAGTCTGGGCATGGCCTTAGAGGAAACAATGGGAACAACAATGGCAAATGTTTTTTGGCTGCATTCAGAGCAGCACTCCAGACTTCTCCAGATAAAAAGTCCCTATGTCCTTGGTCACTGATAGGCCAGTTGTGGTTCATACAACATGTGCACCTTGTGTGATCCTTAGTGTTCACTCAGACCGAACAATTCAATCAGTTCGATCAATATTTATTTATTACCAGTACTGGAATGGTGACATCACATCCTTTTTTCTGGGCTGAGTGTGGGGTCGTACCGTACCTTTCATGCATTTTTTCGACAGTAAGATTGGCACATGTGAAAGATATCCCGCCAGCTTGAGACTGGATTCTACCGGCAGCTCCTCCCTTCCTCGGCGCCGCAGTAATGAACACTTGACCTGCTTTACAGAGACAGAGAGAGAAAGAAAGAAACGGCATCTCATGGGAAGAAAGGATGGCAAGGGAGACAGCGCAGGTGGAAGGGTGAGAGGGAATAGTGGCAGACAATTACTAGGCCATTGTCTGCCTGGCGTCTGCTCCTCCGTCATCAGTCAGCCGCCCTGCTCACTGGCTAGCTACACACACACACACACACACACACACACACACACACACACACACACACACACACAGTTTAAATACACACATACACTCACACACAGATGCAATCACCCCAACGCCGATGGCGTCCGTGCACCTCCCTGCCTCTCCTGTCTGCCTGCCTCCTCCATGCTCTGACTCAGTGGAGCAGGTCAGACTCACTGAGGCTCAGGCTTATATATAGATACAGTGACCTCATGCCAGCATCTCCAAGCTGCTTCCTTGTCAGTCTTTGACGGATGATGTCTGGCACTGCAGGGTGGAAATGTCACTCAGGAAAAGCTCACAGGGAGAGGAGAAATTCCCTGCAGCTTGGTACTGACTTTAGCTTTCACTTCACAGCTGAGATTTAAGGGTGTGTGGGATGTTCGGACAAAGACCTGCATAAAGACTGTGGCTTTATATGTCATAACACGTACGCACTCCGTCTGTGTGAGAGATTCAAAAGTGAAAGAGCAAAAACCCAAATGAGTGGCCTTGACCTGATAGCCAGTCACTCTGTGGCTTGTTCTTGACAACGCAGCTATCCACACACAGCCTGGGTAATGGATGTAGTTTAAACCCCCCCAAAAAACAGATCCTTCATGATTTTTCCCCATCATCCAGCCTCATGAATAAACACATGGTTATTTTCAACGTGTTCTCATCCCACGTGGTCACATACTGACGCTTAGTCTCCCACCGGTGTCACTTTCTAATGCACTGGGTGTGGCAGTCCACTATGGTCTCAGTAAACACATGTTTACGTTAACGTTGTGAATTCAAATGGTTTAGGCAATAAAATCACTCAGCTGAGTTTATCAAAAATATTGTGGTTTGGGTTAAAAATACTACATCTGTAAAGTGAAAGGGAAACTTAACTTTCTGAACACAAAGACAAACGTTGGTTTCACATGGGACAGGGAGAGCGCTGTCCTTTGTTTGACGTCAGCCACCACATCATATTCTGACCATTATAAAGTCTAGACTTGCTCTTAATGAACAGTGTCCTGAGATAATTTATGTTATGATTTGCTGTTATATAAACTAAATTGAATTGACTTGAATTGAATCAGCAAGAGAAATTACCATAAGTTTAAGTTCATAAGTTTACTTGCTGCAACTTCTCCATGCACTGGTGGCTGAATAAAGAGAGCTGGATACAGAGTTTGAAGCAGGACCCCGTCCATTCCAATGAAGCAACAAAACCTTAAAATCACCCGGACCATCCGGCACACTTCCACAATCATTGTGCCCATAGAGCAGGTGCAGTAGCGTTTCCTTTAACTCCGCCTCCCAGCCCTCAGCCCCACCTCGGTCTGGGGCTCATTCACATGAACAGAGGAAGGGAAATGACTCTGGATTCGGCTGTTAGTACATTTTGCCTAATGATTTAAATAAGGACTATTCAAGTGTTCATACTGGGAAGCTGATTTACTTAAAACAAAGACTTACTGAACTCTCCTTCCCACTGTAAGTCTATGGGAAAAAGTATTTTCATATGATGGACACAGAATTTGTAGTATCACTATTTGGCCACTATGAAAAATTTGGGACAATATAGGACTAAAATTACAATACTGTGCAATATTACCATATTATACACAGAGAAATGGGCTCGGCCATTTCTCACAACGCCAACAGACACGTCACAAGTCGTGAACTGTGAGCTTCCAGAAACTTTCCGCTGACGAGGTCGTGAATGCAACGTGAGGGGGGCATTCAGGGCCCAACTAGTAAACACGGTAAACACCACCACATCTGAAGGCACCATATGACTGTGTCTGAAATCACTCAGTACTGACTATATAATGTCCACCATTTTCTTTAGTATTTGAGTGTCGTTGCAATTTGCTGCTCACGAATGAATAAACTGCTGAGTGTCCATTATATAGGGAGTAGTGAACGATTTTGGACACAGACGATAACCAAGTCTTTATGTTAGCTTGCTAGATGTTTGACTTTTTTCACTAGTTGTTAATTTTGTTAGCTAAAAATCACGCAGACATGGAGCAAGATTATATTTCATTTGGAGTTGTGTTTCTGGCTACACTTTTCTGAGGGTGACATGGTTAGATACGACTTACAGCTTATCACTTTGCACAGTTTTTAAATACCAATATACTCTTATATTCATTCTCTGTTTAGATATGTCTCACCTTCCACCAACCCCTGACAAAAATATGAGTCATTATGTCAGCTTGCTAGCTGCTAACATTGGTTTTCTGTCTTTTGGTACTGGGCAGGTAGCAAACAATGGGGTTATTTGTCAGGGAAGTTGGGTATTTAACCAAAAAGGGGGAGAGAGAGACAGACAGAGAGAGAGAGAGAGAGAGAGAGAGAGAGAGAGAGAGAGAGACCCCACATGCAGAGACACACCAACAGACGAATTAAAGAAAAGATGAGTCTTTAATATTAGACTGTTTGAAACCAATATTACAGTAATACAAAATAAACTACACTCGAAAGAAATAATAACTAAACACAAAGAAACAACAAGGAAACTAAATACACCAATACTAAGATTAAAACTAGATCTATAGTGCACAGAGAGTCACAAGTACACAAACACAGACAAGTTAAACACAGGAACACCAGGAGTGCACAGAAAGACACCGAAACAGGAAGACAGGGAAAAAACCTACCATAAAGAAAAGAGATGTGAGACTACACGAGGTGAAGTGAGTTTAAAGGGAATCCAGGGAGAACACAAGGAAACATGCCAGTCAAAGGAACACAGAGCACAGGGAGATCACGAGGGCTTTAGACAAATGAGTCGACAAGAACAGAGGGAAAGGGAGTGGTTTAAATACAGAGGGGATGACACACAGGTGGAAACAATCAGGCAATCAAAAAAGGAGGTAAAATAGACAAAGACAGGAAGTAAAGCTCAAAACGACACAGAGACACAAGACTTTCAAATTAAAACAGGAAACCACCAAAGACAAGACACCAGGACCAGGACAGTGAGTAAAACACAAACAATATACTAGAACAGAAACTCAGTAACAAAACAGAACCAAATAATGAACTAATCAAAAAACTAACTAACATAGAAGACCATAACCGTGACATTATTAGAGCTAGAGGTAAGATCGGGCCTAAAAAAAATCCAGCCCGACCCAGGCCCGCAGATATTAAAGCCCGACCCGAGCCCGATCAATTGACTTGATTCGCAGGCCCGAGCCTTTCTATTTTACTTGTGAGGACTCAGGAGGAGGAGGAAAGGGAGGGGATGCGTCAGTCAGACCCGGACAGAGCTCTGCTCCGGGAAAAGGGACTGGTTGTGATTTGTGTGATCACATTTGTGACGACGCCTGAGCATCATGATAACAAATTAAAGCCTGTCTTTGTAACGAATTCTCCCAGTTAAACAAGACTGTAAGATACATATTCAATAAACATTTATATCTTTCCATACAGCGCCTTCTCTGTTTTATCCAAATTATTTATTTTATAACAAGTATTCCTTAGTTTAATATCCATACATCATTTTAGTATACATAATATATAAATATATATTTATTAAAAAAAGTTCGTGAGAGAGAAGCCCGGCCCGACCCGAACGTAATAATTGACATTTTGGGCCGAATTTCGGGCTGGGTCGGGCTCGGACTCGGGCTCGGGCTAAAGATCTTACCTCTAATTAGAGCTTGTTTTGCTTGGTTTCGTGAACTATTGCCAGTTATTATTTTAGTTTGCTAGATATTTGACTTTCTTCACTAGCTAGCATGCTATGCTAACTTTGTCAGTCTGCCCTGTGATGCCTGGCAGGTAGCCCACGGTGTTTTTATTGCAATAAAAATGTCAAAATGTCTGTTGTGAAAAAGAGCCATTAACACCTAATAACATTAGCTAATGTGTCACTTTGAATGTGACTTAAAGTGAAACATTTACTACTACTTATACAGTAGCTCTGGTTTGGTTCTGTCACATTTATGTAAGGTAAGCCTGATATATGTCTAATAAACTGTCTTCAGTAGCAACACAACCTAGTCGCCAACTTTGCTAGTTTTTCTGTATTTTGCACCACAGCTGAGACATTTGTTTTACAAAATGAAAATATGCTAAATGAATGTGTGACAGTGTTTTAAAGCTCCATTAATCTTTCTTTGACAACTTGAAGGCCAAAACAAGCTGGTAGACACAGACCTGATGTAGTTTTATCTCCTAAAGTTTTTATGTGTTAGATAACAGCTATCTACTAAATACACATCAACAGAACAGAGCAATGTTAGTGCCGTATTTGCAGTATTCAATATTTATTCCCATTTTGGCTCTGTTTTGGTCTCCACCAACTCGTGAGAAAAATGTGTGGCTCTTTAGCTGCTAAATGCTCTACTGTCGTCCCCAGCGAGCTAGTTGCTGTCATTGTGTGCTGCTTGGTGCTGGTCGGGAAGCGTAGCGTGGGTCTATCAGTCCTTACTTTGGGTTACAGCTGTCTGAAAGCAGGGTTGATCTGACTGTAAATGTGCTGTAAAACCAAAACTATGAGAGAACGAAGGCTAAAGAGCTCCGCAAAGCTGCAAAGTGGGATGTGGGTTTGTCACTGTGGGTTATATCTGTCACATTACATGTAGTTGTGATTTATTGTTAATATGGAATTACCATTAGCAGAGCTGTAAAGGACCAGTACAGTGATTCTTCATGTGCTAATTATTAATTATTGTGTACACTCCAGCCTCCTCCTAAGCCCACTGCTCTGCTTCACTCTTGTAGCTCAGTCTGTAGGGAGTTGGCTTGGGAACCGGAGGGTCACCGGTTCAAGTCCCGACATGGACCAAGAACTGAGTGTGAACTGGTAGCTGGAGAGGTGCCAGTACCTCTTGGGCACTGCCGAGGTGCCCCTGAGCAAGGCACCAAACCCCCAACTGCTCGGGGCGCTTGTCAGGAGCAGCCCCCTCACTCTGACATCTCTCCATTATTGCATGTATATGTGCATGTGTGTGTTCGGGTCTGCATGTACCGTGTATAAGTTAACAACAGAGTGAAAAAATTGAATTTCCCCTCGTGGGACTAATAAAGGACTATCTTCTTCTTCTTCTTCTTCTTCTTCTTCTTTTCTGTTGTTTGAGCTGTGCTCATTTGCATTACGCTTCCCTCATCAAAGTGCAGAAGTTTACCATTTACACCATTTACTGGAAATGAATCTGGTGTTTTTTTGGTACAGAAATTGGAAAAATATGCAGGCTAGCACATAATAGCTGCAGAGATTTAAAAAGAGCCCACCCCTCAAACCACCATGTGAAAAACGTGTGGTATTAAGCTGGGCTTGAACTCCTGCTTATACATCAGTAAATATTACTGTATTTGTAAATGTGTAGTTTCCTTATACTGACTTACCACACCTTGCTGATTTTTATCAGTTTGTGTCATGAAAAACAGTGTTAACAGTCATTAAATTTAGCTTATAGAAACCTTCATGAAGTGTAAGCAGCATCGCCTCCTCGCCGTCTCTCCTTTACTCTCTCTGGCCTTCAGTTGGGGGGTCGGGGGTTTGGGGGGGCGTCAGCGAAGGCGCCTAATTCACTTGATGAGACGTGAAGCATAAACGTTTTCCCGGGCAATTAGAAAACGTGCGTTATGTGAGCGGAAGCAGCAGCCGGTCTGAAGCTGTCGGGGCACCGCTGTCAGATGTCAACAACAGCTCAGGGGCAGGAAGTGGCACCATTTGGGGCTAAATAGACCCTCCGAGGCACCTTCCTCCTCCCTCCACCACCAGCCTCTCCCACCTCCCTCTAATCTCTCCGTCACACTCCCACCTACGCATGCCTCAAAGTCTCTTTTCCAGTCTTTCCATCACCTCAACGTACACCATAATTCAACCAGCTTATCCTCCTCATTTTCACATGGCAAGCAGAGACGCTAAAATTGAATTGGTTGAATTGCATGTAACGTATGTGCTCGTACTTTTAAGAAGTATTTCACCACTGGAAAGATGGCCTTTTTCATAAAACTATGCAGTAGAAACAAGAATTGTTGCTAAACGACCAGAGAAAACTGCATAAAAGGGCTGTGATATTCCTTTTTGTTCAAAAAATAGAAAACCTACAACAACCAGAATACACTGGGCTCATTGCAGCCTCTTCCTCCTCCATATGTTGTAATACCATCACACTGTTTTTTCAACCCCAAATGTCTGATTCCAGCATTACTGTCTTAAAATCTTTTATATTTGCATATACTACCCACAGTGTAATCGTACAGAGTTGGTTGAAAACTGTTAGTTTCCCTTTAAATGAGGGTTTTACCCACATAGTCTGTGATTATCGGCCACTAAAAGTAAGGCTTTTAACTTTGATTGATTTTCAGTTAGTAGATAGATAGATTGATGTACTCCTCACTATTCAGGTGTATTGTGATACTGAGATACAGTGCATCTGTATGGATTTGTCCATTACCCCATTAAGACCTGAGGGACCACATAAAAACACTGTAAAACCTGAGCTCTTTTTGAAAACAACCTCCTAAAACCTGAGGATTTCTCAAAAACTTGACAGAATTATCATTGTCTGCAAAAACCTTAATTTCTCAGCCTCTGTAGAAGATAGAAACATGAAATAAAAAACATTTGACTGATTAGACATTTGGCTTTAAATAAAAAAATGGCAATGATGTATCTACATATCAGAGTGTAAAGCAGAAAGTGTCACTGTAATAAAAAGTTGCAATGCAAGAACTTAAATGGTAGTGTATAAAAAATGGGTCTATAATCACTATATGTCATTACCTCACTGAGCTGATAATGTCTAAAACATGTGCATGTTGCACCCGGTCTTAAAGGTATGAACACACAAATGTAGCATCCGGTCTGAATGGGTTAAAGGGACACTCTGCCCATTAATGTTCAGTACTACTCAGCCTGTGAAAACGTCTGATGTGACTCTTGGGGAGTTTTGTCGATTCTGATGTTATCGTTGTTAGATCGCGTCGTGGAAGGCAAAAAAATAAAAATAAAAATAAAAAATCAAACACGCTAGACTTTCAGTCAGGATGTTGTGACGCGTCCCAGACATGGTGTCACTACATGAGAAAAGATGAGCAATTGTTATGCACGAGACTCATTATCGTTCCTGATCCGAACCGAAACCCGACGACGGCCGTGTCGGGCTTTAATCAGGCTGATATCGTGTAGTCTGGACCAACCATTAAAGATTCTATTGGTTGCGTCATGGGAAATGTAGGATGCAGCGTTTTTGTCACTAGGCATTGAGAGTCAGGATATCACTTATTTTACAAGTTCTCTTCCTTATAAAAGTGCAGTACTACTGGGTACTACAGTGGTACACCCCGGACAAGTCAGCAGACTATTGCAGGGCTGACACCCTGAGACAGACAACCATTCACACTCACATCAACACACCATTTTAAAGCCACATCAGATGTGTAATATGAGTGTTGAGTCTTTAGATTTTTAAATGCTCTGGTTTTTGCAGTTTAGTTTGAAATGAAGGCCAAAACAGAAACGAAGATGTGTTTTCAAGTTTAGCCAACTTAGTGTGAAAGTAGCCTCAGTGTGCCTGTTAGAAACCATTCAGGCACCAATTAATCACCTGCTGCTTTTCATTCACCGTCAGCGGTGAGGCCCCCCGCCCCACCAGCTCTAGTCTCTACCGTCTCCCTTCATCTCTGACAGATGAAAAGCAGAGCGTAGAGGAAGTGGCACATCGCGCTGCACCTCGCCATCCGAGCTGGCAGCACAGCAAAGTGTCCAAACAACCTTTCCCCAAACAGTCGGCCGTTCCAGCTCACTCTAATTGGTTGCAAATGCCTTTTAGGATGAGCCAGTGATGACTGTGAGGCGTTTGTATACACAAGGCTCAGGCTCTTCAATTCCCCCATGATTATTTTTTTATGTTTTCCATACCTTTTAAGATAATTGCACACATGCAGCTCAATTAATGTCAGTTTTACGACCCTTTTGGAAGAGGTACTGGTCACTGTTGCATATTACAGTTGTTATTAATCTTCTCATGTAACCTTTGAGTTTGTGTGGATGTGCATGCTGGAGTGGTCCTTCAAGTGCAGACAGGGTTCCTTCAGACACACAGAATTGAATTGTGTGTTGGCCTGTGTAATTGGCCTCTGGTAAACATGTCTGTGGCGCTTCACGGTGCAGAATGTGGCATTGATTTGGCTGTTGTCATGATGGTTTCTAACCAAGTGAAACCTCTCAGATGAGGATCTTTTCATGTTTATGTCTGCCTGCTTTTGGATGTTTCAATGCATTCATGCTCAAGTCCGAGTTAATCATCTGAAGGGAAGTGTTCTGTGGAGTAGTTTGGTAAATGTTGTGTGAGTGTATTCATTTGTAAATCCTCATGTCTGAGTATGTGATATGGTGTCACGTCTGTGGTATGTGAGTCAGTATGTACATGTGTGTTGATTACATTTGTGTGTTCCAGTGTTAGTGCGTGTGCGTGCTGAGCGTTTGTGTTTTCGGACCGTTTGTATATGCTCGCCGTGCAGGTCTGGGTTCTGTCCACGTGCAGGACGTGGAGGCCGAGAGCCACGTCCGTGTTTGTGTGTCGTCTATCGCCGCTGTGTGCCAGCGTCTGATTCCCGCTCAGAGCCGTCAGCCTCCACCCACCGATCTAACCTGGCAACAGTTGTTTCACCACTTCCTGAGAAAGTCTGATCCAAACAAACAGTCTGAACTCATATGTCAGGCCAGTGTTAGTGCTGAAAAAATACAGTCATCCACCGCTGATCTGTTGGAAGTTTCATCTGATCTGCTTTAGTCACAGCAGTGTCATACTGTACATACTGTCACACCAATATGCCAACATACTGTAGTACTAATTTATTTTTCCAGATACATGTGAAAGAAACCATAATTGCTGCCTGGACGGAGTTCACTGGCTGTGTTTTTTCCAGTAACAGAAGAGCTATGTTTGGTCGGGATGGTGGCCGGTTAGATCTTACACGTGGTTAGGTTGGCTTCTGAAACACTTCGGTTAAGGTGACGGGGTTTTGGTTAACTATCAAAAGTTAACATGTTGGACTGTCCTGAATACCATTTATTGGGGCTTTGAAACTTCATTGAGAAATATTTGAAGGTATTCAAAGCTTCAGGACAACACTGCTGCAGCACTACTACACACACATGCACACAGCCATATCCATCTGAGAATAACTGATGATAATTAATGCTGAATATGAATGACTAATGGCTGCGCGGTGGTGAACCCCGCCTTCGCCCAACGCCAGCTCTGCTTATCCCATTGCAGATGGATGGATGGATGGATGACCAAAGCTGTGGCATTATACCTCATTTAATGGGCTATTTGGGGATTTATACGTTCTTATTACGTACTTACTGCATTAAAAAAACAAAAAACAAAGCATTGAAATACTGATTTAGGTTAATTACCCTGGCAACAGTCAAAGCTAAATGTGTCTTGTCTTGTGCTTCATTTCAGTGTTGAATTTTTCAATATCTAATCTGTCTGAAGGTAACCATTAACCATGCTTTAGGTGCTATGAGCAGATATTGTTGTAAAACAACTAAAATCCATTGTCAGTCAGCTTGTCAGATAAGTTCAGTTTGCAGCTTTACTTGTATTTATTATGTTGATAAAAACAGAAGTTGGGTTGTCCTCTACCTTTGCTGTTTTTAATTGATATAATATAAATGTAATTTGAGTACACAGGGTTAACAGCATGGCTGCAGGGATGGCAGTGCTGGTCGGTCCACCACTTTTGTCCAGACTGAAATAGCTCGACAACTTTTGGATGGATTGTCATGAAATTTGGTTCAGACTAGAGCTGTCAACCAATTGAAGTATGTAATCGCAATTAATTTCATAATTGTTCATAGTTCATTGCGAGTAATCGCAAATTAATCACACATTTTTTATTGTCAAGTATTTAATACTCTTATTAACATATTAGTGGCCAAATATGCTGCTTTATGCAAATGTACAGTATGTATATATTTATTATTGGAAATCAATTAAAGGGGAGACTGGTGGGTACCCACAGAACCCATTTTCATTCACACATCTGGAGGTCAGAGGTCAAAATGGTGATGACAGTTTTTCCTCCCCAGACTGGAGATTTATTTAACCTTCTTCGTGACAAGCTAGTATGACATGACAATGGATTCCTTAGATTTTCTATTCTTATATGATGCCAGTGCATCACTTTAGCTTTAAAACTGAGCAACCGTGTGTGAACACTTTATTAACACTTTACCTTTATTAACAGCTCTCGTCGCATGTTACGATGGAGGCTAAACAACATTCCACATTTAGGCTAAATTTTAGTGAGGAAAAACTGTCATGGCTGTTCTCTGAAGGGGTCCGCTGACCTCTGACCTCCAGATGTGTGGATGTAAATGGGTTCTCTGGGTCCCCACCAGTCTCCCCTTTACAGACATGCCCACTTTCTGATAGTCCCAGTCAGTCTGGATCAAGTCCTAATCAAGTCAGCACTCTGACACACTGACAGCTGTTGTTGCCTGTTGGGCTGCAGTTTGCCATGTTCTGATTGGAGCAGATTGTTGATGCTAAAGTCAGAACCTGGGAGGGTTTCTGGACAATATCTGGTATTGATTAGTGCTGTTGATTTCATACATTTGCATAAAGAAGCATATTTGTCCTCTCCCATGTTAATAAAAGTATTAAATACTTGACAAATCTCCTTTTAAGGTGCATTTTGAACAGATGAAAAATGTGCAGTTAATTTGTCATTATTGATTGCTGTCAGTGACTTCTTTCTCAAAATGTCTCCATCGGTATCAGCTGTCCAACTGTTGGACAAACTGAAGGACAGGTAGATGGACAGTCCAACTGATAGACAGACAGACAGGCAGACAGACAGCATGCCTCTCAGTTATCAGTATGGAGGTGGAACGTCGACAGACAGCAGACATGGTGGACAGTGAAATGAGACGAGGCAGAAAGACAGACAGTTCGGGAGACAGGAAGAGAGTGAAGGATGGGACGATGAACAGAGAGGACAGGCTGATGAAGACTTTGTCTTCATCAAACTGACGTTCCATTTGTTATCAGGAAGAGAGAGAGGGAACGAGATGGTCCATGGACAGATCCAGCAGAACGTCTGGGTGCATTGAGAAGCCCAGGCAGACACCTGCACTGTGTCATCCTCAGTACAGAGAGGAGAGGAAGAGGAGGAGGAGGAGGAGGAGGAGGAGGAGGAGGAGGAGGAGGAGGAGGAGGAGGAGGAAGAGGAGGAAGAGGAGGAGGAGGAGGAGGAGGAGGAGGAGGAAGAGGAGGAGGAGGAGGAGGGGAGAGGAGGAGGAGGAGGAGGAGGAGGAGGAGGAGGAGGAGGAGGAGGAGGAGGAGGAGGAAGAGGAGGAGGAGGAGGAGGAGGAGGAGGAGGAGGAGGAGGAGGAGGAGGAGGAGGAGGAGGAAGAGGAGGAGGAGGAGGAAGAGGAGGAGGAGGAGGAGGAGGAGGAGGAAGAGGAGGAGGAGGAGGAGGAGGAGGAGGAGGAGGAAGAGGAGGAGGAGGAGGAGGAGGAGGAGGAGGAGGAGGAGGAGGAGGAGGAGGAGGAGGAGGAGGAGGAGGAGGAAGAGAAGGAGGAGGAGGAGGAGGAGGAGGAGGAGGAGGAGGAGGAGGAGGAGGAAGAGGAGGAGGAGGAGGAGGAGGAGGAGGAAGAAGGGAGGAGGAGGAGGAGGAGGAGGAAGAGGAGGAGGAGGGAGGAGGAGGAGGAGGAGGAGGAGGAGGAGGAGGAGGAGAGGAGGAGGAGGAAGAGGAGGAGGAGGAGGAGGAGGAGGAGGAGGAGGAGGAGGAGGAGGAGGAGGAGGGCCGGGGTCCCACTCGCTGCCTGCCGGATCTCCTGCTGTTCACACGGAGGGGGAGGACTGTTTGTTTAAGTGGCTCTGCATGGCAACCACTTGTGAGCCGCTCCTGTGAAAGCCTCCGCTGGCTCAGCGTGGAGGTGGGGAGGGTGCATCCCCAGACGAATAAACACCGCCTGACACTTTCCTCCCCACCCAACAGCCCCCTCACCCCCCCACCCAACAGCCCCCTTCCCCAGTATCCCCCATTACTGCACTGTAATGCTGCTGGATTAATACACTTATTGGCATCTGAACTTAAAAATGAAGCATCAGAACTAAAGTGTTATCATCATCATCCGCTGGGATGCAGTAAGTTGCTGCCTCATATCTCATTGTTTTTGTCATCTCTCTCCCAACATACTGTAATAATACTGTCATCAGCCACTTTATTTATTTACTCTGAGTGATGTCCAGACATGAGTAACATCTGCAATCTTGGCAATTTGGGAAATGATGACTCAGAATGCTAATAAAAACACCCTTTTCATTTCCCTTTAAAAACTGCATTATTGAAATCAGTCATTTCCTGTTTCAAACTGCATTGATGTGGAATTGTACTTTATTTGGGGTCACCATTTAAAACCGAAACTTAACACTTTACTGCTTTAAATACCGTGTGTCCAGTGACTGACAGGAAGGACTGTGTAACATTGTTCACCACTGACAAGAGCACACTCAATAAATCTCAGACGCTGAGCAAACCAGTTGCAGTTTTATGTTTGCGATGATGGACGACCTCACTCTGGAAGTAGAACTGCTCAAGATCGAACACGAGGCTTCAGACAGACGAAAACAAGCCTCTATAACGACCCGAATGTGTGCAGACGCAACAGCAGCAGTGACAACCTAAACTGCTGCAAAAAACTTTCAGTTTCAGTGACACATCCACCTTTTTCTTTCAGACATGGATGAGTGTGAGAATGACTACAATGGGGGCTGTGTCCATGAATGCATCAACATACCTGGCAACTACAGGTGCACCTGCTATGATGGATTCATGCTAGCCCACGATGGCCACAACTGTCAGGGTAAGAAAAGACTTTCCTCCTCTATGTGTGTGTTTCTGACACTAGGTCTGACTAAATGCAGCATCACAGGATCTTCATCTGGATGTGTTGATGCTCAGTGTGACTGAAGTATTAAGAAATCAAGCATTTTCCATTTCTTTTCAAAATAAGGACAGACTGTCGACCTATGGGAATCTGTGACGCTTATTAGGGTCATTGTAGGTTAAAATAAAATTCACACAACTGGGGGAGGGGGTAATATTGTGAGAAATAAACCAAAGAAGAAAAAAAATCATAAATTTATGAGAAAAAAATGGATATCTTCTGAGATGTAAGTCACAAATTTACAAGAATCAATTTGAATATTCACAGAAATCATAAAGTTATAAATTTTTAGGAAAAAAAATTGGATATTCTTTGATATTAAAGTGACTTGAATGTACTTTAGTAATTAGTTAGTAATAAATTTTTTGAAAAAAAAAAGGATATTTTCTGATATTTGATTCACAAATTTATGAGAAAAAAGCTTGAATATAATCTGAGATTATAAAATCATAATTTTTTTCAAAAAGAATTCTCTGAGATTAAAGTCACAAATTTACAAGAAACAACTTGAATATTATCTGAGGTTATAAAATCCTACATTTGTGAGAAAAAAACAGGACGTTTTCAGAGATTAAAGTCACAAATTTACAAAGAAAAAACTATATACAATGCGAGATTATAAAGTCATAAATTTGGACGAAAAAAAAAAAAAGGAATGCTCTGAGATAAAAGTCACAAAATCAAAAGAAAAATAGTTTTTTTTGTCAATGAATCACATGGCTTCACCTGCAGGGTCGGATCAACCTCATCACACACTGCTGGTAAACAGGAAACGCCGCAGTGAGGCGGGAAACCGTATGGAGCATTATGATATCATCACTTCATCCAAACCAGTATGCTGTTTTCTTCTGAATAGTCCCAAATCACAGCAATATGTCTTTAAAGTCCAGGTGCTTATGATAATATGCCGATTCTATGATGTTCTGGTTATGCCACATACTGCAGGCATAATACTGTATACGGTGTGATGAGGTTGAGCCAGCCTTGCAAAGAAAAGCAATGTAAAAGATATTTATTTTGGTTTGGTCAAAAAAAAAAAAGATTTCTCATAATTTCATGGCTTTAATATTTTATAGATATTTTCCTCTGAATATTACCCTCCTTGCCCGGTCCAGAATAAATCTGCTGTGTGTGTTAATGCTGATATATCACTGGTGTGTATCACTGCTTTTGGGTGTGTGTGCATCCATCTGTGTAGTATGAGGGTGAATAGATCTGTCTGTCTGTCTGTCTGTCTGTCTGTCTGTCTGTCTGTCTGTCTGTCTGTGCTTAGGGGAGGACATGCGTCAGGGTGTGTGTGTGTGTGTGTGTGTGTGTGTGTGTGTGTGTCTGTTAGGCCGCCTGGCTCAGCTTGCCTTTCTCCGGAGAACCCCTCTGTCATCGTTTGGAGGGTTTCCATGCTCTCTGCTGCTCTGTGCATGTTTCCCTGTGCTGCTGGGAGGGCGTCGGGGTTGAAGAGTTCTCCTGCAGATATCTGGCTGTGCTCTGTTACTGACAGATCCAGCCCATTTAGCCGGTGCTGCGTTATTGACTTAGTGTCAGTCAGAGTAATGTTTTTTCTGCCCTGTGCAACACATAGCTCTGCACGGATGTGCTCAAACACATTTCATCCCGTCAGTCCTCCACTGCTGACTGATGGGAGTGAAATAAAATCCGAAACATAAAAAAACCTGTCGTTTTGGATGCCCGTGTGTCTTTGGTGGGATATGTTTTGGCATTTGTAAGTGTTGCAGCTCTTTCTTTGAGCCTTTTGGAGAGATGAATGAGAGATTGAGCCCTAAAAGCAGCAGCCAGCAGCGCAGAGTAGCTGCTGATTTGTGGATTGACTTTAAGACAGCTGATAGAAAGCAGAGTTAAAGACGCCCTGCCATCACAGTTCAGTTGTCCCTCATCACACAAACAAGGGCCAAAGATATTAAATGACAACACTATTAGAAACCGATCCCCGTGTTGAGGTTCCAACTTGCCTCCATGGTTTCTATTGGCTGAGGGAAAGGTTTAAACATTGGCCGCACTATAATAAAGTAATATTTTACCGAAGTTAAACTGTCATTAACCACAGACCTGAAGAAAACAGCATTTGTTTTTACACCACAATGCCAAACATCCCAAATGTGAAGCAACTAGTGCAGCTCTGATTTAACTTCCAGATTTAATTTGGCACATCAGTATTCAGAGATTAAAAGAGGGATGAGCCTCTGCATGTAAAAGTTTTATTTCATGACAAGGCTTTATGACTGAGTGACAGATCCTCCATGGGGTGTCATCATAGCTCTTTGTTCACTGGCTCATCGCTAAAGGAACGTAGGTATGGAGGTGACTGATAGAAACAGCCAGAATCACACATCTCACACTGCTTAAAACAGGCTTAACCCAGCTGAAAGATTTCATTAAACATGAAAACAAAGGGTTACTTAATGTGGCCTAATCCTGACTGTAGGTTCAGACCTGCCTCCTGGCTGAATGTGCAGAAATGATCTACTTACTTCATCTTTGTTTCTTTGTAAATAGAGTAAATACAGTGTGTCATGAGAGTTAAACCCATAGACTGTAATTAAGAAGTGGACGTAGTCACCCATTGGTTTGTGGATTATGGTTTTGATGCCTCATGTTGGGCATTTTGGCCGTCGCCATCTTGTTTTTTGTTGTCGCCGTGTCGTTTTACAACCAGAATTGACATGAGAGGGCGGAGCACAACTTAATGCTGGATAACAATTTGCAGGCGGTGAAAATATTACAGTTAACTTTCATGAACTGAAAACACACTGTGTAAAGTTATAAGATGAAAACTCCCAGACCGGCGTGGTAGATCTAAAGGGGACATCATTTACTGAATGAACATCCTGCTGTGATGAAGAAGACTGAAACTAGTGACTGAGACCATAAACTGATGTTTACAATGTTTACTGAGGTAATAAATCAGAGAGGAGGAGGATCATTTTCCCATTGACTTCTATACAATCAGACTTCTTTTAGCACCTGTTTAGTACTGACCATGTTTGGGTGTGATACGGTTACTATCTTTGTTGAATGGCCTGGCTCAGCTTAAACCCTGTTACACTCTCCAGCGCTCTAGCACCTCATTGTTTGCTATCATCACATGACAAGCTACCTGCATCAGTTCTTCTTCGCTGCTCTAAAACAGTAGTTTCCAGTAGCAGCCATGATACATCCAGGGTGACAGCACAGACAGACAGTTTGGAAGAAGTACTGATTTTAAGCTGATGTCTTGGCTAGTAAATTATGGCATCAGATCAGTGCATAGACTGGTGACCTCACAGATACATTTTGGGCGGTATCAGATGCTTTTCCAACACTGGTATCGGCATTGGAACAACTCTAATCTACGCAATGATTACTGAGCAGACTCATTTCTTATTTATGCCCACATCTGACAAAACATTATTTTGATTAATTCTACATAATCCATCCATCCATCCATCCGTCTGCAACCACTTATCCCGTTAGGGGTCGCAGAGGGCTGGAGCTGATCCCAGCTGACACTGGGTGAAGGCGGGTTCACCTGGACAGGACACCAGTCTATCGCACATAGAGACAGACACCCATTCATGCTCACATTTACACCTATGGGACATTTAGAGTCAACAAGTAGCCTAATGTGCAGGTCTTTGGACTGCTGGAGAACCTGGAGAACCCACAATAACACAGGGAGAACATGCAAACTCCACACAGAAGGACCCCAAGCCGGATTCAAACCCTCTCTGAACCCTCTAACCACTGCACCAACGTGCAGCCCTAAGTCTACATAATCTGCATCATAAATATGTTTATATTGTTGAATCAGTGGTTAGCGCTGTCGCCTCACAGCAAGAGGGTTGCAGGTTCAAATCCAGCCACCTCCCACAGTCCAAAGACATTCAGTTTAGGTTAGTTGATGACTCTAAATGTCCCGTAGGTGTGAATGTGAGCGTGAATGGTTGTCTGTCTCTATGTGCCCTCCGATGGACTGGAGACCTGTCCAGGTGAACCCGCCTTCACCCAACGCCAGCTGGGATCGGCTCCAGCCCTCTGCGACCGCTAACGGGATAAGAGGTTGAAGATGGATGGATGGATGGATGGATGGATGGATGTTGAATCAGACTTGTTCAGTTTGAGAAGTCTGTTCTTTGACCTCAGTAGAGGTCATGGTAGAAAAGAGAAGAAAAGGCGAACGGTAGCAGCGTAGATCGTCTAAAGGTGGGAAGCAGGGTGGAGCTGAGGTGGGACAGGCATGTGTCAGCCAGTCAGCTGGATAATGAAGCACGAGATGATGCGATTAAAAACAGAGAATATAAAAAACACGTCAGACATACACACATACTGTAATACTCACATGCCATATGTGCTTTAAAAGAGTCACTCCTGTTCATTCTAGCTGTTATTACATCCTAACATGCTTCCAGTGAAGTTTATCTGAGGTTAATATGAGGCAGCAGGTAGAGCTTTAGCCATGGTGGCTACTGCAGAGTCCAGAATCTCACACATTGAAGCTGCTGCGTAAAATCGGATCACACTGAGAGACATGATGGAAACAACTATAAAAACGAAAGCGTGGTTGTTAAAGAAGCAGTCATGTGCCAGTTTTCCATGCTGGAGCAGAGGGTCTGAGGACGCTGTCTCCGTAATGGTGTCTGACATGTTTGTTTACTTCCTGCTGGCTTGTCTGTAACGGGCCCGACTGTCTGTCGGCGTTAGCGGCCGGTAAACCGCCGCGCTGCTCTCTGCGTCGTGGTTAACTGAAGGTTAGAAGGATTTCACCACACTAATTCGAACGATGCCAACCTGCTCTTTACGGCCCGGCGAGAGGAAGTCAGCCCACGTCTGACTGCGGCCCAGAGACGGGCTTTATGGGATATTCGCTGGATGCGGTCTTAATGAAGTGCTCCTAATTAAAACCGGGTTACTGAGTTCAAACAAGGCAGTAAAGCGTGAAATCAGACTCAAGATCTGAGTGATCACAGAGCCAGTCCAAGCTGTGCTTCCTTTGTTTCTGCTGCTCTGCCGTCGTTTCTCTTCTTCTACTCTGTTCATTCCTTCCTCTCCTACCATCTGTCTTTCCTTCCTTCAGTTTCAGTCACAGCTTCTTTCTTTCTTGCTCTCCTCTGTTCTTTCCTTGTTGCTTCATTTCTTTCCTCGTTTTTATCTTCATCTTTCACCCATTTATCATTTGTTCTTTTCTTTCCTCCGCTGCCTCACTTTTCTATTCCTCTCTTCGCATTCCTTTCTTCTTCATTTCCTCCCTTTATCCCTTCCTTAATTCCTGCCTTATGTCCTTCTATCCCTTCTTCTCTTCCAGGATTTCCTTTCTAATTTGCTTCCTTCAATACTTGCTGCTTTCATTCACTTCCTCTCCTCTCTTGATTCCTTTCCTCTTCTCTCATGTTCTGTCCTGTCATCTTACCTCCTCTCCTCTCTTCTTCTCCTCTCCTCTCCTCTCCTCTCTTCTTCCTCTCCTCTCTTCTTCCTCTCCTCTCCTCTCCTCTCCTCTCTTCTTCCTCTCCTCTCTTCTCCTCTCCTCCCTTCTTCCTCTCCTCTCTTCTGCTCTCCTCTCCTCTCTTCTTCCTCTCCTCTCTTCTTCCTCTCCTCTCTTCTCCTCTCCTCTCCTCTCTTCTTCCTCTCCTCTCTTCTCCTCTCCTCTCTTCTTCCTCTCCTCTCCTCTCTTCTTCCTCTCCTCTCTTCTCCTCTCCTCTCTTCTTCCTCTCCTCTCTTCTTCTCTCCTCTCTTCTCCTCTCCTCTCCTCTCTTCTTCCTCTCCTCTCTTCTCCTCTCCTCTCTTCTTCCTCTCCTCTCTTCTTCCTCTCCTCTCTTCTTCCTCTCCTCTCTTCTCCTCTCCTCTCTTCTTCCTCTCCTCTCTTCTCCTCTCCTCTCTTCTTCCTCTCCTCTCTTCTTCCTCTCCTCTCTTCTTCTCTCCTCTCTTCTCCTCTCCTCTCTTCTCCTCTCCTCTCTTCTTCCTCTCCTCTCTTCTTCTCTCCTCTCTTCTTCCTCTTCTCTTCTCTTCTCTTCTCTTCTCTTCTCCTCTTCCTCTCCCCCTCCTGTCTGCTGACCTTGTACCAACTTTCATCTAATTATCTTAATGTCTGCCTGGTGTCCTTTCATTTTTCTCCTCCATCTCCATCTTCTCTCCCATCACGTTTAAATCTCTTTGTCAGACGGATCACTGGATGTTTTTACTGGACTCACCTGTCGTCAGGTAACAGCAGCAGAGGTACAGTACAGGCGGGCTGGTGTACAGACTTGAAGAAAGAGGCTTGATGACAGTGAAGAGCTTACCGTTCAGATGTGCTCTATTTGAAATGATCCAAGTTTAATTATCATGACCTAATCACTGGGTGACCTTCTGACCTTTCCAATATTTACCGTCTGACTAATATCTTTAACCAGCTGTAACAGCCAAACACCAACACATCTGTCTGTGTTCACCTCTGCACAAAGCTTACCAGTAGACATTATTCACATCTGTGGCAATACTACAATTCAGAAATACTCCACTAACAGTAAAAGGTTGTAGTGTAGTGGTAGTGTTGTAATCAATAGGGGTGTTATTAAGGATACACCAGTCCAACTTCTCCAGTCTTGATAGCGATACCTGGGCTTTGGTATGGGCTGATACAGAGTACTGATCTGATCCCAGTGTTTCATTAATAATCTGTACGCCTCACTGACTGGGATCATCCTGTTATGTGTAAGGCAACATTAGGCTTGACTTAATCATTGCCTTTCTCACTTTGCAAAAAGAGAAATGTTAAACATAAAATACATAGATATAAATTTACTGTTATTTATTATTAAAATAACAAATCATACACCAGCAAATTGGTAAAAAAATCTTCAAAATTAAAATGAATTACTATCTCTCTCTTATATATATATATATATATATATATATATATATATATATATATATATATATATATATATATATATATATATATATATATATATATATATATATATATATATATATATATATATATATATATATATAACCCAACGAGAGTGCTGAGGAGGAGGAGCAGACAACCTGGAGGAACAAGCACCTACATGGCGTGTACCACCGTCAAGTCGAAGAAGTGGCTGATATCAAGAAAAGGTACAAATGGCTGGAAAATGCTGCACTGACAGACAGCACCGAGGCACTGATCATGGCAGCACAAGAACCAGCCCTGAGTACCAGGGCCATAGAGACCAGGATCCACCAGAGTAGATCTGACCCAAGGTGCAGGCTGGGTAAAGATGCCTCTAAGACAGTCCAGCACATAGCAGCAGGGTGGAAGATGCTAGCAGGATCAGCATACATGGAGAGGCACAACCAAGTGGCTGGGATAGTGTACAGGAACATCTGCACCCAGTATGGACTAGAAGGACCCAGATCCCAATAGGACACACCACCGAAGGCGGTGGAGAACAACAGGACTCAGCTTCCAGACTGACAACCAGCTCCTGGCCAATTGTCTTACTGTTCATAATGATATGTAGATACTGGTCCTTCTTCTAGATCAGTCGTCACAAACTTCCATAAGCAAATCAGTTGATTTAATAAGATGGAAGAGAATGATATTATTTTGGGTTATTGTTATTTCACTCAGTTCATGCTTGGTTGTTTTTGTACCAGGTTACATGCTAACTTCTTGCATGGTCTCAGCTTGCTGTGTGTTCATTTAAAGGGCGGGTCCATTATTTTCTGGTTCTGTAGCTTCCCAGTGGTGCTACTTATGGATTCAAACTTTGGTTGGAGTACGTAGTGCATGTTTTATCACCAGAATGCTGTTTTTCTAAGCCCTACTGAAAACTGAAGACAGGCGTACCGGCAGGGAGCTAAGCAGTGAACTGCTGTGGTTGCCATGTTAACACAAACAAGCTAACCGATCGATACTGCGGTAGACCAACAGCTCCTGTGTTTGGTGAGGTAAAATTAGTGTTTTCCTCAATAAAGTCTGCTGGTTTTGAGAGCGATAGCTTCAAGATAAAGCAGTGAAAATATTCTAAATATAGTGTGCCTTTGAACTGATACAGATTTATGTATTTATTTATTAAGTGTATGTATTTCTAGTTGGCTAAAATACCTTTTTCTGTTGATCCCGTCCACAGCTGTTTTATTTTGCCAGCAGACAGCCCTTTCAGATGGGAAAGTGACGGCCTTTCAGCGCTCTTTTCAAAGCCACCAGACTCTACTGACAAAAACAGTAATTTACCTCACAGAACAGGGGAGTACCCATACAACCATTGTTTGGTACAACAATATCTAAAAATCTGAACCAACCCATTTCAGTTTTTCCAAACTTAGCTCAGCCAGTGTTGACTAGTGATGCACAGATACCAGCACCGGACTGATACCAGGCCGAAACCGACTCAGATAGATGGATCAGATATCGGTAACAATGGGGCCGATCTATTAAATTATATAATTATATACTGGAGTATTTTTTAGGAAAGCAATGTTTAAGTACAGCCTGATGTCGCCTTACTTATATTCTGTCATTTCCACAGTGAGACAAACAGATTATTAATTAAACTCAGTATCAGCTGATCACTCAGGTATTGCTATCGGTACTGCAGAAGTCGGATTGGTGCATCCATAATGTTGACCTGGGGTGTAAGAAGATGTTAAAAAAAATATTGACTATTGTGGTATTATGTTCTGTGATACTGTATTGATTCTCAGAAACACTATTGATTTGTATTGAATGGTCTTCATGCAGTCTACAGCAGTGCTGTGACGTTGGATGATCCTGCTGTTCTGATAGAAAGTGAAGTGTTTTGCTCAGATTTTATCTATATTGTGGTGTGTTCTTTTTACTGTGACTGTTTTCCTAAAATTAAATTAAAAATATATCCCCTTACAGGATCAGTAATGCAGTACAGTGAATGGTAACCCCTGTATCATGATGTGTATCGCCAGACTCTTGCTTCAGCTAGTGCTAGCGTTCACATTATTCATAACCTGCCTTTTGCTAATGGTGGAGTGTTTCCATGTGAAAACCCTGAAAAAGAGCACATGGAGTTGATGTTGCTTCCTGAAGTGCACCACATGGTCAGTATTTCAGAAAGCGACTAAACTAAACTAGCCTGTTTGTAAATAGACATGCTGACGTGACTCATAGTTGTAATAGGAGCTCGTGTTATGTGGCTTACCCTGATGCCAACAGTATGTCTGGTTTTGCAAATGTGGGATATCTAGTTTTCAAACAAAATACTTGAATTTCAAACCCCATAAAAATGAGTGCTGGCAGAGGATTAGGTTGTATTTCAGGTGATCCATGTTGTGTAGGATCTATATTTAGCCCACTTTGAGAAGATATACGGCACTGATAGGTAATGCGTTCCTGTGCATTGACTCATGGCTACGGTCTCGTCACTGGTCCTCTGATGCTTTATGCTTACTGTCATCACTAGCTGTAGAGGTATAGAGTGCCCCGTGATGCATGGTAACCATATAAACAGCTCTTTGAGAGACTGACATGTCGGCCTATTGTCAAACCGCAGTTAAAGCGCCGCTCCGACCTTCATCTTCACGCTGCCCGTCAACCAGGACCTCAGTGTTTGTTATAATGTCTCAGTCTCAAGTGTCTCATTCAGCAGGAGATTTACCGTATGAATGAGGGCACGCGATCGCACACGCTCCCGCTCTCATCCCATTTATACTCGCAGACACACTATTAATGCTGGCAGCCTGTGGACACCCAGAGACAGAAAGTGTCTCGTCTCTCGTATGATGAGCTGTCATAACACTGCACGTCAGCCCTGTGGCTTGAATCAGCTGTGATGAGTTCAAAGATGCTGTAAATTAAAATCATATGTCTTCCATGACTGGTGGTAGCTTCGTGACTCATTAATCATAGCTGGGAATATAATGTCAAGTTTGTCCTCAGAAGACATTTGTTGCAGTAAACTCTGGGGTTCAAGTGGCAGCAGAGCTGAACACTGAAGCTCAGTGCTGCTGGAGATGAAATTAGCTTTGGTTTAACCCTTCGCGTTGATGACAAAACCGACAGCTCCCTCTGAAAACAACATTTTTGTCCAACTTGTTTGTTTCTCTGTCAAAGTTCACACTCAATTTATTTCTTATTTTTCTCGCACGCTCTGGGCCTGTCTGTGAAAAACAATAAAGACTTTGTGGCTTTTAATAGATCCAAAGCATGGCACTGAGAAACCTCAGGACCTTGTGGTGTTCTGAATGAGCCTCGGATGAGAAACTACGCTTCAGAAAATTGCACAGTGTTGAGAAAAAAAAAAAAAAGAAATCAGTTTGCGTGAGCGGCCAGGAAGTCGATCCATCATGTCCCAGATGCACTATGTCAACAAGTTAGGGCACTAATTGATTTAAGATTGCGTAATTGTACTTTGATTAAAGAGCGGTTCCTTTCTTCCTTTTGATTTTGACTTTATTTATTTGGTTTCGGCGTGGACACAGCTGGGCTCAATGTGTCGATCGCTCGGTGCCCTCTGTGAATGTCTGGCGCGCTCGCGTATGTTTATTTTCCTCCCGCCGCGTCCTTTTCATTCCACGGCGAGATCTGAGAGGTGGCTGCGTAGCGGGAAGTCAGCGGCCGCGGCGCGTCGCAGCATGTAACAGGCAGGAGGTGGGCGAGGACGGGCAGACACTGAAAAAGCTCACGTCCACGTTAATGAAAGACACTTGATTTGCTTTGAAATTAGGGAACAAAAAGTTAGTGAGTAGTTTCACAAGGCCGCCTTCAAAAACCGTTGGTGCCCCTATAATCAGTGAAACAGGTTTAGCTCGATGTAATTAGTCCGTCTCTTCATGGTAACCAGTACTCGTAGACCCTCCAGAGTCTACAGTCTGTTCAAAAATGTATTCAAGTATAAAGTGAATTTGATTTTTCAGCTGTCTCAGGTAAACAAGTGAAGTGGCTATCTTCCAAAGTTAGTCGTCTTTGTACAAATCCCCTCTTTATGTTCCTGTCCCTCTACTAAAATCTACACTAAAAGGCCACATGGGTCTGGGAGTCGCCTCAGGCCCCATCGGATCATATTATCACGATTCTTCAATCACAGCACGATCTCACTGTGATTTTAAACGTTTTACATGTATATATTATGATTTATTACCTTTTTTCAGCTGTAAATTATGCAGTTTGTCAACATCTGTTTTATAAGATAAGTTTTTATTTTATTTTTTTATTAGTTTTCATTCACATATCCAGAGGTCAGAGGTCAAGGGACGCCTTTGAAAATGGCCATGCCAATTTTTTTCTTGCCAAAATTTAGCACAATTTTGGAGCAATATTCAATGTCCTTCCCAACAAGCTAACATGACGGTTGATACCAATTCATTTCTAGGTTTTCTAGTTTTATATGATACCAGTATTTTCACTGTAGCTTTAAGACTGAACCTCTGAAAAACGTAATAAAGTAATGGCTGGGCCGCTGGCGGGACATCAGATTGTTTAGAGATTAATAACTTATATAATAAAAGGTTGATGCGTGACGTCTGTTTCTATTCATCACGTTTTTTCAAAATAAATTTACATGCTCACAGGAATCGTACACTTTCTGCTCATTACAGATATAGTGTCATTTCAAAATAAACTTCTGTGTTCACAGTAGTTTTCCTTTGTTTCATGCACACAGTCTCTTCTCAAAATAAACTTCCAACAGTTTGAGTTTTAGGTTTAAGGATAAGGTAAAGATTTTGGTTCAGGTTTAAATAAGACTGTTATTTTACAACAACAACAACAAGCAACAAAACAGTAACGAAAGTAAAAAGTCAACTGACCAACGCTGGTATTTGATGGGTGGGGAGTGAGAGCAGGTTGTTTCCTTATATTAGCTTCAGCTGAATTTAACTGACTTTGTCCCCCATCTCTTACATTAAGATAAGATAAGATAAGATGAACCTTTAATCCCTGGAGGGAAATTCGGGAAAAATGCTTGCTGAGCCAGCCAGGAGAATTAGAATCAGGATCTGGATCACTGGACAGCCAGTGTGGACAGGAAGGACGGTTAAAATCCCATCCTTTACGTGAGGATCTCTGAGGTCTCTGTAAGCGTAGAGCTCTACAGAGTAGTACAGCAACAACAGCGCTGAACACAAGAAAGAGACGTTCTCACGGTTCTCATGGTTCTCATGGTTCTCACGGTTCTCATGGTTCTCATGGTTCTCACGGTTCTCATGGTTCTCACGGTTCTCATGGTTCTCATGGTTCTCACGGTTCTCACGGTTCTCACGGTTCTCATGGTTCTCACGGTTCTCACGGTTCTCATGGTTCTCACGGTTCTCATGGTTCTCATGGTTCTCATGGTTCTCACGGTTCTCATGGTTCTCATGGTTCTCATGGTTCTCATGGTTCTCATGGTTCTCACGGTTCTCACGGTTCTCATGGTTCTCATGGTTCTCACGGTTCTCATGGTTCTCACGGTTCTCATGGTTCTCATGGTTCTCACGGTTCTCATGGTTCTCATGGTTCTCACGGTTCTCTCTGCTCCCACTGGTTGTTTTCCTGGTCTAACTTTCTAGAAATTCAGTTTTCTATGAGTCATTTTGAAATGACTCTCGTACTTGTTTGCATCTTCGCTCACTCGTCTGTCGTTTCCCCTCGGCCTCCTCACCATCACTCTTTACCCCCTTCTCTCTCCCTTCCCTGCCCCTCTTCACCTCCCTCCATCCTCACGCCACCCTGGCCGTCACCCCCTCCTCTCTGATGTGTCGAGCACATCCTCGTTGTATCTAAACAAAATTTAATGCAAGTTTACACAAGCACAATCAAACAGAACAGAGGAGCTCTGGTCGAAACTTGCAAAATGGCCCTGTGGCCCGTGTTTATGAGACGTTTTGGCAGAGATCAATTGGACTTGGAGATGGCTAGATTTCCTCTCTCTCTCTCTCTCTCTCTCTCTCTCTCTCTCTCTCTCTCTCTCTCTCTCTCTCCCCCTCTCTGTCTCTGCCCCCCCCCATCCAGTCTTAAAATGAAATGCATCAGTCATATTAATGACATCTGTTAAACTGTGAGATTTGCTTAAAACTGTGTAAGGAAGTGAAATGAAAACAAAGCGCAGAGTTCAGCGAGGACACTAATACACCAGTGTATTTACACAGGAAATGGAGGTTTATGGGTCTATGAGTCCAGGACAGAATGAAGTCAGCTTTAAGTTGGATTGCACTCTCCAGTGAAAATGATGAAATGATGAAAATGAAGGGCTGACAGCTGAGATGATGGGAGCTCTCTGAGTGGACTGAATGGGCAGCTCTGCCGTCACCAGGATTTGATCCCAAGCGTGTCTGCAAAGTGGGGAAGTGTCTTGATTTGAATTTGATAATTCCCAGGTTTTGGTAAGGTTGCAGTCTTGGATGTGGGTTTGATGGGGCATGAGCGTAAATCACACCATGACCACAACCCTTAAGTCAAATTAAACATGCTCTGGGAAAAGTGCAGTTTTGGAAATTAACCTGTTGGTGCACCTCCAACCAGGATGGGCTGAATTAAAGTAAACTTGAACCCAAACGGTTTGAGTTTCATCTGCTTCATACCAGTGGGTTTAGGCCCTGTCTACATTTATATACAGATATTTTAAAAAACAGATGTTTTCATCTCCATTAAAAAAAAACAAATAAAAAAAATCTGTCTACACAATCTGCCTCGTACTGAATATCTCCGCCCACACTCCAAAGCAAAAACTCCAGACGCTTGTCTAAAAAGTGAGATCACAAGTGAAGGGTCAAGGAAGGACAGCTTCATTACAGTCAGCTCGACAGCAGTTATTGTCCTCTCTCTGCTGTCCTCAGCTGGGGACGGGAGGTCATTCAGGTTTATGTCCATTGTCCAACTGGGTTCTTCAAACTTCAAACGCTGCTAGTCCGCCATCTTTTTATTGTTCTGATATATGCTCATTACACAGAGCAACGAAATGAGGTTAGTCATTGTTTCCCAAATGCTCCATTTTATAAATCCACAGAGATAAAAAGTAACCAGAGTTAAAAGTCTGCACCTTTTCAAAGATATCAGCTTTTGTGACCAAAAACTCTGTTTGTAGCCTTAAAGCAGGACTTCAAGCCCTCAGACAGCAAGTGTACGAATGTGTAATTGTGTTGTTTAAAGGGTGGACCAGAGGCAGACCTCAGCAAGTACAAGTCAACCATTGGCAAGTGTTTGGCAGAGGCTGTAACTACAGCGGTATCTCACCATCTCTCCCATTCTATCCTCCGTTTAGGCCTCCCTTCTTCCTAATGAACGTATAGGTCTTTGTACCTGGAGGAGCGTCGGTGCTGCTGCCTTTTTAAGGCCTTTTTAAGACCTTTTTAAGGTTTTCTTGTGACTTGCTCTCCTGTAGATGGTACATCTCTGTATCACTGGCTCTCCAAACAGGAGAGGATGAGCAGAAGAAAGACGAGGCTCTGTGTTTAACAGTGGGAACTGAGGGTAGATAAGTCTTTACTGCCTCTCTCCCACCAGGGTTAACATGACTCTTATCTTATAATCTCATTATTAATCTCATATCTTTAAGGCTCCGTCCACTCTGCAGTTTTTGGCTATATTTAGATTAATTTAGAGACTATCTCCTCAAGAAAAACTGTTTGCTCAAGTGACAAAGTCGTCTTGCAGCCTTAATAATTACAACAGGAGGAAGTCAGGTGACGCTGTTATAGAGTGAGTCAACAAAACGTTGTTCATTTCCAGCCAACAATCAACATTGGCTTCCAAACCACAATGTTTCCCTACAACCTTAAAACAGCAGTGGGTAGAACTGGACCAAATATGATTAAAATGAATAAAAACAATCATGTGCCTCTGTGTCCTCGGGGTTCTCCGGTGCTCCTGATGACATCTGCAAGATTTCACAGACCGGAGGAAAAACAACCAACTAGTGCTGATCTGGAGTCTGCCGTCTAGCTTTAAAAATGAGAAAGTGCGCTCCGGCTGGTGGGCGGGGCTTGGTGTTTCCTCAGCTGATCTCAACATGGCTGCCAGGTCACAAACACTCTCATTTTACAGCCGAATATTAACTACAAGATGTTTCTGAGAACATCTGAGGAGAGAAATAGACATTACAGTAACAGGATATTGATGAATATCTGATCAGCGCTGACTAGTTTGACTGTTTGATCGGACAGCTGCCTCCGCTGAATGAACAGCCAATAGAAACGTTCTCTCTCTGAAATGACCTGTGATTGGCCAAAGTCTCCCGTCATGGTCTAGATGTTTTAAATCCTGAAAACATGCTGAAAGCTTATTGTGGGATTTTTGCCCAACGATGTCAAAAACATTTTGCCTGCTGCCGGTTGAACTAAGAGCTTATCTGAACCTAAACAATGATCCTTCCTAAAACCTAATCAACTTAATGTTGTGCCTAAACCTGCACATAATAAACACATTGATTTTTCATCATCAATCTGTAACAGAGGCACAGAGAAATGATGCCCTGCTGACCAATCAGAAAACACCTGTGTGTGTTGTTGTGAGGATGATTACGACCTTTAACCCTCGGAGCCTGAGAGTCTCCGTAAACCTCCCTGTAAAACATCACCGAAACATGCACAGCACCTGTGTATATTGTGTCATAAATGGTGTTTTATTCATTCATTCATTCATTCATCGTCAACCGCTTATCCCGGTAGGGGTCGCGGAGGGCTGGAGCCGATCCCAGCTGGCATTGGGCGAAGGCGGGTTCACCTGGACAGGTCTCCAGTCCATCAGAGGACATATAGAGACAGACAACATAGAGACAGACAACCATTCACACTCACATTCACACCTACGGTGTTAGAGTCATCAATTAACCTAAACAGCATGTCTTTGGACTGTGGGAGGAAGCCGGAGTACCCGGAGAAAACCCACGCTTACACGGGGAGAACATGCAAACTCCACACAGAAGAGTCCCAAGCCGGAATCGAACCTGCGACCCTCTTGCTGTGAGGCGACAGCGCTAACCACTACACCACCGTGCAGCCCATAAATGGTGTTTTAGTGTATTTTTAACAAATATACAGCTACAGCTGTAGTTAGACAGCAGTAGAATACATTCAGTTCAATTCAAACAGCTTCATTTTGGGTAGTTATATTAGGTGGGTTTTTCCAGGGGAGTAGGGCTAGCGCGCAGGACGCTAATGTGGGGATTTGTTGATTTCATACCAATGAGGCGTTCAGAATTTAATTCAAACACAAAAAGGAGTTTAGATGTGAGCAGTGGGCCCTCTAAACAACCTGACCATCAGGTAAACATTAGGTAAAGAGTGTATAGGCTCAGGTAGAACAGGGCTGGACATCGTGTCCTCTGTATGATGACAGCCATGTTGTTTAGAGCAGCCATGTGTCTGCACACACACACACACACACACACACACACACACACACACACACACACACACACACACACACACAGCCCTGTTTGATCCCTGTTAAAGTCAGTTGAGGGTGTTACGTGTTTGCAGTTCATTTCAGGCCCATCAAAATGGCCCATTGGAAATTTACAGGCCTTTCAGCAGCACAGTGGGGCCCTATAAACACACTTGTGCACCAGTACGTGCACTCACACACACTGTAGATGCTCACGGTGGCAGATTCCTGTCACAGCATAGTGTCAGGAGTTTGATCCAGCCACCTATGGCGCCAGGATCAGACGCTGTGTGTGTGTGTGTGTGTGTGTGTGTGTGTGTGTGTGTGTGTGTGTGTGTGTGTGTGTGTGTGTGTGGGTGTGTGGCCCTCACATTCCTGACTCTAGTGTCATCCCTCTCATTGGACATTTCCCGGCACATAAACTTTCATTGACACATGTTTGTTTATAAAGCCTAATTGGCTGCTATTCCACCACACTGCCATGGTTGACTTTATCTCTCTCTCTCTCTCTCTCTCTCTCTCTCTCTCTCTCTCTGTCCTAACAGATGTGGACGAGTGTGTGGACAACAACGGCGGATGCCAGCAAGTGTGTGTCAACACCATGGGGAGCTACGAGTGCCAGTGCACAGAGGGCTTCTTCCTCAGCGACAACCAGCATACCTGCATCCACCGGTCCGACGGTAAGGCTGGAGCACAGCGTAGCGCACCGGGAGCTGTTTGCTTCTGAGCAGTGACAGAAGCACCGACAACATGCAGAGCTTCATTTCAGCGTTATATAAAGCTACTTGATGCTCCTTGCTCAATCTTGAACTAAACACAGGGATTAGTTGTCTGAAATGTTTTGGGTTTTTGGGGTAACTGGATCGCTTTGCTAGAATGACTTGAGAATATGACCAAGCATTTATTTATTATAGGTGGAACGAATTCATTCAACGTTATTGGCAAGATATCAACAGATGGGTGCTGTTTGCTGTAGTCGGTGCAACTCTCTGTTTCTGACTGGATGTGTCAAAGGCAGTTCAACGTAGATGCTTAGTCTTATTGTATTGAAAGGTTTGATTTCTGTAAATATGATTCTATAGGCATGGATGGATTATGAGTCAATGGGCCCTTGGGAACAGACCAGTAAAAGTCTAGCTATCTTTTCCTAACCCTACCTAAGTAGTTTGTTGCCTAAGTCTAAGTCAATCTTTTCCTGGGTTCAGTGGTTTTAGCTAACATGCTAAACTAAGATGATGACCATGGTAAACATTACACAAATGACACCATTATCGTCCAGCCTTACAGAGCTGCTAACATGGCTGTAGACATTCTACCAGTCTTTCACTTTTGCTCAAATTTGGATTTAGCTTAAAAAAATCCTGTCAGTAACCTGTGGGTCATACGACGGCATATTAGGACCGTCATAGGTAGGAAAAAACCAAATGAATTGAAAATGGCACAAGTTACAGCAGTGTTTAACAATGGAAATAAATAAATGGAACAAATAAATTTGCGACTTTAATCTGATTTTATTATCTCAGAGAAGTGAAGCATGGCCATTTTCTCATCGACTTCTATACAATCAGACTCTCTCTGCAACCAGAGGAGTCGCCCCCTGCTGGATATTTGAAAGAATGCAAGTTTAAGGCACTTCAGCATTGGCTTCATGTTTCTGAACCAGAGGTTGCCACCTAAGTTGATCCAACCTTGCAAAGTGAAGCGATGTGGTTGTTTGATCAAAAAGAAAAAAAAATACTACTGTATTTTACTGAGTTGTTTTCTCTGAAATTTACCACTTTAATCTCAGATAACATCCAGGTTCTTTTCTTGCTCATTTACAAATTTAATCTAGGAAATTATGACTTTTATCTCAGACTTTTACCCCTTTTCTCTGGCTCTGTACTTTTTATTTTTTTTTAATCTACAAGGGCCCTAATACGCCATCATAGGTCCACACCACACACTCTACATTGAGTTTTTCTGTAGTCTTTAGTGAGACAGACATCAGTCCACTTGATTAAGATACTGTCCAGTGGACTGTGAAATGAGTTGATCACTTACATGTTGATCCTTTTGAACATGGTGCTACTTGAAATGAATCTCTCCTCATGTATGCATGAATGTAATCTGCCCTGTGTGTGACGCTGTGACAAGCCTTCTGGATCACAGGGAGACGTGGGATTGGAGGGTACTGACATCATGCCTCCGGCTCGGTCAGTCGCCCTCCACATCCACCGTGGCACTGGGTTCCTTAAAATTGTTTGACCCCACAACCCTGGCATCCCTGATCTATTACGCCTGTCACGTTTAATTTATGGGCTCAATGTGCGGCGGCGAGGGGTGCTGAAGGAGCAGAGATCCTGAGGTGGGGAGGGTGGCCTCCTCCTTCCCTCAATGCTCACACACATGTTCTCCCAGCACAATGCTCACATGCATGTGGCTGTGAATGGGGACAGTGTGGCCGTGGAGTTCAAAGACAGACGAGGGGACGGTCGTCTTTGCAATGGCACAAAAAGGAGAAGCTGGAGGAATGTGGTGAGGGAGCTCAAACACAGAAAGAGGCTGCAGCAGAGTGACCTCTCCTTTATCCTCGGCCTCGCTGTGCTGGTGTGGTCAGCCTGAAGGCGTGTTAGGAGCCAGTGTCAGGATGTGACTTAGATGATTCTCTGTGGACACATTCAGAGAAAGAGGTGAAAGAGAAGCAGAAATAGAAGTGTGTTTGCTCTCTGGAAACCCCATAAACCAGCATGTGAATATATTTCACTCTCCTCCTCGCTCTTTTCCTCTCCTTCAAAACGGTTTCCAGAGGTTTTGGGATGGAAATCAGGTGACGGTCACGCAGAGCTCTGGATTAGCGAAGTTGCACACTGAATGAGGCCTTAAATTAGAAATGCAAATTCAGTTACCAAACTCCATTGAGTAAAAAAAAAAAGATCTCTAAACTCCTCATTCTACAAAATAGAGGTTTGATTATTTTTATTAAACCCAATGTAAATCTAATTAAATGTGAATAACCTCTGTATTTTCTAGATCAGAGCAGCTACTGTGTCAACACATGTAATTCCCGCTCCTGTCAAAGGGATGTTCACGGTAAACAAGTAGTGAAGATGCTTGTGGTATATTGGCGTTGCCCTGCTCTGGCAGGCTGTTCTGAGCCTGCGACCACCACCACGCAGCCCCCACCCGTCCACAGATCCTCAATCAGACACTGGTCTCCTGTCCTTCCCCTGCACAGGAATAGCAGCAGCATCCCGGTGTCCCACAGGAATCTCCTTCCACAGGTTTTTCTTCCATCGTAATCCACGACCTGCTTCTCTCCCCTCTTCATCTTGTCTCTTTTTATTAACTCTTTATTTCATCCACCACACGGTTTCCACCGGTGGACCAATCTGGCAACAGAGGAGCGTCACAGACATTAAGCTCATGCATTCTGTATGTGGTGTCCTAATAATTAGGCTAAAATAAAATTATACAAAAAAAATCAAAACAATTTGAGGACTGATGGGAGAGAACGAAAAAACAAAGTGTCAGTATGAATTTGTATTTTGACAAAATATGTTGAGTGATTTTACTTATTTATATTAGTTATTAGGGCTGTCAAAGTTAACCTGATAATAACTTGTTAACGCAAATTCATTTTGACACCTCTAATTTCGTTAACACATTATTGCAACTTGCAATTCTTTAGGTCGTAACGGACTCAGTTTTAAAGCAGGAATGAAGATCCAGGTATCACTAGAAAACCTGAGGAATCCATCAGTGGCAACCAGGTCAGACTAGCGTGATACTTAAGGAGGCTAAATAACACTGTCATGATTTCCAAAGGGGTCCGTTGACCTCTGACCTCCAGATGTGTGGATGTAAATGGGTTCCCTGGGTCCCCACCAGTCTCCCCTTTACAGACATGCCCACTTTATGATAGTCCCAGTCAGTCTGGATCAAGTCCTAGTCAAGTCAGCACTCTGACACACTGACAGCTGTTGTTGCCTGTTGGGCTGCAGTTTGCCATGTTCTGATTGGAGCAGATTGTTGATGCTAAAGTCAGAACCTGGGAGGGTTTCTGGACAATATCTGGCAGGAGCTGGAGCCGATCCCAGCTGGCATTGGGCGAAGGCGGGGTTCACCTTAGACAGGTCGCCGGTCCATCGCAGGACACATAGAGACAGACAACATAGAGACAGACAACCATTCACGCTCACATCCACACCTACGGGACATTTAGAGTCACCAGTTAACCTAAACAGCATGTCTTTGGACTGTGGGAGGAAGGCAGAGTACCCGGAGAAAACCCACGCTGACACGGGGAGAACATGCAGACTCCACACAGAACAGCCCCAAGCCGGATTCAAACCTGTGACCCTCTTGCTGTGAGGCGAGAGTGCTAACCACTGCCCCCTGGACACATCCACAATGCCACGACTGTTGCAACCAGAGACAGATAGGGCCGTTGGCGTGCTCCAAGCCGGAGGGAGTACTCGGGACATAACCAGGGAGTTTGGAGTTCACCACTCAACTATCGTGCTGAGCGTTACAACACCACAGGCTCCTGCAATGACCATCTCTGATCTGGTCGACCCCGAGTTACGACCCCTGCAAAGGACCGTGCCAATCACCTGTCACATCTCCGTGACAGGTTTTGACCGGCAACAAGAACTGCAGACCACTGGAACACATCATCACAGGCCAGTGTCTGCCAGAACCATTCAGAATCGCCTTTGAGCTGATGGTATCCAACCATACAGGCAATATGTTTGGTCAGTGTTGACCCGCCAACATCGCCGAGCTCGACTTGATTGGTGTGATGCACATCACTGCTGGACTTTGCAGATAAGGTCCCAAGTCCTTTTCAGTGACAAGAAGGGTGGATGTCAACAGGTGGGGTGGCCCAAGCATCATGGTTTGGGCTGCCGTATCGGCAAATGAACGCACAGATTTGATTTTCATTGAGGGAAAGCTCAATGCTGTCTGTTGCTGGGATGAAATCCTTGGTCCTGTTGTGGTGCCGTTACTGGAGCAAGTGGAAGCAGGTGCTGTGGTCCAGCAGGATAACGTACATCACCATGTGGCTCGTGTCTGCACCAACTTCCTGGAGGAGAGTGAGGTCGAGGTGTTGCCGTGACCAGCCATGAGTCCAGACTTAAATCCAATAGAAAATGTTTAGGATTTCCTCAGCAGGCGTATCCGACAACGAGACAATCCACCTGAAACTCAGCAGCAGCTGAGGGAAGAATGGGCAGCCACTCCACAGGACCAAAGCTGTTGTCAAAGCTGTAATAAACATTCAAAAATTTAGCCTGAAGTTCATCTATACATGTGTGGTTGATGTGGATATATTACATATCCAACAAAAATAAAACTCTGCCAAAAAACATGTTCATTGAGCAGCTAGTAGAGCTCTGTGTACACTGATGTGTGGAGGTGTATGTGCTGCAGGCCTTCGCCTACAGGTAAAACCACCTTCTTGTCACATCTTTTCCATGTGTGGTTTGACATCATCATGTTCACCTCCAACAACCTGTGGAGAGCTAAATGAAAGTCTTTATTTGGCTTGTATGTAATGAGGTGCATCCTGGCCCATGACAGCCAGTCTGCTGAAGACGTGTAACAAGAAGTTGAAGATAAGAAAAGCCTTTCCTGGGGCGCCGTTCAGCTCGCATGGCGTCCAAGGCTGAAGTCCTTGCTGCAGCGGCCCCGGGTTCAAATCCTGCCTGGAGTCTCCCAATTTCAGCACTGTCTCTGTCAATAAAAAGGAAAAACCCTCTCCACAAAATAATACTAAAAAAAAGAAAAGCCTTTACTGATCCCCAGAGATGATTTGCTGCTAATCTCACCTTGACGTGCCATATTGACCATAACTGCATCGGTGGGGATTTCCGGACTACAACCAGCTTCTCAGATTCTAGTCTGGTAGATACAGATGATCACACCCACAGCTGTTTGTGTGTGAGGAGAGACAGTTAGTGCTAGATCGTGGCTTTGTGTATGGTAGCAGCTCATTGCTCTTTTCTTTCTCGCTGACACTTGCCTGGAGGGTAATAAAGCCGAGCAAAAGTTGTTTGCTCCATTATGGTGTGTTTCCACTCTGTTGTGCTTCACAGCTCTGTCTGAAGCACATCCAGGTGAGAACCTGGAGGACTTTGGCCTACAAGCTCCCAGTCTGGAGTTGGGAAACAGCTCTTTCACGATGCAGGAGGGCTGTGACCACAGTCAGGTAGGGCTCACAGGCCCAATGTGGCATGCATGTAGAGGGGAGAAGCTCATTTCTACTTTGGGAAATTTGGGGATCTGTAAAATGAAGGATCTGGCTCGTCGATGGAAGTGTTGGGTTACCTGCTGTCCTTGAAATAGGATAGAAATGTGTGCTGAGGTGTAGGTGCAGTGTAGGTCTTATTTAATAAAAACAGAGTATGTCTCATTTAGAGGAACTCCCGTGAGTGATTTGCAGCTGCAGTGCAGAGGTTGATTAGTTGCAGTATTAGATATCAAATTGACGTCTCAGGGTTGAACAGGTCTGTCTCTATGTCTGATTTATTAATTGTGCCTTTTGGACAACGTAGCCGCCGCCAAAACACAGTGAAAACAATACGCTTGTAAATTCTTCTCGGAGCTCAACACCAAAATTCCTGGCAAAGTTGGAGTTGGCAGTAAGCTGGGAATTTTAAACACCATCTCATGCGGACGCCATGCCTGGCGCTCCACGGGAATGCTGGGTCGCAGGAGTCTCTGTGAACTGTGGAACACGATGACTAGGCAGTTCTTAGTGGTGGACTGTGGGCAAGAGAAATAAACCATTTTGATCAGAAAACAATACAGAAAGAATCCTAATATTGTGGAAAATGGCCCTTTGTTTTATTTTGAAGTTCAATTTTTTTCGATGCCGTCACGTTTAATTTTTCTCCCACTGTTAGAAAAATCTTTAGGCGACTTCTCAGCCCTGAAGGTACGAGCACAGTTCTGTGTGATTCCAGTCAGTCGGCATACAGGAGGCTATATGTAAAGTAATGGATTACAGTTAAGGGTAGAATAGTGTAGCTGTAAGTCTACGACCTGCTGCTCAGTGTAATGGGATAATGTCTAGGCTTTAATTTTGAAAGGTAAAAAAGGAAGGTGCTATCTGCGCTGTCAAGGTTGAAAGGAGCAATTATTGTTCCTGGGGTCTCATGAGAAACCCAGACTGTTGCTGTCAGATTAACCTCTATTTATCTCTATAGGAAACAGACTGTTATTCTGATTGATCAGCATTTATTCTACTGAAAATCAGCAGATTATTAATAAAATCACATTATATAGAGGAGTCTATGAACCGTACAGGACTGACTGGTTAGGGTGGGAATGTTTCCATTAACTAAACTTAACATTTCACTCAACATTAACCTTACATTAACGAACTACCTAACCAAAAAATGTACTTCTCCCTTTCTTTACATTTCACCATAAAGGACCTTAACATTAACCCTTTAACATTTACTAACATTAACCCTTTAACATTTACCTTAACATTAACCCTTTAACATGTACCTTAACATGAACCCTTTATCATTTACCTTAACATGAACCCTTTAACATTTACCTTAACATTAACCCTTTATCATGTACCTTAACATGAACCCTTTATCATTTACCTTAACATTAACCCTTTAACATTTACCTTAACATGAACCCTTTAACATTTACCTTAACATGAACCCTTTAACATTTACCTTAACATGAACCCTTTAACATTTACCTTAACATGAACCCTTTAACATTTACCTTAACATGAACCCTTTAACATTTACCTTAACATGAACCCTTTAACATTTACCTTAACATGAACCCTTCCCTCTCCTCCTGTGGTTCCTCTCTGCTTCAGTATCTCAGCCAGCAGCCCCTCGGCTGTCCTCTCCTTCTCATCTCCAGTCAGCTTTCTGGATTTTTCTGCAGGTTTTGTCTCAGTGATGGTTCTAGTTGTAATCTCTGAATACAGACACATGATTGTTGCAAACTAAGCTCACAGCTTTACTGCCAACCTTTGCAAAAAACTCCATATCAGTCCATGACTTATGATAGACGTGGTTCTGGAGGGACTGCCGTGGACCAGGACTGGGTCCCTGTGAGTGCTTTGGGATGGGGGAGGGGTCCACGGCAGCACCCGCCGCTCGTTGAAGAGTCAAAACGATACCTGCTTTCACGTCTCCAAAAGTCTCCAATAACACCAGAAAAAGCCGCTGGATTTGTCTCTCGTCTCTTTGGAAATAGAGTCGCTGGGGGGGGGGGGGGGGGGTCTGAAAACTCGCTAAATCTAGCGATGAAGTCGCTAAGGTGGCAACACTGCCGCCTCAGCAGGAGACGCTACCTCAGACATCACTCAGGTCATTTTAAATCAATGTCAAGTGTGACAGGAAGAAGCACACTAACAATACACAAGCATTTCAAAACAAAAGCTTTTTTCTTTACTGATTTTTTTTTTTTAGCTTCGCAGGTAAAATAGTGTGGTTTGTCTGAGACCTCGCGGGCCAGACAGAACCATGGAGAGGGCCGCATGAGGCCCGCGGGCCGTATAAAATCGCAGGTGTGATGTAAAATAAAGTCTTTATATCATTTGTAAGCAGTTTATAAACGTTCAATAAATGGTTCATAACATACTATAATCTAAGTAGATATACAGACATTTGATGTGTTTATTAATATTCAATATTTGCCAGGAATCATGTCTCCTGTGCACCCCTATTTTATATTATTACAACTGTATTTTACTATGTTGTCAGTAATCATCTGTTTGTACAGCAGCCTCCAATTACAAGGAGGAGTTGTTGATAAATACTACTTACACCCACATTATAGTGTGTTATAACCCATCTATTACATCTTCATACATAGCTTATGAATGTTAAACGAGGGGCATAAAGTAATGTGTTGCCATTATTTGAAATGACGACATAGGTCACATATAATATCTATACACAGTACGTAGAGTATGCTGTGTGTTTAGAGAAAGAGAGCGAGAGGAAGGCAAAGAGAGCAAAGGATTGTGGGAGCATGGGAGGGGGGCAGTTGTGAACGTTGGGGAGAGAAAGAGAAAAATAAACAGAGAGAGACAAACATGGTGGAGCGGACCAATGGAAGCTGCATGCGTTTATTTGGAGTTGTGTGAGGAGAGGAAGCAGACGGAGGCTGCTGACACACACACACACACACACACACACACACACACACACACACACACACCCTACAGACACAGATGCATAGACATGTATTCATGCACAAAAACTCCCACAGTCGCCGACAACCACGTACTCTCCATGAAGGAGGAATTCTCTCTTTAAACAAACCCCAGCAGGAAGCTGGAGGTACGGTGGGGCTTTTAAATGACGGCCCAGGGGCATGTGGGACCTCTAAGTACAGGGAGCTCTGTCTACCTGGCTGTTATCATCATCAATTACAAGCAGCATCAAAAGCCAGAAACACTTCACCTGTCATACACCTAAACACTTCGAGCTTTGTGTGTCTGTCAGATACTGTAAATGCTCCCCAGTTGTTATTTAAGAAACCCTAATGTGTGTAGAAACACATCATTAGATCAGTTTTAATCTGTAGTAGGCTGTTACACTCTCATAGTGTGCCCTATAGGTATTAGTTTTGACCAAAAACATTGGGTTATAAGTAGTTCTCTCAATCCATGAAGATATTTAATCACAATTAATCTCATGATTGTCCATAGTTAATTGTGATTAACCTACCTTAATTGATTAATGTACTTTAAAGGGAGATGTTGTTTAATATTACTAACATGGGAGTGGGCAAATATGTTGCTTTATGCAAGTGTATCTGTACCGTATTTTCCGGACTATAAGGTGCACTTAAAATCCTTAAATTTTCTCAAAAATCGACAGTGCGCCTTATAATACAGTGCACCTTATATATGAAAAAAAAAAACACAGTAATATTGATATTTATTGATAGTGCGCCTTACAATCCGGTGCACCTTATGGTCCGAAAGATAGGGTATATATATTATTGGAAATCAATAACAACACTAATCAATGGCAGATATTGTCCAGAAACCCTCCCAGGTTCTGACTTTAGCATCAACAATCTGCTCCAATCAGAACATGGCAAACTGCAGCCCAACAGGCAACAACAGCTGTCAGTGTGTCAGAGTGCTGACTTGACTAGGACTTGATCCAGACTGACTGGGACTATCAGAAAGTGGGCATGTCTGTAAAGGGGAGACTGGTGGGGACCCAGAGAACCCATTTACATCCACACATCTGGAGGTCAGAGGTCAACGGACCCCTTTGAACATGGACGTGAGAGTTTTTCCTCAACAAAATTTAATGCAAGTTTGGAGCGTTATTTTGACCAACAAGCTAGTCTGACCTGGTTGGTACCAAAGGATTCTTCAGGTTTTCTAGTATCATATGACACCACTGTCTTCACTGTCGTCTTTAAAACTGAGCCACTACAACCTAAAAATCTCAAGCTGCGTTAAAGTTGCGTTAAAACTAATTTGCGTTAAGCCTAATTGAGATGCATAGGTGAATCGATTTTTCTCCCCACCCGTAACACATCGGCTAATTCAACATGCAAATGAACAGTAGACACAAAATACACTGCAAAGTGTTCAGTTATCCTAAATGGGATCAGTAACGCTCATCTTTTTGATGACTTTTGGGGAAATATCGTATAATGCATGCAGTAAGTGAGCCGGTATCGTCCTGTTTGTCCCGCGAAGCTGAAGATGTTGACGTCCACGCTGAATGCTTTCGTATGGCCGAGGCCTCGGCGTGAACTCTCCTCTAAACAGCAGTCTGTTAACGGCCGATCACACACAAACACACACATGCTCGTACAACACTGGGTCATCGGAGCATGGCGGCATCCTGAAAGTGACTCATGCTTTCCTTCCCAAACTTCATTTTATAAATACTTTGTTTAAATATTATTCCAGCATGTGCTTTTAACTTTGAAAACAAGCTCAATAACTTCACAATCTTTCTCTCTCTTTCTCTCTCTCTCTCTCTTTGAGGTAAACATTAGTTATTTACCTGCGAACGGAAGGTGGAATCCACGTTTTGTTTCCTCTGTTCTGCTCTTTTTACTCCAAAACTGAATCCGCTATGCAGTATTTTTAGGCCAGAGTTTGTCTGTGGTCAGTGGAAATGTTGAATGCGAGGCCGTGGAGCTGACCTGGTGTGTAGCTGTTTCTCAGTAGCAAACACAGGAAACATGGGGAGTGGACACAAACACACACACATACAGTATATATGTATATATAGATATATGCATGAATTTAATGTCTTCTGCCTGATGTTTTCCCAGCCTTTTACAGGAAACGAACATCAGCCTTCCGATACGCTCACACGCTTTGTAGTCGGACTATTTCAGTTAACAAGGGCCGTGTGATTCCAGCAGTTCCCCTGAAAGTTTCTCCTCTCTTTAACGTTAGCAGCTGGACTCTGTTAACATAACACACTGAACTCTGGTTCGCCTGCTCTCTTGCCTCCATGTAAATGTTGCCGCTTTGACGTTCGAGCCGTTGCTCGGAGGACGAGTGCCCACTCTGCTTATGTATTTAAAGGGTTTGCAGGTTGTAGCTTATCAACTACAAATTATATATATATATATATATATATATATATATATATATATATATATATATTTTACATGACAGCTGGCCATTTTCCAAAAAGCGTCATCAGTTTTAGACATATGTCCTACCGTCCTTTGGCTTCAGTTTATTTCAGCTAATCCATCACAGTGAACATTTGTGAGTTTTGAATGTTATCAGTTGATTAATAGGTGTTATCAGTGGCTATCAGCCTCATAAATATTTGTTAGAAGGAGCCTGCTACACCTACTGGTAGGTTCAGGAGGTTGTTATCTGTTCACATGGCTGATTTTTGACACAGCGACAAGAAGATGACGTCGACCTCTTGTGTCTCTTGTAATTATGATGGGAGCAAAGGAAGAAATCAGGTTATGTCACAATATGAGAAATTTAGTACCAATACCAGTGAAATTTCATGATTTTCGACACCAATTTCATACCACGGTAAAAAACAACAAAAAACAATAAATCCTATGTACTTTAACACCCAAGTTAAGTTATACTAGTCATAGTTCCCTATCTATTATCTATTTATATTACTGTGAAAACACCCTCTATAAATATATTTACTATATACAGCATAAGTTTCTCACCAAAAACTACATTTTACAAGATAACATTTGAACACACAATGATAACGTTATAATTTAATTTTGCCCAGTACTCATTTTTACTGAATAGAGCCTGAACACAGCATAATGTAATTGAACCTGTTAGGGTGGTAGGACGAGAGCTAGTTACCGTTAGCCGTTTGCAGCCGGTAAGTGGGATAGTCCTCTACGGAGCTAACAGCTACCATTAACTAGCTCCCTGCCGATTTCAACACAGATTTGTTATTAATAATTTAGCATCATCAGGCACCAATTAAGGTGGACTCCCTGGACATGTGTCCCAAACACATTTTCTTTTGTCCCTGGGATGCCACTGGTCCCAAGCCCTGGCAGTACCTGTGTTACTGTTGAAAATGAGTACTATCACGTTTTGAATACTGTTTCTCTTAACATCCCTTATAGAGCGACAAAGTCCATTTAGTCAGACACTGGGCTTTCACCACTGTTTGTGTCCTGCATAAAACCAAAACACTGATTTATTTTACTGTACTTTTGTTACCTATCTTATGTACTTACTTACCTCAAACCACAATTTTTTCCTAAACCCATGTGGTTTTGTTGCCTAAACCTAAAGTTGTGCTCTTTGATTTCACAGTGTTAAGTTTGCTTTCACTTGTGTGCTAGGTGCAGTTTGGCTTGTCTGAAGCATCAGAATGGTGGTGAGGAAATGGATGGTCTTTGTGACTGTGTAGTGCTGACGTTACTGTGTTGTGTCGAATATATTGCTTCTCTTTCAGGTTTGATTTGCATCACATTGCTGCATTTGAAACTGAAAAGATCCTGCTTCTTAATGTGATGTGTGGAGCTTTGGAGCAGGATGTGGGGGCAGGACATTAGTTATGGAGATAAAGGCAGTTTGTTCTGAGGATGATCAGAAAGGTGGGATAATTGAAATGTGTAATGGATTTATTGGTGTGGCATTGTAATTACAGCCGCATGATAACCACCACATCACATCACATGATAATCAATGAGGATTAGGGTTGAATACCAGGAGATACTGGGAATACCAGGAAACATGTCACTCAAAACACTGTTGTACTTAAGGACATCCTCACAGAGCCGCAAAGCAGAGGGCAAAATCTGTAGATGTGAACTATGCAGACGTAAGTGGCTTAATTCAACACATGTCCATCTAAGATAAGATAAGATAAGATGAACCTTTATTAATCCCCGGAGGGAAATTCGGGATCAATCTGAATCAGAGTATAGTGGGACAGCAATCTGCAATGCTGTTAAAGTACTGTAGTACTGATTGCAGATGATGTATATATATGTATATGATATTTTTCAACCTGGTTCCTAGTTTCACATGTTTTTGTGTCTCAGTAACTAATGAGGACGACAATTTGTGAAACTGGTCTAGCATTGAGAGCGCTGCAGCCACCAGCCACGACACAGGTCTGACATGTCTGACATGATGGAGAGGACACGGCAGAGACATGGAAGGGTCTGTTTGTTTTTACTAAGACTCGTTCTGAAGTCTCGTCAGAGCTGACTTGACCAGTGGAAATCGTGAGTGATAGTTGGAGAGAGGCCTGTCGGTGTTTGTTGTGTTGGAGTACAGATAACATAGCTTAGTGTTATCTACAAGATTTTCACTGTCATGGCTGAATATTGAGATCATGTCCACACGCCGGTCAGGGGCAAAAAGAAACACTTTTAGTGAACGGGCGTTGACAGAAGAATAACCCAAATGATTACATTTCAACCTGTTTAATGGCTGCCAGTTACAGCACTCTCCCAAAATAGTGGACCAGTTTTTAAAGTTGTCCCCATTAATCATTAAGTCACAAACATACATGGAGAAATAAGGTCCAGATTGAAAAATGCCCTTACCATTTAATGTCCATGAACAATGCTCCAGTTCTTCAAGCCAATACTCCTCCATGGTTATTGCTTCGCTGCCAGTGCACACAGTAATAACCTCAGGTTACAGCAGCTCTATAAAGGAGATCCTCCACATAACCACTTTGACGTAAAACTGTTAAAAGGATATGCTGAAAAACAGAGGCTCAAATGAGTCTTTTCCACCTCAAATGTAACATACTTTTAAGACAAATTACCACATTTTCCGGACCATAAGGCGCATTATCAATAACTATCAATATCATTGTCTTTTTTCATATATTAGGTGCACTGGATTATAATCAAAACAAAACTGTCAGACAAGTCAAACTTGATTCTATTAATTTAACAACTCAATAACTTCAATAACTCAACATTTTTCAGTTGGAACGCAAAATAGAAAACAATACACTGACTTTCAGTTTTTGTCAGTTCATTCCTCGTCCACAGATCCATCAAATCCTTCATCATCAGTGTCTGAGTTAAACAGTCGGGTGACTTCGGCATCGAGCAGCCCGAATCCGTCTGGTCATTATCTGAGTCCGTCTGGTCGTTATCGAGTCGGTCTGGTCGTTATCGAGTCAGTCTGGTCGTTATCGAGTCCGTCTGGTTGCTGTTACTTAGCTGCTCAGTGATGATTCCTGCCTTCCTGATCCATCGGCAGATAGTGGAGGAACTGGCCCGGCGTTGCCTCCCTGTCTTGGTGAATGTGTGTTGGCCTTCTGTCATCCAACGCTCCCACGCAGCTCTCAGTTTAACTCTGAACGACCTGTCGACACCGATATCTAGCGGTTGGAGTTCTGTAGTTAATCCACCCGGAATGACGGCGAGCTCCGAAGTAGTTTTCTTCACTTTGGTTGTGACGGTGTCGGTGAGATGGGCAGCATGGAGTCTCAGATCAACAGGGACGGAGAGTTGAGGAAAAAGCCGTTGGGTCTCTTGACATAAATTTCTCTCAGTAGACTCATCTTCTCCTCGTCCATCCAGCCCTTTGAGTTAGCCTTGATGATGACGCCAGACGGCTGACTACTGTCAGTAGTATTACTCCGCGAGGCGTGTGACTACTGTTACCGTAATGCTCCTACAATCCACCCAGCGGTGCAGCTTCAAAGCCAATCAAACTCGTAATAAAACATTTTGACAGATTTTTGAGCGCCCTGTACCACATAAAATTGGTTCAAGGAGGTCAGTAAGCACAACCACAATTCATATATAAGGCGCACTGGATTATAAGGCGCACTGTCGATTTTTGAGAAAATTAAAGGATTTTAAGTGCGCTTTATAGTCCAGAAAATACGGTAATGTTTTACCAATGTAAAGAATATGAGAGAACATCAGAAAACTAGAAAAGCATTTTTCTGAAGAAACTGCGGTGTGAATGCTGGATGCTGAAGAGCTGATGCTATGCTGAAATACTGGCTTAAATGTTATGAGAAGAAGGTGAAGTAGTAGGAATAGTTGCACTTTTGGAATGAATGTCATGTCAACAGAAAAGTTGAATAATACCAAAAGATGTGGAATTTAATTAATTTTGAAAAGCTGACGCAACACTACATTGCTGGCTTTAATCTGTAGGAAGGAGGTGAAGAAGTAGGAATGGTTGTAAAATGGAAATGGGTTTAATTTGTACAAAAATGCTGAATAACAAAGGATCAAATGATTATTTTCCAACTCAAATGTAATGTACTTTTACAACCAATTATTGATCTACTAGTGTAAAGAACATGAAAGAGCAAGAGAAAACTGAAAATATTGTGTAATTTTATGTTCAACTATTGCAGTTCTATCTTTAAAACTAACTTCATGTTTGGCCCTGCAGAAAAACAATGGATTGTAGTTCCCGGTAGTCATTTCTGGTGATCTGTAGAGTGAAAGCAAATAAAAGGAGAGAGCTGTCAAGGCAGTGGTTGTCAGTGTCCTTCTAAATAAAGACCACATTTCCCATACACCCTGTTGCTTCTGGTCACAAAGGGGGTTTTGCTACTTCTTCCCCTCTCTCTGTTTTCATTTCTTTTTGGATTCACTTAAAGCAGAGAGTAAACAGAGAGTTTTTGTGTCCGGTTTCACAGCCATTCAGCTTTAGCTGTGTTTGCTCTGGGAGGACAGCAGCGCCTGCTGCCTGTGAAGTTCCCTCCAAGTCTCACCATGCAAAACATAAAAGATGATGACGTGGTGTTGGGTACAGTAGTTCTAGATAGTGATAGAGATAGTGTCTTAAAATGAAAGTCATGTCGATGTTAAAATCCAGCGTACTGTGGTAGACCGTGGTGTGTGTGAAGCTAGAGGTAGATACAGAGAGAGGAAGCCAAAGAATGAGGAGAGGGATGTGTGAGCCTGTTTGAAGAAGAGATTGAGGAGGGTTATTAGAAAGGCACAGTCCTTATTTAAAGGAGTTCAATGCAGCCAGCTGAAGAAAAGCGCTCATTGAAATTCATGGCTTAGCACCTATAGCACTGTGGTCTGAGCAGAGCAGTGAGACACACAGCCAGCGTCGGACAGATTTCAATTAAAACAGCATTTACAAGAGCATGGATGGAAATGTGGAGTGGGTGGGGCTCCGTCGGCTGAGCTTTGCACTACAATACTTCTAAAGAATAATTTGTCACACTTCATCATGTATTTAAGTCTGAGATTTAAGACCTGCTTTTGTAACTAAACTGCCTTAGTTTGGCTTGGTTTGGTTACCCAGGTTTAAACGCGTCAGCACCTATTAAACAATACTGTCCCACAAACTTCTCACATGGGAGGGAAATATTTAAAATGAAAATTAGGTATGATATGATCAGACATTAACTATTAGCCCTGTCGGACAGCAGATTGTGAAGTAGTCATGAAATTTAATGCATCGATTTGTGTACATAGATATGAATTTCACATTTTTTGTGATAGTCAGCATCAAATCAGTTCAACTGTAATCCACCTAGTTGTGAACCAAGAAGTATAAAAAGTGGCGAACCCCGCGGTGGGAGGAGGTCGGGGTGGGTGTGTTGGTCCAAAAATACTGGACTTCTGCTGAAGAGACCAGTGTTCATGTCCCATGTGAGACCACAAGCCAAAGTTAAATTTCAGCACTTCCAGGGTTATCGTTTCCAGTTCCTAAACCAAACTAGTTTATTGCCTAGGCCTAACAAAGTCAACATTTTCCTAAAATGAACTAATTTGTTGCCTAAGCCTAACCGAGTCAGTATTTTCCAAAACCTAAGTAATTTGTTACCTTACCGAGTTTATATTTTTCTGAAGCCTAACCAAGACAGTCTTTTTCTAAACCTAACTAAGTAGTTTTGTTGCCTAAACCTAACCATCCATTTGTCCCATTGGGGAGGGGGGTAGGGGGGCTGGAGCCGATCCCAGCTGGCATTGAGTGAAGGCGGGTTCACCCTGGACAGGTCACCAGTCCATCACAGGACACAGAGACAGACAACCATTCATTTAGAGTCATCAGTTATCCTACTCTGCATGTAAACCTAACCAAGCTGATCTATTTCTAAACCTAACTGTATAGTTTTATTTTGAAGAAACTGGAGTGGAAATTGACACTTGCGTCATGTGTTGCTTGACATTCTAAGGAAAATGTACGAAAAACACATTTTTGAAAGTCATGCTGATTGTCATGAAAAAAGGGAAATTGGTGTCTATGTACACAAATCCACTAGATTCATTTCTGTGACTGTTGAGATGTTGAGTTGTGGTAACCATCCACGAGGCAGCGATGTTACAGCTCCTGTCTCAGCCAGTCTGCAGCAGAGGAAGCTCTAACAGCAGCGTTTGAGGCTTTTTTAAAAAGCTTCAGTTAACAGAGGCCTTTTAAGTGGAGCTCTTTGTGTGGCTTTATGCCTGCCATACAGTCCCAGTACAAACACTTGTAATTCATACATGTGTGGGCAAAGACAGGCATGCACATGGTCATTAGCTGGTGTACATATACAAACATGTACAGTAATGTATATACGCACACACACAGATGCTTTTACTGTTGCCAGTGTTGTTTTTCTCTGACTGCCATTCAGGACAATCTCTTACTATCAGCAGAGTAGTTCATCAAACCCTGAAGGGAAACTCTACTGATTTTACATATCAGAGTGAGTTTCCATGTGTTGGGGAGTTTGGCTGCATATGTGAAAATCAGAAAATGTTGTGTCTGCAGCGGGAGTTGAGTCAAGTCTGATAAATCAACACATTCTCACTCCCACCTCGTCGAATCCCAACGCTAGGGTCGGTGGTCCTACGCTTCAAACTATGATCCTCTAGGTAGCCCTCTAGCATCAGTTCTGGGCGTGTCAGGGATGGCACAGCAGTTTCTGCTTGTTACAGGCAGAGTGTCTTTTCAAAATAAACTTTCATTGGAGGTACTTTACTACTTTTAGGTTTGCTTGGTTGAGGCAACAAAACTACTTAGTTAGACTGAAGAAAAGATTGTGGTTTGCTTTCATGCTTTTTCCCTTTCCTGTAGTGTGTATGTGGTGTTTGTAGTTAAGCCAGGGCCACACAGGGAACGTCAGCGGTGTGTGGCGACTGTTAAGCCATGTTAACAGGTTCGAGCAGCCACACTGCCAGCATAAGCAGCACAGCTGGAGATCCTGTGGAGATCCTGTGGAGATCCTGGTGGAGATCCTGGTGGAGAGCCTGGTGTAGAGCCTGGTGGAGAGCCTGGTGGAGATCCTGGTGGAGAGCCTGGTGGAGATCCTGGTGGAGATCCTGGTGGAGAGCCTGGTGGAGATCCTGGTGGAGAGCCTGGTGGAGAGCCTGGTGGAGATCCTGGTGGAGAGCCTGGTGGAGATCCTGGTGGAGAGCCTGGTGGAGAGCCTGGTGGAGATCCTGGTGGAGAGCCTGTTGGAGAGCCTGGTGGAGATCCTGGTGGAGATCCTGTGGAGAGCCTGTGGAGATCCTGGTGGAGATCCTGTGGAGATCCTGGTGGAGATCCTGGTGGAGATCCTGGTGGAGATCCTGGTGGAGAGCCTGGTGGAGATCCTGTGGAGATCCTGGTGGAGAGCCTGGTGGAGAGCCTGGTGGAGAGCCTGGTGGAGATCCTGGTGGAGAGCCTGGTGGAGATCCTGTGGAGATCCTGGTGGAGAGCCTGGTGGAGATCCTGTTGGAGAGCCTGGTGGAGATCCTGGTGGAGAGCCTGGTGGAGATCCTGTGGAGATCCTGGTGGAGAGCCTGGTGGAGATCCTGTTGGAGAGCCTGGTGGAGATCCTGGTGGAGATTGGGGAGAGCCTGGTGGAGATCCTGGTGGAGAGCCTGGTGGAGATCCTGGTGGAGAGCCTGGTGGAGAGCCTGGTGGAGAGCCTGGTGGAGATCCTGGTGGAGAGCCTGGTGGAGATCCTGTGGAGATCCTGTGGAGAGCCTGGTGTGTCTCATACAGAAGCTAACAGATGCCTCGTGGATCGGTATCAGACGCCGAGGGGTGCTGACCCAGTGTCGGTATTTGATGAGCTGGGAGTGAGAACAGATTGGATGAAGTGATGTCACGAGTCGGCGTTGGCCACAAACTGGGAGCGTACCGAATGCTCCCTACCGGCTATGGATCAGGACCGCATCCAACCCCACTTCAAAACACCCAAACTATCCCTTTAGCATTCTTTTCCATTTTTGATCCAGTTCTCTGAGCTTTTGCATGACTTTAAGTTAAGGCAGTGATCAAGGATAAAGACAACACCTTGATGTGCAGACTATTTCCTTAAATTGCTTTATTAATATCACGGGACTTTACTAATATAGTTAGTATTTGTATAGTTGCTTCAAATTATTCAAATGTCAAACACCTTCAAACGTGAACTTATGTTTGAATATTTTCTCCACGGTTGATTGAGACTGTGAAATGTGTCTTTGTCCCTGGTGAGGAGATCAGGCTGAGACTGGCGTTCAGCATCACCTCATTCCTCATCAGCCTCTGAGGAAACAGGGAGGAGAGCGACTGAGGCTCTAAATTATCCCACTCGGTCTCCATCTCTCTCTCCATCTGCCTTTCTCTTCCACATTCCTCTCCTCTTTCTTCACTTTTTCTCTCTCTATCCATCTCTGTCTTTCACTTTATTCCTCCTTTTTTCCCTGTCTCCCATTATACTCTGCCAGCCAGACTTTTGGGGCTTTGGGGTGTAACGCTGCGAGAGTCGGCTTGTAATAACACGGCTGTGATATGCTTGGACCTCATCTGGAGCCAGAGCTCCTGAGAGAGAGAGAGAGATGTGTGGGGAGGTGGATAAAGAAAGACAAGGAACGTGAAAGACAGACAGAGGATAATAAAAGAGACAGAGGAGAGACTGTGTGAGAGACAGACTGTGTCCTCGGGGCTCTTAGTGGGCCATGAAGACGTGTCTCAGTGTTTAATCTGGACCTGCTGGGGCTCCCCGAGAGGAGCTTCAGTAGCTGTGAACCTGCTGACCTCCCCGTCTAAACACAGCTCCTCGCAGAGCTGGGAGGAAGAAACTTCAACCCTCTCTCCACCTCTTCATTGCTAACTGAAATATTGCCATAAGATGTGACATAAACACCACTTTACTGTAGACGAACATGCAGATGTTTGCAATCAGAGGCAAAGTGACTCAAATCAAAAATACTTCCCGAAACTTTCCATCATTTTGGGGATTTTTCTTACTATTCATCTGAACTGATTCAAATTTTCCTTCAGAAAATATGCATATGACATTTTATCAGTGTTATAAACATCATGCCACGAAATACTTCCCAAGAAGGCGACACAATGTCCACTGCCATGAATGAACTCGAGCGAGTGTCAAACTGATTATTGATCAGGAGTTCATGTCTTGCCTTGAGGGACATCTCTATCCAACGAGCTGCTGCTGTCTCCCACAACTTCAGCATCACGTCCTTTTAATGTAAAACCTGAACTTATTTTAATTAAAGAAAAAAGAAATCGGTCTGAAACTGGACTGAAAGGCACACACAGTCAACTGAAGGTGTATCAGAGCCCAAAAAAATAAAGTAATAAAAAAAACATCAGAATCTCCGATAAATTTATGAAAACAGCAACAAGAAAAACCTTGGATACTCTGTGAGATTAAAGTGGTAAATTTACATGTCAAAAAACTCAAATTTGGGAGAGAAAATGAATATTTTCTAAGGTTACAAAGTCTTAAATTTGTGAGAAAAAAATCACAAATTTTCTGAGATTGAAGTCACAAATTTACAAGAAAAACACAAATTTATGTGAACAAGTAGATGTAGTTGATGACCTCAAATTCTACTTTGCAATCAGATTTAGTAATAAGAAAATACTGATTTTAGCCCAGAATCGTCATCTTATCATAAACGTCTGGACTGAACTGGGCCTATTCAGAAGAAAACAACATACTTATTTGATTTTTTTCCATTTTTTTTTCATAAATTTCTGACTTTAATCTAAAAAATCTTCTTTTTTTCTTGGTATATTACCCTGCTCCCTCAGCTATTCAAATGTATATGCACTGACATTTGCATTTGTTATATCTTCCAGATAACTATGATATGACTATAGGTTTTGCTTATGGCTTTATGAATGTTGAGAAAAACGGTGGCATGATCCTTTAATTTGTTGTTGGTGGAAATGTTAAATGCTCAACAATATTGGTGTTTAGAAGTAAAAACATGAAAGCATTTATGAAATGATCAAATACAAAAATAAATGAATCAATAAAAAATAAATGCAACAATAAATAGATTAATTTAATAAAAGTAAATACATAAATACTGTAAATAAAAGGGAAAATTAAATAGTTTTGTAAATAAATAAGGTATGGATTAGGGTTAACAGAAATATCTAGTTTTGTTACATTTTATCAATTCATTAACAGCTACATTTATCATTTATTTTAATATAGTTTTTTCTATATTTAATGACATTATTTATTTAACATAACATTCATTTGGTTGGAAGTTATTTTATTTCATTTATTTTTGATTGTGGGCCCCCCCCCCTGTGTGTGTGTGTGTGTGTGTGTGTGTGTGTGTGTGTGTGTGTGTGTGTCTTTCTTTTTAATTTTGCGATTTTGTAAGCATTTTGCTGGAAAAGCCCTTCAGGGACATGTTTGACTTATGTTGTTTGAGTCTTGCAGGAACGATGAACTGACCTGCAGGAAGTTGTGTGTAATGTGTTTCATTCGTACAGTGTCTATGTGGTGTGTGTCTGCGTATCAGCAGGTCAGCGCTGACGTTGAGCTAAACGCAGCTCGACATCAGATCTGGCTGAATATGTATCCAGGGACCCGTGTGGGTTATTCAGGTCTGACAAGTCAACGTGTCAGTGAGCCGCCTCGTCACGGCGGACACGCTGAGAGGCCACAGTTGGTGTTTGTTGCTTTAGGCTCGATTGTGCTGAGTCCCAGGCCTGTGTCCACCTTCTCCCTCTGCCTCAGTTTATTTGACTTCTCCCAGGTTTAAATTGATTGTAGATACTCTGCTTTCTTATGAGTTTAGTTTTCAAACAGGGTCCGTGCATGCTTTGGCAAACCGTTGAACGTTTTTTTTTACCCCCTGGCTTCATTGCCCTGCTAGTCTTCTTTGGCTGTGCATCAGTGCCTGCCTGCATTTAATGTTAAGTGAAATATATTGTGTTAATTATATAATGCTGATGAACAGTTCGATCTTTTGTTAGTCGTGTAATGCACAGTTTCCTTTGGCTCCTTTGGTTATGGACTTTGATGGAACGGTCCTGTTGAGAGTGGGTGGCAGGAATGGCAGAAAGGACTATTTGTTTGTGAGGGGGACTCTCTGGAAGGAATGGCACCCTAATGAGCTACTTGAAGTGCTCTTGGGCCCCATGAAGGGACATTATTCCCCATGGGGACCAGGGAAGGGGTGTGTCTTTGGACCAAATCTAGATGAAGGTTGGTGAGTGCTACGACTTTAATGCAAATCCTGAGTAAAGATGCATCAGTAATGGCAAGCACATTAATCACTTATCTGAAATTTTGTTTTGTGTTGTTTTTAATTTGGTTATAAATTTGGGGATTCACATTTCATTCTTTGAATTTGAAATCCTTGCTACTTACTACACCTCAGAAAGCACATATCTCCTCCAGGTCTGTACTGTCTGTGCTTTAAATGTGTTATTTTAACAACATATTTACAACATTTCTGCTCCCATTTGGATTCTTATCTGCAGCTAATAAACTTAGTGATGGACTATTGTGATTTTTAAATGATGGTAATAACAGGGCCTTCTACAGAAAATACTTCAAACTTTAAATTGAGACAGCCTGTCAGTTTATTGGTCACCAACATGTTTCACTGGCACACCGCATTCAGGAATGATTTATGCTGTTATATCAGCCATGGCTTTACAGTGGGCATGTCTGTAAAGGGGAGACTGGTGGGGACCCAGAGAACCCATTTACATCCACACATCTGGAGGTCAGAGGTCAACGGACCCTCTGAACATGGACAGGACAGCATTTCATCACCAAGTTAGCATAAGTTTGAAGCGCTATTTAGCCTCCTTCATGACAAACTAGTATGACATGGTTGGTGCCAGTGACTTCGCTGGGTTTTTTACTTTCACATGATGCCAGTATCTTCTACAACCTAAAAATTGCAAGTTGCGTGAATACAATAAAGAAATTTGTGACGTTAAAACATATTTGTGTTAATGCATCATTATCGCGTTAACTTACATACTAACTATGCATAAAGCAGCATATTTGTCTCCCATGTTGATAAGAGTATTAAATGGTTGCCAAAGCTCCCTTTAAGTGACATTTCAGCAGATAAACGGTTAGTCTTGGGCTAGTCCTGTGTGTGACTGAGGACGCTGCTCAGCATCATCAAGCCTTGGAAGCTTTTAGGAGAAAACACGAGCAGCTCAAGCTGATCAGTCACAGTTCTTGTTGTGTTGTTGTCTTGTTGTATCTCTGATGATGCTTTGCTTATACTGATGATGGACTGTCTCATTCCTATGTTAAGTACTTTATAAACTGTCATATGCTGACACTAAAAACTAGCTAAACCTTCCACCAACTGTCACTGAAATCCATCAAGTAGCTTTTGGAGCCGTTATTATAAATTATTAGCGTTTGGTAAAAGTTTAGCATTTAAAACAACTTGAATGTACTATACTTTTACAGTATGTATTATTGTACTGTAGCTCTTACTTAAACCATCAGCGCTCCAGCCAGCACAAAATGAATAATGAAGTCTTGAGATAATCCATTTTGTATTTCATGTCTATATCCATGTTTCACCTCATATCTTCAACAGAGGAGGGCTCTGCTATCACGCTAGTGAAGCTCAAGAACGTTGGCAAAAAACACAAGACGACAGACTTTGTTGTGGTGGAGGTCTGTTTTGTCTGTCCTCGAGGAGACATATTCCCTCTGGCCTTGTTGCTTTCCTGATACTCCTGTTTCAGAGAAATAAAGTCACAAAGAAGATGCAGCTCGAACACATGATTTGATTCATTGGGCATGAGGAGCGTGTTCCCACAAGGTTCAGGATCAGTCCACATCATGGAGCAGCGACCAGAATCTTACAATGTGCATGTGAAGGAGGCTATTAAATGAAGGGTAACTTTAAAATAAGAATAAAGACCTTCTCACTCGGTCAGTGGCCCTACACGTCAAACTATAGCACTGTCTATGTAAGCAGCCCCCACATATGTAGCATCAAGTTGAGTCAAGGCTACTTTATGCAAATCAGGGGCGTCCGGCGTGACTCGACACCTCTAGAAACTCCAGAAACTTTTAAACTAACTGCCGTTGATCCAAAATAAAGACAGATTTAACAACAGCATGACTTATTTCTCACATAAAATGCTTTCAGATACACATGTTGGTGAAGTATTTTAATGATATATGAGAAGAAAGTTTCCAAGCGAGCCTCCATGTTGGTTCTGATGTGAAAGCTGGGAGCAGCAGCGTTCGTCCAATCAGGTGCCTAATGTCTAGTGCACCATGTCCACCATGTACCATGACTAAGTCAAGGTTCCCTCCAGTGTCGGTTTTGGACATGTCCTGGATGGCGCGTCAGTTTCTGCTCATTTTGCAAGTCATGTAATGAAAGTGAGGTAAAGTATGTCAACGCTGACTTGGTTTCACATGGGACAACAACAGAAGTCTCCTGGGTGAAAGTCCTGTGTCTTTTTGACCCAGCCACCCACCCCGTCCTCCTCCCTAAACAGACAACAACACTCTTCATATGGTGCCAGTTGCTCTAACCATCTAACCATCTAACACTAACATTGCTGGGTTAGTTGACAGCCTGGTGCGTCTCATATAGATGCTAAAGGGTTCCTTGGTGCGTCAGGATCCGATGGCGAGGGGCGCTGACGAAGCGTATTTGAAAAGTTGGGAGTGAGAACGGGTCCAAACCGTTGATCAGCTTGGAGTGTAATAAAGCTTAGTTTTACAAACAAACCATAAGAAACTTGTGCTAGTTAAGACATTTGACTGTGCCATGACGGGCAGACATCTGCACAGTCCCAAACTAACTTTCCCAGTTCTTCCCAGAGCTCAGTGATATCTTTGGCTGGCTTCTCTTTCCCTACTCACCTCTCTGGAGAGCACTGGCCCACCGTCCTCCCCCAGCTGATGATGATTTAAACGCTGGCCCATTTCATTATTGCCACAGTGTGCTCTACAAATCACCAGAATAGGAGACCACATCAAAGAAGGAATGGCGGGATCAGACGAGTAGGAGGAGAGACAGTCAGCCATGTCAGCGCTGACAAGAAGCCTCGGATCAGTGACAGCTGAAAACATGGGCTGAGCGGAGTCATAAATTAAGGTGCAGGGCTTAATCGGTGCTGATGACGAAGAGGAAATGTGTCCGGACTTTAGTGTGGGAGAAAATGGGATTTCAGAAAGCATAAAACTGTTTTTTAGGAATTAGGAAAGGAAAGCAGTGGTTTGATGACCCTTGGCTGTTCAGCCTGAGGATCATGCTTGCTGTCGCAGACACTGTCGGTTGGTTGTTTTCTGATAACGGGTCTTTCTCTATGATGATGCAGTACGTTAAAAAAGTGGCTTGGTTTGTGCAAGTCCCAGGACAGCAGGGCAGTGCAGCACGATTAAAACCACCCAGAACATCACCGTACCCATCTACTGAGCATCAGCGGTAGCGCTGAGGCGAGGTGCCTGCACAGAGCCCAAAGGATATGAAAAGACAAAACTCACCCCAGCAGAAGCCTGTTCACCCTGCTGCTGCTGACCACATGTACCCACTGCCATACCACCGGACTGCCGAGCAGTCCCCGAGATACATACAATCAACGATCATCAGCAAAGCCCTGATATTTTGATGGTTATTATATTATCCTTTCACATAATCCTGTGGTGTGAGGTATGGGTTAGGGTTAGAGTGAGTGTTTTTTTACATCGCCTGATCATCCATCCTGGCCACAAAGATTTCAAATCTTAAATTTAAAACATGTTCAGTATTTACAGTAAGATCTGATGGACCGCCGAAGACAGTCACGTTGCAAAGAGCGATAGCCAGTTGAGAACCCAGCAGGACAACAGCTGGCGTCATGGTGGCTGCGGCTAATACATGAGCTAATACAAAAGGTGAAGCATAAAGTCGGAGTAAGATGGAGCTCAGAAATGGAGGACCGACTTGTTCATTTGTGGCAACAAGTGTTTATTTGGTGTCTCCATGACTTCATCCATCCATCCTTTGTGAATTTTCAGTAGTAGTATTTGACTCTGGACTGTTGTTGTTCATGAATGAATCTGTTAGTGTATATAGTGAATAGTGTATGAGAACAAAACTGTTAAATTTAACATAATGCCTTAAGACTCATCCTCTGTCCTCCACCATAAAAAATCGTTTTTTTTCTTGAGTAGCATAAAGGCGGACCTTTCATTTGTGCAGCCCTGTGTTGTATCATGACAAGAGTAAAATTGACCTTTAGAGCCTTCAGCTTTTTAAGTTGATGTGCTGAACTTGTTAGCAAACAGATGCTTCTCTGCACATCCAGCGGAGCAACACTATCATTCAGCTGGAGTTGTGCTTGTGTTCACCAGCTGTCTGTCTGCTGTTTGCTGCTGAGCAGGCAGCATGCAGGACAGAAAAACAACGTCTTCAGCCGATCATTCAGTATGGCCACAGTAGTCCATGTGATATGGATGTATCCCGGCAGAGGAAACTGTTAAACGCCCAAAAATGGATTTTCTCAGTCAGCTTCTTACTATTGAGCGACAGGTTCTTAAATGAACACTATTTTCTGCCAAACAACGGTTTTGATTGTTTCACATGACGGATTTCTATGTTTCTTTTGTTTCTCTGAGATCTTCCAACACATTTTCACTGCCAACTCATCACAGACGGATGGTCAGCCAGGACCGCTTGGTCGGGACCGTTTGTTCGGGACCGCCTGTTCGGGACCGCTTGTTCGGGACCGCCTGTTCGGGACCGCCTGTTCGGGACCGCTTGTTCGGGACCGCCTGTTCGGGACCGCCTGTTCGGGACCACCTGTTCGGGACCGCCTGTTCGGGACCGCCTGTTCGGGACCGCTTGTTCAGGACCGCTTGGCCTCACTTTTTAATGCACTGCATATCCCTTTAGCGTCATTTTTTAATGTGCTGCTTAACGTCGTGAATTCAGACAAAACTACTTGGTTATGTTTAGGAAAAGATCATAGTTTGGGTTCAGTTCAGTATGTTTGTTACGCAACTTAAGTTGGTCACGAAAGTATGTTATGTAAGTTAACCCACATATGCAAACTAAAATAAGTCAGTGTGGATTTGGGTTTTAGAAGGGACCTGAACAGTGGTCTCCTGGGTGAAAGTCCTGCGTTTGACCCACACATCCATAAGCAGACTTCTCAATCTTTATACTACGTCACCTGACTTCCTCCGTTACTCCCATCATAATTATTACAGCCACTAGAGCAAGATAAGATAAGATAAGATATTCCTTTATTAGTCCCACAGTGGGGAAATTCACACATTACAGCAGCAAAGTGGATAGTGCAATAAAAGACAAGAAGCATAGATTTAAAAACAGTATTAATACAAATAAAATAAATTAGTATATACATAATAGAAAAGTAAAGCCAGAAATATGTCTATCATATCAATAAATAATTGTCCAGTTACTATGATTTGAGCAGATGATATAATTGTACATGTGAGTCCTTATTGCACTTATGTCCGGTGAGTTTGTTGTGAATGTGACTGTGTATGTGGTCTACTGGGAGCAGTGCTGGTTGTGAATGTGTATGTGGTCTACTGGGAGCAGTGCTGGTTGTGGATGTGTATGTGGTCTACTGGGAGCAGTGCTGGTTGTGGGTGTGTATGTGGTCTACTGCGAGCAGTGCTGGTTGTGGGTGTGTATGTGGTCTACTGGGAGCAGTACTGGTTGTGGAGTCTGTTTGTGGTCTACTGGGAGCAGTGCTGGTTGTGAATGTGTATGTGGTCTACTGGGAGCAGTGCTGGTTGTGGATGTGTATGTGGTGTACTGGGAGCAGTGCTGGTTGTGAATGTGTATGTGGTCTACTGGGAGCAGTGCTGGTTGTGGATGTGTATGTGGTCTACTGGGAGCAGTGCTGGTTGTGGATGTGTATGTGGTCTACTGGGAGCAGTGCTGGTTGTGGAGTCTAACAGCTGCAGGCAGGAAGGACCTTCTGTAACGCTCCTTCGTACACTTAGGGTGTAGCAGCCTGTCACTGAAGGAGCTCTCCAGAGCTCTGATGGTGTCTCTCATGGGGTGGGAGTCCTTCTCCATCATGGATGACAGCTTAGCCATCGTCCTCCTCTCTCCCACCACCTGCACTGAGTCCAGAGAGCATCCCAGGACAGAGCTGGCCCTTTTGATGATCTTATCCAGCCTCTTCCTGTCTGCAGCTGTGATGCTGCTGCCCCAGCAAACCACTCCATAAAATATGGCTGATGCCACCACGGTGTCATAAAATGTTTTCAGAAGTGTCCCCTGCACTCCAAAAGACCTCAGTCTCCTGAGCAGGTACAGTCTGCTCTGGCCTTTTTTATGGAGTGCAGAGGAATTTGTAGTCCAGTCCAGTTTATTGTTCTAGGTGAACACCCAGGTATTTATAAGATGTCACCATCTCAATGTCTGATCCCTGGAAGCAGGGGTGACAATCAAATATGGTGGGCCAGAAACAAACAAGCAAAGCTTAATATTATGAAAATCAGATTTCAAATCAAAGATGGGAGTGAGAAAGTGTTGTTTCTTCTTACTGGTTTAAAGTGGTTTAGGCTGATTTACAAAATGTTTTCATGTATTCCCCTCCACCAATCAGGAGCCAGCAATGAATGTGAAGTTGATGGATTCTCTGGTCATTGTCAACCAAATCTGATTAAACCACAACCATCGTCCTGAAGAAGCAGAGTTGTTTTCTCCTAACAAATCCTATCTAAAGATGTGTTTTTTATATTTAACTGTTGCTTAGTTAGTCATTTAGTCCAACAGTCCCACAGCTCTCTGTCCCCTGTCTCTGTCCCCTGCACAGATGGGATGAACTGCATGAACAAGGACCACGGCTGTGCCCACATCTGCAGGGAGGCTCCAGGAAAAGGCGGGGTGTCTTGCGAGTGCCGTCCTGGCTTTGAGTTGGCCAAAAATCAGAAAGACTGTACATGTACGTATCACATCTAACCCCAGTGCTACCCCACGTTCTGCACATCGACACTCACACGTACACACCAGGAGGTGACCTCACCTTTAGGTCAACATATAAATCTATTTCTCACCAGTTCGATGGGAAAATGACACATTGTGCGACTATGCACACTGAATTACCTGCACTGCAGTGTTCCAGTTTCACAATTACTTTCCTCCTAAATAGTGCTGTGTCCACTCCACACAGCAAAATCCTATCCAGACAGACAGTGTCTAGGACCAATGTTAACTACAGCATACATAAACTAATTTGATGCTAAAGCTAATGTTAGTTGTTGTAGCTAGCCCTGTTCCGCGACCAACGTATAACATTAGCAAGTGCATGTCAGCTACATTACCATCTTCATGGTATCCCAGCTGCTGAGTGATCTCAAGCCATTTATTTGGTTATTGAGGTAGTTGTGATTGTCAGACATTATTGGATGTTGAGAAGTGAACAGCCGGTCGTTATTCCGAAATCCCAGTATTCCAAAAAATGTCCCATTGGGAAGAAAAAAGCCATTTGTCCGTCAGTTCAATACAGCGAAAATTTTCCATTGTTCCAAGGTTCTGAAAATACTCATTCCCCAAGCAACGAACAGAAGCTAATTATTAGTATTTATTAATTATTATGCAGAATGACAGCATCAGTTGGAACAAAGGATTTCATCGGTCAAACATATATATCCGCAGGCAGAAATCCACATCGAGGTCCGTCCGAATGTTTTTTCGCTCATATGATTGTCCACAGCAAACATTTTTAAGAAGCCACAAAGTCAGTGTATATAAATCTCTGTGAAAATGTTTCAGATGAAACAGATGATGTTTGGTGTGAATCAGCTTTTAGTCTCCAACTTAGTTCACATTTGTTCACACTGAGTGAAGTTCACACTACAAGACTTTGGCCAGATTGCAGTACTATTCATGCTGCACAACTTGCAGTCTTGAAGTTGTAGTTTTCTCACGACATGGCTGACCGGTGACGGGGTCACACTCTAGATCCATCAGGTCTTCACCGGGAGGAAACCCTCATGAGGTCTCAGGACACAGGAAATGATCCATGGTCCATGGTTTTCTGCTCGCCGTTTCAAACAGGAAACAACATCAGACTTGCCAACCCTTCTGATTTTCATAGCGATCTCCCGGTTTCTGTCTGGGGTCACAGTTATCCTGTATTTCTCCCGATTTATGACAAAGTTTTACACCTTTTTTTTCCCCTTTCGTCATCTCAACCTGTTTCTGGAACTAAACAGTGTATATAATCCCTACTGCTGCAGTAGGACGACAATAGAGCTACACCTATCGTCGTTTTTTTAGCTCATGTTTAAGCTGTGCTAACCATAGCATGTAGTTAGACTTCGCTCGATCCAACGAAAAGCCGTTGTGGCGTCGCACAAGCTGCTGGAAATAACAGGTTTCAGAGCTCAGTGCTGCCGTTGAAAGGACATTCAGTGAGCGAGAGAAGGAGAGAGAAATGGAGAGAAAGAAGAGAAAGACATACAAGCAGGTACAAAAATTAATAAAAACTGCTGAATATTAGTTTATGCCACAGATTCATACCAAAGGGGTGAATTGTTCAGTTTTCTTTAGTTAAAGGTAAAATGTAAGTTTAACATAAAACTAATGTTGCAGTGAACTGAGTTTGTTATTTTCACTCTTTTACAGTCACCAGAATGAAGGAAACTCTAGTTTCCCCCTGCTTTGGTTATGAAAACCCCTTTTTTAAGGTCTCAAGGTTGGCAAGTATGAACCACATGGCAACCAGCTTGTAATCTTTGTTTTATTCGTCTAAACAATCCACCAAAATCTACCTCTGAAAACATTTTGAGTGATAAATATGCGATGCCACAGCTGACTCTTGCTTCATTTTAGAAGTAGATCGCCTAGTTTCACAGCTTGGTCCAAACTCAAACACCTGGCCGACCAATCGTAACTTCTTCGCTCAGTGTTTGTAAGAACTAGTGTGAACTAGGCGTTAAATGAGCAGTTCACAGATGCTGGATGTCTTTCCATCCTACATGCAGTCAAATGCACGTTTGCGTAATGCTTTCCGTCATGTGTTAAACTTTAGTCAATTGACTTGTCACTTTATTTTACAATTCACAGGGCAGCAAGGTATCAACACTTTGTTTCATAGACTTGATTTTATTGAGGTTACGCACTGGTGCGACGAGGGATCTAAACTGTTCCTGTAATCAACATCTGTAATAGCAATGATGGACAAGATCCAGTAGGCCTTCAGCGCTAAAATATGAGGGTGGACATTTAATACCAAAATCAGTAAAGCGTTTCGGGCCAAGCTGAAGGTGCTGAAGGATTCAGTAGAGCGAACTCCCTCCTCGCCGCTCCGTCCCCGTTTCTCGCTCCGCACGCCGAGCGCCTGCAGCCATGGAATTTAGGGCTGCTGTTTTTCGAGGGGGGGAAAAATAAGCTTTTAGTTACACTTTGTTTGGCAACACATCGTGTTCTCCTCTCAGACGATGAGAGTGTAAAGATTGTGAAAGCCTCTGAAAGGCTCTAATGCATCACCCGCTGTGGTAATATTTCATTAGCGCCGAGGGACCCCGTGCTGTGCCGGCCTGTTGAGCATGGCGGCACAGGACGGTAGTAAACAAGTGATGAAAGAAATGCTAGTTATGTCTGCACACACACACACACACACACACACACACACACACACACACACACACACACACCACACTTTCTTCTCCTCTCACGTCCTCTGTTCGTTTTCACCTCTCTCCTCCATTTTCCCTCTCGTTCTGTCTCCCACATCCTCTCCTGCCTCATCTTTTCTCCGTCTTGTTTCGTCTCTTTTTCCTCCTTTGAGTCACCTAAAGATCCAGATATAGTCCAAACTGCAAAGTTTAGAAAAAGCTTCTGAAGAGTTCACCAAATGCATTCACACTTTCTTTCCCTTTTCACCTCGAGAGCTGTGAAGATTAGACAAACTAGGAGGTAAAAATGTTGGACAAATCACAAACATCTCACGTAATTACTGTCTGACAAATCAGTTCTGGTTAAACTCCATCTCAAGAGTTTGTGGCCTGTTAAAAAGAACTATGCTTACCTTTTTAGGGCCTAGTTGAAAGATGTTTTTTTCTGCTGGATGAGGGCTAACGTTTGTGAGTCCTCAAAGAAAAGCTCGGAGAAAAAGCCTCCTCATTACGACCTCCTCTTTCCCACCTCTTCGTCTCCCACGCTCTTTATCTCTCCTACATGAGTGCGTTCTCCTTCTCGCCCTTCGTGTTGTTCTGTCAAATAGTTTTTCTTTCCCAAGTAGTGATTCAGAAGAAGAAACGTTCTCTCTTTCCCTCTCCCTTTTCCTCCTCAGGCCCCTTCAGACCTCAAGTTTTCCAGGAAGTCAGGGATTTTTTCAAGAACTGATTTCAGAAACAGGAACCTTGTCTCAGTTTACCAGGACCTTCGACCCCCGACCTTATCAAAGTAATCAATTTTAAGTAGGGCTGTCAACTTGATAATAACGACACTAATTTCTCGCATTAACACAACTTTCTTAGGTTGTAGCAGCTTAGTTTAAAGCCAAAGTGAAGATACTGGTGTGTTTGAAACTAGAAAACCTAAAGAATCTGTTGGTACCAACCAGGTCAGACTCGCTTGTTGTGAAGGAGGTTAACAATAAATAAATAAATTTTGCAATAAATTTTTGTGAGAAAAAACTGTCACGTCCATGTTCAAAGGGGTCCGTTGACCTGCAGATGTGTGGATGTAAATGGGTTCTCTGGGTCCCCACCAGTCTCCCCTTTACAGACATGCCCACTTTCTGATAGTCCCAGTCAGTCTGGATCAAGTCCTAGTCAAGTCAGCACTCTGACACACTGACAGCTGTTGTTGCCTGTTGGGCTGCAGTTTGCCATGTTCTGATTGGAGCAGATTGTTGATGCTAAAGTCAGAACCTGGGAGGGTTTCTGGACAATATCTGGTATTGATTAGTGTTGTTATTGATTTACATTAATAAATATATACATACATTTACATAAAGCAGCATATTTGCCCACTCCCATGTTGATATGACCATTAAATACTTGACAAATCTCCCTTTAAGGTACATTTTGAACAGATAAAAAAATGTGCAATTAATTTGTGATTAATTATGATTAATCATGGACAGTCATGCAATTCATTGCAATTAGATATTTTAATCGATCGACAGCCCTAATTTGAACCCAAACCAGGATCTTCCCCCACCCTTACTTTAATCTCCCTTTCTTATACCTCTCTCATCTAATCCTCCCCTTCTCCTCATTCTCTAATCCTTACTATTTTTATCTTCCCTTTCTTTAACTTCCCCTCTCTCCCTGTTTTCTTGATTCGTCCTCTTGCTCTGCATTCGTCTCTTGTCTCCTTTTTCTGCTGCTTAGCGTGATGTTTCCCTCTCACCTCCACCACCACTCCCACTCCCACCCCTCATGTCAAGCCATCATTGTTTTACGTCGTTATTACTGCACAGTCCCTTGTTGTCATTGTAGGAAAATAAATAATTAGCGGGCATTTAATACATAATACATCATTTACAATCGCGGGGTGAGGCTTGAATGTCTGTGTGTTGTCTTCAGTGACATGTAACTATGGGAACGGCGGCTGCCAGCACACATGTGACGACACAGACACAGGGCCGGTGTGTGGCTGCCACCAGAAATACGCCCTGCACTCAGACAGCAAGACCTGCATCGGTGAGTGGCAACCAAGATGGCTTCCCAGTGCACACACACACACACACACACACACACACACACAGTAAACCTGAGGTCCTCAGCTGTTTGACCGTAACATGTGGTGGGTCACAGAATGAAGAAGTGTGTTGGGGGTGTGGGGATGGAGGTGGTGAGGTGGCTCCATTTCCCTCGACACCCTGGACACAGAGGAGACAGAGAAACAGCACTTTAACAGATTTATCTACACTGATTTATTAATAGGATCAATCCACGCTGTCAGTAATGACATGCGACTCAAAATGATTCAGAATGAGAAAGCTGCAGTCCAGCTTCAGGCCCACTGCTGTAGATCCTGCATCCAACCTGCATTAGTGGTGTAAAACATGCTCTTATTACGTAGAACCCAACAGAACCACCACGACTGTATGTGCAGTCTGTAGATGACAGACAGGAAAATATAGTAACTGTGTGATTTTATGAAATTAGTCATTCATTTCAGTTAGGGAACTAACACAGAATGACATTTAAAATAAGTAATTCATTTAATAATAAATAATTGCTCAGAATAGGTGCGAGGATTTTAGAGATACAGAGAGAGTAATATGTTTTGAGGTTCATGCTTTTCTCCGTATCTCTGCCAAAGAATCAAGCTAGCAGCTAGCCTGTGGACCAGGTGAGTGGGCTTTCTTGCCCTGAGCAGAGCCTGTCAGGCTGCTTAAAGCGACTGTTTGGATTTTTTGAAGTGGGGTTGTGTAGGGTACTGATCCATAGTGTATTTCCTGGAGTAGATGGCGGTATGCAGAAACAGAGAGCAGACGAAGAGAGGAGAAACAGACAGGAGCAAAGCAACGTTCTGCTGTGGACGGAGGCAGCAGCAAAACGCATTTTAGACACCTAAAAAAAAATCAGTTTAAGTCTACGCTTGATTTTGAATACTTACTCTACCTTGCTGTCAGACAGCACTTTCTAACGATGAAATGAAGCCGTTATCTATGAGCTCCTCAAAGCCACCAGTCTCCTTTAACACAACAGTAATTTTACCTCCGGTCGTCGAGGGTGCCGCTCTCTGGGGGGCCTCCATATTCTGGTCTACCGCTTCTTCGACCGGTTAGAGGTGGTTATTGTGTAACTTTGGTGAATGCAAACTAAGTCACACGATAACTAACTAATAACTAATAAACCGATCAAGACAGAAGTAGACCAGCAACTCCTGTGTTCTGTGAAGTAAAATAACTGTTTTTGTTCGTGGAGTCTGGTGGCTTTGAAGAGAGCATAGATAGGAGCTTCAGTTTCCCATCAGAGAGGGTTGTCTGACAGCAAGGTGAGGCATTGGAAACATTGTAAATATAGTATACACTCGAACTGATTTTTTTAGGTGTCTAAAATCGGTTTCACAGCTGCCTCCGTCCACAGCAGTACATGACTTTGCTCCTGTGCTGGTAGTACTGTCTGTTTCTCCAGACTCCATCTACTGGAGGTAACACACTGACTATATAGAAGTACCTCATGTAACCCCACTTAAAACACCCAACTATCCCTTTAAACTGGTGAAGCGGTCTCACCTTTAGAGGTACAAGTCATGGCAGAAAGTCCCTGAAATACTAGATGCTGGGTATGCTATTGTTCCAGTGGTAAATATTTCAAATGCAATGAAAGAGTGGAACATGTCATTTCTGACAGCCTTTAAAACACAAACCACCACTGAGTCACCACAACGTTCTTTATAATAATATCCAGTGGCTAAGAAAGATGAAAAACTGAAACTGAAGAGCACATTCATCATGTCAAGACTCAGCTGACAGTGATCCCAGCCAATCAGCAGGCAGAGCTTCCCGCCTAAACGGTCCATTTGTAAATGTGGCTGCCAACAGGAGCACGCCTCCGCATCCTGACTCTCAAATACGGGATACTCATTTTCATCTTGCCATGTTTCTAATCAGTAGAGGATGAATGAGGCGTTACAGGTAAGTGGAGCTGTTCATAACTTGTTTTCTCCACTTCCTTCCTGCTGACGTTCATATAAGAAATAGTTTGTAGAGCCTGGCAGCAATCTTCATCACCACTTCTTTGGTCCTGGTCACTCTGCTGCACCTTGTTCCAGTTTGTTTGTTTGTCTTAGTATAATTTGCGCACAAATTTGCAATTTTTACCCTCAAATGAATAATTAGTGTGCTCAAATTAGTAATGCGTTTACTCAAACCAATCACCCCATACCCTCAATTTACTTTTTGTGTTTTTAATTAATCAAAGTAGTCAGATTACTTCATTTTATTACATAAAATGATAATAAAATGAAAGTTGTTGTAGGAGTAGGAACTCAAATTACAGAGTCAGGTGATGTCTCATAACTGAATTTGATCCCTGTGATTAGTACTGCAGGATCATGTTGGTTTCATTTGCTTTGGACGTTATTGCAGAACTCATTGCTGGCCAGCTTTGACTGACGTGACATTGACATTCCCATGTAATGCAGTACAAAATAACACACAGTGGTCAGATCAGCATAATCTAAATGGGTAAACACTTTGGGTAGAATAAAATTTGATGTTGATTTTGGAGTATGGTTGGAAGATGTATTGGACATTTTGTCTGTTAAGTCTTCCTGTTCTCATTCCCAACTTGTCACATACAGACGTTTGGTCAGTTGGTCAGAGACTGCGATGCTCCACGGACCCTGCAGGGCTGCTTCTCGTGGCCATAGTGGTTATGATGGGAGATCAGGTTGAGTAGCTGGATCCAACAAACACAGGACTTTCACCCAGGAGACCACTGTTTGTGTCCTGAGTGATACCAAAACTACATGTTGACTTATTTTAAGATCTGTAACATACTTACATTACATATTAATTGTCACGATGTATGTAACATAGTTGCATCATGTAGGCTACGTAACGTAGTTTACTTACTGAAGTTTCATAACAGACATACTAATTTTAACCCAAACCATGATTTTTTTCTTAAACCTAACCAAGTAGTTTTGTTGCCTAAACCTAGTCACGTGCATGACAGGGGCTATGTAATGTAGTTAAAGAAGAAAAAAAAAAAAAATCTCTTTTTTTCCCCCCCCCGGGGAGAAAATTTTTTCTCTTTTTTTTTTTTTTTTTTTTTATTTAACCCCCACACAAACACACACTTCATTTAAATAAATAATGATATAAGGGGGGGGGCCCCCCCCCAAACCCCCCCCCCCCTTTGGGGGTTTGGCCCCCTCCCCCGGGGCCCCCCCGCCGCCCCCAAGAGGTAAACTGGCCCCCCCCCCCCTCCCATTTCCCCCCCATTTTTTGTCCCTTTCCGGGTTTTAACCCGTGACCCCCCCGTTCCCAAACCCACTCCCTACAGACTGAGCTACTGCCCCCCCCGCTCCCAATAATTTACTTATTTAAGATTAGTTATGTAACAAATGTATTCAATTCAACCCAAGCCATGGTCTTTTACTAAACCTAACCAAGTAGTTTTGTTGCATAAACCTAAACAAGTAGCAATGTAACTTACTTAACTTATGCAACATAGTTTCATCAATTAGGCTCTGTACTGTAGTTAACTTAGTTACTTACTTGTAACATACATCAACTAGTGATACAACCTGGACACATCATATATGATGTTACCTGGGTTCACAGACTGTTTCGGGTCTTTCAATCTTCATACACTCTCACCCAGGCGACCCAGCTGGGGGTGATCAAGCCCCAGCTTGTGTCTAGGTAGCGCTATCCTAACCATGGAACTCCTCTCCTTATCCACAGCCAACGTGAGGCAACCTCTGCTGCCTCCGTGGCCTCCTTGATGGTCCTTTGCTTACTGGCCCCTGTGATGCCCAGTATGTTGTAGGCCCTGCAGAGGGACTGGCCTGAGAACCCTCTGCATCCCACCTCAATGGGCTCACATCTTGCTCGCCACATGTTGCGCCGACACTCCTTCACCAGTTCCTGGTACTTAGCCCTCTTTCTCTCGTTGGCCTCTTCAATGCGGTCTTCCCAAAGGACCGTGGGATCCAGGAGCACGACCTGCTTGGAGGGTGCTGAGGTCGCACCATGTCTGGCCTTAGCAATGTTGTGGCCACATTCTCTGGGAACTTCAGTTGTTTCCCCAGGTTGACTCTTAAGTCCCAGTCTTGCACCATTGCTAGCAGGCCAGAGGAGGAGGTCCTGACAGCAGCTGGTGGTTCTTCCCCGGCCCTGACGAAGGTGATGGTCTTTATGCACTGGGGCTTGGCTTTCCACAGCTCAGTCCAACCATCCTGTTGGCTCGCTGTTCTTCGACTGCTGCTTGCACCTCTTCCTTGAGCAGTGCTCTCCTGTCCTTCTCCATAGTGAGGTGTTGTACTGGTACCCAGGTCTACTCTTCCCCGAGTCACTGTTCCCACCAGTGCCCTGTGCAACAGCTGTGACTCAGCCACATCCATGGCCTCTGCTGCCCTCCACTTCCGCCCCATCCTGACTTCAATCCCAGTTTGAGAGACTTTTTGGTCACATTACTCTACGTATTGCAGCGCCTCCCTAGTGCTGCTCATCTTGAATTCCTCATTCAGACTGCTGATGGGGAACTTCAGCATGTTGTTTTTCCTGTACAGGGAGATGCTGCTCAGGCTTCGAGGTAGACCCAACCACTTCCGCAGGAACCTGCTGACTCTCCCCTCAAAGCCCTTGACTGTGGAGATTGGGAGGATACCATGATGGTACACCCAGGCCTTGAACTTAGACCTGATTTATCAACTGTGGCTAGCCAAGCGTCCAGGTCTTGGTTGGTCGAATGGATGGCTGCTGTGTCTTTCAGGCTGCAGTCAAAAACCTTCCCCAGGCTCTTCACCGGTTTATCGGTGATGGATGGTATTTGGGAGCTGCAGGGTGTGAAGTGGAACTTGTTGGTGACCTTTCCTTTCTTCAGCACAAGGGATCGAGATTTCACAGGCTTGCAGGTCATGTGGGCCCAGGTGGTCAGTTCCTCCAGGCCCTTGATAATCCACCTGCTCCCTGGGATGTTTGATGTTGTCACAGCCAGGTCGTCCATAAAGGCCCTGATGGGTGGCTGCCGGATGCCAGACTTGGTTAGGGGCCCTCTGCACTGAACCTCAGCAGACTTCACCAGCATGTTCATGGCAAGTGTGAAGAGGATCACTGAAATGGTACATCCAGTGATGATTCCCGTCTTCAGGTTATGCCAGTCCGATGTTGTGGACCCTGCTGAGACTCTCATATTGAACCTTACTTAACTTAAATTACATAATAAATGTACTTATTTTAACCAAAAACCATGATATTCTCCTAAACCTAAGCAGTTTTGCCACTTAAACCTAAACAAGTAGTAATGTAACATACTTAACTTGCATCACGTATGTAAAAGTTTCGTCATGTAGGCTATGTAAAGTAGTTTACCTACTTACTTAACTGAAGTTACCTAACAAACATACTTATTTTAACCCAAGCTATGATCTTTTCCTAAACCTAACCAAGTAGTTTTGTTGCCTGAACATTATAATTAAACACAGTAATGTAACATACTAAACTTGCTTCACGTACATAACATAGTTTTGTAAAGTAGGCTTTGTAGCATAGTTAACTTGCTTACTGAAGTTATGTAATAAATGTACTGATTTTAACCCAAACTAAGTTTTTTTTTTTTTTTTTTTTGCTTAAACATAAACAAGTAGTGACACAATGTACTTAAATTGGGTGACATACGTGACATAGTTGCATCACATACAGAATAGGCTGTGTAATGAGTTACGTAACTCAAGTTATGTAACTTTACTAACTTAAGTTACTTAACAAACATACTTATTTTAACCCAAGCCATGATCTTTTCCTAAACCTAACCAAGTAGTTTTGTTGCCCAAACCTAAACAAGTAGTAACACAACTTATGTCATGTAGCCTATGTAATGTTCTTAATTTATTTTATGTACATAATGCAGCATTAACCATGTGTTGCCCTGCATATTGAAAAATGAAGGTAAGGGGTAGTTAACGTGTTTGAAAGTGACGCCATCGGGTCACTGACCAAACCTCCATATGTGACGAGTCAGTACATGTTGGTTGAACACAATGTTGTGTTTCTGTTTGTTCACTTTGTGTTGGAGTTATTAATTTGAAGGTATAAATTAATAAACTGTGCGCAAAGCATTTAAAAAATGTACCTCTAATCCGTACTGGGCCCATGGCCTGTCTGAAACGCTAATGCAACAATATAACATAACATCTAAGGTCTCTTCAGTGTGGTTCCTTTGGATGGATGACAGTAAAAGGCTTTTGGTGGCACCAATGGTCTCGGTCCTTTTCTAAAAAACGCCATGTGTTTATTCAGGAGTAAGGACACAATCTAAAATCAATTATGAAAAACATCCCAAAAATGCAGGATTTATGGGTATAATTTGGTGAAGGTTGACATTTGATAGCCAGCAGTCCATCAAACTCGGAGTGTTTTGTGTGACAAAATTAACCGAGACCAAACCACAGTCTGGACCGATGTCTGATTTGGCCGTTTCCTCACTTTTTCACACTCGATACACCACAAGGTCTCACTCTGGGCAGAAATCCCCGACGCTTGGAGTCAGAATTTGTTTTGCCATGCTGCTTCCAGACTCTCTAACCTGGCAGGATTACAGGTCACCAAATCTCCCAATTAGTTAGCTGCTTGGGAGTCCATGTGACTTCTGTTTACAAGTTGTGGCTCATTAGTAATTGGGCAGTGTAAACCTTAATGGACCAAATAAAAAAACACAAGTAAACTTTTCCATGTGGTTTAAACCTAGGAAAGTGATTTAACACGTTAATGTAACATGGTGAGGTTCGAACCACCTGCACAGTCAGAAGACAGACACCGTGTGACCTGATCTCAGAATGATGACAAAGCTGCTGATAACACACATGGACACACAGTTATCTGTCATTTTGATGTGCTGTCCTTCCTGCTGTGTCCGTACACTGGAAACTCTCTCTCTCTCTCTCTCTCTCTCTCTCTCTCTCTCTCTCGCTCTCTGTCTCTCTCTCTCTCTCTCTCGCTCTCTGTCACCTTCAACACAAGCAGATTGCGGTTTTGACTGCCAATAACCCCTTTTTCTTTCCAGCTGCTTTGAAGAAGTGAAACACACCATGAAGGAAAGGCTGTGAAGAGGAAGCACAACGAGAGAGAGAGCGGGAACCCTCCTCTCCCTCCTCTCATAATGTCTTGTGTCTTTCCTCTCTCTCTGTCTGTCTTCACACTTGGACGAGAGAAAGGACCTCAGTGTCTCTGGTCTGGGTGTTCCAACTACGACCTCCCTTTAACCCCCCCACCCTCCTTTTTACCCTTTCTATGTAGTGCTATCCTCCTTTCTCCTCCCTCCTCCTCCTCCTGCTTTCTGGTGATAGTACCTGATTGCCTGTCTTGTCTGAGCATCCATGTTAAAACCAAAATCAGGTGGATTTAAAGGATCAATCCTCAAAGAGCACGAGGAAAGAGTGACTGTGGGTGGGGTGGGGATCGGGGGCCACGTCCTAGACTCTGTGGTTAAAAACGGACATCTCAATTGCAGCCTGATCTGTAGGTAAAGCTCCCACGAAAGCAAGCCTAACCTCCTCCTCCTCCACCTCTCTCTACCTCCTCATCCTCCACCTCCTCACAAACAAAAAGCAAGCGACTCGTCAAAAAAAACAACAAAACCTTGCCAACAACAAAATGACCTCCATGCCTCATCCCCATCCATCAGCCCCCTTTTCTTGCTCCATACACCTGAATAGAGAGGCACCCTTCTTCCTCCTGCATGTGTCCACTCACACGGGCCACATCGTCCACGGCCTCTTTCACTAATCCTTCCGTCCGTCTGTCTGTTTGTCTGCTTGTCCAGCTGCATGGGAGAGCCTGCACTGCATTTGTATGGTTTCCCTTTTTTGATTTTTAATTTCATTTCATTTCCCTTTTTGAATTGAAGTACATTTTTATTGTTGTTGTTGTTTTTAGTGACCCTGGTCCTTCTGTTTCCTTCCAGTGCATTGGTTTTTACCATCCTAGCTGTAGTAGTGTAGAGTGGTTTAACTCTTCCCCCCTCCTCGTCCTGTATAGGTCTGGCTCTCTAAACCCCCCCCCCCCCCCCCCCGTGGGCCTCTGACCACTGCTTAGCCCCATAGACTCTGTAGGAGCTCCTCTCTTCCCACCCGTCTTACACATCCACCCCTCACACACATTTTATCTCCATCTCTGACAGATTTTTTCACACACTCAAGAAAGCAGACGCTCAGCTGGTATGCACAGGCTCTCGATTCAACAATCACACACACACACACACACACACACACACACACACACATTCACAGAGCCACATTTCACCCGTTAGCCGAGCACCAGAAAGCCTTCATTCATCCCTGAGTGTACTTCGGAGAGTCCTCTACTTTGTCCATCAAGCGCCTGAGAGAAGGGTAGTGGGCCAGAGACGGGGAATGGAAGGGACATTAATTACCCCCATAGCTGCCCCCCCACCCCCCACCCCACCCCCACCACCCATAGGACTGTCTGTATACATCAAAGCTCAGTCCTATAGTGGCAAGTGGCGTCCATTCACAGAGAGATGCTCATTCAGGCCCTAATGACTCAGGCCCAATGAAAGCCGCCTCACTCCCCGCCATCGTCACCCCACATGCACGCCATCTCAACAGCGATCTTACCACCTTCCACAACCATCGCCTCGACCTTCCTCCCTTTGCTCAGCCCCCCCACCCCACCTCTGCTGCCCAGCTTTGGGAACGTGGTTTTTCCAGCGTTGACTGTTAAAGCCAGTTGTGATGTGTTCCATAGACAAACAGGCAACCAGCGCTGCCCCCAGACTACCTCCTCCTGCTTTTTTATTTCTCTGCATGCCCCCCTTCAAACCCCATTCCTCAGTGTGTGCACCCCTCTTTCCCTCATTTGCCTCTCCCATCGTGGGCCATGATGGGATTCTTTCCTCATCCTTTCTCTCTTTTCCTACTCTGTTCATCGTTCCCTCTTGATCACCTTGTCATTGCTCCGTCCTTGGAGCACCTCCCTCTGTTTGACTTCCTCCTCTGCACCACCCTTTCTCCTCGTCATCCTCACCCCCCTTTTTCTTCGCTTCCGTCTCCATTCCCACATTTAAGGCAGCTTGTCTTGGAAATGTTGGATCCTCCCTTTCCTCTCTTTCTCGTCTTCCTCCTCCATCCTAACGCAAGGGAATCATTGCTGACAAAGTGTGGCTGTTTGATATGGAAGACAGAAACTCCATCGGCGACAACAGCAACGTCAACATCAGAATTAAAATCCCCTTAACGTTCACCCCAACCCCATTCCACCCCCCAGACCCCTTCACCTCTAACCATCTTTTTTTGTTACCTTTGTTCACGTGTAAGCCCTGAACCTCCTCCCCTCCCTCCCGACCTACTTGCCTACCTACCTACCGCTTCATTTTGTAAGCTACACACTGATACTGATCATTTCATTTATCTTGTTTTATTCTTTTGTTTGCTCTGGGGGATTCATCATTTGTTTGGGGATTAACACTCTAACAGGGATTTTGGCGCTTCTTCATCTCTTCTTGCTTCTTGGCTTTGTTTTTTTTTGCTCAAACGCCAAGAGGGGCTGAAGGTCTGGTCATTTGGGCTTCTCATTAACCTGCTGCTCACTGTTTGTCCCCTTGTCACTTGTGTTTTAGAGAAAGATGAGGCTGCAATTGAGAGCTCTGAGTTCAATGCCACGTCAGTAGCTGATGTGGACAAGCGGGTGAAACGGCGGCTACTTATGGGTAACTCTTTTCTTCCTCTTTCTATGTGTTGCCATGGCGCTTGTGCTTGTATCCCCGACTCCACTCCTCTCCGTTCTTCCTCGTCCTCCTCTCTCTGTCTTTATTTTGTTAATCTTTTTTCTTTTCCTAAAAAAAACTTTGATACCCACTGTGTCTCCCACAGTCAGTTTTGTTTCAACTGTATCTAACGTGATGAAAACGGAGTGAAAGAGGTCGCTGTTTTCCTTCGAACCGGTCCTCCCTAATCTCTGGATGGCTCTGAGGTTTCCTCAACGACTAACATTTACTCCCCCAGTTGCACCTTATTCCAAATACTTTGTGTTCCATCCCCTCACTTTTGATTACCCATGTTGCAAAGCTAGGATACCGTACTAACAAAGCGAAACCCCGACAAGGCTGCAGACCCAAGGTGCCCCATGATTACAGAAGTGCCCTGTGGACATTTTGCACTGTTCTTGGCAGAATACTCTGAAACCCTAAAAGGATAATAAAAACTTCACCAGTCCCACGATATCCTCGGACATCCCGGCCCTTTCTATGTAGTGAATCATTTGTAAGGCTTTGTGTGTAGACTGGACAACCACATGTGACCAAATGGATCTTTTTTTTTACCAAAACTTTCATTTTATGACACTTTTATCATTGATTTGTTCTTTTGGTCGGATGATTGCAAGTAAAACAAGCTGACAATACAGAAATATTGCTTTTTCTCTGGGGGGCGTGGACATCCATGAACCACACTTTACGAAACACTTGTCAAACCTGATCCACCCTGTTTTAAGTTGGTCTTTGGGTGGTCTGTCTGCTAAAAATACTACGGGATCACACAGGCTTTCCGTCGGTGTATTGCAAGGCCAGGCAGGCGCTGATGTTGCAGTGGAACGAACAATTGACTTTCACCCTTTGGCAATATACAGTATGTTTGCTGTCACTCATACGCTCTATGGAATCTGTTATAGCTTTTTTAATTTTTCAACCTATTTTCAAAACCCTGTCTATTGATGAAAATAAAACTAAGGACTTCTCCCTCAGAAATGAGATGATTAGGAGACGATTGGTTTCTGAGGGACTGCACCCTGCCACTTCATGCTTTCAGACCTTCATCCTATCTCTCAATAAATTAATGAATGTTTTTACTGTGACTTGATCAATCAGAATTACTCACAATCCAGTGGGTGTTTCAATCAAAACTGCTTTTTTCAAAGCACTACTCTTGTCCGCTACTGTTTTGAATTTAACTTTTCTTTTATTTTCCAAGACAGAGGTACATCTGAAAACCCTGCTGGTGTCCAGCAACCAAAACCGTTGTTTGCTGTACAGTCTGTAGTCTATTAAACCACGCTCCATACTTAAATAAATGTTTCATTTCAGGTTGTGGCCAGTGTGGAGGAGGAGAGGAGGAGTCCTCATCCCTATTCTACCTCTCTGTCCTTCTCTCTCCTCCTTCAGTTACCTTTTAACTGAACATTTGATTTCTCCTCTCGTCACTAAACCCTGCTTCACCTCCTGTTCTACCAGCATGTCACCTGTCCTGATGGCGCTCCAATTGTCCGTCATGGACACCTCCCTGGGATTACAGTGGACAAACCTCCCAACAGGGATTAAAGTTATTAATCTCTGTATGGAAGTTTTCCTTTCAAATCAACCCCTTCACAATAAAATCAGCCACAGCAGCGCCTCTGGCTAGTGATGCAGCGTGTTTTCAGACCTAAACCTGCTGTAAGATTTGAAAGGCTCTGAGGGCACCATTATGCCATCATGATGTCCACCATTCAGTCCAGCTGGTTGTTCTCTCTCTTTACTTTAGAAATGTGCACAGACAGACTCAACGGAATGACGTTTGCATCACTAAATATACAGCAAGTTGGACTGGTGATAAATGTGAAATTTATATGCAGCTCAGATTAATCCAACAGAATGTAATGACAGCTGCACTACACATCATGCGACCACACTCAACAGACAGAAGTGGACATGTCCTTGGGCAAGACACTGAACCCTAAACAGGTAGCCTGCAGTCTAAACAGTATCCTGAAACGGTGTGTGCAACTTAGCACTTAATTTATCTTAAAAGCCATGTAAAGCAAAAATAAATACGCGTTCTGGGTTTGTCACACCACAGAAAAATGTCTTACCAACCACCCAGCCAAGTTTGAATCATTAAAAAAATCAAATGTAAGTCGGGGAAAAGTCTTTTTTTGTCCAATCACATCACGTGATGGACATGGAGGATGTTGTACCACCGTTTGGCCACTACAAAAATTTGCTTCAAAGCCTGGCGCTTCCTGGGGGTTTGGGTATGTCTGGCTTTGTCAAGGTTAAAGGAAAGGAAAGAGGGAAGGAAAGGAATAATAAAGTTTGCCGTCTAGGTTCGGGCTATGGATCCCTGTGTTGTCATTTTATAAATACTAACGCAGCGCCCATTTGTAACGTGGCCATTTGGAGTGTATACTTGTTCAGAACAGGCTGATTTCTTTGCTGCTGGTAGCCTGGATCCTTGTAGCCTCCCGATATTGCTGAAGAAGAGTTTGTTTGTAACGTTAGTAAATCCAACATCAACCTGGTCCCTGGTTACTGACATGGACCTTCCACTTGTCATGAATATGTATTTTAGACTTTTTGCATGTCATTTGTACACCACACAAACACCCACAGTTAGGTGGTTTGAACGATTCTTGAGATATGTGAAGGACAGATAGACAGACGCACAACATGATTGGGTAACGCCTTTATTAACCCGTTCCATGTGAAAGAACAGTCTGCCCCGGTGTGCAAAGGCCTTAACTGTGAAATGACCAGTAGTGTCTGTGTTTTTAATGAAACATTTAGTGTCTGAGTCTAGGCATGCCTCCCTCATGCCTGTGCATGAACAAACCCACGTGCATGCGTGTGATAGCTGAGAGCACAGAGGCCAGAGCCTGAGCAGCAGCACTATGTTAGATTTGACACAGCTATCCGTTTGTCTGCTTCCTCTGCCGCCACACAGCGCAGACAACACGCCCATCAAGACAAATGGACCTGCACCCGAAGCTCTAACCAATAGGCGCTGCTGGGACGGGAACAGGCTCCAGAAAGTGAGGGAGCGAGATGGAAGGGAAGGGGAAAAGAGAGGAGAGGGCGGAGAGAGTGTGGGCGACTCGGTGAGAAGTAAATCTGAGACATTTTGTGATGTTGATATTGAGGGAAAATCAGGGGCCAGGTGCTGCACATATGTGAGCAAAGTGTCAAAAGAGAGACTCAGTGGTGCTACAGTGGTTCCAAACAAACCATCACCTCGGCACAGATGGAGCCGAGCTGAAGTGTGTGCGTGCACAGTAGGTGTATCCCTATAGCGTGAGTCCAGGCTACTGCTACGCTGACTGACAGCTGATTTAGGTACCCATCACGGGGCATAAAGGGGATCTTGTTGGGTGCTGACAGCTGATCGTGCCCCTCTCACCTTTTTCCGACAGTCAGCAGTTGCTGTTACTTGGCATGATGCTTTAGTATACACAGTGCACATGGTTTTCTGTCTCATGCTGTCCAGCTTTAATCAATAGAACATGTGTCCTCCTCTCATGGAAAGAGCGCTCAGCGTTTCCATGCAGGGAGTGTGATGGACATACGTACTGTCTTCCCTCTCATTCCCCTGCCCCTTACGGACATATTGTAATCCCTACAGATGAAGTCGCCGCCCTTGTTCAGTCTGCAAGAGGAGAGTTGTGTTCAGTTGCTTTAATCTTACTAGTTTCCCTTTACCTTAAATCCTCTTTAAACTGGGCATCATCTCGTGAACATGTTGCCAGTTCCCTCTTCCTCCTTTCACATTGACTTCATCTAGAGTCAAAGTACCCAATAGAGTGGTGCAGGAATGAGTCCTAAAACCCAGAACTGAGTTTTAGCACTTCCTGGTCCCTCGTCTGGAAGTCAGTGGGTTTTTTAAATGGGTTTTTAGTTAGATGCCTGAAATAAGGCCTGTGGTTAACACAAGCTGAGGAAAGTTTAATGATTTGTTCGATGATATGTCAATACATCCCCCACTTGTGAATTTTGAGGCTTTTATGTCTCTTAAAAATAGCGGTTGCTAACAAGTGGCTAAATGAGACGACTAAACATCATCACACCGACTCATCCTCTGGTGTAGTTTATAGCCTAACATTGGCTTTTTACTTCTGGTGATTGCACTCACACTCATCATAAAATAAATCATACAATCATAAACGTGACATTCAATTCTGAAGATTATTTTTCTGAACAAAACGTGTAAGTGTCATAAATCTGTGTTTGCCACAGAGCTTATTTTCTGCAATAATCTAAAATCCAATGGAAAAACCAGGTGTTGCTAACTTCCTGGTTTGCTTACAAAAATACATCATCATCATGATCAGGTTCACAACTTAACCTCAAAGTTTCTGACCAACCTGCGTGATTAACATATAGAAATGTGTTACTTCATGACCACTTTTATAGGTTATCAATTATTTTAAACAAAATTTAGTCAAAGTGAATGAAGTTTGGGAATAGCCTCCACAGCCAATCACCCAGAATGAGCAGTGGGCATTTTTAGATGAACACCTAAAGGAATAGCTCAGCGTTTTGGGAAATACACTTTGCTTTCTTGCTGAGAGTTAGATGAGAAAATCAATACCACACACCTTGGCAGGGTGTATGTAATGTTGCTAGTTAATCAATGCAGCTTCAGAAAATATTGTTAAAGAGGCTGAATTCAAAATTCAGAGTATTTCTGTTGCCTCCACATGGTTCTCAACATGGCGACGGCTGAGCCAGCGACTGCCATGGATGTATAAAGAAATCTGGGTACAGCCCTGCTGTTCATTCCTATCAGAGTTGCTCAGTAGCGCATGAAGCCAAAATGATGTGCAGCTCATTCACATCGACAGGAAAATAAGTCTACGTATCTGCTGATTTACAAATGTCTCTCTCCCGAAGTAAGTCTATGGGAAAAAGTCTTTTTGGGTCCAATGGCGACACGTCGGATACAGAAGTTGTAGTACCGCTGTTTGGACACTATGAAACACTTTGGACGCTCTTCCTGGTGACTAGCAGCAAGCGGTGCTATATTAATGCTCTGAATTTTGAATTTAGCATCTTAAATTTATGAATTTCAGAAATGCTGCTATTTTGCAAAAATGTTGAACTACTCTTAACCACTCTTTTAATGTTTACCACATCTGACTTTCTGCTGACATCTCTCTCTCTCTCTCACACACACACACACACACACACACACACACACACACACCAGGCTGGGACAGAAATATGCAGGGTTAGATGGAGGGTGTGGAGGCTGGAAAGGGGGCTGAGGGGGTTACGAGGGGTTTGTCCAGCCCATCAATCAGGGCCGGCGGTCGTCTGTGTTCCCGTGCTCAGCCGGCCCGGGGGGCTGGGCTGGGCTGGGCGTGGCCTGGGGAGAGGGGGGCTCTGAGCAGGACTGCACTCACCTGGCCTCACCTAATGATAGGGCCAACTGTACGCCGTATAAATCACTCTGACCCTGAAACACCACCTCCACACGCATCAGGTCGACCACACACATATAACTTCACACCAAAAGTCGTATTGGCTGTACACCCCTGTACAGACCGTAACCTTAAGTTAACTTAACAACACACATTCTCACACACACTTGACAGGGACCGAGCTGGGGAGCAGAGAGGGGACGGGGGTCTTCTGTCGTACCCTACAGGGCCCATCAGACAGGCTGCCTGGATGATGGAGTGCCCCTCCTTCCAACCCAACTCTAAAAAACACCTCCGCTTGGAAACAGTTTGATATCTGGCCTCAGAACCAGACTCCAGAGGGAGAACTAGACATAAAAAGGATTGCAAATGGTGAACACAGAGCTTTGACGGATAAACACAACAAGGAACAAATGCCGGCTAGAAAGCAGAGATTAGGGGAAGAAGCCGTGAGATTGATGTTGTTTGGAGCTGCATGAAGAAACACAAACAAATCTACAAATACCTTCCTGTTTCTTGATAGAAAGCATCAGCCATCTTGGCTCCGATGCAGTTTGTGACTGTGCATTCTGAAAGGCCATTATGCTAATGCACTGACCTCTGGACACAGACGTGTTTGCCAGCCTGAAAAGGCTGTTCCTATTCCCCTCTTCACTCCTCTTATAGGCATACAATCTCCTGGCATTTTAATTAAATGGGGAAAAGCTGCCAAAAAGGAGGAGAACATCCGTGGTTTACATGTTGCTGTTGTCCAGGAAAAGCCATTGACTTCCAAATGCTGTCGAAAATAAGGAACGTTTATTAGTTGGTGGGCCTGCATGTGGTGTAGGGAGGGGAACCATATCTGAACAGCTTGTTGAATCACGTTTTCTGATCTAGTCAGCAAACAAAACCTGACTGGTGTCAGCCCACTAAGGAGTGCTGTATACAGTCCATACTGCATACAGTCCAGTCCAAACTGCATACAGTCCAGTCCATACTGCATACAGTCCAGTCCAAACTGCATACAGTCCAGTCCAAACTGCATACAGTCCACACTGCACACAGTCCACACTGCACACAGTCCATACTGCATACAGTCCAGTCCAAACTGCATACAGTCCAGTCCATACTGCATACAGTCCAGTCCATACTGCACACAGTCCACACTGCATGCAGTCCACACTGCACGCAGTCCACACTGCACACAGTCCACACTGCATGCAGTCCACACTGCACGCAGTCCACACTGCACACAGTCCACAGTGCACACAGTCCATACTGCATGCAGTCCATAGTGCAGGCAGTCCACACTGCACGCAGTCCACACTGCACGCAGTCCACACTGCACACAGTCCATACTGCATACAGTCCAGTCCATACTGCACGCAGTCCACACTGCACACAGTCCATACTGCATACAGTCCAGTCCATACTGCACGCAGTCCACACTGCACACAGTCCATACTGCATACAGTCCAGTCCATACTGCACGCAGTCCACAGTGCACACAGTCCATACTGCACTCAGTCGACACTGTACGCAGTCCACACTGCACACAGTCCACAGTGCACACAGTCCATACTGCACGCAGTCCATAGTGCAGGCAGTCCACATTGCACGCAGTCCACACTGTACGCAGTCCACACTGCACACAGTCCACAGTGCACACAGTCCATACTGCACGCAGTCCATAGTGCAGGCAGTCCACACTGCACGCAGTCCACACTGCACACAGTCCACACTGCACACAGTCCATACTGCATACAGTCCAGTCCATACTGCACGCAGTCCACACTGCACACAGTCCATACTGCATACAGTCCAGTCCATACTGCACGCAGTCCACAGTGCACACAGTCCATACTGCACTCAGTCCACACTGTACGCAGTCCACACTGCACACAGTCCACAGTGCACACAGTCCATACTGCACGCAGTCCATAGTGCAGGCAGTCCACATTGCACGCAGTCCACACTGTACGCAGTCCACACTGCACACAGTCCACAGTGCACACAGTCCATACTGCACGCAGTCCATAGTGCAGGCAGTCCACACTGCACGCAGTCCACACTGCACACAGTCCACACTGCACACAGTCCATACTGCATACAGTCCAGTCCATACTGCACGCAGTCCACACTGCACACAGTCCATACTGCATACAGTCCAGTCCATACTGCACGCAGTCCATACTGCATGCAGTCCATACTCATACAGTCCATACTGCATACAGTCCACAGTGCACACAGTCCACACTGCACACAGTCCATACTGCACACATCCATACTGCATACAGTCCACAGTGCACACAGTCCACACTGCACACAGTCCATACTGCACACAGTCCATACTGCATACAGTCCACAGTGCACACAGTCCATACTGCACACAGTCCACACTGCATACAGTCCATACTCACACAGTCCATACTGCACACAGTCCATACTGCATACAGTCCACAGTGCACACAGTCCATACTCACACAGTCCATACTCATACAGTCCATACTGCACGCAGTCCACACTCACACAGTCCATACTGCATACAGTCCAGTCCATACTGCACGCAGTCCATACTGCACACAGTCCATACTGCACACAGTCCACAGTGCACACAGTCCATACTGCACACAGTCCATACTGCATACAGTCCAGTCCATACTGCACGCAGTCCACACTGCACACAGTCCATACTGCATACAGTCCATACTGCATACAGTCCACACTGCACACAGTCCATACTGCACACAGTCCATACTGCATACAGTCCACAGTGCACACAGTCCACAGTGCACACAGTCCATACTGCACACAGTCCATACTGCATACAGTCCACAGTGCACACAGTCCATACTGCACACAGTCCATACTGCATACAGTCCATACTGCACACAGTCCATACTGCACACAGTCCATACTGCATACAGTCCACAGTGCACACAGTCCATACTGCACACAGTCCATACTGCACACAGTCCATACTGCACGCAGTCCACACTGCACACAATCCATACTGCATACAGTCCAGTCCATACTGCACGCAGTCCATACTGCACACAGTCCATACTGCACACAGTCCACAGTGCACACAGTCCATACTGCATACAATCCATACTGCATACAGTCCACACTGCACACAGTCCACAGTGCACACAGTCCATACTGCATACAATCCATACTGCATACAGTCCACACTGCACACAGTCCACAGTGCACACAGTCCATACTGCACACAGTCCATACTGCATACAGTCCAGTCCACAGTGCACACAGTCCACAGTGCACACAGTCCATACTGCATACAGTCCATACTGCATACAGTCCACACTGCATACAGTCCACACTGCACACAGTCCACAGTGCACACAGTCCATACTGCACACAGTCCATACTGCATACAGTCCAGTCCACACTGCACACAGTCCACAGTGCACACAGTCCATACTGCATACAGTCCATACTGCATACAGTCCACACTGCACACAGTCCACAGTGCACACAGTCCATACTGCACACAGTCCATACTGCATACAGTCCAGTCCATACTGCACGCAGTCCATAGTGCAGGCAGTCCACACTGCACGCAGTCCACACTGCACACAGTCCATACTACACACAGTCCATACTGCACACAGTCCATACTGCACACAGTCCACACTGCACGCAGTCCATACTGCACACAGTCCATACTACACACAGTCCATACTGCATACAGTCCACACTGCACACAGTCCACAGTGCACACAGTCCACACTGCACACAGTCCATACTGCATACAGTCCAGTCCATACTGCACACAGTCCACAGTGCACACAGTCCACACTGCACACAGTCCATACTACACACAGTCCATACTGCACACAGTCCACACTGCACACAGTCCATACTACACACAGTCCATACTGCACACAGTCCATACTGCACACAGTCCACACTGCACACAGTCCACACTGCACGCAGTCCATACTGCACACAGTCCACAGTGCACACAGTCCATACTGCATACAGTCCATACTGCATACAGTCCACACTGCACACAGTCCACAGTGCACACAGTCCATACTGCACACAGTCCATACTGCATACAGTCCAGTCCATACTGCACGCAGTCCATAGTGCAGGCAGTCCACACTGCACGCAGTCCACACTGCACACAGTCCATACTACACACAGTCCATACTGCACACAGTCCATACTGCACACAGTCCACACTGCACGCAGTCCATACTGCACACAGTCCATACTACACACAGTCCATACTGCATACAGTCCACACTGCACACAGTCCACAGTGCACACAGTCCACACTGCACACAGTCCATACTGCATACAGTCCAGTCCATACTGCACACAGTCCACAGTGCACACAGTCCACACTGCACACAGTCCATACTACACACAGTCCATACTGCACACAGTCCACACTGCACACAGCCCATACTACACACAGTCCATACTGCACACAGTCCATACTGCACACAGTCCACACTGCACACAGTCCACACTGCACGCAGTCCATACTGCACACAGTCCACAGTGCACACAGTCCATACTGCACACAGTCCATACTGCATACAGTCCAGTCCACACTGCACACAGTCCACAGTGCACACAGTCCATACTGCATACAGTCCATACTGCATACAGTCCACACTGCACACAGTCCACAGTGCACACAGTCCATACTGCACACAGTCCATACTGCATACAGTCCAGTCCATACTGCACACAGTCCATAGTGCAGGCAGTCCACACTGCACGCAGTCCACACTGCACACAGTCCATACTACACACAGTCCATACTGCACACAGTCCATACTGCACACAGTCCACAGTGCACACAGTCCATACTGCACACAGTCCACACTGCACGCAGTCCATACTGCACACAGTCCACAGTGCACACAGTCCATACTGCACACAGTCCACAGTGCACACAGTCCACAGTGCACACAGTCCATACTGTAGTCAAACTGTATTTTCACTTCCAGCAGCTAAAGAGTGATCTGACCTCTACAGATTTTAGAGGAACGTTAAAAAGGGTGGTGTTGTCTCAGCTCTTTCCCGCCTCTTCCCTCGCCACTCTGCGGCTCTGTCGCCGGACTGTGATTGGCCGGCTGGTGATGGAGCTACGCCCGCGGGCCATTGTGGAGCTCCTCAGCTGCAAAAGGCAGATAAACAGGTTCCCGTTAGTTTTATAGTGGACACTGGTGTTGTGATATTTGAACAAACTACTCGTCATTCGTCACACTACAGACCGGTCTCTAGACAGCTGGACAGGTAGCGCCCCGGAGCTGCTAGCTAGCTGTCACACCAGTTTGTGGAGCTTCTTAACTCAGAATCACTCGTCAGCATTGGAGCAAATGTTCGATTCCACACCTAATACTACACTGTAAAACTGTCAGTATTCAAAAACAGTTGATTTCTTGCCTTCATTTTCTGAATTTATTGCTGAAATAGATGAAAAGTATAAAATAGTGCTGTTTTATTGTTGCCATCGCTTGTATTGTTACAGCGCTTTGCATTGTGGGATACAGTAGGTGAGGTAGACTGGTCCGATGCATACTGGAGATTTTTCTTTTATTTGCATACTGTATATGCTACTTTTAACCAAACCAGTACGTACAACTAGCACAGTATGAGGCTGTGAATGCAGCCGGGGTAGTCTTACTCCACAGTTCACTCCAGATACCCAAATGAATGTGCACAAGAGCTGAAAAAGTATTCAACTCTTCACTCATTCACACAGCAACCATCTGTAGGACTTTCTCTGGAACTACTGAAGTGACTGAAACCCACCAAAATCCCAACAGTTACGAACTGAAACATCCTTATTAGGAGTAGTTTTATTGAATCCCTTTCAACAAACACGAGTCAACGTCATATTTCAGCCTCCTCAGCACTTCTCGAGGCCCATTGGGAGAGTGTGTGCTGAGCTTTGCTAAAGCAACAGCAGCCGGGCAGGTGAGCTACAGTTACCATGAGCTGGTGTTTGTTTTGGGATCAGCTCAGGCAATATCCACAAGTCCCAGCAATGCTTTCTATCTGCGCCACGTACAAGAACATTTTTCTGGAGTAAAATATATATATGTACCCGCTCTGTGTCCTAGACTTACAGGATTCAACCTCGCGCTGACTTTATTTTTCTTCCTACTTACATTAACCCTTCCTTTTTATTTGGAAACAGGACCGAGTTGTGGGCCGCAGAGCTCTTCACCCAGCTTTACCAGCACAGTGTCGTGTGTTTTTGTTTCCTCGTGATGATGCACAGCTGCCCATGATAAACACATCTTCATGACTTTCTGTGTGTATGAACTATAAAAATGACTGTACTCATGAAAACTGGAGTTGTGATGTCATTTCTTCATGTGTTGACAAAGCTACATGACAAAAACGAAAGAATACATTATATCCCAGAGTTCTGCTGTTTGTGTATTTTTCAGCTGCATGAAGCTTTGTTTCAACCCACATCACCTTCAGTGTCTCTCGTTTCTTTTTCATTTTGTTTCAGAAGCAGGGGTCACATGATAACGCCCCCTTCCTCTCTGTCTCTTTGTCCATCTCTGTCCCACCATCTGCAGAGACCTGCGCCGTGAACAACGGCGGCTGCGATAGGACGTGTAAAGACACGGCCACAGGGGTGCGCTGCAGCTGCCCCGTGGGATTCACTCTGCAGCCCGACGGCAAGACCTGCAAAGGTCAGAAAACACATGAATGTGTGGAAACTTGTGGGGATTTTTAATCGGGATTAATCACATGACTGTCCATAGTTAATCTTGATTAACAGCAACTTAATCTGTTCATAATGAAACTTAAAGGGAGATTTGTCAACTATTTAATACTCATATCAACATGTTAGTGGACAAATATGCTGCTTTATGTAAATGTGTGTATATTTTTATTATTGTAAATCAATAACAACACCAATCAATACCAGATATTGTCCAGAAACCCTCCCAGGTTCTGACTTTAGCATCAACAATCTGCTCCAATCAGAACATGGCAAACTGCAGCCCAACAGGCAACAACAGCTGTCAGTGTGTCAGAGTGCTGACTTGACTAGGACTTGATCCAGACTGACTGGGACTATCAGAAAGTGGGCATGTCTGTAAAGGGGAGACTGGTGGGGACCCAGAGAACCCATTTACATCCACACATCTGGAGGTCAGAGGTCAAGGGACCCATCTGAATATGGACATGACAGATTTTCCTCCACTAAATTCTGGAGTATTATTTAGCCTCCTTCATGACAAGCTAGTCTGGCCTGGTTGGTACCGACGAGTTCCTCAGGTTTTCGCTTTCATGATACCAGTATCCTCACTCTAGCTTTAAAACTGAGTCGCCACAACCTGAAAATCAGAAGTTACATTATGTGTTAAAGGAAGCACCTGTGGTTCAAAGGGTAGAGCAGGCTGTCCGCCAATCAGAGGGCTGGTGGTTCGATCCCGGGCTGCTCCACTGCAGCCTCAAGGGGGGTACAAGCCAGATCCCAATCCCGGATAAATCGTCAGGAAGGGCATCCGGTGTAAAACATATACCAGAAACCAAACATGTGAATCTGTGATGATTTGCTGTGGTGATCCCTGAGGGGAGCAGCCAAAAAGAACAACAACGTTAATGTGTTATTGTCACGTTAACGTTGAGTGGGTGTGGGCAGTGTGGGCAGTAGTGCACAGCTGCTGGTCACTGAGCACTCTGTGACCTGCAGAGGAGGCCAGGTCCACCTGAGCCTGCTATGACTGGTATCTGAGTGATCCAGAGCCAAACCCGACCGCCGCCATTTGCTTCACCTCAAACTGCCCGGCGCTGCGCTCGCGGTCGCTGCAGCCATCGTTGCCTGTGAGCATTTCCTGTCTTGGTCAGCCAGCCGGTGACGTCAGTGACAGCGGTCCCAGGAGAAGCCAGCCGGAGCGGGGGTCTCAACACACCCAGCATATTGTAGTGTTTTGACTTTCTCAACAAACTGTGGGTTCAGACATTTTCTTTACGTGCAGGGGAGAGGGCTGAGAGGTGACAGGAGTTTGGTCACATGTATATTAAGGATGTATGGTACATTTTAAAGTATGCATTCACATTTTTTAAGTCTGTTTGAACTCAATTACACGGTGAAAGAGTTAACTCAACTTTCACTCTGGCTGTGAAAACATCTCCTTTGGACATGACTCCAGTGTAAGAGATAGGGGAGTCAGTCATCGGTCCTTGTTCCCTGCAGACATGCACGCTAATATGCAGCCTAAATCGAGTACAAGTTGTGTATGTTTGTACAGGATTCGATGGCAGTATTAACTGAAGGAATGATTACACCAAGCCAAATCTATTTCAGTGCTCATTTGGACACCTGGCTATTGTTTTAAGAGAGAATTGATTTATCCTTTAACTAAAGCAGAGTAAAAAAGCAATTCTGTGTTTCTGTGACTTTAATACAATGGCTACTCATCGTCTTGTAGTGGTTGGTGTGAAAAGTTCTCCAGTGGGGTGTACGGTGGATATTCGCTGTCATTTCCTGGATAAAACTACCTGTAATAACTGTGATAAAGGATAACGAAGCTCCATATGTACAGTATATGTGTGGTGGTTGATGGCTGGACCTCCCTCCTCCACTCTTATGGATGGAGAGGTGGAGCGGTGAGTCCCAGGATTATGGGACGACGGACTCCTGGGCACAGACATGCAAAAGGCCTCACCACCTCCACTGTGTCGACGCCAAACCCACAGACTTGGTCGTTGTTTAGCGTCTTTGTCTTGCTTGTTTTGTGTCTCTTTGTAGTTCTTATGCATCTTTCTGTGGGTTTGTGTCTCTTTTCTTTGTGTTCATTTTGAGTTTTTTTGTAGTCAATTTTAGTCTCTTTGTGGTTCCTTTGTGTCTCTTTGTGGTTGATTTGTCCCTTTCCGTAATCGCTGTGTGTCTCTTTGTAGTTGTTTTCTATTTTCATGGTCGATTTATGCGTCTTTGCGGTCGAGTCTCTTTAAGTGGCATTCTGTAGGTGAAGGTCAGGGGTCCCCTGACACTTTGGGCCCATGGGCCTGTGCCCAGCAGCATCCCGTTAAGTCCATCCTGGGTCACAGCAGCAAGCTGCAGGTCATGTGACGGCAGTCACAACCCGAGCGAGCTCTTTTAAACCATATAGTACTGTGAGCATGTGTGTGTTCTGCAGTGTGTGTTAGTGGAATGAGTGTGAGGCAGTTAGAGAATGTGGCATGTAGGTGTGTTAAACCCCTGGAGCCGGAGCTGTCTGAGGCCGGCAGGCCGACGAGGCCGACGAGGCCGACGAGGCGGCGACAAACTTTGAGATGTTTGAACAGTGAGGCCCACGCTTCCCACTGTCTCCCTCTCTCTCTCTCTCTCTCTCTCCCTCTCGTCCTCTCTCCCTCTCTCCCTCTCTCTCTCTCCCACCCATGCCATATTCACAGATACAGCACCATCCAGCTGCAGACTGACTTGTGTCCTCGACCAGAACACAAGGATGCAACATAATTATAATAATGTCAAGTTAAAATCAGTGTTTCTCTGACGCGGTTTGGCAGGCTCAGGATGAACTGGAGATGACTGAAATTCATCAGGTTCAAGTACAGTATATGGTTATAGTATATACGTATATAAGTATATGGTAGTTTGTGGATAAAAAGTTAATTCATGACAGACAACCACAGCGCTGACATGCACAAAGAGGATCTGACATCATCGACAGGTGACCAGCTGAAACGCATCTTTACCTTGTATAAGATTACAGATTTCTGTCATTTGAAAATTGTTGGAAACATTTGTGATAATGTAAGTACACGACTCAACAAACTATATAACATATATACATTTATGTCTAGTCATTTTAGTGCTAAAGTTACATATTCTAGCTTTAAAGTGTAATGTTCTCTTGACTCATCCACCCACTCTGACCTCCACATGGACATGGAGAACAACGCCACCTAACTTAAACAGATGTTGATGCTGATGTTTTCATGGGAGGACAGTACATATTAAAAAATGAAAAGCCATGTCCATGAGGCAACCTTTGGCTCCAGAAGCCTGACAGGCATGTGACACTACAGTTGCATGCTGGGAGAACACGTCGTCGCCACTCTGAAGTCGAGTTCAAGCCCAGCAGCTTGTGTGAACGCTTCCACTCTGTCTTCCCAGGTGATTTGTGGTCCTGACAGAAGCCGGCATTTACAGTGGTGGAAAAATGAAAAGTTTCCCCTCTTTTGTTCGGGCGTGAGTTGAGTGGAGAAGATGGATAGGAGTGCAGTCCAGCTGTGCCCCGCCCACATAATTTGGCTGTAGATCAGCCCCCCGGGCTTCATAAATCCCAGAGCTGAGACAGAGCAGACAACGCACATCCATCAGTGTCTATCAGCTGGGCACCGGCAGGGCGACGCGACGCAACGCGACGCAACGCAACGCAACGCAACGCGACGCAACGCGACGCAACGCGACGCAACGCGACAACGCAACGCAACGCAACGCAACGCAACGCAACCCTGCCCTGTAACACTACTGCTGCTGTTTGGACCTGGACCCAGACCACGATGTGCAGCACTTACATAGTGCGGCATCGTCCATAGATCTCTGACGGGGCTTTTAGATTCAGAAGTGTGGGTTTACTACTCGCCTCCGTCCTTTTAGGTTACTACAGGAGCCAGTAATCAAACTCAGTATTTGGCCAATGGCTGGAACAAGTGGCAACCACAGGCTGAAAGACCAACACAGTCTCATGGCAGCTTGTAAAATAGTCATGAAATTTAATCTATTTGATTCGGATCTCAGCGTGACTTTCAACAACGTATTTTTTAGGCTTTTTCCTACGAGTGTCCAGCAACATGTGAAGCATGTGTCAATCTCCGCTCCGGTCCTTTCAGAATAAAACTGCTTAGGTAGATTTAATAATAGATCAACTTGGTAAGGCTAAGGCAACAAAACTGCTTGTTAGGTTTAGAAATAGATTAGTTAGGCTTGGGCAACTTAAGTATGGAAGGCCTGTGACAAAAACTACTCAGTGAGCTTTAGGAAAAGATCATGGTTTGGATTAAAATAACTACTATGTCAATTTCAGCTCCAGTCTTTTCAAAATATAAAAATATAAAAAATAAAACTACTTAGTTAGGTTTAGGGATCATAATCAGCATCTTAAACTCCTAGGCCATCAGCAGGCTCCCTTTTTTTAAATTGGGTTGAGCGAAACTGTGGTGGCTATGGACGGTAAGTTTGCTATTAAAAAACAGTGGGGTTGTGCAGGATGTCTTATGTAAGGAGTGGACATAGTCACCGTCATGTCACCCATGTGAAACCTCGATTTCAGCATTTTGGCCATTGCTGTTTTGGTATTTTGCTGTAACTATGTTGTTTTTTTTGCAACAAAAGTACAATCAAACACTGAATAAGACATTTTTAGGCAACCAAAAATCTTAAAATTTACTTTCATGAGCTGAAATCACACTCTGTAAAGGTAAAGGTGCTATGACAAAAACTCATACAACTCCCACACGAACATACCACACAGCCAAACTGTGCTGTGAGGTATGTCAAAAGTGTTTTTTTACATCCCCCGTCCTGGACGCACCTATTTCAAATGGTAAATTTTCTGATGGGATCTCCTGTTGTGGGTGGGGAACCCCGCGGACAGCCGATGTCATGTGGGAAAGAGCAACAGCCAATGAGAACCAAGCTGACTGAAGAAGGAGGGACAACCACAGCTGTCATGGCAGCCGTGGCTAATGCATGAGCTAATGCAAAATGCGAAGCATAAAGTAGAAGAAGATGGAGCTCAGAAATGGAGGACCAACTTGTTCATTTCATTTTCAGTACAAAGTAGTGTTAAAAACTAACATTGCTAATTCTTCCTGACCATCGTCCACCAAGTTTGTTTAAACTAAAGTCACACTTGATCCCAAGATGTTTTACAAGATTTATTTCAACACACTATAGGAACAAAACTGCCTTAAAGTGCATGTGTGTGGACCCAGTGCACTGATATTGACGGACCTTAACAGCGTTCAGTAAACACCGAGCCGTCCCATGTGACAGGGACTTCCTGTAACCCTGGCAACGGCACACAGAGGTTGTGGTGGCTGTCCGAGAGTTAGCATGTAAATACCGTAAATGTGTAGCTGCGGGTGTCAGCGTCGACTCCGGTGGCACATGTAACCCCAGCTGGGTTTGCAGTGTATTGTAGTGCACAGACGGAGTATAATTGCTGGCATTTAGTAGTTTACTGAACATAGTAGTTAGCGGAGAGATAAGTGCCATGCTGTGAGGTGGTCTCATCTGATGTGCCACTAAACTGCTTGATAGAGACAGACAGCTCTCTCCCTCTCCTGTCTGCGTCTACCTTCCTTTAAAGCCAAGGGGATGTGCCCTGTCGTGCCTGTCTATCATAATCATTTCAATATAAACTATGTAGGGCATGTTTAAAACCCACCAGTCCGATAAACGCCCTTTCATCTGCGCTGACAGATGAGTCGGTTCAGCCTCTCACGATGACAGACACGGCAACTGGAGGAGGTGTTTCATCAGGGGCTCTGGTGGGGGGGTGGACAGAGGGAGAGAGGGGAAGAAGTTTTTCTTTTTCTTGAACCCTTTCCAGATGTTTGATTAGAAGGTGCACACTGGAGGAAGGATGAGTTACTGTATGTCCATGTGTAAGTCTGTTTCTATCGGTTAATTAACACACATTTACGTCGCTTGTTGCTCTGTATTTTGTGCGCATACAAGCTCATTGGAGGCTGGATGTGTGCACTCGTGGTTGTGTGTGCGTTGCTGTGGATAGCGTGTGGTGGGTGTACTGTGCTGTGCTGTACACGCTGTGTATTGGAGACACGTCCCCACTGGCCTGCATTCCTCCTCCACCTGAAAAGACCTGAAAACACACAGTCAGATGAAACTAAGACTGGGATGTGATCACATCCATTCAGCAGGAAACTAATAGCCAAAGGAACATCATAACCAATTATACAAACATGCATATCTGATGGAAACCTGAGACTTTTAATTGATCTTCCAGATAATGTAAATTATTATCAGATCAGTGGCCTCTTGTGACTGGGTCAGTACGCCTGACGAGTGTGGACGTTCGTCAAGCCCACTGACCCAGTAGCAGTGCCGTGGTCTCCGTCACCTTACATGACTGCAGCGCGGCCGGCCGTCCTCGCTCCAGCCGAGCCGGGTCCAGATCACTGCTGTTTTATTGTGTGTAAAACCGAGAGTTTCCCTTGGCCCACATGCCCCCGTGGAGTGTTTGTTATTAAACAGAATCGAGCGTTGAGGTCGTTTAATACCTGAATAAATACACGCTACCTCCCGGCCTGATGTCCGTCCTCTCCACCGGCAACACCCAGCGAAGAAAACCAGCGCTCTCCAAGAAAACTAGATCCCCTGTACTCGGTCCGTAATTATTTGTAGAGGTTCGGGTTTCTGCAAATGTATTCCATTTAATTGCTTTTTACTGCAAATATTTGGTAAAACTATATTCGGTGTGTGCAGCTCGTTCCCTGGAGGTATGAGTAGTACATTCCTACAAGCAAGTCTAAATGTGGTTTAAATGACAACGCGAGAGTTTTATTCCTGTTCGGTTTGTTTCTGCGCGTTTATTCCACCTCCGTCTTTCTCTCAGAGGAACCAGACGAGCCTCTTACATAACAGCCTGACCCTGCGCTTGACCTCTAGATGCTGGGGTCAGAGGTGAGGAGTTAGGGTTCAGTTGCTCCGCCCTCATTGGTTGGTTTAGACTGCAGCGCTGATCAATCAGGTCAGTTGTGGTGTGTGTGTGTGTGTGTGTGTGTGTGTGTGGGGGGGGGTCTTTATTGGGCAGCTGAGCCCCGCTGCAGCATCAGGGTCTCTTCTGGAGTTAGGTTTCTCATTCAACACTGGACTTCTCAAGCAGCACAGCCCCGGGGCTTACAGAAGAGCAGGCAGGGGGTGGAGGGCTTGTTTCCTTTGGCCCAGGTGGATGTTAGTGAGCCTTCTCATTTGGCCCTCAGCCTCCTCTGCAGCCAGTATGTGAACAGTTCACTTCCAAAATATCTAACCTGGGAGAAAACCGAATCCCTCAAGTTCACCGTTCACCTTCCACTGGATTCAATCAAAATTCCAGTGTGTGGGAGGCCTTTCATTTAGACGACTGAAACACTGTGTTAACAAGTGCCAGAATATGATTTCTTACCAGTGCAGCCAGGCTCACTGAACATTTCCAATCAATTACTCACAATCTTTACAGCCCGCTGAATTTGAAGCTGCTCTGTTCAGACCTGGCATTAATATGCGTTTTTGGTGATCTGATCACAAGTGGACAACTATGAGTAGAGGTGTGAATGTGCCCAAGACACATTGAGGACTCATTGATCATTCAGACCACATTCAGAGGTAATCTGGGTCACACTGAAGGACAGCCTACTCAACTAACACTCAAAAATACGTACTCAGTCACACATAGCAATTTGCATAAGCTGACTCTGTCCTTGATGTCTGAAAATCCATACCGGCCTTTGGAAAAGCCCATAGAGATATATTACGAGTGCTTTAAAGATGTTGGGCTTGGGGTGTTGTTCTAGCTCACCTGGAAGAGCAGGCGCCCCCATGTACCGGGGCTGAGTCCAGTTGATCCGGGTTTGAATCCAGCCTGGTGCCGTTCGCTGCATGTCATCCCCTCGGACTCCCCCTTTCAACACTGTCCCTCTAAATAAAGAAATGAAAAAACCCTCTCCAAAAAAAATAATATTAAAAAAAAAAAACAAAAAAAAACAAAACACGCTGGGCTTTGGTTTGCCTGGAACACACCAAGGAATAGACCCAGGAAAATAAATGACGTGTGTGTATTTGCATATAGAGTGGGAAAGTGAGATCCGCTCACAAGTGGCTTCTCGAGACACATGTGGAGATGCACCGGATCAGCCGAGGCACAGATTAATGCCAGGTCTGAACCAAGTGATACCAAACCATTTAGATTGTATAAAGACTTAAAGTTAGGCATAATGATGGTGTGGCTGCTTTGAGTGACAGGTGGGTGTCCTACCAGGTCGCTGGCTCCTAGTTGTCCACTCTGCTACGTCACCTGGGCCTGCCTCACTTCTCAGTCCTCTTTGCCCATTGTGGGATTAGCCAGGAGTTAGACTGTGTCGGCACCGCCCAGATGGTGACGGCCCGAACCACCCACTTTCAGTTTCACAATGGCTCTTCAGAAACCTACATCACATTTTTGGGAGATATAAATGAGGTCAGAAACTCCATGAAGTTTGGCAACTCTGATGTAGCAGCTGTTTTCTTTCAAATTATTACCAGCCACGAGAGCGAAGCTGGTATTGTTTTCACTTAATGAAACTGTGTGTAATCATGGCAAAATGTGGCCCTGGAGACTCCTACTGGAGCAGGAAGGACCACCGGAGAGGTTCGGAGCACTTTGCCACATTGATTTTGTCACAACCGTGTAAGATGCAGTCAAAATATTACAGGTGATGAAGGCTGAGTTTAAGATGGGTGTGACCTGAGCATGGGGGACCATTTGGGCCACTGGTCCCCCACTTTATGCCACTGACTTGGTTTTATGTAGCCCAACCCTAACCCTACTGGTGTGAGCGCATGAAAAGATAGTGTCTAGTTTATATTTAGGGCTGCACGGTGGTGTAGTGGTTAGCGCGGTCACCTCACAGCAAGAGGGTCGCAGGTTCGATTCCAGCTTCTCTTCTGTGTGGAGTTTGCATGTTCTCCCCGTGTAAGCGTGGGTTTTCTCCGGGTACTCCGGCTTCCTCCCACCGTCCAAAGACATGCTGTTTAGGTTAATTGATGACTCTAAATTGCCCGTAGGTGTGAATGTGAGCGTGAATGGTTGTCTGTCTCTATGTTGTCTGTCTCTATGTGTCCCTGTGATGGACTGGCGACCTGTCCAGGGTGAACCCTGCCTTCGCCCAATGCCAGCTGGGATCGGCTCCAGCCCCCCCGCGACCCCTAACGGGATAAGCGGTTGACGATGGATGGATGGATGGATAGTTTATATTTAAATTTTCTTTATGTTTCATATTGAATAAAGGTTTAAAATAGACCCTTTTCTGTTAGCTAACATGATGAGGTATTTCATGGGCGGAGCATTAGGTGGAGGAAGAATAATTCTCTGAACATATTAGTAACGCTGACTGGCAAGTTTTGTAGACTTGTTTTTTTTTTAACAATGGCTGAAGAAAATAGTAGTTTCTCTCAATATGTTCAGTCACTCAGTGTCTGGGACCGTGAGTGTTGGTTGGGAAGTCAACATTAACCAATGGGACCAGATCAGGAGACCTCTACGCCACTGACAGACTGATGTTGCTTCAGCAGGACAGGATGACCGGCTCGTTAGCTGGCTAGCTAGCTAACTTTGTCTGGAGTCTGTTAGCTAACGCCTGCTCTCCTCCCGGCGAAGTAGTCTCCTAGCGGCGAGGAGTGAAGTACAGGACCGTTAGACCCAACGTTGTCCGCTGATGGGCTCCTTTTCTATAACCACAATTAACAAGCCAGCTACGTAGCCAGCGATCCGGTGGCCAGTGGCAGCGCTGTGAAGACTAATTGAGGGTGTACACATATTTGGACACCTGTAGTTAACTATCCTGCAGTAAAGTCAGTCAAAAAGAGAGTCACACAATTTCAGCAAAGTGTTTAACAGATGGAGAGAAAAGGTTGCTAATAGCTGCGGTTAGCACAAGGCTAACCTTTTCGCTCCAACTCAGAAATGCTTCACCGATATTGGAGCTTGCTGGATCTCAAATTCGTGCGATATGGATCTTAACACCCAACTGTACAGCAAGATGACATTAAGATGTGTAGTGTGGATCGGCTTTGGGTTAGCCTCCAGTGTGTCCTCCAGCTAACACTGAGAGGGAACCATGACGTTGGCTGTAAAAGGTCTGTAGAGCAGGGCTAATATAACGTGATGTGTTTTCACTGAATGTCCTATAACAACTTTCACAACATGTTCTTAACTTCACTTCCTAACATTTTTTTTTTACTTTCCATTTATAGTCTCACAACTTTCACTAGCTATGTTCAATTGGAAATAGACTTTTTTTGCCAGTCTTTTTATTTCTTTATTTTCGTTGTTAAATTGCTCTTAAATTTCTGGGTAGCTTTAAAAAGGCCCTAAAAAGTTCTGCACCACCGTCTGAAGCCTGCAAATTGTGTGTGACATGCAGGCAGAAGCAGATAAAGAAGTCTGTCAGCACGAGATTTGTGTGTGATATTCAGAGACAAACAGCTCTTGGCAAAGGGTGGAACTATTGATCGAAGGCCGGAGCAAGATATTGATCATCTAGAGTAAATGTCAGCGACGGATCCCAGGAGAGAGCTGGTGTGTGTGTGTGTGTGTGTGTGTGTGGAAACACATGGCAGTATGTCCAGTCCTCACATAAAGGGATGTGTGACTCCTCTCTCACAAGGGCAGTCAGAGATGGAAAGAGTTGGGTGCTTGTGGAGGAAACAGTGAGAGATATAATATCTTTGCTGTGTATGTGTATTCACCTGAAAATAAGCAGAGACCATTCTCAGCGTGGTTCAACCTTATTTTTCTTCCTCTCAGTGCTGCCCATGTAAGGCACATATTAGTTAATTACGAGCATCCTCATTAACAAACACCTCAGGCAAAATGACATCTGGCACCCCAGATGTTTGTGCATGATGACATCAAGGTGTCCATTCATATGGTATGATTATATTCACAGTTTGATTCTTCTCCTGCTCTCATAAACACTAAACCATTGTCGCATTTCTACATTTCTTGCCATGTTTGGCTCTATGGACGTCAGTGCTTCAGTCAGTCTGAATTTTGGTCCACTTTGATCCGCAATGAAATATCTCAACAACTATGGGTTGCATTCCTATGACATTTATTTTTGATATCTCAGAGGTTAAATCATTTCGTGACCCATGACTCATCTAGCACCACCACCAAGTCAAGGTTAAAGGTTTCCAAATCTCAACATCTACTCATAGACTGGCACAGTAGTTTGATTGTGATTCTCTAACTTCTCATTTGCTGCCATCATAATCAGAATGGAGCCACTACTTTGGTTTATTACCTGTAATTAAAGGTGCTTTATATGATGTCCAGAGCATTAATATAGCAGCAAACAACTATTGTGTATGTGAAGACATAGAGGCGTAATATCTACCTGAGCAGAGGATGAAGTCTCTCTGCCTCTGTGTGTGATGGAATCAGAGCTTCTCTGTGCTTTGTTAACATAACCGTACGAGCCTTTTAGTGCATGTGAGCACTATGGCTACCTCCTACGGCGGTTACATCTGATAACGCTGTCCTGACTGACAGTGTCGTCACGGAAACGTAGCACCCTTCCTCTGGTCCCTCCAGATTAACACTGTTAGCGGTGTTGGTGTTGTTAGCACCATTAGCTTCGAGTCTGTTACGGCTAGAAAGGATCTGTCTTGTGTAACACTCTCGCAAGCGTTTGTGTTCATGTGTTTAGGTTGTGCAGTCAGCCTTAAGTAATCCTGTATCTCTACATTTGTAGGAAGGTTGCATTTGCATTTTAGTGTGACATGTTTACATGCTAATTTGAATGTGTTGCATGAAGTCATGAAGGAAGTTCAGAATCAAGTTAAAGCTCCTACAAATAACTTTTATTTTGTGTTGATTTTGATGGTCCATGTGGACAAAAGCGCTAATGTTAGTGTTTCAGGTCACCAGAGGTCCTTTAAAAAACCTCTCATTTTATTGCAGCAGAGTCTTCCCCACACAATCCTGGTTCTGGTTCTCCCGTGCCAGCAATACGTCCTGGGACTTTAGCACCGTGGTGTCAGTGTGGTCTCAGTGGGGACCGGTGGAACAGTGAGGAAAAACTGCTCCACCAAAACATAGCTAATCTTCTTGCTAATGGTCTTGTTTATTTCAGTAACATGTTTATTTCAACATGCAACAAATAATACAACGGTAACAGCCTTCTCTCTGCTGTGAAGGCCATCCTGCCCACCACGGGATCCCGATCCCTTGTGAGTTTTTTTCAGAGTTGCTCTGATTACAACGAAAACAGGATGTCCTATTTACACAAGATGGATCCTTTCTAGCAATAACGCGTCGAGTCTCCGGCTCAGCTGTCACCATGTTGAGAACTGTGCAGAGTCAACAGACATGCTCCCAACCTCATATTTAGCTCTTGAGCTAAATCGAATGTTAGCTCTCTTCCCATCAGGGTCAGTTGCACCTGCAACCTTGTGCCAACATGTAACTCAGTGTTGAGGTACTAAATCTCAACGGCTCCTTCTTGATCTACCATAACTTGGATTATACCTCATTTGTACGTCGCTATAAGAGTCTGATAAATGAATAAATATCAAATTTAAATGTGTAAATTTGCAAATATTAACATGTTGATAACAGATAAGATACGATGATAACAGTGGTAAACACTGATGAATGCCCTGATGATGGAGGTTAACAGCAGAGGGATAACTCTCAGGACTGCCACACATGTCAGGCCACCCTCCATTCTCCCCTCACCCTCTCTCCTGACTCGCCTTCATCTGTCCTCTCTCTCTCTCTCCTCTCCAAACTTTATCATTTCAAGATGTGCGGAGGCTTAATGTATTTATTTAAGCTCAAAGCTTGTTTAAGCTCCATTAAAGGTAATTATATACCCCGTTATAAGGCTCAGCCATCCCCAGAGTGGCCATTAAGTGTGGGTAGATGCAGCAGTTCTGCCAGTGTTTGTGGCTGCCAGAGTAATTACGAAGCTGTGTCTGTCTGTGTTGGGTAGACCCGGGGTGGTATCCACTGTTTTTACGTAGGCATTAGAGCGGAGACGGTGTGGGCAGAAGGGGAATGCTGTGGAATGGTCTGTGTGTTTCTCAGTTTGTGCTTATGCCTTTCTTGCCAACATGCCAGATTTGAGAATCCACATTTCCTCAACTCCTGAAGCTTTTCTTCCTGGAGTTTCTGTGCCATGTTTTGTCATCTGATTCATTTAAAATGCAGAAGATGCAGGAAAAGATCAACTTCACATTCCCCTGTCGTGCAAAGGAAATCTCTTCCCTTCAGTATTCTCAGGGTTGGCAAGTGTACAGTGTGTGTGACCTGTGCTGCCTCGCAGATAGAGATCAGCCCTACAAGCTACTGTCAGCATGTCAAAGAAAGGAACAGGAAAATGGCCGTGATGGATTTGAATCCTTTGGCAGCATGGGAGCATGAGAGCATGGGAGGAGTACCACTGAGAAAAGAGCCAGACAGGACGAAAGACAAGAGGAATTGAAGGAGCAAAAATGTCAAGAGGAGATAATAGACTGGCAGTGGAGAGCAGAGAGGAACTGAAAGCAGCTAATCAGTCTACCTGCTTCTCTCTGGGTTTGACATCACACCCTTACCTGCCCTACTCTCTTTAAAAAAACCCCAGAGCCTCATTTTCTTCACACCAGCCACAGGGAAATCCGTCTTGGTCGAGCCAGATGGAAGGACAATCCCTTTAAAAGGCCGCTGACAGGGCACAGCGGGACGTACAGTTTACTACATTTTTACCGCGGCGCGCAGCCAGCTCGTTGTGGATTCCTGTCTCGGCTCCATATTTAGATGAAGAGTTCATTCAGCAGAAGCTCCCTGAGGATACAGAGTGAGAGGATCAGGCCAGGGAGGCCAGAGTCTGCCCTGATGGAAAAACACAGTGGCTTAGTTACTGGCTGTTTTATAAGGGCTCCTATCACGCTACACTGAGGGCCATTTGAGAGGGTGTGTTGACTGGACCTCTCTGTGCTCTCGCCACCTTATCTTGACCCTGTTAGTAGCCGGGTCTGAATTGATCAAGGTACCAGCACCATCTCATTTCCAACTGGTCAAATAGGAACACTAGGTCAGTAAACCTGTGCTTCAAAATATGTCACTCTAGGTACCCCTTTAGTGCAGTTTTGGACATGTCTCGGTGGCTTGTTGGTTTCTGCATATTTAATATGCGTAGTGCCTTTTCAAAATAAACGCCAGTGTTTACAGGTGGTGGTCCCGCTGTTCAAAACGGGGGACCAGAGAGTGTGTGCCAATTACATGGGTATCAACTTACTCAGCCTCCCTGATAAAGTCTACTCCAGGTTGCTGGGTAAGAGGGTTCTGCCGAACCTCAGATTGAAGAGGAACAATGCAGATTTTGTCCTGGCCGTGGAGCAAAGGTTCCTGGAGGGGTCCTGGGAATACGCCCATCCAGGCTCCATGTGTTCTGTGGACTTGGAGAAGGCATATGACTGGGCTCCCTGGGGGATGCTGTGGGAGGTGAGTGAGGGAGTCACTTCTCAGGGCCATCCAATCTCTGCACTCCCAAAGCGAGAGCTGTGTCCAGGTTCTCGGACTCGTTTCCGGTGGGGGTTGGCCTCCGCCAGGGTTGCGCCTTGTCACCAATCCTGTTCATGATATTCGTGGACAGAATATCGAGGCGTAGTCGGGGGGAGGAGGGTTTTCAGATCGGTGTGCTGAGGATCTCATCGCTGCTTTTTGCAGATGATGTGGTTCTGCTGGCATCAGCGGTCTGCGACCTCCAGCGCTCTCTGGATCGGTTCGCAGCCGAGTGTGAAGTGGCTGAGAATCAGCACCTCTAAATCGGAGGCCATGGTTCTCAGCAGGAAACCGATGGATTGTCTACTCCAGGTAGGGAATGAGTCTTTACCCCAAGTGAAGGGGTTCAAGTACCTCGGGGTCTTGTTCATGAGTGAGGGAACAATGGAACGTGAGATTGGCTGGAGAATCGGAGCAGCGGGGGGGTATTGCAGTCGCGTTACATTGCAGTCGAGATTAGAAGAAGAAGAAGAAGAAGATATTCCTTTATTTGTCCCACAGTAGGGAAATTCAATTTTTACACTCTGTTGTTAACTTATACACAGTAAATGCAGACCCGAGACACACACATGCACAAACAGGACCCGTAGATCTGCATCAAATGGAGAGACGTCAGAGTGAGGGGGCTGCTCCTGACAAGCGCCCCCAGCGGTTGGGGGTTTGGTGCCTTGCTCAGGGGCACCTCAGCAGTGCCCAAGAGGTAAACTGGCACCTCTCCAGCTATCAGTTCACACTCAGTTCTTGGTCATGTCGGGACTTGAACCGGTGACCCTCCAGTTCCCAAGCCAACTCCCTACAGACTGAGCTACTGCCGCCCCCAAAAACAAACTGCGGTTTTACTGGGGCTCGAACCCAGGACCTTCTGTGTGTAAAGCAGACGTGATAACCGCTACACTATGGAACCCAGTATATCATATCTATATCTATATCTATATATATATATATATATATGTTATATCTCCACACTGGCCTGGGAACGCCTCGGGATCCCCCAGTCAGAGCTGGTTAATGTGGCCCAGGAAAGGGAGGTTTGGGGTCCCCTGCTGCAGCTGTTGCCCCCGCGACCCGACCCGGATAAGAGGTTGAAGATGAACATGAGATGAGTGAGTTTATATCATATAACGGTACAGTTTACATTCATTACATACATAGTGTCTTTTCAAAGTAAACTTCTGTGTTTACAGGAAAGGTAGTTTCTGCTTGATACATGTATACAGTCTCTTTTGGTTAGGCTTAGGAAAAGATTTTGGTTTGGGTAAAAATAAGTATGTTTGTTACTTTAAATATTTATGTTTACAGCATAACCATAACAGACATTAGTACAGTAGTTATGCAACAAAACTATGGTTAAACTTCAACATTGACTTAGTTTCATGCTGTCTCATGGAAGTTTGTGTTTGTTTTACCCATTCACCTTGTCCTCCCACCTGTCCTAATATACCTTTAAGGTACATTTTGAACAGAAAAAAAATTAATTTGCTTTTACTCGTGATTAACTGTAGACAATCATGCAATTGATCACAATTTGTCTAGTATTTAATACTCTTATTAACATGGAAGTAGACAAATATGCTGCTTTATGCAAAGGTATGAATATATTTATCACTGAAAATCAATGAACAACACTAATCAATACCAGATATTGTCCAGAAACCCTCCCAGGTTCTGACTTTAGCATCAACAATCTGCTCCAATCAGAACATGACAAACTGCAGCCCAACAGGCAACAACAGCTGTCAGTGTGTCAGAGTGCTGACTTGACTAGGACTTGATCCAGACTGACTGGGACTATCAGAAAGTGGGCATGTCTGTAAAGGGGAGACTGGTGGGGACCCAGAGAACCCATTTACATCCACACATCTGGAGGTCAGATGTCAACGGACCCCTCTGAACATGGCCGTTACAGTTTTTCCTCTGCAAAGTCTAGCATAAGTTTACAGCGTTATTTAGCAACAAGCCTTTCCTCAGGTTTTCTGGTTTCATATGTCACCAGTTTCTTCACTTCAGCTGCTACAACCTCCAAAAGCTGGGCAGCTGGTTGGATTTTTAAGAGGTTAATTAAAAATTGCAAACTAGTGGCACTAAAATGAATTTGCATGAACACATTATTATCATGTTAACTTTGACAGCCCTCGTTTGAAGCGTTGACTACTGCTGTGGCTACAGCTTTGTGTTGTATCAGAACACATATAAGACATCTGACTGTCTTTGTCTCAGTGAACGTCTACACTAGTGGACATACAGCAGATCAACTGGCTGGCTGAGGCAAACAACCACAAGGCGGTCATTCTAGTTCCTCTGTTCCTCTCCCTCGTTTTCCTCCCTCTTCTCCTCCTGTTTCGTCTCCTCTACCTCCCTCCTCCATCCTTCCTCCCTCTCTCACCTCCTCTATTTCTTTGTGGTGTCTTGCTGGACTTATTCCTCGGCTCAAGGGCTTAGGTGTTAATCCCTCACAGTTTTCATCACTTAGAGCACCAATCAAAAAGGGCTTAGCCTGTGTAATCTGCCAGACTATTGTCGCCTCTCGCTCCTCCTTTGCTCCTGCTCCTCTCCTCATCCTCCTCCACCCTCACCCTCCACCTTCAAAATCTTCCCAGCCTGATCTCTCCTCTTTTAGAAACAAAGTTCAACACAGATAGAAATAAAGCTCTCATGATGTGGGTAAAGAGCTATAAATGAGAGATAAGGCAAAATGTATTTATGAGAAAAAGCTGGTGACAGACATGATTTAGCGGTTTGGGTTCATCTGAGGCCACCGCAGGCTGGATGAGGTGAGGGGATGAGGTTGGATGGTTGGGCTCGGTGAAACCAGATCTGCCAGCAGGTTTGCCGCTGGCACTGAACATGCTGCCTCGGGGTGATTACATTCACCTGTTATTATTTTAGGATCTGTGCCTCTGAATGGCTGCACCACACCTGGGCAGGAGCTCAGGTATCCAGGTTTTAATCACAGGGATTCAGCAGACACTCTCTACCAGACCTGTTTGTTTGTGGTGACTATGGGACCAACACAGTCATACAGCATTGATAATAATTATTGAAATCAAATTCTTGAAACCAGCCTGCTGCCAGCTTTAGGTTTGTTTTCACTCAGTTTGTAGATCCACTTGCAGGCTTGGAGTGCAAAGCATGTTGTAATGAGAAGATATAAATCAGGCTGAAAGGAGGACAACAGGCTGCTATCACCTCTCTGCTCTTGGCAGGATCAAGAAATGACTTCGAACTACAAGGTCCAAAAGTAGAACATGTGCTTTTAATGAGGCTTCCCTGAAACTTTGCCTTTTGCTCCCCCCTCTACTTTCCATCTTTACCTTTCTTTCCCTTCCATTTTACAGAGACATTAAGTCACCCCCACCTCCCACAGTGTTGTTTTCACTGCTAGCACTGTTAGCACCATTAGCCATGGGCTGTCACCATGTTGAGAGCCATACAGAAGCAATAGATATGCTCCCAATCTCACATTTAGTACCTTTAATGATGATATGAGCAGATATTGTCGGGAAACAAATGAAAAAACTTTGTCAGTTTTGCAGATACATGCAGTATTAACATTGTTGATGACAGATATAAAGAGGTGACAGTCACTCTCCCTCCGTCAGTAGATCTGTCAGCGATAGTCTGTCTGTCCTCTTTCCTCCCTCCCAGCAGCCAGACTCCATTAGTTCCAGGTAACTAGCGTATCATGGGATGAGACAGCGGGATCCATGTGAGCTAAACCTCCAAAGACTGATCCACGCTGGCTGCTGGAGCCCTGTTTAACAAGCATGACACTGAACGCACCTTCCAGCTCACTCACTCCACGATGAAACACTGCACCTTATTTGGAGGAAAGACAAAAGGACACAGAAGGAAATTAAAACGTAAAATCACAGTGAACATCAGCAAAGTGCACGTTACATGACCTTTGGTGCTCCTGTTAACGTGTCTGTCTTCACGAGTTCAGCTAGCAGGTGTAAATGTAGAGAGAAATATACTGACAGCTTCCACACTGTCAGAGCACTGTCTGTCAAACCGAGCTGCAATGCAAATCAGGTGAAGTCAGGGCGACAGACTTTGACACCTACTTGCTCTCGCTGACAGCTCTTCTGTTGTTCACTCTCACCGTTATCGTCTTCTCCACCCAGATATCGACGAGTGCCAGGAGAACAACGGAGGCTGTGATCACTTCTGCCGGAACACGGTGGGCTCCTTCGAATGCAGCTGCCAGAAAGGCCACAAGCTGCTCACTGATGAGCGGACATGCCAAGGTCAGTGACTGACAGCTGTCAATCACAGACTGGGTGTAAATATACTCTATTATACTACAACCGTCTCTTTGGTTTTTACCTGACAAAACTTCCCTGACACACTAATAATGCTGTTATCCAACTTGGAGCGTTCAACTATGACTCCAGTCAATTTTGTCCACTTCAGTAGCACTTACACTAAACTTATCCAAGAGATCCAAAATGTAAAAAGTGCTGACTTCCTCAGCTGGGTGTGTAGTGTACATGCAACCTCCATGTGATCAGCCGTTATGTCTGTACAACCAAAGGCGGATTCCTGGTTACAAGTCGCAGCAGGCGAGACGGGAGGGCAGACAAACACTAAATGATTTTTAATAACAACAAACCCCTGAGGTGCTTCTGTCCCCGGCCCAAAACTAACAATGGCATGTACGCGTTGGTTTAACTGCGCTGTTCGGCAGGGTTTGAAGCCTTTTATTACGGTGCTGAGTGTTGTTAGCCACATCATAGCTTCAGTGCCTATTTCTGACACACCTTTGCCACTGTACCCTGCCCGCCAGCTGCCTGGGTTGTCCTATCCACCGACATCTGCACTGTTCAGCTTCAACGTGACCTCAAAATGAAATATAACCTTTCGCTTGCCAGTTCTTTCTGTGCCACTGAGCTTTTCCAGAGAAAATAGCTCCTAGTGATGCACTACATGCCAGTGTTAGAGCATTTGCCAGGACTGGCTAAGAAACCAAAGCAGAAAGATTTAATCATTTGCCACAGTTGCATAAGCAATTTCCACAAGTTATTACTTCTGCTCTAACAGCACATAGTGATAGAGAGAACGTTGTCAGCAGTTAGATCAGTGTCAGCAATCACTGTCGAAACTCCTCATCACAGAAAAACAAGCCAAACCAACATTTATTTTATGTATGTTCCTTTTACATTCAGCAGCTGCTGGCGACTCCTGTGTGCCCAGATCAGTTTGTGTAAACTCTAGCTCCAAACAGCCGAGCTATTCCTAAGTCCTCACATGAACAGTCGCCTGGAATATTTACCAAGCCAACATCCAGGCCTTAACGACTTCCTCCACATGACAAACTCCATTATGACAGCTCGTATTTTTAGCCCCTGTAAAGCCCCACCGAACAGCTTGAAATAAACCAGGTGAGCTGAAAAACGCTGGCCTCCGTCCCTGATAGGTTAATAATATTTGGTGCTGGACAAGTATACATAAACACATGCACAGGTTGGCGTGCACACTCATACACACTCAGGCACTGAATAAGGGTAAATATGAACCTCCGTCCAGTGAAGTTTTTCCAGACTGGTTTATTAGAATGAGCTCTTGTCCTAGTTTAGTATTTGTTTACTATACTGTCCACTGTGATTAATGGGATGGCCTCTTTAGTCCGTGGTGAGCAGCCTGTGTTTGTCCATAAATGAGTCATTAAGATTACAATATCTATAAACCACTCATCCCTCTGACCTTTGCAATGGGACAAAACCTGTGAGCTCTCATTAGTCTGATTTAAACCATAACTGGATCAATACATAAGTCCATAAATGTGTGTAGAATCCACCCAGCACCATGGACAGGACGTCAGCAGGCTGTTCAGCAGGCTGTTCAGCAGGCTGTTCAGCAGGCTGTTCAGCAGGCTGTTCAGCAAACTACACTAAAGCCAGTCCTAAAATTAAATACAGAGCCTAATTGCAGATCAAATGTAGGTTGGAGGGTCTATATGATATATTGTCTGTGGTGGTTGGAATGGTATGTTGGATGTCTGCGTCCTTGTTTCCTGTCTTCACTGTTATGTCTGTGCTGATGTTGTAAATGGAGCTGCTGAGAAAAATGTCAGACTTGATCTGACAATAAAGTAATAATGCCTGACTTTCTCAGCGACAGCCCTGCACGTCCTGGCTCATGATTACGTGGGATATATGTGAATTACAGCGTTACTTTTAGTAGATATAAGTACGACCAGTGGATGAGAACAGCCTGCTGTATTGATGTGAATGGGAAAACCACTATGAGTGAATGAAATGTTTAGATTAGTCACTGTGATGACGTCTCTTACAGTCACTGTGTCCATTTCCTGTTAACAGCCCTCTCCAGTGTTTCTCACCAGTCTTTATCTCTTCGGTCTCCCTCAGACATTGACGAATGCTCCTTTGAGAGAACCTGCGACCACACCTGCATCAACTACCCCGGCAGCTTTGAGTGCCTGTGCAACAAGGGATACATCCTGTACGGCCTCACTCACTGCGGAGGTGAGACCGGGCTCAGATCTATCGCACAGCCGCTCGCTGTTTGACGCAGCTGAAGTGTGTGTGTGTGTGACAGAGCACATCAAATGTGTGTGCGTCTGAAAGGGAAATGCTTTTCAGAGTGTGAAGGTGAGGGGTCACTGAGCGTGTGCAGACGGCTGCCGCTGAAAGCACTCTCACACCTCAGTTCCTCTGAATAGCTTCTCCAGGCTTTTAGGTGTACAGTGTGATTGTGTGCCTATACAGTGTGAGTCTGTGTGCGTGTTGTCAGTGTGTGTTGGCTTGTCTGCTTGTCACACACCTGTAGTTCAGTATAATTCTGACTGTCCTGTTGTTGGACTGACTGACGTCACTGAGAGAAAGGTGGAGTGAGCATGATCACATATCCGTATCAACAGAGAGTTGCCAGTTTATTAGGTACACCCAGCTGAAAGTAATGCAGTCCAACAGTCCTGTAATAAATCCTCCCTCTATGAAGGTTTGTGTGGGGCAGCTGAAAATAAATATTCACAACAATTGTGCATTTTGCAATAAAAGCAACATATTTGGCACAGATGTAGGTTTATATGTTATGAACACATATAGATATCAGGACATTGCAGATTTGGCCCCTGAGGGCCGTGGCAGCCATTTTTCAGAACGGCTCTAAATATTCCTAAATGTAGTAGAAACCAAGGTGTGTTCCAGCTGATTAGATCAGATGTCAGATGACACGTTTTTTCCCCTCTTTATTTTTTAAAAGCTTTTAACCTGAGAAAAATATAAAATAAAAGGAGCCTGATCTCTTCAGGGCCACGTAACCCCTTTACCTTCATGATGGAAGGAGCAATACACCCGTGGAATCAACAGCAGAGACATTGCTGGATAAATTTCTACAGAATATCTTAACATACTGTATAAACCAAATTTTTATTGCAAAATCTACAGTTGTCATGAATATTTCGGCTTAGCTGCCCTGTTTTTATGCTGACTGGCTGCTACTGAGAGGCTGAGAAGTGATTGAGAAAGAAAATCTGGTGATCCGAATAGTTTCTCTCCTGAGTTTATGACTTAAGAACAGGTGAAAAATGGTTTTGCCAGGATAATCTTTGTAAGTTTTGTCATTTTTTCATCTGTGAACATGGCTGTCGCTCAGAGGCCATCCTCGCCATAATAACACTACTTTAAGAGCAACAGAAGTCAAGCTGGTGGTACCACAGTTTGGGACATTACACTCACATAGGAGCAGGCTCTCTCTAGAGCCAGGGTTTGGTTTGTCCATTCAGGGCTACTGTAGAAACGTGGCAGACTCCATGAGGAGGACCTGCTCCCTACGTAGATATGAAAGGCTCATTCTAAGCTTATGAAAACATAGTCATGAATATTTATGTTATATTCCATGTCTAATAGATCTCCCAAAACGCTACCCACTGTTCCCTTCAATAGTTCACAGTTTTTAAACGTTTAGCTTTGAGTGCATGCTCTGAGCACTGCCAGCTGAGATGTCAGTGTACCAGTGATGACCGTGCTGTGTATGGACCACCCATGTTTGTTTGTGCCTATAATCCAGTACTTCTGCCCACCCTCCTGTCCTCTAACTGCCACTCTTACTGACTGTAACGCCGTGTGGTTGTGCCTCAGACATCGATGAGTGCAGCATCAGCAACGGGAGCTGTGAGTACGGCTGCGTTAACACCCAGGGCGGCTACGAGTGTGTGTGTCCACCTGGACAGAAGCTCCACTGGAACAAGAAGGACTGCATCGGTAAGCACCGACTCCAGGTGTGTGTGTGTCCAGGTGGTTGTCATGGTGATGTGACTCTGTGTGTTCCTCAGAGGCGGTGAAGTGTCTGCCCAATGGGAAGCCAGCACCCCGAGCCCAGCTGACGTGCACCAAGAGTGGGGGGGCAGAGGTCTGCTCGCTGTCCTGCCCGTCCAACGCCCTCTTCCTCGCAGGTACACACACACACACACACACACACACACACACACACACACACACACACACACATTAATCAAGGATATTTCTATATTTTTATATATAATATAACAGCCAACAACAATCATCCCAGTTCAGTCATTCCTCCTCTGTACTATCTTTGCTGGCCTAATAAAAAAAGTTAGAGTTATTTTAAAGTTTTTCTCTCATCTTAGCAAATATTTTTCTGTTTCCTCTTTTTTGCTAATATCAAACTATTAGGTTATATAGGTACATTAGACCCTGGCATACTTTCCCTACATCAGAACGTTACCGTCCACCTAAAATGCTCTAAACAATTCAAATAACTGAATATAAGATAAATGAAGTGCCTGTTACAGTACCTGGAGCTCATGGTGACATCTTCACTAGAGCTGCAACAATGAATCAATTGTTTGTCAACTATTACATTAATCACCAACTATTCTAATACTTGATTTATTAATTAAATGAATATTTTTTCAAGAAAAAGTCAAATTTTCAAGTTCCAGCACCTTAAATGTGAATGTATTGTTATAATATAATATTGTTTTTTTCCTTTCTTGCTGTCTTGTCCATTTTTCTCCTTTTATTTTCACATCAGGGACCTGGATGTTTACATCCTTTAAGGATGGGATGGGTTACATCTGCAGTATGTATGTGGAGTTTGTTTGCTGGAGGCTGTCTGGTGTAAGAGAGGTTACTTAAGATGGGGAAAAATGACACTTACCTCTATGTGACATTACTCTTTATCCATGTAACTTTATTTCACTAGAAATATATTGCAATTTATATTGTGACAAAAGTGAGGGCTGATGAAAGTCCCCCTGTAAATGGCTGTAAATGCCCCTACAGGCAGCTGCAGCGTTCCAGCTGCCGAGCTGCACACGCTGCTTCCCTCTGGTGGTGGCAGCTCACCGTTGCCGCTCTCTGATCGTCTGACCATCCTTTCCTCTGGATGCCACCGATGCTTGACGAAGGTGCTCTCTCTTTATTGCTGTGTTGGTTGCCTCCTCGGGGGGCTCTCCACTCAGACTGATGTGTTTTTCTCCCTGCGAGGTCGTCTTGCTTCGGTCTGGCACCCCGGCCTCTCCTCCTGCCATAGTACTTAACGCCCGTCTGAATTGATTACGCTCTTTGATCAGGCCTTTTTTTCCACGGCGAGGCCCTCGCTCCGTTTAACTTGGCCGCCGTGGTGTGAGAATGATGGATAGCTCTCAGGCATGAAGTGAAATATTTGTTTTTCTGTCTTTTAGGAGAGCGTCTTAAGTTTAGGGAGAGAGCCATGCAAATTCCTGTGGCTTAATGTAGCCTGGGCTCTTATTTAATCATCTCTCTTTTATGACCTCTGGCGGCTTCACCCCTCATTTCTTACTCAAAATGTGTGTTTGTGTGCATCAGAATTCATAGATCATTCATTTAGAGCTTTCTCAATAAAGGCTGAAGGCCACATGACAGCAGAGTTTCCTCTGGAGGACTGCGTTCATAAAATTCCTCTTAGTCCTCAGAAGTGTGCGTGGCACAGCTCGCCGCCAAGTGAAACACTTTCATACCATCCCCATGATCGCACCAGCCTCCCTTATCGCTCACTACTGGGTCTGATTTCTGTTTTTTCACTGTGTGTGTTTCTACCAGACTCGGAGAACAGCTACACACTGAGCTGTGGAGTGCCCGTCCAGCCTGGTAAAGCTCCTCAGAAGAGGAACGCCACCGCCGCCTTACCCACCTGTGCCGGTACAGTAGGCCTGAACTATCACTCAGAATATTCCTCATAAAATGATGATATTATAATCTTGAACATAATCTGATAAGTAAGACATTAGGAGGTAATAAACATGTTCAAGGTAAACAGCGGCGATATGGAAGTTATACTAATCTTAAAGGGGCTCTATGTAAGTATCAGAAATTGCTCAGCTGCTCAGTGAACAGCAGTCGGTGTCCTGGTGCTTCTGCTTCTGCTTGTGCCACGTAGACACGAAGGACCATCGGTCCAAACAGTGAGGCGACACACAAGACCGAATATGACTGACAGGCATCCTGCTGATTAATATTAGCAACCAGCCAGCTAAAACCACAATATTGCTATATGTGTCACCTGCTTGGCAATAATGTTAACTTACCAAACCAAGGTTCCCTCCATGAGTCGATCCTAGCGGTAACTTTTCCTGCTTCAGCCTCCTGACGCCGTCGTTCTGGCCTCCTGGGCCTCAGTCGATAACGGTACTCGCCCCAGAATCAAACTTCACTCCAGACACAGGAAACCTCTGATGGTCTGCAGCATTTATTTCTGCAGCATCAGCTGAACATTCACTGATGTTCTCAGAGCTGAACTAACTCTCTTCTGCTCCACTGCTCACTCGTTTCTCTGCTCACTCTCACTCTCTCTCTCTCTCATATCATCACTCTCTTCTCACATGCACACACTCTTACAACACCAGTTTTCCCCTGACGTCAGTCATATTGCTGTTTTGTAAGACGGGCTTCACTAGATATACAGCTAGTGTTTTGTAGTGTTGGAGTCTGAGAGGTGGTGGAGGCTGGTCGCTGGCTGGTCGCTGGCTGGTCGCTGGCTGGTCGCTGGCTGGTCGCTGGCTGGTCGCTGGCTGGTCGCTGGCTGGTCGCTGGCTGGTCGCTGGCTGGTCGCTGGCGGACTCCTTTTCTAACTGAACGTTAGCTAAGGCTAAGGTACTTGTGGGCAAGCATGGCATCACATCTGTTGGATTTTCCCAGACGAACAGACCTGGTTCTTCACCTTAAAAGCAGTCTAGTGACCATAAAGTTTCTCATTTTTTTTTTCCTCAGGTGTTATTTTCGAGGTTAGGTTACAACCGGTTCACACATTGACAATTAAAAACGTTTAAAACATGTTGATACGTACAAATCACATAGTTTCTGCGGTGATTTTACTGTTCTTTGTTGGTTTGATGAGCACAAACCTGAACGTGCCTCCACTATGTTTATTTTCTATCTAATAATCATTCTTTCAGTAGTCATATTCTGTATGTGATGCAGGGTCCTTGTTTCCACCACAATCTGACACACCCAGCGAGTCCGGCTGCAATCAGAGCCGGCTGGGCACTAACACAATACAGCCATATTCAGACAGACAGGATGGAAAAATGATGTGTTTTTAAAAATTAAAACATGTAAACATGTTCTAGTAGAAACCTAAAATACAAATATAAACCAGAAAATGAGCAGGATATGTCCCCTTTCATGGCAAATAAAGTTTCATCTGAAAACAGACCAAATTCAGATTAACGGGGCAGAAAATGTTCTGTGGCATAATTACTAGGATGAAAATATTACATACTGTAAACACCTGTGATTTATGCTAACAGTCTGTGTGCTGTGTATTGATAAAGACACGCTGGCCCTACCCATCAAACAGAAGGCCAGGTTTAAGATCAAAGATGCCAAATGTCACCTGAGGCCCCGCAGCAAGGAGAAACACAGAGATTCGTCCAGGCAGAACCTGCCAGGTAAACACTTCGTACTGGGTCAGCAAGTACACACCATCTATGATCTGTACTTTAACTGAAAGCTACTTATCTGTAGTGCTTAAATATATTAGTAGGTTACGTTATGAGGCGTCTCCTCCTCATTCTTCCTCTCTGTTTTTAACCCCTGGAAGGAGGCCAGTTCCCCTGCACCGACGACTGCCAGGTCACTTTTGTCAACCTGAAGTGCGACTCGTCTAAGAAGCGCCGACGGGGACGCAAATCTCCTTCGAAAGAGGTTTCCCACATCACAGCAGAGTTTGAGATGGAGATGAAGGAGGAAGAAGCCTCAGGTGGGATGGTGAAAACCTACCTGTTACTGCAAAAACACAGAGGTTACCAGTGGTGGAAAGTACATAACAGTAGTTTTATTCAAGTACTCTTCTTATTTTGACATGCATGTACTTTAACTCGAGTATTTCTATTTTCTACTTCTTTATACTTCTACTTCATTTCATCTCAGAGGGAATATTGTACTTTTTACTTGTAATGTACACAGCAGTCTACAAATTATCTAAACTTGGTCCCACACTGACAAACTACAGTATTAAAATACTCTAACATATATTCATTAATGCTAAAATCAGGACATAATAATCTATAATAACAGAACACTGTGAAAGGAGACTTTTACTTTTGATACTTCAAGTACATTTGGCTGATAATACTTTAAGTATCATTTTCAATTCAGGACATTAACATGTAAGTACTGGAGTACTTTTTGTACCGATCGGACTACTTCTTCCACCACTGGAGGTAGTATATATTTCATATAAATCAATATGAATTCATACCTGATACAGAAAGTCTCTTGTGGTACAAACCATATACAGAATAAGATATGATGGACATAAACAAGAGATATTATAGAATATGGACTGTTGGAACATACTGGCAGCAGGAAAGCATTCAGACAGAAAAGAATCAATCTGTACGGAGAGGATCTATTGATCCGTTTTCTAAGTCTGATCTAAACAGATTTCAGAGTTTATGATCAGAACAGGTGAAAGAAGGTTTCTAATAACGTTTTTCTTCCATTAACACAGGATCAGCAGATTTCTTTTTTCACCTGCCCCTCAGAGCTTCTATAAATTTGTCTTTTTATTGGTTTGTTGCTGATGATCAGATGCGTGTAACGTGGACTGTGTGCGGGAGAGGATGAAGCAGAAGCTGCAGAGCGCCATGCGGACGCTCAGGAAGTCCATCAACAAGCAGCAGTTCTACATCCAGTTCTCTGGGACGGAGTACGAGGTGGCCCAGAAACCGTCCCGGCAGCCCGACGGAGCAGAGGCCTGCAGCACTGGACAAGTCCTGCGAGACGGGAAGTGTGGTAAGTCAGGGGCTTTACGAGTTGGTGTCATGATGGTGCTTCCCTGTTCCTGGATGAGGAAGATCTCCTCGGCTGTCTTCCTCCCCAGTGAGCTGTGGTGTGGGGACGTTCTACAGCGGGGAGCAGGAGCAGTGTGTCCAGTGTCCTCCAGGAACCTACCAGGACACCGTGGGTCAGCTGTCCTGTGAGCCGTGTCCCAGCACCGAAGGGCAGGGCATCGCCGGTGCCAAGAATGTGTCCCAGTGTGGAGGTAACCCACCATCCCATCATCATATCAGAGCTGTCATTCTTCCTCCAGCTGGACTGGAACAACTGCTGTATTCAGCTGCTCCATTCAGCCCACAGCTCTTTAGAGCACCTTAGATAGACAGTTTTGTTTTCCTCTTTTATCTTTCCTGGAGGTTTGGACATTTAAGTGCAGTCGTAGTGCTGCAGGTATAAATGTGTTGGGTTGGCACCACCTAGTGGTCATTTGTGCAAAGTGAACAGCTACAATCAGACTCTCACACTGAGTCATTTGTATAGAGGTGATTTTCTTTTGTCCTTCCCTCAGGTCAGTGTCCAGCAGGTCACTTCTCGGCTGACGGGTTCCGACCATGCCAGCCCTGTCAGCTGGGCTCCTACCAGCCAGAACCGGGCCGTGTCCTCTGCTTCCTCTGTGGAGGAGGCCTCATGACCAAGTATGAAGGCTCGATGTCCTTCAGGGACTGTGAGGCCAAAGGTGAGGCTTTGTGTCTGTGTGTCAGTGTGCATCTCTATGTGTCTACCGTATGTATTTCTTCAGCTACTATGCACGTCATCTAATCAGCACTGTGACATATAAAGCATAGAAACTGACTGCTGCTTCTCCATGTGTAGCTTTGTCTCTGGGGACAGAGAGCAGACTTGTCCCAGACCACCTGAGCAGTCTGGATGGAAATACACCATTTATATATTCATTTATTTATTTTCTAAACCAACAGTAGTATTTTGAAATAATTCTTTGACAGACAGGAAGCCAATGTAAAGTCCTCAGAACTGGAGTCATGTAACCATAAAGCAGGGGGTGATTCAAGACGTGGCTACCTTGTGATTGACAGGTCGCTACCATGGCGTTGTCCGTGTTTTGGTCTTTGAAACTGAACCCTTTCACAGTTTTCAGTTTATTAAAGTTGATTATGACATTTTTGGTTGCCTGAAACCATCTTACTCTGCATTCGGTTGTACTTGGCTCCACCCTCTCGTGTCACTTCTGGTTGCAAAAAAATAAGATGGCGACGGCCAAAATGACTCGCAGCTTTAGCCCACAAATCAGTGGGTGACATCATGGTGACTACATCCATTTCTTATAGAGTCTGTGGGATTACCATGAAACTTGGTTCAATTCATGTTCGCGTCAGAATAACTCAGGTGATCCTCTGATTTTTCATCCAGTGCCGTCATCAGGTCAACGTTTCAATGTGTCCAATACTTTGGTTCATGACAAAACATTTAATATAAAACACAGCCTGAGCTATACTTTGTGTTTAGAGCTAATTAGCTTATGTTACCATGCTAACACACTGAACTAAGATGGTGAACATTAAAGCCTGCAGATCATCATTGTGAGCATGTTAGCATGAAGCTGCTGCAGCATGCTGTACAGCCTCACAGGGTATGACGCCTGTTTAATATTCTATAGGCTGCTCAGCTTTCTCCTCCTCTGTAATTGGAGCTTTTTATCTGCCACTTTAAAGCTGTGTATGTGAATACTGGCATTTGCAATGACACAAGCCATTTGTCAGCAGTTTCATTGTTAATGTCATCATAACGTAGATGTGCATGAGATGGCAATTTGCTCATGTAGATGATAAATTCATCTATACAGGGTTTAGTGCTTTGTTCATGTGCTTGCTTTGTAAACTAGACATGGATAATATCACTGCGGTGTGATGTGTCTTGTAGATGGCCTGCTGTTTATCCTCATTCATCGTGTACTGTGTGTGTTCCTCCTCAGTGCACTGTGCTCCTGGACATTACTACAACTCCAGCACCCACCGCTGTATCCGCTGCCCGGCAGGAACCTACCAGTCGGAGTTTGGGCAGAACTACTGCATCACCTGCCCGGGGAACACCACCACCGACTTCGACGGTGCCACCAACGTCTCCCACTGCAAAAGTAAAGCTGCTCAACATTTACATCCACCCTGCTTCAAAGTGTTTACCTGATCCAGAGTGACTGATCGTGAGTGTTTTGTTGTAGCTGTATTGAAAGGAGTTGCTCAGTGTTTCTGTCATTTTGCCCTCAGACCAGCTGTGTGGAGGCGAGCTGGGAGAATACACAGGCTACATTGAGTCTCCCAACTACCCCGGAGATTACCCATCCAACGTGGACTGTGTCTGGACCATCAACCCACCACACAAAAGGAGGATTCTCATCGTGGTACCAGAGATCTTCCTCCCCATCGAGGATGAGTGTGGAGACGTGCTAGTCATGAGGAAGAGTGGTAAAAAATATTAATTCAGATCATTTCTACCAGAACAGAACTGATGGGACAGATTTGTGTTTTTTAATGTTGATAGTCTGCAAATCTCAAAATGTGAGCGTTAACACTTGGACCGCCGTAGCCTCCGCTATGAAACGCTGTGTTTCCAAACTTTGAATTATTCAGTCACTGTGTATGATCCTGCCCTGACCTTTCCTGGATCTATTCTGCACACCTGTGTTATTCATACTGTTTGAATAACATTTAGAAAACCAAATGGATGTGTTTTCAATGGTCCATGTTCATGACAAGAGCCCCTTTTAATCACCAGGAGTAGCGCCGATTAATGTTCGTCCTCCGACTCTCCTCTGACAGCTGAATTAAAGCTTAATGGCCGTATAAGCACACTGAGACAATGAATGGGATATAGAAATTAATTTTCAGGCCAATATTTGCTCACATGCACTTATGATCACTTATAATCACACTAAGGTATGTAGGCTCACAGTATTCACCGTATTATACGTGTAAAATATCAGAAATGAAAGCTTTTTATCAAACCATAAAAGTTGTGTCCTGTGTGTGGGCTGCATGCATATATAATTAGGACTTTACTGAATTTTTTTCTAAAATAGATGTGATATGACAATAGCACATTTTAAGAGCTCTGACTGTTAGATAAGCTGCGTACGGTGTGTGGGGGCAGCGTATCATCTGCAGAACAGCCTGAGTCATATCACCAGAGAGATGGAGACTGATGAGCGTTAATGGCCGATCAGCACAAACAAAAGCATACAGACGCTCTTTGGTGTGCGATCTGGAGAAAATAGTACCCCCATAGAGCGTGGCGGCCTTAGTGTTAATGTCCATTGCCAGGTTTTGCTTGAATGTCACCCTCTGCCTGTACATGTATGGGGTATTTTAGCTCTTTGTTTCCTCTGCTACACATGATCGACCATGCAAAAATAACACTAAAGATGCTCTCACAACACACACTCGAGGATTGCAGAATAGATTATGCTGTGACAAGATCTGAACCGAACCAGTTTGATTTAAAAGTCATTTCAAACCATTCAGCAAAACAGTCCCAACGAAATGTCAACTTGTCTTCTGGAGCTTTGGGTCCACCACGTGGCCGTCAGCAGATAGAGTTTGCTTAGATGTCATGAGACTGTAGATTGTGAGCACCTCCAGATTTGAGATTCAATATCTTGCTCAAGGACACTTTGACATGTGGACTGGAGGAGCCAGGGATCAGACCACTGACCTTCTGACTGGTGGGCGATTGACTCACCAACCCAGAACACAGGACCTTCTTCCTGGGTTTACTGTCTTGCTCCCAGACCTAACCAACAAGAGGACTGACTGTTCTCACGTGGTTTGATGCATTTTGGTTTGAAAAGAAACTGAACCTAGTGGAAAACCAGAGCAAAGGAATTATAGCTTTTAAAATCTAATCAAAAACCAAGGCTGTGGTGAGGTACCGTTCTAACGTGTTTGTACCATTCCTCAGCCCTTCCCACCTCCATCACCACCTATGAGACATGTCAGACCTATGAGCGGCCCATCGCCTTCACCTCTCGCTCTCGCAAGCTCTGGATTCAGTTTAAGTCCAACGAGGGCAACAGTGGAAAAGGCTTCCAGGTCCCATACGTCACCTACGATGGTGAGTCAGCTGAGTTACGTCTAATCTCACCTACAGGCTGCCACGAGTCACTTCCTGATCATTTAGAAACGATGAATTCCCTTGTGAATCATATTTGTTCATCTACCTTCAGTCTAAATCCTCTATCATTGAACTGTTCTGTTCCAGAGGACTACCAGCAGCTGATAGAGGACATAGTGCGAGACGGCAGGCTCTACGCCTCCGAGAACCACCAGGAGATACTGAAGGTATTGACGGATCCAGTTCATTCTTTGATTCTTTGATTGTGAGGGAATGAGATTCACCTCACCTGATATGGTCCATCCAGGGGGATGACTCTGTCTGCGTGTCCTCCCCACAGGACAAGAAGCTGATAAAGGCCCTGTTCGACGTGCTGGCCCATCCCCAGAACTACTTCAGGTACACGGCACAGGAGTCCAAAGAGATGTTCCCTCGCTCCTTCATCAAGCTGCTGCGCTCCAAAGTCACCAGGTTCCTAAGGCCGTACAAATAGGCGGGGCCTCTCCGCTGTCCTGTTAAAGACCCCCGTCATCCTGCGTCATTCCAAATCCAGCAACTAAATATAACCCCTCCCCGCCTGCTCCTCCCCTGCCCTGGTCAATACATTGGTGTAAACGTTCCATGACTAAACATCTTCATTTCCTCTATTTGTCCTCAACCCTGTTCTGTCACATGATGCCTTTCCTCATCTTTGACCACTTTAATTAGTAACACATCGTTAACTGACCCCCTTCCCTCCAGTTAGTGCAGCACTTTGTTTTCCCGGTCTAGACCTCTGAATCCACCCCCCCGAGTTCACCGCTTCGTCTGAAGGTTTCTCAGTTAAAAAGCATTCGAGCCGATGAGAGCCGCAGGAGGACCAACTGTGTGGTCAAACCATTGTCAAGCTTCGTCAAGCTGTGCACCGTAGACAGCATGGCCCCCCCGCACAGAAACCAGTTAGAGTGGAGGCAGTCAGGCTGATGGTGGAAACAGAGAGCAACGTACTGACAGTTCTGTCAAATATCAAGCAAACTTTCTGTGTAAGGTTTAACCGATGTGTGTTTTTGCAGGCCAGTATTATTATTTTTATCACATAGCTGAAGATTCCTGAGATACAGTATATATTATGTGTATATATTGTCTCTTTAAATTTGACCATTTTATACCACACATGAACAAGTATTGAGGGTTTTTTCTCAGTTTGGTATGGTATCATTTAGCAGCTTTTAAGGCGGGCGGCTCACACCACCTGTATGCAGGATTGGTGGTGCAGGTTCTAACTGAATATTCAATACTGAATTTTTCAACAAATCAAAAGAATATAATATCTGGAGGACTTAAGAGACGGTCAGACTCAACAAGGCAAACCCTCACATCCTTTGTCTAGGGTCTGTATTTTAATTATTGTCACTGAGGAGAACATCATGAATATTCATGCAGTTAAATCAGCTGAAAGGAAACCTGTATATTATGTGTAATAGTGGTTAAAATGTACTAATACATTTGTTGGCAAATGTATAAGTAAAGGCAAAACAAGCTGCTCCAGCAGACTGAGACCACTCTCATGTCTGTGTGGTAAATATGAGGCAACAGCCATCTTAGCTTAGCATAAGGCCTGCGAATTGGTGAACAGCTAGCCTGACTGTCCAAAGGTGACCAATTGGCCGTCGCCATCTTCTTTTTTTGGAACTAGAAGTGACCATATTTGGATGGAGGGTGGAGCTGAGGAAGAGCAAGCTATTGTTAGCTAACGCTAGCTAGCTTGGTTCGCAAGGTGCATCCATAATTTGCCGTGGTAGCAATGCCATGGTATGCTGTAATAGACACACCATGGTAGCGACCCAGTGGTAGCACCGCTGTGGTACAGATGCTGTGGTAGCGATGCTGTAGTGGCGACATCGTGGTGGCGATGCCGTGGGCTGTGGTGGTGACACCATAGTAGTGACACCATGGTAGCAACGCGGTGGTAGTGACACCGTGGTTGTGACACCGAGGCACAGATTGTGTGGTAGCGATGCCGTGGTTGAGATGCCATCGTCAAAATTAGATTTGCCCTGAAGCATCCCCCGCTTTATGGTCTATTTGACTCTAAATGGGACCATAATTTAATAAATGAACATCTTGCAGTATTGAAGAAGACTTGAAAGCAGTTGGTTTATTGTACCTTCAGGCAGAGCCAGGCTAGCTGTTTCCCCGTATTTCCAGGTTTTTTGCTAAGCTAAGCTAACCAGCTGCTGGCTGTAGTTTCAGATATACTGGACATCTAACATCTAACTCTCAGCATGAAAGATAATTTCCCAAAATATCGGACTATTCCATTAAAAATAGTGTATTAGCAATCTGTAGAGCATGAAAAGTCATCAGTAACTATTATTAAGCATTTCGTAAGTCATTTAAATACATATATCATAAAGTGGTACTCCCAGTATTTAGTAAATGGCCAGTATCAGCAAACCAATGTATCGGTCAAACCCTATTTCTGTATACCATACTCTATCTTCTTCTGTCCCAACCATTCCCGCTCCCTCCTTACCCCCCCCCCCATTTATTTTGCTCTGCTTTGTTTTCTGTGTTGTTGTTGTTGTTGTTTTTGTAATATTTATACTGAACATGTCAGAACTTGCAGAAGCCACATCACAGATGTACACCGCACATCCAGATGTGTAAGACGTGTGTGTTTGTGTGGACACACACAGATGTACATGCGTGATGTGTTGAGACGTACGGCCCACACAGTGTACATGGATGTATTCTGAATTGGATTTTATTTCACTGGCCCCGATGTGCACGAGACAGAGATGAGAAACAACTGGTGCACTTAAAACTTATGCTAACATGGAAAATGATTTGAAATGTTGAAGTGGGGAAACCATCCCACCTTTAGTGGATGCTTTATCCATTTGAGCACAGCGAAAGATTAAACGGGGTGAATCAGAAAGTCTATATTGTAATTTTTTTAAAATAAAAAAAGATATATAACAAGATGAGATAAACTACCTGCAAGTAACAGATTGTTACTTTAGAGAGAAATGTATGTGATGTAACTAATATTTGGAACTTTAATTGCACTTGAATTTTATATTTTAAACTGTAGGAAAAAAAAAGTTACGTATAAGTTACGTATTTGTTACCTTTTTTTGTGTTGTTTTGAAATGTGCCACATGTGGCGGCGATGAGGGAAAGACGGCCGTGCGTCCTGTTATCGGCCACGCTGGAGCTCGCAGTGACCCAGAATCTCACTTAAAGTCGCTTCACACACTTTAACACACACAGCAACAGCATACATACAGGCTGCAGCTTCAGCATCTTCTACGTTAAACTAGTGTGCACAGTGAAAATACAGTGGAAACATCAGAGCACTCAAACCAGCCCAGCCGCACAGCAGTCAGTCAAAATGTAATCACAAAATTTAATGTATTGATTTGTGTATATTGACATGAATTTCACATTTTTCACATAATGGTCAGCACAAAATCAATTCATATGTAATCCACGTTACTTGTGAAGCGATAATTAATAAAAAGCGGTGAACACCACATAGGGAAGAGGAAGGTCAGAAATGCTGGTATTTCACCCAGGAGACTGGTGATCACGTCCTGTGTGAAACCAGAAGTCGCAGCTGATTTGTTTGTGACTTCTGTACTTAAGTTGCAACACTTTTAGTGTTACTTTAACCCAAACTGCTATCTTTTCCAAAACATAACTAAATAGTTTTTGTCTCATAATTTATGTACTGAAGTTATAGCACTTTCAGAGATATTTAACCCAAATCACAACCTTTTCCTAAACCCAGTGAGGTGGTTTTATTTTGAAAAGCCTGGAGTGGAAATTGACAGGTGCGTCACATGTTGCTGGAAATTTGTTGGAAAACATACAAAAAAAAAATTTGAAACTCATGTTAAGCATCACAAAAACAAACAGAGATTTTTGTCTATGTAGGTAAAACTAATAGGTTCAATTTTGGGACTATTTCAAAAACTTCACCTTCACCACTACAGTTTCTGTGTTTTCACTGGCCAGTCCTGCTTCATCCCACAGACATACGCTAAAGCTGCCAGAGAGAAGAAGCATCGTCATAAACGCTTCTTATATGATGGCACCACTTACATACTACGTACAGTATAGACCTCAGAACCTACTTCCCATATCTGCATTCACCCAGATGCAGTCTCTTTCCATTTAATAGGAAGTATAGTGTGTATACTATGCTTTTCTTCTATAACCCAACTAAATGTTTCTGTGTCATTCCCAATGGTACTAATATGTCTATAAAATCCTATACCATGTATTGAAGATGGGCTCTATATCTGCACAATGTGACTGGAGTTGGAGATCATGTGTGGTATGACTGGAGTGTTGGTCTGGAGGTGAATGTAGTGGCAGTGGGAGTAAGAGGCATCTCCTATCGCTGTGTCCGTAGCACTTGCAGCTTGTCAACTGTAAGCCGGTGAACTTTATCTGTGTTGTGTTGTTCACAAACCCTGATATATGATAACAGAAATGCACATGTGACATTCGTTATTGGTGTTAAAGCTCCTGTAGAAACGTAATGCCTGTTAACATGAAGAGGGAATGCTTGGTGTCTTTGTGCTGAGCACAAGGAGAGTCAGTGCTCATCTACAGCTTACTGAAGCTCACTGGTTATATATTAAAGGACCATACTGGAGGTTTTGACTGTTTTAGCCCATTAACTACAAATCAAGTCGATAATGTTACTCGCTCTTGTCACTGCTGCCACTCTCTCTCTCTCTCTCTCTCTCGCTTCACCACTCACTTCCTATGTACACACACTGTAAACACTGACTCCAAATGACCTCTGCTACTCTTTTAACAACTGGCTCTAGAGAGGGATGTTTGCATTTTCGCGTCGGCCATCATAGCTCTCCAACACGCCTGGGACACGGGAGAGGCTGCAGTCTAGATACCGTCAGATCCTACACACTGGTCCTTTAACTAAAGCCACATACATAAACTACGTAACAAACATAGCTATTATAATTCATGATCTTTTCTATGTAGTTTTGTTGCCAAAACAACAGTCTCTGCACTGCAGGGTCTTGCGTAGGCGCAGATCGCTTATGTTGTTGGACATTCGTAGGAAAACTCACAAAAAATGAGAAATAACTTTTCGTAAGATATTATATGAACTGGCGTACTGTATGAGGACACATTGAGTTATTTGACGTCTCAACAACAAAGCTCCTCAGTGCAGCATTTTCAGCATCTAAAGTGGGGTACACACTACCTGAAACCGTTCCGATCATCAGCAATGCCCTGATGTTTAAAGATTATCTTTCCAGATATTCCTGTAGTATGAGGTATGTTCAGTTTTTTTACATCCCCAAAACTACGCGGAAGTCCATCCTAACTGCGCCAATTTCAAATCGCCAATTTTAAACATTCAGTATTTTATGATCTGATTTCCTGTTGTCAGGGCCGGCTCTCGGTCTGTTGGTGCCCTAATGTGGAAGGCTGTCCGAGGCGACCGCCTAAATGACCTATACCTTAAGCTGGCCCTGCCTGTTGTGAGGGGGACAGCCGAGGACAGCCGAGGACAGCCGAGGACAGCCGAGGACACAAAATCACAAATCAATGCTCTCCACACGGAACAAAGCTGTTAAATTTATCATTACATGTCGTTGTGTGGGGTCTCACATTTTACTCATCTGTTAAGATTTGAAAAGGCCAACTTTAGATTTTCATGCTGCATTGCAATGAAACTAATAAAACAGGAACGTAGGAAATCAATCAAAAAATTAACTTTAACAGCAGTCTGCAGTTATATAAAGTATTTGGAATTAATGGGCTGAACCAATCAAAACTACAAGTATGGTCCTGCATGGCACTGAGCTGGTCAGTTAGGGACTTTTTTCCAAAATAAGATATTACAATGGAGAGAACCAGTAACAAAATGGAAAATCATTTTAAAGAGATATTTTACAGACTTTGGCTGATAATCACCCCCATAAAACAGATTTAAGTGTAAGCCCAAATGTCAGCGAGGTCACTGGATCATCAGATAATTAATCTGAATAATAAACGCAGACTGTCATGAGGTGTTGTTCCAGGCCTTGCCAAATAGCTGCCACACAGACAAGTTATGGTACGGCCTACTTCCTGTTTGAGGTGGGCGCTGTTCAATATGAGTGTTATGAAAAAAATGATATGAAATGCTCTAAAACTTAAAATTGACTGTTTTTTTTTTTTCTTCCTGAGAATGTATTCTGTTGTGAATGGTGGGTGCATGTGGTGTGCGTGTGTGTGTGTGTGTGTGTGTGTGCAGTAAGTGTGTGTGTGTCTGTGTGTGTGTGTGTGTGTGTGTGTGTGTAGTTGTTGTGCCGGACGCCTGTGATAGAGAAAGGTTGTGTGTTTGTACTTTAGTCTGATTTGTAGAGGAATAATTTTAACGTTTGTGTTAGTCGGTTGTACCCAAAGAGAGAAACTGTAACGCAGTGTTGTGCCATTGTTTGGTCCATGAAACTCCAGTACTGAACAGATGAAATAAAAGAGTAGCAGAAACCCACTGGGCTGGTCTCTTTTGTGTGTCCATGTAGATCGAGCGAGGCCCTCAGAGCGCCTCCTATCTGCTCATTATATCTCTTATCTTTCCTCAGATGTGGCTCTGCGTGCCGTCACACACAACCGGCCTGAAGTGTGCTTCCGGAAAATTAAGCTGACGCTGCTAATATCGGTCTTATCTTCAAGCGACGCAATCTGTCCGGCAGATCTGGATGCTACATCAGAAACGCTCATCATCCTCCACGCTGGGATAATTTTTTTCCCACTCACATTGTCTTTCTTTGTCTTAGAAGGGAAGGGGGAGTGCGATAACCCGTTTGAACTGTGCTGTCAGGACATCTACACTCTTCCTGTGCACGTTCACCTACTTTAGTGACGTTCACTAGTTTCCAGGAGTGGCTGAATCCTGCTGGTTGCTGCGAGGTGCTCACGCTGTCCTGAAGCAAATCATGGAACTGAATCTCTTGTTAGCAGACTGCAGGTCAGTGGAGACGGGAGTAAAAACAGCCCGTGGTGCCATGTCATTTTACACTCGTTGGCTACTTATTTGTATTTTCCTTCTTTACCAAACAAAAGAGCATAATTGGTATTGAGTATGCAGGGGATAGTAGCCAAATCGACCAATAACTAAAGAGCCAGGGGTGCTAGATATCTGTAACGACCTCAGACACAAGAACTGGGGACTTTCACAAAAGTATTTTAATAGCTCAATCTTTGATTAACAGATTAAAAGATGTTCTCTCAAGGATTACAAAGTTCAACATAAAATGCTCACTAGGAGGATAAAAAGTACAACACAAAATAATCTTAGTAAGAATCGAAACTACATCTTGAAACGTGGATCAAACCTGAAGAACAAGACAACCTGGCTTGGAACGCTGGACACGTGGACTGAACAAGACAAACTGGCACAAAACAAAGCGAGACGAGGACTATTGATCCAGGAAGTAGAGCAACACAGGTGGAACCAATCAGGGGCCAGGCTGACAATCACACTGGCGGGAAAATCACACGAAGGGAGGAAGTCAGGGTCTGAGATGAGAGGGAAAAGATGATTACAAAATAAAACAGGAAGTGCATGACAAGACTAGACGGGTGACTTTAACTTAAGATAAAGTGACTAAACATAAACCATGGACATGACATGAACAAACTAAAGCATGAAAAGAAACATGAAACATGAAATAATAATAACATGACTAGAACTAACAGACTTGACGAGACATTAGACTAGTGTGTGAAGGTTCTCATTGATCCAGGTCATATTCATTCTGGCAAAAATTGAATCGAAGGCAACTGGACTTAGATTTGTCCCTGAAGACGTTTCGCCCCTTATCCAAGTGGCTTCATCAGTTCGAACGCTGCAGTCTGACTAGTCGTCAGACGAGTGGGGACTAGTTGGATAAGGGGCGAAACGTCTTCAGGGACAAATCTAAGTCCAGTTGCCTTTGATTCAATTTTTGCCAGAATTAGACTAGTGGTTTTACATGTTGCTCATCATCCTTCAAGAAAACAACATAATAAGGTATTTATTGTTTCATTTATATTTATGAATAAAAGATTTTGATAGTATTTTATTTAAAGATATGCTCAACGACACATCTACAAATGATTTTATCCATCCATCGTCAACCACTCATCCCGTTAGGGGTCGCGGGGGCTGGAGCCGATCCCAGCTGGCATTGGGCGAAGGCGGGTTCACCTGGACAGGTCTCCAGTCCATCACAGGACACATAGAGACAGACAACATAGAGACAGACAACCATTCACAGTCACATTCACACCTACGGGACATTTAGAGTCATCAATTAGCCTAAACTGCATGTCTTTGGACTGTGGGAGGAAGCCGGAGTACCCGGAGAAAACCCACGCTAACACGGGGAGAACATGCAAAATCCACACAGAAGAGTCCCAAGCCGGAATCGAACCTGAGACCCTCTTGCTGTGAGGTGACAGTGCTAACCACTACACCACCGTGCAGCCCCAAATGATTTTATGTCTTTTTTATTTTCTGCGCTGAGTGATTGACTGTGAATATCATTTATAGATTAGTTCCAGTAGGCCATGTGGACATATCAACATGTCTTTGAAACAGGACAGTTATGGCTCTGTTATTATTCTGAGGATGCAGTGAGAGACCAGTTCGTCCTACCGGGGGTCAGCTGGGCTCATCTCTTATTAAGCAGTAAAAGACCAGACGTCTAATAATCAGTCACTGCCGGCTCTGCATGGGGATGAACTACTGTGTCACTAGAAGCCTGTCAGCTGTTGAATGTCACAGATCAGCATGACAAAATGAATTACATTGAATTGAATTGATTTATTGACTGCTCTGCAGGTGTCACTGTTGAAGCATTTTAATTAGGATTTATCACATAATGGATTTTTACCAGAGGAGAGAGACAAATATTGATAAATGCTACTGAGATTTGATAGAAGCTGCGGGTTCTCCACAGGGCAGCTCTTCAGTCAGACGTGTCCCAGGTGAGGGACTAACCTGGAGACCTGGAGATCATCAGATATCCTGAAACACAGACACACACCGTTCTGACAGCAGAGCTGAGGGACTGTAACTCCCATACAATGATCTGATAATCCCTCCCACTTCACAGTGATTGGTCAGGTGTGAGGATGCAGCTCTCCACTAGCTAAACATCGTCATTCAGACATCCAAGCTGACAAATCACTAAATATTTGAAAAAAAAAGAATAATAACAATACATAAATAAATCAGCTTTTGCTTTTTAAGCATTTCAAGCACAACTCCAGATAGCGCTGCTCACCACGGCTGCAGGATATCAGAATGAAGACTGTGGAGCTCAGACATTGTGTCCAGAATGGGGACACCGGACTGACGGGAGCTGCCTGTCCTGAGGGAGGTCGAAGTGAAGTGAAATCTGCTGATGCACTGAAGGAGGGTTCTGTGGTTCAGAACTGCTCTGAATGTAACCAGCATAACAGGCTGCAGCCTCTCTGCAGACAGAAGACAGGTTATAGTGGGACAGTGGACTGGTTGTAGTGGGACAGAGACAGTGGACTGGTTGTAGTGGGACAGAGACAGTGGACTGGTTGTAGTGGGACAGACAGTGGACTGGTTGTAGTGGGACAGAGACAGTGGACTGGTTGTAGTGGGACAGTGGACTGGTTGTAGTGGGACAGAGACAGTGGACTGGTTGTAGTGGGACAGACAGTGGACTGGTTATAGTGGGACAGTGGACTGGTTGTAGTGGGACAGAGACAGTGGACTGGTTGTAGTGGGACAGACAGTGTACTGGTTATAGTGGGACAGTGGACTGGTTGTAGTGGGACAGAGACAGTGGACTGGTTGTAGTGGGACAGACAGTGGACTGGTTATAGTGGGACAGACAGTGTACTGGTTGTAGTGGGACAGAGACAGTGTACTGGTTGTAGTGGGACAGAGACAGTGGACTGGTTGTAGTGGGACAGAGACAGTGGACTGGTTATAGTGGGACAGTGGACTGGTTGTAGTGGGACAGAGACAGTGGACTGGTTGTAGTGGGACAGACAGTGTACTGGTTATAGTGGGACAGTGGACTGGTTGTAGTGGGAGAGAGACAATGGACTGGTTGTAGTGGGACAGACAGTGTACTGGTTATAGTGGGACAGTGGACTGGTTATAGTGGGACAGTGGACTGGTTGTAGTGGGACAGAGACAGTGGACTTGTTGTAGTGGGACAGACAGTGGACTGGTTATAGTGGGACAGTGGACTGGTTGTAGTGGGACAGAGACAGTGGACTGGTTGTAGTGGGACAGACAGTGTACTGGTTATAGTGGGAATGTGGACTGGTTGTGGTGGGACAGAGACAATGGACTGGTTGTAGTGGGACAGACAGTGGACTGGTTGTAGTGGGACAGAGACAGTGGACTGGTTGTAGTGGGATAGAGACAGTGGACTGGTTGTAGTGGGACAGAGACAGTGGACTGGTTATAGTGGGACAGTGGACTGGTTGTAGTGGGACAGAGACAGTGGACTGGTTATAGTGGGATAGAGACAGTGGACTGGCTGTAGTGGGACAGAGACAGTGGACTGGTTGCAGTGGGACAGAGACAGTGGACTGGTTGCATTGAGACAGAGACAGTGGACAGGTTGTAGTGGGACAGAGACAGTGGACTGGTTATAGTGGGATAGAGACAGAGGACAGGTTATAGTGGGACAGTGGACTGGTTGTAGTGGGACAGAGACAGTGGACTCGTTGTAGTGGGACAGACAGTGTACTGGTTATAGTGGGACAGTGGACTGGTTGTAGTGGGACAGAGACAGTGGACTGGTTGTAGTGGGACAGACAGTGGACTGGTTATAGTGGGACAGTGGACTGGTTGTAGTGGGAAAGAGACAGTGGACTGGTTATAGTGGGATAGAGACAGAGGACAGGTTATAGTGGGACAGTGGACTGGTTGTAGTGGGACAGAGACAGTGGACTGGTTGAAGTGGGACAGACAGTGTACTGGTTATAGTGGGACAGTGGACTGGATGTAGTGGGACAGAGACAGTGGACTGGTTGTAGTGGGACAGACAGTGGACTGGTTATAGTGGGACAGTGTACTGGTTGTAGTGGGACAGAGACAGTGGACTGGTTGTAGTGGGATAGAGACAGTGGACTGGTTGTAGTGGGACAGAGACAGTGGACTGGTTATAGTGGGATAGAGAAAGAGGACAGGTTATAGTGGGACAGTGGACTGGTTGTAGTGGGACAGAGACAGTGGACTGGTTGTAGTGGGACAGACAGTGGACTGGTTATAGTGGGACAGTGGACTGGTTGTAGTGGGACAGAGACAGTGGACTGGTTATAGTGGGATAGAGACAGTGGACTGGCTGTAGTGGGACAGAGACAGTGGACTGGTTGCAGTGGGACAGAGACAGTGGACTGGTTGCATTGAGACAGAGACAGTGGACAGGTTGTAGTGGGACAGAGACAGTGGACTGGTCGTAGTGGCACAGAGACAGTGGACTGGTTGCAGTGGGACAGAGACAGTGGACTGGTTGCAGTGGGACAGAGACAGTGGACAGGTTGTAGTGGGACAGAGACAGTGGACTGGTCGTAGTGGCACAGAGACAGTGGACTGGTTGCAGTGGGACAGAGACAGTGGACTGGTTGCATTGAGACAGAGACAGTGGACAGGTTGTAGTGGGACAGAGACAGTGGACTGGTTATAGTGGGATAGAGACAGAGGACAGGTTATAGTGGGACAGTGGACTGGTTGTAGTGGGACAGAGACAGTGGACTGGTTGTAGTGGGACAGACAGTGGACTGGTTTTAGTGGGACAGTGGACTGGTTGTAGTGGGACAGAGACAGTGGACTGGTTATAGTGGGATAGAGACAGTGGACTGGCTGTAGTGGGACAGAGACAGTGGACTGGTTGCAGTGGGACAGAGACAGTGGACTGGTTGCATTGAGACAGAGACAGTGGACAGGTTGTAGTGGGACAGAGACAGTGGACTGGTCGTAGTGGCACAGAGACAGTGGACTGGTTGCAGTGGGACAGAGACAGTGGACAGGTTGTAGTGGGACAGAGACAGTGGACTGGTCGTAGTGGCACAGAGACAGTGGACTGGTTGCAGTGGGACAGAGACAGTGGACTGGTTGCATTGAGAAAGAGACAGTGGACAGGTTGTAGTGGGACAGAGACAGTGGACTAATTTTAGTGGAACAGAGACAGTGGACAGGTCGTCATGGGACAGAGACAGTGGACTGGTTATAGTGGGACAGAGACAGTGGACAGGTTGTTGTGGGACAGAGAGACTGAGTGGACTAGTTGCAGTGGGACAGAGACAGAGGACAGGTCGTAGTGGGACAGAGACTGAGTGGACAGGTCGTAGTGGGCCTACTATGGACTGGTTGGGCTGTGGACAGAGACAGTGTATTGGTTGCAGTGGGACAGAGACAGTGGAAAGGTTGCAGTAGGACAGAGACAGTGGACTGGTTATTGTGGGACAGAGAAAGTGGACCGGTTGCATTGAGACAGAGACAGTGGACAGGCTGTAGTGGGACAGAGACAGTAGACTGGTTGCATTGAGACAGAGACAGTGGACAGGTCGTAGTGGGACAGAGACAGTGGACTGGTTCCATTGAGACAGAGACAGTGTACAGGTTGTAGTGGGACAGAGACAGTGGACTGGTCGTAGTGGGACAGAGACAGTGGACTCTTATAGTGGGACAGAGACAGTGGACAGGTCGTAGTGGGACAGAGACAGTGGACTGTTATAGTGGGACAGAGACAGTGGACTGGTCGTAGTGGGACAGAGACAGTGGACTGGTCGTAGTGGGACAGAGACAGTGGACTCTTATAGTGGGACAGAGACAGTGGACAGGTCGTAGTGGGACAGAGACAGTGGACTGTTATAGTGGGACAGAGACAGTGGACTGGTTGCATTGACACAGAGACAGTGGACAGGTGGTAGTGGGACAGAGACAGTGGACTGGTCGTAGTGGGGCAGAGACAGTGGACTGGTTGCAGTGGGACAGAGACAGTGGACTGGTTGCATTGAGACAGAGACAGTGGACAGGTCGTAGTGGGACAGAGACAGTGGACTGGTTGCATTGAGACAGAGACAGTGGACTGTTATAGTGGGACAGAGACAGTGGACTGGTTGCATTGAGACAGAGACAGTGTACAGGTTGTAGTGGGACAGAGACAGTGGACTGGTCGTAGTGGGACAGAGACAGTGGACTGTTATAGTGGGACAGAGACAGTGGACAGGTCGTAGTGGGACAGAGACAGTGGACTGTTATAGTGGGACAGAGACGGTGGACTGGTTGCATTGAGACAGAGACAGTGGACTGTTATAGTGGGACAGTGACAGTGGACTGGTTGCATTGAGACAGAGACAGTGGACAGGTCGTAGTGGGACAGAGACAGTGGACTGTTATAGTGGGACAGAGACGGTGGACTGGTTGCATTGAGACAGAGACAGTGGACTGTTATAGTGGGACAGTGACAGTGGACTGGTTGCATTGAGACAGAGACAGTGTACAGGTTGTAGTGGGACAGAGACAGTGGACTGGTCGTAGTGGGACAGAGACAGTGGACTGTTATAGTGGGACAGAGACAGTGGACTGTTCGTAGTGGGACAGAGTCAGTGGACTGTTATAGTGGGACAGAGACAGTGGACTGGTCGTAGTGGGACAGAGACAGTGGACTGTTATAGTGGGACAGAGACAGTGGACAGGTCGTAGTGGGGCAGAGACAGTGGACTGGTTGCAGTGGGACAGAGACAGTGGACAGGTCGTAGTGGGACAGAGACAGTGGACTGTTATAGTGAGACAGAGACAGTGGACAGGTCGTAGTGGGACAGAGACAGTGGACTGGTTGCATTGAGACAGAGACAGTGGACAGGTCGTAGTGGGACAGAGACAGTGGACTGTTATAGTGGGACAGAGACGGTGGATTGGTTGCATTGAGACAGAGACAGTGGACTGTTATAGTGGGACAGTGACAGTGGACTGGTTGCATTGAGACAGAGACAGTGTACAGGTTGTAGTGGGACAGAGACAGTGGACTGGTCGTAGTGGGACAGAGACAGTGGACTGTTATAGTGGGACAGAGACAGTGGACTGGTCGTAGTGGGACAGAGTCAGTGGACTGTTATAGTGGGACAGAGACAGTGGACTGGTAGTAGTGGGACAGAGACAGTGGACTGTTATAGTGGGACAGAGACAGTGGACAGGTCGTAGTGGGACAGAGACAGTGGACTGTTATAGTGAGACAGAGACAGTGGACAGGTCGTAGTGGGACAGAGACAGTGGACTGTTATAGTGAGACAGAAACAGTTGACAGGTCGTAGTGGGACAGAGACAGTGGACTGCTATAGTGGGACAGAGACAGTGGACTGTTATAGTGAGACAGAGACAGTTGACAGGTTGTAGTGGGACAGAGACAGTGGACTGTTATAGTGGGACAGAGATAGTGGACTGGTTGCATTGAGACAGAGACAGTGGACAGGCTCTAGTGGGACAGAGACAGTGGACAGGTCGTAGTGGGACAGAGACAGTGAGACAGTGGGCTGGTTGTAGTGGGACAGAGACAGTGGACTGGTTGTAGTGGGACAGAGACAGTGGACAGGTCAAGTGGGAAGGAGAGTGGAAGGTCGTAGTGGAACAGAGACAGTGGACTGGTCGTATTGGGACAGAGACAGTGGACTGTTATAGTGGGACAGAGACAGTGGACTGTTATAGTGGGACAGAGACAGTGGACTGGTTGTAGTGGGACAGAGACGGTGGACAGGTCGTAGTGGGACAGAGACAGTGGACTGGTTGCATTAAGACAGAGACAGTGGACAGGCTGTAGTGAGACAGAGACAGTGTACTGGTTGCAGTGGGACAGAGACAGTGGACTGGTTGCAGTGGGACAGAGACAGTGGACTGGTCGTAGTGGGACGGAGACTGAGTGGACTAATTTTAGTGGGACAGAGACAGTGGACAGGTCGTCATGGGACAGAGACAGTGGACTGGTTATCGTGGGACAGAGACAGTGGACAGGTTGTTGTGGGACAGAGAGACTGAGTGGACTGGTTGCAGTGGGACAGAGACAGTGGACAGGTCGTAGTGGGACAGAGACAGTGGACTGGTTGCAGTGGGACAGAGACAGTGGACTGGTCGTAGTGGGACAGAGACAGTGGACTGTTATAGTGGGACAGAGACGGTGGACTGGTTGCATTGAGACAGAGACAGTGGACTGGTTGTAGTGGGACAGAAACAGTGGACTGGTCGTAGTGGGACAGAGACAGTGGACTATTATAGTGAGACAGAGACAGTTGACAGGTCGTAGTGGGACAGAGACAGTGGACTGGTTGCAGTGGGACAGAGACAGTGGACTGGTTGTATTGAGACAGAGACAGTGGACAGGTCGTAGTGGGACAGAGACAGTGGACTGGTTGTAGTGGGACAGAGACAGTGGACTGGTCGTAGTGGGACAGAGACAGTGGACAGGTTGTAGTGGGACAGAGACAGTGGACTGGTTGTAGTGGGATAGAGACAGTGGACTGTTATAGTGGGACAGAGACAGTGGACTGGTCGTAGTGGGACAGAGACAGTGGACTGGTTTTAGTGGGACAGAGACAGTGGACTGGTCGTAGTGGGACAGAGACAGTGGACAGGTCGTAGTGGGACAGAGGCAGTGGACTGTTATAGTGGGACAGAGACAGTGGACAGGTCGTAGTGGGACAGAGACAGTGGACAGGTTGTAGTGGGACAGAGACAGTGGACTGGTCGTAGTGGGACAGAGACAGTGGACAGGTTGTAGTGGGACAGAGACAGTGGACTGGTCGTAGTGGGACAGAGACAGTGGACTGGTCGTAGTGGGACAGAGAGAGTGGACAGGTCGTAGTGGAACAGAGACAGTGGACAGGTCGTAGTGGGACAGAGACAGTGGACTGGTCGTAGTGGGACAGAGACAGTGGACTGGTCGTAGTGGGACAGAGAGAGTGGACAGGTCGTAGTGGGACAGAGACAGTGGACTGGTTGTAGTGGGACAGAGACAGTGGACAGGTTGTAGTGGGACAGACAGTGGACTGGTTATAGTGGGACAGTGGACTGGTTGTAGTGGGACAGAGACAGTGGACTGGTTGTAGTGGGACAGACAGTGTACTGGTTATATGGGACAGTGGACTGGTTGTAGTGGGACAGAGACAGTGGACTGGTTGTAGTGGGACAGACAGTGGACTGGTTATAGTGGGACAGACAGTGGACTGGTTGTAGTGGGACAGAGACAGTGTACTGGTTGTAGTGGGACAGAGACAGTGGACTGGTTGTAGTGGGACAGAGACAGTGGACTGGTTATAGTGGGACAGTGGACTGGTTGTAGTGGGACAGAGACAGTGGACTGGTTGTAGTGGGACAGACAGTGTACTGGTTATAGTGGGACAGTGGACTGGTTGTAGTGGGAGAGAGACAATGGACTGGTTGTAGTGGGACAGACAGTGTACTGGTTATAGTGGGACAGGGACGGTTATATGGGACAGTGGACTGGTTGTAGTGGGACAGAGACAGTGGACTTGTTGTAGTGGGACAGACAGTGGACTGGTTATAGTGGGACAGTGGACTGGTTGTAGTGGGACAGAGACAGTGGACTGGTTGTAGTGGGACAGACAGGTACGGTATAGGGGAAGGGACGGTGTGGGGGACAGAGACAATGGACTGGTTGTAGTGGGACAGACAGTGGACTGGTTGTAGTGGGACAGAGACAGTGGACTGGTTGTAGTGGGATAGAGACAGTGGACTGGTTGTAGTGGGACAGAGACAGTGGACTGGTTATAGTGGGACAGTGGACTGGTTGTAGTGGGACAGAGACAGTGGACTGGTTATAGTGGGATAGAGACAGTGGACTGGCTGTAGTGGGACAGAGACAGTGGACTGGTTGCAGTGGGACAGAGACAGTGGACTGGTTGCATTGAGACAGAGACAGTGGACAGGTTGTAGTGGGACAGAGACAGTGGACTGGTTATAGTGGGATAGAGACAGAGGACAGGTTATAGTGGGACAGTGGACTGGTTGTAGTGGGACAGAGACAGTGGACTCGTTGTAGTGGGACAGACAGTGTACTGGTTATAGGGGACAGTGGACTGGTTGTAGTGGGACAGAGACAGTGGACTGGTTGTAGTGGGACAGACAGTGGACTGGTTATAGTGGGACAGTGGACTGGTTGTAGTGGGAAAGAGACAGTGGACTGGTTATAGTGGGATAGAGACAGAGGACAGGTATAGGGGACAGTGGACTGGTTGTAGTGGGACAGAGACAGTGGACTGGTTGAAGTGGGACAGACGTGTACTGTATAGGGGACAGTGGACTGGATGTAGTGGGACAGAGACAGTGGACTGGTTGTAGTGGGACAGACAGGGACGGTATAGTGGGACAGTGTACTGGTTGTAGTGGGACAGAGACAGTGGACTGGTTGTAGTGGGATAGAGACAGTGGACTGGTTGTAGTGGGACAGAGACAGTGGACTGGTTATAGTGGGATAGAGAAAGAGGACAGGTTATAGTGGGACAGTGGACTGGTTGTAGTGGGACAGAGACAGTGGACTGGTTGTAGTGGGACAGACAGTGGACTGGTTATAGTGGGACAGTGGACTGGTTGTAGTGGGACAGAGACAGTGGACTGGTTATAGTGGGATAGAGACAGTGGACTGGCTGTAGTGGGACAGAGACAGTGGACTGGTTGCAGTGGGACAGAGACAGTGGACTGGTTGCATTGAGACAGAGACAGTGGACAGGTTGTAGTGGGACAGAGACAGTGGACTGGTCGTAGTGGGACAGAGACAGTGGACTGGTTGCAGTGGGACAGAGACAGTGGACTGGTTGCAGTGGGACAGAGACAGTGGACAGGTTGTAGTGGGACAGAGACAGTGGACTGGTCGTAGTGGCACAGAGACAGTGGACTGGTTGCAGTGGGACAGAGACAGTGGACTGGTTGCATTGAGACAGAGACAGTGGACAGGTTGTAGTGGGACAGAGACAGTGGACTGGTTATAGTGGGATAGAGACAGAGGACAGGTTATAGTGGGACAGTGGACTGGTTGTAGTGGGACAGAGACAGTGGACTGGTTGTAGTGGGACAGACAGGGACGGTTTTAGTGGGACAGTGGACTGGTTGTAGTGGGACAGAGACAGTGGACTGGTTATAGTGGGATAGAGACAGTGGACTGGCTGTAGTGGGACAGAGACAGTGGACTGGTTGCAGTGGGACAGAGACAGTGGACTGGTTGCATTGAGACAGAGACAGTGGACAGGTTGTAGTGGGACAGAGACAGTGGACTGGTCGTAGTGGCACAGAGACAGTGGACTGGTTGCAGTGGGACAGAGACAGTGGACAGGTTGTAGTGGGACAGAGACAGTGGACTGGTCGTAGTGGCACAGAGACAGTGGACTGGTTGCAGTGGGACAGAGACAGTGGACTGGTTGCATTGAGAAAGAGACAGTGGACAGGTTGTAGTGGGACAGAGACAGTGGACTAATTTTAGTGGAACAGAGACAGTGGACAGGTCGTCATGGGACAGAGACAGTGGACTGGTTATAGTGGGACAGAGACAGTGGACAGGTTGTAGTGGGACAGAGAGACGAGTGGACTAGTTGCAGTGGGACAGAGACAGAGGACAGGTCGTAGTGGGACAGAGACAGTGGACAGGTCGTAGTGGGCCACTATGACTGGTGGGCGGGACAGAGACAGTGTATTGGTTGCAGTGGGACAGAGACAGTGGAAAGGTTGCAGTAGGACAGAGACAGTGGACTGGTTATTGTGGGACAGAGAAAGTGGACCGGTTGCATTGAGACAGAGACAGTGGACAGGCTGTAGTGGGACAGAGACAGTAGACTGGTTGCATTGAGACAGAGACAGTGGACAGGTCGTAGTGGGACAGAGACAGTGGACTGGTTCCATTGAGACAGAGACAGTGTACAGGTTGTAGTGGGACAGAGACAGTGGACTGGTCGTAGTGGGACAGAGACAGTGGACTCTTATAGTGGGACAGAGACAGTGGACAGGTCGTAGTGGGACAGAGACAGTGGACTGTTATAGTGGGACAGAGACAGTGGACTGGTCGTAGTGGGACAGAGACAGTGGACTGGTCGTAGTGGGACAGAGACAGTGGACTCTTATAGTGGGACAGAGACAGTGGACAGGTCGTAGTGGGACAGAGACAGTGGACTGTTATAGTGGGACAGAGACAGTGGACTGGTTGCAGTGACACAGAGACAGTGGACAGGTGGTAGTGGGACAGAGACAGTGGACTGGTCGTAGTGGGACAGAGACAGTGGACTGGTTGTAGTGGGACAGAGACAGTGGACTGGTTGTATTGAGACAGAGACAGTGGACAGGTCGTAGTGGGACAGAGACAGTGGACTGGTTGTAGTGAGACAGAGACAGTGGACTGTTATAGTGGGACAGAGACAGTGGACTGGTTGTATTGAGACAGAGACAGTGTACAGGTTGTAGTGGGACAGAGACAGTGGACTGGTCGTAGTGGGACAGAGACAGTGGACTGTTATAGTGGGACAGAGACAGTGGACAGGTCGTAGTGGGACAGAGACAGTGGACTGTTATAGTGGGACAGAGACGGTGGACTGGTTGCATTGAGACAGAGACAGTGGACTGTTATAGTGGGACAGTGACAGTGGACTGGTTGCATTGAGACAGAGACAGTGGACAGGTCGTAGTGGGACAGAGACAGTGGACTGTTATAGTGGGACAGAGACGGTGGACTGGTTGTATTGAGACAGAGACAGTGGACTGTTATAGTGGGACAGTGACAGTGGACTGGTTGCATTGAGACAGAGACAGTGTACAGGTTGTAGTGGGACAGAGACAGTGGACTGGTCGTAGTGGGACAGAGACAGTGGACTGTTATAGTGGGACAGAGACAGTGGACTGTTCGTAGTGGGACAGAGACAGTGGACTGTTATAGTGGGACAGAGACAGTGGACTGGTCGTAGTGGGACAGAGACAGTGGACTGTTATAGTGGGACAGAGACAGTGGACTGGTCGTAGTGGGACAGAGACAGTGGACTGGTTGTAGTGGGACAGAGACAGTGGACAGGTCGTAGTGGGACAGAGACAGTGGACTGTTATAGTGAGACAGAGACAGTGGACAGGTCGTAGTGGGACAGAGACAGTGGACTGGTTGTATTGAGACAGAGACAGTGGACAGGTCGTAGTGGGACAGAGACAGTGGACTGTTATAGTGGGACAGAGACGGTGGATTGGTTGCATTGAGACAGAGACAGTGGACTGTTATAGTGGGACAGTGACAGTGGACTGGTTGCATTGAGACAGAGACAGTGTACAGGTTGTAGTGGGACAGAGACAGTGGACTGGTCGTAGTGGGACAGAGACAGTGGACTGTTATAGTGGGACAGAGACAGTGGACTGGTCGTAGTGGGACAGAGACAGTGGACTGTTATAGTGGGACAGAGACAGTGGACTGGTAGTAGTGGGACAGAGACAGTGGACTGTTATAGTGGGACAGAGACAGTGGACAGGTCGTAGTGGGACAGAGACAGTGGACTGTTATAGTGAGACAGAGACAGTGGACAGGTCGTAGTGGGACAGAGACAGTGGACTGTTATAGTGAGACAGAAACAGTTGACAGGTCGTAGTGGGACAGAGACAGTGGACTGCTATAGTGGGACAGAGACAGTGGACTGTTATAGTGAGACAGAGACAGTTGACAGGTTGTAGTGGGACAGAGACAGTGGACTGTTATAGTGGGACAGAGATAGTGGACTGGTTGCATTGAGACAGAGACAGTGGACAGGCTCTAGTGGGACAGAGACAGTGGACAGGTCGTAGTGGGACAGAGACAGTGAGACAGTGGGCTGGTTGTAGTGGGACAGAGACAGTGGACTGGTTGTAGTGGGACAGAGACAGTGGACAGGTCAAAGTGGGACAGAGACAGTGGACTGGTCGTAGTGGGACAGAGACAGTGGACTGTTATAGTGGGACAGAGACAGTGGACTGTTATAGTGGGACAGAGACAGTGGACTGGTTGTAGTGGGACAGAGACGGTGGACAGGTCGTAGTGGGACAGAGACAGTGGACTGGTTGCATTAAGACAGAGACAGTGGACAGGCTGTAGTGAGACAGAGACAGTGTACTGGTTGCAGTGGGACAGAGACAGTGGACTGGTTGCAGTGGGACAGAGACAGTGGACTGGTCGTAGTGGGACGGAGACTGAGTGGACTAATTTTAGTGGGACAGAGACAGTGGACAGGTCGTCATGGGACAGAGACAGTGGACTGGTTATCGTGGGACAGAGACAGTGGACAGGTTGTTGTGGGACAGAGAGACTGAGTGGACTGGTTGCAGTGGGACAGAGACAGTGGACAGGTCGTAGTGGGACAGAGACAGTGGACAGGTTGCAGTGGGACAGAGACAGTGGACTGGTCGTAGTGGGACAGAGACAGTGGACTGTTATAGTGGGACAGAGACGGTGGATTGGTTGCAGTGAGACAGAGACAGTGGACTGGTTGTAGTGGGACAGAAACAGTGGACTGGTCGTAGTGGGACAGAGACAGTGGACTATTATAGTGAGACAGAGACAGTTGACAGGTCGTAGTGGGACAGAGACAGTGGACTGGTTGCAGTGGGACAGAGACAGTGGACTGGTTGTATTGAGACAGAGACAGTGGACAGGTCGTAGTGGGACAGAGACAGTGGACTGGTTGTAGTGGGACAGAGACAGTGGACTGGTCGTAGTGGGACAGAGACAATGGACAGGTTGTAGTGGGACAGAGACAGTGGACTGGTTGTAGTGGGATAGAGACAGTGGACTGTTATAGTGGGACAGAGACAGTGGACTGGTCGTATTGGGACAGAGACAGTGGACTGGTTTTAGTGGGACAGAGACAGTGGACTGGTCGTAGTGGGACAGAGACAGTGGACAGGTCGTAGTGGGACTGAGGCAGTGGACTGTTATAGTGGGACAGAGACAGTGGACAGGTCGTAGTGGGACAGAGACAGTGGACAGGTTGTAGTGGGACAGAGACAGTGGACTGGTCGTAGTGGGACAGAGACAGTGGACAGGTTGTAGTGGGACAGAGACAGTGGACTGGTCGTAGTGGGACAGAGACAGTGGACTGGTCGTAGTGGGACAGAGACAGTGGACAGGTCGTAGTGGAACAGAGACAGTGGACAGGTCGTAGTGGGACAGAGACAGTGGACTGGTCGTAGTGGGACAGAGACAGTGGACTGGTCGTAGTGGGACAGAGAGAGTGGACAGGTCGTAGTGGGACAGAGACAGTGGACTGGTTGTAGTGGGACAGAGACAGTGGACAGGTTGTAGTGGGACAGAGACAGTGGACTGGTCGTAGTGGGACAGAGACAGTGGACAGGTCGTAGTGGGACAGAGACAGTGGACAGGTCGTAGTGGGACAGAGACAGTGGACAGGTCGTAGTGGGACTACTGTGTCAGAAGCATCCATACTGTTTCTGGTGTCTATTCCTGTACAGTATCAGTCCAGCTTCCACAGAGCAATAATCCATCACATCATTTGATCTGATCAGGGTTTGTGTCTGAGTGTTTTCATGGGCCTGAGCTGAGCTGAGCCGAGTGTTTCCACATCACTGACGCTCTACTTCCTGTCAGAGAGCGGAGTCCAGAGGAAGAGGAAGTCAGCTACAGGAAATGAACATGTAACATGTTAGCTAGCGTTAGTTTACATTAGTGGGCTAAAGGCACTGTCTCGGGGCTGCGGTGGTCCCACCGAATAAATTATATCAAGCAACTAGCTGGTTTTATTGTGAAAGGAACATTAGTTGCTCTAACCTGGGCAACCTAATGACCACACAGTACACATCATTAATGAACCATGTTCATTGACTCTCAGCTAATGCATCGTGGTTGCTCGTAGTGATGGAAGCTGCTGAAAACACCAACAATACATGTATAGGTGCCTCGTAAAAGCATTAATTTTACTTAATCCATTTAAATCCATTCTCAAACTGCGTTTATTATCTACGCCAAACCATTTACGTTTTCATTTAACTCACTCCAAGCAACCATAGTGCATTTGCTGAAAGTCAGCAGCTAACTCAATTAGCAGACACTAGTCACTACGACTACCGCTCAGTATACTGACCAGCACATAGCTAACAGGATTTGTCCGTAAAGGAAGTGGACGTAGCCACCGTGACGTCACCCAGTGACTGGCTGCTGTTTGGAAGCCTTGAGTTCAGCATTTTGCCCGTTGCCATCTTTTCTTTTACACCCAAACTACACAGGAGGGTGGAGGTAAGACAACCAAATCCTAATGGGACATTTTTTGGCCTCCAAATTTTCTAAGTAGCTTTCATGAACTGAAAATACACCGTGACAGCGTTAAGCACCGTCACACATAATACGCCACATTAACATTCTCCTCCCGCACACTTCCATTCTACGCAGCAAAGGGTGGAAAACATTTCTCCCGGACGCAAAACAAATTCACATCTTCGCTTTCGTGTGGAGTTCAACTTTGTGAACTTTCCATTTAATATGCTTCGGCAGACGATGTCACTCGGCTGAATTTCATTATGCAGACAACTATTGTTTTGTCTTTAAATGGGCCAAATTTACTAAATAACATCAATCTGTATGGATGAAGACTTGAAACTAGTGATTGAGACCATAAACTCATGTTTCCAGTGTTTCCTCATAGACTTCTGTACAATCAGACTTCTTCTTACAACCAGAGGAGTCGCCCCCTGCTGGCTGTTAGAGAGAATGCAGGTTTAAGGCACTTCAGCATTGGCTTCACGTTTTAGAAACAGTGGTAGCCGACGGTATAGGAGGAGACCAATCATCCACCAAAGAGCTGCATGAGTTAGGATTAGAGAATAATCAGTATCCTTACCCGGATGTAAATGACCTATAACAGTCTCCTTTAACGATGGAGCTCACAGCCTGTTTGGAATATTAGTTAAGTCCACAGCTGCTTTGCTGTTGGTCATTAATCATATCTGACAGGCTGATATTTCCTACGTGTTCTTTCCAAGACGTCCAATCAGCAGCCGGCATCACCAGGCAAATACAACTGTGCCAGATGCTGAGATTACTCTCCCTGTGTATCTGGTTGCCTTTCCTCCATCAGTCGCTCTGCTCAAAGTTCAGTGGATATGAAGTGATGAACACAGATCGTGGGATGATTGAGGGACAAACGTGTGACAGAGCCACAGTTTGGTGTAATTACCACACGAATCTGGTGCATAAAGGACAGGGATACGTGATACATGTTACAAGATAAGATAAGATAAGATATTCCTTTATTGGTCCCACAGTGGGGAAATTCACAAATCTGCAAAAATATAGTTGTAGGCTCTCACGTTTTTCCTCGTATCAGTGAAACACATAAATTGTGCGCTAGCCTTTCAATGTTAAAAGCAGGCTGCAATAACACTGTTAACTCTCCCTCATGTGGCACAAAGTGTACTGCAGATATAAATGTAAGATGTCAATGGAAGAAATTATACAAATTTATGTGGTGACCCTAATAAAATCTCCTGCGAGCTAAACAGACAGATATTTTATTGGACTTACAGTTGTCAGACAACGCTGAGGTTTTTGATCAACATGTTGACACTGAACATATCAGTAAAACTTTTATTTTTGTTACCTCACTTGAAAATACTGGTATTGGATTTTTATATGATGCTGACATCATCTCATGATATTTGTCTTGTTTTATTTAAACTGAATGATGACATGAGTTTGTAGAACAATGTACTAAAACTGATGAATTGGGATAAGCGGTTGAAGATGGATGGATGGATGTAGCAGGCTCAGTTTTAAAGCTGGAGTGAAGATACTGATATCAGATCGCATGAAACTAGAAAATATAAGGAATCTATTGGTACCATGAAGTTTCCTCCACAAAGGAGGCTGAATAACGCGATGAAGTTACACTAAATATTGGTGAGGAAAAACTGTCCTGTCCATGTTCAGAGGGGTCCGTTGACCTCTGACCTCCAGATGTGTGGATGTAAATGGGTTCTCTGGGTCCCCACCAGTCTCCCCTTTACAGACATGCCCACTTTATGATAGTCCCAGTCAGTCTGGATCAAGTCCTAGTCAAGTCAGCACTCTGACACACTGACAGCTGTTGTTGCCTGTTGGGCTGCAGTTTGTCATGTTCTGATTGGAGCAGATTGTTGATGCTAAAGTCAGAACCTGGGAGGGTTTCTGGACAATATCTGTCATTGATTAGTGTTGTTTATTGATTTACAATAAAAAATATATGCATATTTTTGCAAGCAGCATATTTGCCCACTCCCATGTTGATATGAGCATTAAATACTTGACAAGTTGTCCTTTAAGGTACATTTTGAACAGCTAAAAAAAATGTGTGGTCATGATTAAGTATTTTTATTGATTGACAGCCCTAATAAAAAGTAATTTTAAAAAAGGTAAAATGTTCACTTATAGTGTTTTCGTGTGTTTTCCAGAGGCTTTCTGCATTTGTAATATGACATCCGCCCTTAGCAACTGAAGCATTAAACATTTTTATGATGGCAGCATCTGTGTTGCGTATGAGCCACAGGAAATAATCCTGTAAGTTGATGTGGAAACCAGGCGGTGTCAGAATGAATCGTTGAGTCTCATTTGTTAAGAACCGATCACTGGAGGACCTGAGCTGATATCATTCAGAGATGGGACATTTTTGAGGACATTTCAGCATCACGATGATATTATTGACTTGACATAATGTGGCATGTAAATAAACGTCTACAACTGTGTCATGTTTCACCTTTTACATTTTTATACCTTATCCCATCCCATCCCGAGAAAGAGCCGAGTGATTGGTGCTCATTAGATTCTACTTCATTGATAAACTGATCACATATGTCCAGCAGATGGCGGACTCACTCCAACCTGAGACTCTGGCAGCCTCCAGCCTAATTCTGCTGGTTCTGGATCCATGTGTTTGAGCTCCAGATTGTGGTCTATTTGTTTAGCTCATTACCAGGCAAATCCCAGTCCAATTACCTGTGGATAAACAGGAGCAGAGGTGGTGATACGCTGTAATGCTGTAATTTGACTGATTATCCCTTACACAGCCAATAATGTGGGAAGTGAATTGCTTTTTTTATTTCAGCACAAATGCAAAGGTTTAACAGGATTTGATATAAAACAATTTATTTTTGATCTGTTTGGTTTTCGATTTCAAAGCAAAGATGAAGCCATATCCTGGTCAACAATGATATACATGAAAAATGGGTGGATGGCAGGTAACTAAGCTTCAAGTAAAGTCCTCTTTAATAATATAGAGGGAAATGTTGTGCTATTTAAGACAAGATAAGATAAGATAAGACGAGCCTTTATTAATCTCCGGAGGAAAATTCAGGATTATTCTGTGACATTTATTCAACACATGAAGTTATTTTCAGATCTGGAACATAAAATGTTGTGTTTAGTTGGGCCCTGTGTGACATGTTTCAGATATCGATGAGTTGTCACCAGTTTCAGCAGTGAAACATTCCCCTCTGAACATCTCACATTCCATTTCAATAGCTACTCATATTATCCATAGAAGCATCAGCATAGATCTGAGGAGATATGGCCCCACTCTGCCTCCTGACTGGCTCTGTAGGCTGTTAGCATCTATTGGTGGCGACCTCTAGTGGCCGTAGTAATCAGGTGATGTACTGTATGTCAGGAAGTTTAAGTGTTAATCTGTGTTTCCGGTTGCATGCTTTTATTTTGACGCACTTCCTGTTTTGTGTTTGCATCCTAACCTCTCGTCTCGTTGCAGTCACTTCACTCCCTGCCCTGCAGGCCCCCTGCCTTCACGTTTGAGCACCTCCTCCCGAACCAGTTATCATCACTAGTCACCTGCGTCTGATCGTCATCCCCTGCCCTGATTGTGTTCACCTGTGCATAGTTATCCACCTTCCTCACTAGTATATAATGTGTCCTCCCTTTTCCTCCTGTGCCAGTTCGTCTTTGTCTCTTTAGAAAAGTGTACCCGCCATCTCTAGTGTTTTTGATATCCTCGTGCACTGAACCAAGCCTGTTTAATTTACGTAGCCTTCAGCCCGCCGATCTGGACCTGTCTGCCTGTTTGACTGCTTTACCGTGTACCGACTTTCTGCCTGGAATAAAGACGCCGATTATTGTTAACTGCTCTGCTTCTGAGTCTGCATTTGAGTCCTTATCTGAGTGTGTAACCTGCCCTGACACTGTACAAAGAGAGACAAAGTCCACGTAGGCAGGAGGACAGGGTGGATGGATGGGTCAAGCAAACACAGGACTTTCACCTGAGACCGCTGTTCTTGTCCCTTTAATAAAACTAAAAGTCAGCATTGACTTATTTTAGGTTAAGTACGCGAGTTAACTTGTGTATCATACTTCACTTATGTACATTACCTTAGTTACGGAACAAACTACTTATTTAACCCCAACCGTGATCTTTTCCTGAACCTAACAGAGGAGTTTTGTTTGTTCACAACGTTGAGGACATGTTTAAAACTGGGACCAGTTCTCAATGTGCAGGTACAGTTTGCCCCTTTTGCCCCCTCTGAAACATTAGAACAGTGGTGATAACTGATACCAGCCATTTAATGGCCTGATACCGTTCGGATAACCCCATAAATCAGCTCATGAGCCCTCAGATTTCTTTGGCAGAGCCAGATCCCCAGTTTGGGAAACACTGAGTAGATTAACTAGCTCCACCTCAAGCAACTTCAACATGAAACTGCTGCTTACACACTGATGCAATACTAACAATTTAATATATATAAAGTATAGTAGTATATTTTGTTCTTTTTGTTCTTTAAGTACACTTTGCTGATAATGCTTAAGTACAGGTGGGGCCCTTCATGTCTCCTGCACGGGGCCCATTCCCATTGTCTCATAATGTCTCCTTAGTCAAGTTTGTCCTTTAAATTGCTTTTTTTCCCCTACCAGGGATTTTGATAAATGAGAGGTTTATACACTAACGTGTAGAAAATGCTGCACGACTGAAGTAAATGAGAAAAGTTGACTTGTATTTGTAACAAGTGAAGCATGGCCTCCTGCAGGGATATCATGAGGGCAACATGAGACTACAGCTGAAATGATGAATCCAATCATTGATTAGACAATCAGCAATATCTCTGATAATCAGTTTACTGTTGAAGTCATTTTTAAACGTTTCCACGTTTGCAGCTTCTCTGATTTGAATACAGTATATGTTGGAATCTTTTGTCCTCTGGACTGCTGCTCAGACAAAACAAGCTGTAAAATATCTCGACTTGGGCTTGTGATGATCATTTCTGACATTTTATAAACCTAATGAGTACGATACTGAAAGGTGCAGTGTGTAGGCTCTCATGGCATGTAGTGGTGAAGTTGCAGATTGCAACCAAATGAAACTCCTGGGAGCCGAGCGTTTAGGAAAACTACGGCGACCGACAGGAAAACGTGAAAAGCAGAAAGTCCAGTTCTAGATCCAGAGTTTGGTTTGTCCGTTCTGGGCGACTGTAGAAACCTGACGGCTGGCTCCATGAAGACGCCCTGCTCCCTGTGTAGATATAAACGGCTCATTCTCAGTCAACAAAATGACAATAATTATTAGTTTCACATGATTATGCACAAAAAAAAGATACTCATAAATCATGGGGGGCGGCAGTATTTCAGTTCTGTCAGGGAGTTGGCTTGGGAACCGGAGGGTCACCGGTCTCAAGAGGTCCCTTATATGGACCAAAAACTGAGTGTGAACTGGTAGCTGGAGAGGTGCCAGTTAAGATCTTGATGCTAAAAAAATCAAATCCCTGAGCAAGGCACCAAACCCCCTAAGCAGCAATTTTGAGGTGGTTGTACTTCAGTTGAGCAGTCCCCTGTTCTGCTACTCTGACTTATCTCTCCATTAATGCATGTATGTGTGTCTTCAGGTCAGCATGTGGACCATGTATGAGGTTAAGCAGAGTCGTAAATTCAATTTCCCCATTGTGGGACTAATAAAGGTTCGATCTTCTTGCTTCTCCTTCAAAAGAAAACATACTTATTAATATTTTATTCCATTTCTGCGCAGATGCTTTTAACATAGACCAGGTCTGAAGAGGTGCTTTATATGACAAGTGGATGTGTGAACGGACTATTTAGATCCTGGTGGGCAGGGAGGCTGCTCGCTGGCTCTGCCATCAGTGTCTGACTGTGTGTGAATGGATGAATGTGTGAATGGATGAATGCTGACATGCTGTAAAGCTCTTTGAGCGGATGGAAGACTAGAAAGGTGCTGTATAGATACAAGCCCATTTACCATTTACTTACTTTGAAGATCAAGGAATATAATCCGTTTATTAAATATGGTACATGTCACAGATTTAATCTGCAGTGGGTGGAACTGGAGCAAATATGAATGAATAAAAAAAGTCATTTTCATAAAACGGCCACTATATCCTGACAGTAGTGCATGAGACAGGTAACCTGAAAAAAATCATGTTCCTCTGCCGTCCAATGTCCTCCGGGTCCTCCGATGTCCCCTGATGTCCTCCGATGTCCTCCGGTGTCCTCCGGTGTCCTCCAGTGTCCTCCGGTGCTCCTAATGGCATCCACAAGATTTCACACACTGAAGGAAAACAACCAATCAGAGCTGATCTGGAGTTTGCTGTCTATGAGAGCTGGCTGTCAATCACTCACCAACTCCAATCAAATGGTCAAACTATTCAGCGCTGATCAGATATGAATCAATATTCTCTTAATGCAATGATTATTTCTCTCCTCAGATGTTTTCAGAATCATCTTGTAGTTACTGTTTAGCTGTAAAGTTTGTGAGCAGCCATGTTGAGATCTCCTGAGGAACTACCAAGCACCGCCCACCAGCCTGAGCAGAGCCAATAGGAACGCTCTCTCTGAAATGAGCTGTGATTGGCCAAAGTCTGAAAACAGTCATGAGGAGGTGCAGAAGTCTAGTTTTCTATCAGAACATTTAAATTATAATATAGTGAAAAGTTATATGGATTTTTTGCCCAATGATGCCAAAAAATGTCTGCCTGCTGACGCTTAAACAAACCAGCTACTACTACCATACTACTATACTTCTACACTGAAATACTTATACTTCTACAATTTGCATGTAAGACTTTGGAGTATTTATAGATCAGAATACTTCTTCCACCACAAAATAAATACACAAACTAGTTTATTTTAAATTATACTATATCCTTGTCAGCGTAATGGCGGCCTTTAAATCATCATTTTATGTTTTTATAGTATAAAAACTTAAAACATATTTGATCAGCAGAATGAAAACATGTGAAAGACATAAAATACAGTCAACTGGGGTATTAGGGGTCAGTGGAGTCATGACCTCAGCATTTCTGAAATCCTGGACATACTGTACTGACCCCGGTGGTCCCAGCGGGAGCCTAATGGTGAATGTGACCGAGAATGAGCTCTGTGGAGCCGAGCAGCAGCTCTCGGTCCTCCCTCCTCCTCCTCCTCCTCCTCTTCTGCTCCTCCTCAATGTACCGCTCACCGGGAAATACGGTGGGCAGGACTGAGAGAGAGAGAGAGAGAGAGAGAGAGAGAGAGAGAGAGAGGAGGGAGGAAGCAGATCTCTCCACCGGTGCACCACGGGGTTCGCATTCAAACTGACCAGCGCGTCTCTCAGTCAGCGCAGTCACATCCATCCCGAGCGGCCCGCCTGCAGCTGACCACCGGAGCCGGTAGGTTGATTCCTTCCTCTTCATCATCCTCTACGTGCTTTTATGCAGATGGCTCTTTTTATGCATGCGAGACCGGTGCAGAGACTTGTACTGAACGCGCAGAGCGCTGCGTATTCCCGGGTCAATCTCGGCTCGGGGTCTGGACCCTCGTCCGGATGTGTTGTCTTACATGTGAGGGGGGTTCTGCGGTCGCCCGAGCAGCCTGGGTTTTAATAAAGGCATGCATTCACGTTCCCAGAGATACCGCTTTCCAGCAGGACTCACCGGAACGCGTTTATGTTAGATCAGATTTCAGCAGCAGCACATCGAGCGGTGCGGGCTGCGGAGAGGCGCACCGGAGAGGCGCACCGGAGAGGCGCACCGGAGAGGCGCACCGGAGAGGCGCACCGGAGAGGCGCACCGGAGCTCCCGGCAACCTGCATGTCTCAGGGAGACACCGAAGTTTTATTAGAGTTCACTTCAGCAGACCGCAGGCTGCAGGATGTTAAAGGAATAAAACTTCCAGGAAATGTGCATGAAGCTGATAATTCACAGAGTTCTGATAATTCAGTTTATTTTAATAAATGATGGCAAAATTCTGCCTGCAAACTACGGAACTGAGGAAAACAGTGTGAGTGAATTCAAGGGGAATCTAGCCCAAATACAAAGGATAGTTATAGAAGTAGAAAATAAATAAATCATTTGTTCTTATTGCTCTTTTCCATCTTGATCCTTATAGACTCTGAACTCAACATAGTTCACAGAGCTCTAATCAGACCAGGCTGAGCATAAAACAGATATTTGCTGTAATACAGCACCACACTCAGATGCACTTTAATTTTCTGTGTGTGTCCATATGTAGCAGAAAAAGAGCGAATAAGCAAAGAAGATTTCCACAGAGTCTCGGCCGCTTGTTAAATATGAGAATGTGCCCAAGAGCGGAGCGCATCAATCAGCCGGCGTTCCCTCTGTTTCTGCATTCATCAGCCGTCACCGTGAAGCAGCCCAGCCGCTCAGCAGCCTGCGAAATCATCACAAAACTTAATGCACTGATTTGTGTACATAGACATGAATTTTTCATTTTTTTTTTCATGCTGGTCACCATGAAATCCATCTTGTGTGAAGCGGGAAGCATGTAGAGCGGCGGACGTTGGGGTGGACGGGAGACGGTTATTCATGTTCAAGTCAGAGTAGATTTATTTGTCACATCACTTCAGCACTTAAATTCTGCTAATTCCAGTGTTATTTTAACCCAAGCCACAATCTTTTCCTAAACTTATCAAAGTAAATTTTATCACGTAATTTTCATCCCTGCTTAAACTATGCCATTTTGGGCGTTATTTTAGTCAAAGTTGATTTATTTGTCACATAACTTCGGGAATTAAATTATGGAAAGTCTGGTGTTATCTTAACCCAAACTGCAATCTTTTCCTAAACCTAAGTAGTTTTTGTCAGGTAACTTCCGTACTTAATTTATGGCACTTCTGGAGTTATTTTAACCCAAACCATGATCTTTTTCTAAACCTAACAAAGTAGTTATTGTCACATAACTTTGATTCTTAAATTATGGCAATTCCAGTGTTATTTTAACCCAAACCGCGACCTTTTCCTAAACCTACGTGTTTTTTTTTTCACATAACTTGTGTACTTACGCTACAGCACTTGTGGTGTTATTTTAGTCAAAGTTGATTTATTTGTCACATAACTTCAGTAATTAAATTCTGGTGTTATTTTAATCTAAACCACGATCTTTTCCTAAACCTGTTTTATGTCACATAACTTCCGTACATAAGCTACAGCACTTATGGTCTTATTTAAACCCAATTCGGATTTTTTTTCCTAAACCCAACAAGTAGTTTTATTGTGAAAAGACTGGAGGAGAAATTGCTGGACATTTGTAGGCAAACACAAAAAAATATGTTGTTCAAAGTCGTGCTGAGTGTTTTGTCAGTGTACTTGAATTAAATCGGTTCAGTTTTGTGAGTATTTCACCAGCTGCCTTGAGACAGTATTGAAAGTACAGGACTCTGTTGAATCTCAGGGACTCTTCTCTTCTTTTCTCTCCTCAATGGGTGAATTACTGAACATGGCAGGGCCCCGAGGACTCAGGGCCCCTGAACTGGAGCCTCTGTGAGACCTGCTGTCATTAACTTCTCTGGTTGCGGAGACGAACTCAGTCATGTTCATGCTTTGAACAAGCACAGCGCCAAAACCTCCATCTGAAACATCATTTTCCATAAGTGTCATTTTTGTGGCTGTGTGTGTGTGTGTGTTTCCACATTTACAAATAATACATGTTAAATAACATTCTTACATTTTTTACTTTGAACCTGAATTTAAACAAATTCCTGACTTGGAAAAATAATTATTCCGATTGTGACGCATCTCATACTGTAATTTGATGAATTTCAGCTGAGCTCATTCTACTAAACGACCTGAGCATGAGCGCAAATCTTTATGTTGGTGTCTTTGTGCACGCTTTTGTATTTATTCATGAAAAAAAAAATAGATCCTGAAATAGTACAGATATCTGGACGATGTGCTCTGTCAATCAATTCTTGTCTTTTATTGCATTACTGAACTATAATTTCTGATCTACTCTTAATAGGATTTTTAAAAGCAATGGAAATGTGCATATATATATATATATATATATATATATATATATATATATATATATATATATATATTACATTAAATAGTCTCATATAAAATAAAGGGATATTCCGTTTAAATGAGGAGAATATTGTTAAGTGGCACTTGCTCTTTAAGTACAGTACAAGAAGAATGTGTAGACTAATCACCATTCTCTATTTTGTAATGCATGTGGAGGACAGCATACTTTAAAATACAGCAAAATGTGATTCACAAGAGGTAAAATAATACAATAAATGTGCAATTATAGTGGTAAAACATTAATAATAAGAGAAATGAAATTATAAATTTGTTGTATATGCTTATACAGTAGTTGAGGCTGACAAATGTAACTGTGCTTCTATGGATTCTCTTTTGCACTTGCATATCCCAGAATGCACATGGGCAAACCACGTTGTTAGTCACCTTTGGCCTGGGTGGTATCCATGTTTGCCATAACAGGCCAGTTCGCCCACTTAGTGCCTCCTTTGGTATCTCCTCATGAGGATTTTAAATTGCATAGAACCGCAGTTACGTCTGTAACTCTGGTTCTGTTTCATTTCCTCTGACCACAAGGCTGTGCTTTGAACAAGATGAGTTAATGTTCAGTTTCATTCAAACAAACCAGACCATTGCTCCTGAAAGAAAACGTGTTTATAGCTCTTCTGACTGGCCACACTTGAAGTTAGAGTAAAACGCCTCCCCGGTCTCTCTCTCTCTCTCTCTCTCTTCTTTCTTTCTTTCCTCTCTTCTGAGTGTATATGTATTCTTGTTGTGAAGAATCGTGTGTTTGGATGGACTTGCCCATGGTTTGACTGATGAATGGGCCCAAAGGGTCAGGGTTCCCTGGACCAGAGCCTCTTTTTGAAGTGATGGAAAGTCAATCGAACAACTACAAAGCTGTATAACGACCACACAGCAACACAAAACAACCAGAGAGATAAAAAACGACCACAAAGAGATGCATAACAACTACAGCGAGACACGAAAGAGGCACAAAATTAAGAGATGCAAAACTACCACAAAGAGACAAAATGACCACAAAGAGATGCAAAACTACCACAAAGAGACAAAATGACCACAAAGAGATGCAAAAATGACTATAAATAGAAGCAATACAACCACAAAGAGATTCAAACAACTACAGAGATGCCAATACGACTACAAAGAGATGCAAAATGAACACAAAGAGACAGAAACTGTTGACCTGTTATGTGCACCGAGGAGCTTTGCGAGTCTGCAGGTGTGGCTGTGCAGTAGGGGCAGCTATTCCTGGTGTGGGCATCTCCGCAGAAGGAGCAGGTGTGCAGGAAGCGGCAGTTAAAGGGAGCAGCCCAGGTGGTTAAAATTGTTGCACACCATCCTGCTGGGGTCTGACTGCTGCTGAAATATCAGGGCTTGATGGAAATTGCTTTCAAACAGATCCTTGCCTGTGGGCTGGAGGGCGATGGGCTAAGCTAAAGCTCAGTGGAAAGCACTGCAGAGGACGGTGAAACCTGCTCAGCACATCACCGGTACCCCACTCCACAGCCACGAGGCTGTCGGAGGAAGGGAACAGCTTCTTCCACTCAGCTGTCACCTTGCTTTACAGCCCCCACAACCTCATCCCAGATTCCTTCCCAAATATAACTGCTGCATCATTTTGTGATTTTCAACAATATATTTTTAGTGCATTTTCCTATGAATGTCCAGCAGCACATGACACGTGTCAGTTTCTGGTTTAGGAATACATTGACTTTGTTAGGCTTAGATAACAAAACTACCTGGTTAGGTTAGATTTAGAAAAAGATTGTGGTTTGGGTTAAAGTAACTCCAGAAGTGGTGTAACTTAAGTACGAAAGCCACATTACAAATAAATCAACTTTGACTTGCGGCTTCACATGGGACACAAACACCCACCTACCCACCCACCACCTCCCTACACGGCGTTCACCGCTCTTTGTACTTCCTGGATCACAATTACGTGGATTATGTAGTATTTGATTTTATGCCGACTAGCATGAAAAATATTTGAATCCATGTCTATGTACGTGAACCGATACATTACATTTCGTGACTGTTTCAGGAGCCGCTGTGCGACTGGCCGAACAGACAGAGGGTGCTGTTAATGTTTGTAGGCGACATGATCCAGAAAACTGCATTTGGGCCCAGCGTGTTATAATCTCGCAGCATCTGCTAATGCATCTCTCCGTCTCACACTGGCAGTGTGAGAGGGCTGTCACTGTCACATTCATGACAACAGAAGCACATTTCAATATGCACACACAGGCCTGCACACACATCAACCTGTGTGCACACGCACAGCACATGTAATGTATGCACCCCTGAAACACATCCACCGAGCATGCTGGGATTCGCCCATGACAAGCAACTGCGGTGTGAAGTGAGAAGTGTGTATCTGTCACGTCAGTGTGTTGTCAGCGTGTGAGGTTGCAGCGAACGAGGAATGGAGATGGCGCGCTGACATCGCATGGCGGTCCAGGAGGACTTTGCCAGAGCCGCCTGTCCCCAAATTATCACCTCCGTCTCCAGCATCCCCGTCATCTCAGCACCTCTCAGCGGCTGCGCTCCCGCTCAGCAGCCGCCACAGCCTCTGAAAATGAGCTGCACAGCTGAATCCATTCTTAATAGGCGACACACACGTACAGACCTCACACACCGGGGACGGGGATTTAAAGGATTTATCACTTTCACTGTATCATTTTATATCTCTGGAGCAACAAATCAAATGAAAAGCACACACTGTACAGGAAACAAGAAACTTTTAAAAGAGCAAGGGTAAATAATAAATCATTCTTGAGCTATAATTTGCAGCCTGACTAACATTGTGCAGAACATCCGTTTTTCATTTGGCTTCCTTTTTGAGGTGGAAATGTGCTCATGCTGCTTGCGTGACTCTGATTTAAATATCAGGTTTAACCTGAGCTAACAGATGCACTTGTACTGCAGTAGCTGGAGGGGATGCAGAACTGTAAAACACCACAGTTCTGTCATTCAATAGAAAGCACTGCCAGTAATGATACTTCTAAAATTGTTTTTTTAATGCTATATTTAAATGCCTGTCTGTCTCTCTCTCTCTCTCTCTCTCTCTCTCTCTCTCTCTCTATATATATATATATATATATATATATATATATATATATATATATATATATATATATGCACATTTTTTTATCTGTTCAAATTGTAATGTAAAGGGAGATTTGTAAAGTATTTAATACTCTTATCAACATGGGAGTGGACAAATATGTTGCTTCATGTGAATGTATGTATATATCTCTTATTGTAAATCAATAACACTAATCAATGACAGATATGGTCCAGAAACCCTCCCAGGTTCTGACTTTAGCATCAACAATCTGCTCCAATCAGAACAAACTGCAGCCCAACAGGCAACAACAGCTGTCAGTGTGTCAGAGTGCTGACTTGACTAGGACTTGATCCAGACTGACTGGGACTATCAGAAAGTGGGCATGTCTGTAAAGGGGAGACTGGTGGGGACCCAGAGAACCCATTTACATCCAACACATCTGGAGGTCAGAGGTCAACGGACAACTTTGAAAATGGCAATTCCTCGTCAAAATTTAGTGCACGTTTGGAGTGTTATCAGCTCAATTGCGTTACTGCTTTAAATAAATTAGTGGCGTTAAAACAAAATTGTGTTAATGTGGTATTATTGCTTTTACAGCCCTCGTAGAATCTATTTGTTGTCCACATGAACAGTAACGTGTCTTTATGTCACCGTACGCTCAGAAGACCGTATGGTGTGTTAGAGCTCGCTGAAGCTGAAGCTAAAGCCAGTTTTAAGCTGAAATTATTTTCTGCTGAAACAATTAATCGGTGAATAGATTAGCTGGTTGACAGATAATTAATCAACAACAATTCTGATAATGGATAATTGTTCCAGTTATTTAATCAAGTGAAAATGGTAAATATCCTCTGGTTCCAGTTCCTCAAATGTGAGCATTTACTGCTTTACTCTGTTTTATTTCATCTTATTTTCACGGCCTGCTGGTGAGACGAGACAACACCATGACACACAACAAGACACTGAACAACCTCAGACGTTTCTCACAGTTTCTTTCACTTTTTATATGATGCATGACTTAACAACAATTGACATATTAATTGAGAATGAAATGATTGATTGATGAGTCATCAATAAGTCCATCATTTTAAAAAAAAAAATAACTCCCTAGTTCAAGCTTCTCTATTGTGAGGATGAACTATTTCTTATTTGATGGCAAATCTTTGGGGTTTCGGACTGATATCAGCTTGGACTTATGAAATTATGATGGGCATTTTTCACTATTTTCTGAGATTTATAATTAATCAGTTAATAAAGGAAATAGTCAGCACATTGATGAAAATAATTGTTATTTGTGTCTTTTCCTAGTTTAGCAGAATTCACCCACATTTGAACATCCTTTCCCTTTCTGCTATGGCTGAACACAAACTGTAAAAAACAAAAATGACTGTAAAAATAGACACATTGAAAAAGAAATTAGTGGCGTACATCAGACCTAAATGATTCGTAGAAATAACCTGTTGTTTCCTGATATTTTTGTGGAGCCCATAACTTGTGTCCATCAGAAGTTGAGAAAATATTAAATTTACAATGAAACATAAAAAGCACCAAATCTTCCAATTTAAGAGGCTGAAACCAGAAATAGATATTTGGCTTGATAGATGATAGATTCCCATCTTTACTACACTCTCTTCATTTCAGCTCTGCTCTGCTCCTCCCAGGTGCTGAAGAGCTGCAGAGAAGAGGAAGAGGAGGATGAGGAGGTGATGCTCTCTGGGCTCACGGTGACCGGTAGCTCAACGAGGGTTTGAGCCCGTGAGGACGACTCCCAGCAGCCTCTCCTCAGGCCTTGACTCTCTGCTCACCGTCCTACAGTAAAAACAGCTAGTTCCCGCCCCGACGCTTGGCTCTCCAGGCTCCAGTGCCATGGCCTTCACCCTGTCAGAGATCATGGCAGCCAGACGGCAGCAGTCGCAGGCTCAGTCTCACACCCAGCGAGGCAGCAGGACAGCAGTGGAAGTGGATGAATACAGCACCAACCCCACTCAGGCCTTCACCTTCTACAACATTAACCAGGGACGCTTCCAGCCACCACACGTCCACATGTGAGTAGACAGCAGAAATATTAAAGGAGCACACTGCTGTCATCTACACCTCCAGCCCGTTGCATCCTATCAACTTTGCAGTTTACATTTCCTGGTTTTAATGGTCTTTTATATACATTTACTCTTGATTTATTTCCCATAGTTTATGAGATTCAAACCAGAAAATATTATCATCCATTAAAGGTGTATTTCAGTTTAAGGAAATAAGATTTGTCACTTTCTTTCCTGAAGAGAGATGAGAAAATGAATATCAGTCTCGTGTTTGTGCGTTTTGTACAGGGCTGGAATCAGGACATTCTTAGCCTAGCTTAGCATAAAGACCGGAAGCAGGGGGGAAACAGCTATCCTAGCTTAGCATAAAGACCGGAAGCAGGGAGAAACAACTATCCTAGCTTAGCATAAAGACCGGAAGCAGGGAGAAACAACTATCCTAGCTTAGCATAAAGACCGAGAAGCAGGGAGAAACAACTATCCTAGCTTAGCATAAAGACCGGAAACAGGGAGAAACAACTATCCTAGCTTAGCATAAAGACCGGAAGCAGGGAGAAACAACTATCCTAGCTTAGCATAAAGACCGGAAGCAGGGAGAAACAACTATCCTAGCTTAGCATAAAGACCAGAAGCAGGGAGAAACAACTATCCTAGCATAGCATAAAGACCAGAAACAGGGAGAAACAGCTATCCTAATTTGCATAAAGACCAGAAGCAGGGAGAAACAGCTATCCTAATTTGCATAAAGACCAGAAGCAGGGAGAAACAGCTAGCTTAGCTTAGCATAAAGACCAGAAGCAAGGGGAATAAGCTTGCCTGGCTATGTCCAAAATTAAAAAAAAAAAAAACACTCCTCTAAAGCTCACTAGCTAATGACACAGGGCTGGAGTCAGGACGCGATTAGCCTAGCTTAGCATAAAGACTGGAAGCGGGGGGAAACAACTAGCCTAGCTTAGCTTAAAGACCAGAAGCAGGGGGAAACAGCTAGCACGACTGTGTCCAAAGTTAAAAACCACAAACCACACCTTTAAAGGTCACTAACAAACAACAGAGGGCCGGAATCAGGATATGATTAGCCTAGCTTAGCATAAAAAGTGAAACCAGATGGAAACAGCTAGCCTAGTTTAGCTTGAAGATCAGAAGCAGGGGGAACCAGCTAACCTGGCTATGTCCAAGGCTAAAACACATACACCTCTAAAGCTCACTAACTAACAAGGGCTGGAGTCAGGACATGATCAGCCTAGCTGAGCATAAAGACTTGAAGCAGGGGGAAACAGCTAGCCTAGCTTAGCATAAAGACTTGAAGCAGGGGGAAACAGCTAGCCTAGCTTAGCATAAAGACTTGAAGCAGGGGGAAACAGCTAGCCTAGCTTAGCGTAATGACTGGAAGCAGGGGGAAACAGCTAGCCTAGCTGAGCATAAAGACTTGAAGCAGGGGGAAACAGCTAGCCTAGCTTAGCATAAAGACTTGAAGCAGGGGGAAACAGCTAGCCTAGCTTAGCATAAAGACTTGAAGCAGGGGGAAACAGCTAGCCTAGCTTAGCATAATGACTGGAAGCAGGGGGAAACAGCTAGCCTAGCTTAGCATAATGACTGGAAGCAGGGGGAAACAGCTAGCCTAGCTTAGCATAATGAATGGAAGCAGGGTGAAACAGTAGCCTGGCTCTGTTCAAAGTTGAAAAATACACTTCTAAAGCTCACAAACTAACACATTGCATCTTATTTATTTAATCTGTACATAAAAACTAAAATAAAAATGACAATGCTTGGTTGTACTGATAGCTCCATGTTGTAGCTTATGAGAAACCAAGATGTAATCAATTCATGAATGTTCTGAGACAGACTAGAAAATTAGACTTCTAATTTTCCTAATACATGTAGGCCATATTTTAGTAAGACGCCTCCTTAATTTGCTGTAGCTGCTGTTTGCTGTTATTGCAAACTCAACACTTCCTCCATGTTTACCTGCTGTTTTATAAATTCAGCATAGTGTAATTTTCCACAGCACTAATTCCATCAGTACAAGAGTCATGTCATCCTCACCGCTCTGCTGCGCCGAAGTGCTGCTCTCAGTTACTAATTAATCCTTATACTGCTTCCACGTTGCCATTTCTGTGATCAGTGTTAAGGTAACGTTGATGAAACACTTTCTGTAGATGCTTCATATTAAAAGTTGACTCAGAAAGAGCGGGAGTATACCCTTTGAGCATAGTAAGAATAAGGTTAATGTGAACGTGGCCCCAAAAAGGTGTATTGCTATAATGTGAGCGTATTTGTATGTTACTTTGCATGACTTATATGTCCCATGACTGTTGACATGGTTTCAGTATGAATTTGTGTCCGAGTGTAAGAGTGCAGGCAGAGTCACCAGTGTGACTGCTGTTTGGTTGAACACAATATCATTTTAATTAAATATTGTGGTGCTGCACGATGTCCGGTCCTACACATCCTATAAAAATAACATCTTCATTTAGTACAGATCCCCGCAAAAATCACACCATAATCATTTTAATATGGTTTTCAATAAAATGAGAATAATGATGTAAATTTGTCGTTCATCTAGTATCGCAAATCATCACAGTTGCAATATCAATAAAATTATCAGTTAAGCAAAATCATGCAGCCCTAGTTCCAGCGTCCTGAAACCACCAGGCAGGACAACGCCATGGTAGCGACCTGTCAATCACAAGGTAGCCCCGCCCTACAGCATCCCCTGCTTTATGGTCTACCTGACTCTAAATGGGACCATAATTTACTAAATGAACATCATGCTGTATTAAAGAATACTGAGACCATAAACTCATGTTTACAATGTTTACTGAGGTAATAAATCAGAGAGAAGTAGGATCATTTTATCATAGACTTCTATACAATTAGATGTCTTTTAGCCACCAGAGCAGTCGCCCCCTGCTGGCTGTTAGAAGAATGACAGCTGAAGGTATTTTGGCTTGACCTTACAGACCTTATCGTTGCCTCAAACAGTCCTCTTCAGATACTTCACCTTAGCAGAACAGCATACTCTCATTGGCCAACAACATGCTACAGAGCAAGCAGAGTGGAAGTAGGTTTTTATATTTGATTGTCAATAATGAATATTTTGAAGCAAGGAAAATACAAAAGATCACATTTTTTAGCCTTCTATAAATTTTAAAATAAAACATATTTAATAGCCGAATATCTAGCCAGCATAACCAACAGACTACAGGTCACTGTATTATTATGTTACACATGGTTCAGGCCTACTGGCTCAACCCATCAAACAGCAGTGCAGCAATCCTCCTCCGCTACCACGTTAGACGGACTAACATGCAGTCTGAGTCTCTGAATCAAGAAGGCTTTTAATGTGACACATCTGGGCAGGAAGTAAAAACTGAACAGTATTTCTGTGGAAAGAGAAACTTAGCTATGATATCCGTTGTGGGCTAGCATACTGCGTCATATTAAATTTAATTTAAAAATTTCAATTTATTTAAGTGGGCCATTACAGTAGGCTACGGTAGACATGTAATTTGTCCTCCTTCGGGTTATGAACACAGCCTTTATTAACACAGCTTCTTGGCCTTTTCTGACTTCTGAAGGTTCATCTTTACTTTTAGTTTTAACTTTAGTTTATATAACCAAGAAGACGTCAAGTGTCTTTTAAACACTGGTGCTAAGAAGGAGAATCCCTCTGCGGGGCCCCATAAAGCGTCACTTAACATTTCCTTACATTTCCATATAGCTACTTAATAGTGGAAACATATTTCATGAGCCCTCTGTATCTGTATTTCATTACGTTGTGATTCACACGTCTTAGCAGCTGTCCTACATGGATGCCTATCTCCTTTCCCTCTTCTCTCTATTGTGGCGGGGTGCAGAAGAGGAAGAGGAGGAAGAGGAGAAGCAGGAGGCAGGGCTGGGTGTTATCGTACCTGGAGGAGAGCTCACTAAAGTGGGCCACGGTTATTCACCAGCTCCCCTCTTCCCCCTGGAGACCCCGTGGATCTGCACACTTGCTGGAAATCCCACAGGACTCTGCTCTTTTTCTATATCTGTGCTTTATTCTTTTTCTATCTCTGCACATTTCTCTTTCTGTCTCTCTCAGCGCTGCGCTTTTATTGTGGCCGCTCGCTATGTCTCTTGTTTCCTCCTCTGCCTCAGTCTGTGGGGATGCTTTTCTGCTGGATACTAATTCAGACTCCTTTCATTGTCAGCCTCTTACCACAGAGACTTTGCATACAGTGCTGTGTCTCGTCCTCCTGTATTGTTTAAGAGTTGCAGTGACCCCTTTTCCTTTCCTCTCTCCATTAACTTTCTCGTCCTCTGTCCAGGGTGGACCCGATGCCCCACGACACGCCCAAGCCGCCGGGCTACACCCGCTTTGTGTGCATCTCGGACACCCACTCCCGCACCGACAGCATCCAGATGCCGTACGGAGATGTGTTCATCCACGCCGGAGACTTCACCGAGCTGGGACTGCCCTCTGAGGTCAAGAAGTTCAACGACTGGCTAGGTATGCGCCTCTGAAAGCTGTGGCTCTGGATCAGGTCATGGCCCTGTTTTCTCTAACTTGGTCCCCTTGTGATGATCTATTAATAAAGCCAGGGTCAGTGCCAGGCTAAATTTACTCACACGGTATGCTGAAAGTTTTTAAGAAAACTTTGAACAGTAGAGGATTCTTTGAAGTTTTCTGAATCTCAGGGCCACAAAACTCATTTTTCTACTGTTTCCACTGTAATTTAAAGGACCCTTCTGGGGTTTTACATGTTTCAGAACCCTGACTGCAAATTGCAAAAATTCTTTGCTTTACTGCTGATCCCAAACATACCATCGGCTACATTTTTAAATAAATTTACTTGCTTACTGAATAGATTTGAGTCTTTTCTTCCTTGTTGGTGAGTTCAAGGACACACTGAGATTTGAGCCAGCAGCATATTTTTTAAACGTAAGAAACAGACAAGATTTCACAGTCTGCTCATTGTTTGTCCTCTGTGTTCAATTTCCTGAAAATAGAGCTCATGAATGCAGCACTTTGTGGCAGCTTATTCTCCAATCTTTGAAGAGTTCCTTGAACACACCACAAAGGAGAGTTGTTAATAGCTGCATTTCCACTAAATGAAAACTCTGACAAAAGAATGAAGTTGGCTGAATGTCCGTTGTGATGGACAGGAGTTTTTCTGTGAGTTGACTCTCTTAGCATGCTGACGTGAATTGAAACCAGCGTCTGTCTGGAAACAAGGAAAAAAAAAATCTAACTAAAAACTGATGCAGTGCTTTGGAAAAGAGACCACAGTATGTGATCTGTGTCAAACATGCAAAACCCACAGTATGGTCCTTTAAGTGAGATGTGGTGATGTGAGTCTGGTTTGTGTTACAGTCCTCTCAGAGACTGCTGAGACGTCCCGGTTCATATCTGTGCAGTTTAACACTGACAGCACTGAAACAAACCAGGATGTCGGTTCATTCTTCGGGTTGTCAGAAGTCTAAAGGCTGGAGTAGACGGTCCTCACACAGGCTGCAATATTTAGATTACGTTTTTTATTTGATTTCCATTATATCGAGTCCCATTTTGACTATTTATAGCTGTTTGCTGTTTGACAGCAACAGATATTTAACGTATTTACATTATCTAACTGTTTTCTTTGTTAAAGGGGAGTTATGCCCATTTTAAACTTCCTTTAGTCTAAGACTGTCTAAAAATATTAGTAACCATGAACAACTCTCCCTTAAATTAGAGAGGTAAAACTCAAACTTGTGATGTCATCAAGTATAAAGTGTGGACGGCTCCATAGACAATGAAAGGGAGACTGATTTTGTTTTCTTTATTATACGCAAATGAGCTTTATTCCCCATCAGACCATCCTGCTGGGTGCTCTCAGTGATCCAGAGCAGAGAGTTGTTCATGGTTACTCATATTGTTTGGTCTGTCTTAGAGCATATGAATGAATGAATGTCCCTGTGCTGCCATCTGTGACTACATACTGCCAGCACACTGACTGTGGACGCTCTATGAAAGCAAACTGAGTGTGTTTTGTGCAGCTGGACTGTATTCCCCACCACTGCAACTGAGGTTGCAGATTGCAACCGACTGAAACTTCTCCCATGTGCCAACCAACGGTCCTATCGAGAGCCAGTGTTTGGTTTGTCCGTTCTGGGCTACTGTAGAAACACAAACACTCTGCGAAGCCTCATTCTAAGATATAATCATGAAAACACGATTCATATTTTCAGGTGATCTTACACCAAAGAAAAACATTCATATTATACTCCATTTCTGTCAATAGATCTGTCAATACAAACGCTGTTTTTTTTCTGGTCACTGAGAGGTTGAAACGTTGCGCTCATCACTGTCACTCTTTACCCAGCTGTCCAATCACAAAGGAGGTGGGGTGGGACAAACACCCACATGTAGGTGCTGAACAACAATGGAGAGGACGTTAATTACACATGGAGCGGTGGGTCCGTCCTCCGTCCTTCAGCCTCCCCTTCATTCACAGCAGATTTTTACTTCTGCGGATATTCCGTATCATAGCAACCAGATGCAACCAAAGCATCTCAGCTGAGTAAAACACTGCGCCTCATTGCCCTTCTGTGTTCTGCATTTAGCAATAAACAAGTATTTAATTAGCCAACTAATAAATGAATTTACTGTTATCTTTGTCATTTACAGAGCAACAATATGCTGAGAAACAGCCTAAAAGTAAAGTGTATTTATGTAGCACTAAAATCTGAATAAATTAAGCAATTAAAAAAAAAAAAAGCAATAATACTGCATATTGCACTGTTGAGCCAATCATTATCACTGCAGGGGAAATTGCCTCACCGTGACGGCCCAAGCTATATCCATTAAAACTTTGTCTGCTGATGAAGACAGTGATATTCACTTAAAGACTGAAAAAGTGGATGTTGAGTTACAGGAACAGTAGCATTTAGTTTCATCTATTGGCAGAAGTAGAATATAATATGAATAAGCATTTTTTTCCTTTAGTGTGTAATCACCTAAAAATAAAAATTCTTGTATTTTCACTATCTTGGGAGCGGTTCCTCTTTACGGAGCCGGCCGCCATGTTTCTACAGTAGCCCAAAATGGACAATAACTTCTTTGCATTTTCACATGTTCACGTTTTTGTGTCAGCCAGCGTAGTTCTCCCACATGCTTGACGCAACCACACCGCTAGATGGCGCCAAATCCTACACACTGCACCTTTAACTCAAGATCAACTAACCCGTATGTTTTACCTGAGCTGTCAGCTGGTTCTCATGGTCTTCATCAGTGAATGGAGTTTGCTCAGCTGTGATGAAGGCTCAGCTGACAACACCTTATACTCAGATGTCATGGCGACAAGTGTGCTGTATCTAATGTAAATTAGCAAATGCCATCTTCTGATGAAGACAGTGAGATTCACATGAAAGCTCTGGAAAAGAACTAGTAAGTGGATGTTAAGTCACGATTATTATTATTATTATTTTCAAAGCAGTCCAGTGACATAGAAGAGGCTGTCCACATACCTGCTGAATCACTATAATGTGATATAAATTAGTATTAAAGGGCAGCATATTAGACATTTAGTCATATTCAAATTCTTCTGGTTTATTAATGTAACTATAAAGAGCAAATATTTTAGTGCTGAGATTTCCGCAGCATATTTCTGAGCTGTTTGCTTTTGTCAGGTAGGTGTGGGAACTTTCTGCATCACCAGCCTCCACCGGAAGCATCTTATCTCTGTACTGAGTTGGGAGCAAGTGTAAGTCTTATCATTACTACGTGATAGGCTATCTGTTGGAAACCGCAATGAAGTGACCTCGTACGAAGCCGCACGTCAGAAAAACTGTCGAATCGGTGAATCTACAACAGTTGAGGTAGCAGAGCAGTCCTGCTATCATCGCCAGCATCGTCGGCGTCATCAGCACCGACAGAAACCTCCCCGGGAAACGGCAGAAGCCCGTTAGCGGGTGCCTTTGTGCATTGGTCTCTTTCTGTGAGGGAGGGAGCGGAGAGGAGGAGAGGAGGAGATAAGGGGAGAACTTGTTGTCCTTCCTCTCCTCACACACACACATGTAAGCTGCAGGGAGCGCGAGCTGCAAATCCGCTAGCCTGCACTCCAGCGGCGAGAGAGGCAACGGGAGAGACGGGAAAGAAAAGATAAACCCCGCCAAACGCGCCTGCTGCTGCCTCTGAAGTCACTCTCTCCTCTCTTCATCCCTTCATCCTCCCCTCCGCCGTTGTTTCCTTCTCCCCTGCAACTCTGCCAGGTCTTCCTCTTCCTCTCCTATAAATATTTATAATCTGGCTATTCCTATTCTCCCTCTTTCATTCCCTCCCTCTCGCCGTCTCTGTCGCACACATGCCGTCACATGCTGTACAGTAGATGAATGGATCTCCTGCTGTTCAGTGTGTGCAGAGCAGATTTACAAGGAGATCAGGTTTAGCGTATTCATTAGCCGGTTCAAGCTGAGCAGCGGTCAGGTAACGCTGTCTGCCCCCAAACTTTCCTCTCTTTTATCTTTCCTCTGGGGGACTTTCTTCTTTATCTCCTCTTTCTTATTGATTTTGTTTAGTGTATCTCCTTCAGTTTGTTTCTCCTTTTGTCCTTTTTCCTCCTTCAAACTCAATTCTTCCACCTTTATCACCTCTTTCTTTCAGAACTAATTTTCCCTTTTCCTCTCTCTCTCTCTCTCTCTCTCTCTCTCTCTCTCTCTCTCTCTCTTTACACGTTCTCCAAACCTCTCTCCAGTTTCAACCCTCGGTGGCAGCTCTCTGCGATTCTTCCCCCAGCTCTTATTTTTAGCAGGAAGTCAGTCGGCTCTTGGGGGCCGCTGGCAGCCGCTCAAGGCTTTGTCAGGGACGGTGAACGCTGCAGGGGGAGGGGGGAGGAGAGAGGGGAGGACTGAGGAGGCAGGAGATGAAATTCATGCAGGGAAAAGAGAAGTTGGAAAAGGGAAAGAAGAGGTGGAGGTTTATAAAGACTGGAGAAGAAGAGGAAGACTTCTCCCCAGAGGAAGGCTGCCTTACCTGGGTAACTCACAGCTACCACCTTGGAGACTGACGCCAAACTTCTGCCCTCTGTTGTCATTGTGATCCATGCAAGTCCAGCTGCCAGTCGCTGTAGGAGGACTGTGTGTGTGTGTGTGTGTGTGTTTCTATATTTTTTTGCTGTATTTTAGTCCATCTACACTTCTTGAGTGTGCAGGACTGGAGTTTGAGAGTGAGTAGTCTGAGACTGCTACGATCCTGTTAGCTTTGTGAGTCAGTTTACTTTTCTTATTTAGATTTGGATTTAATTAGGAAGGCAAGGCAGTGTTTTTAATAGAGGACCATTAGACACAAGGCAATTCAAAGTACTTTACAGGGGCTAAAGATATGTTAAATATATTACATTACATTAAATATTAACACTGCATTTAAAAGACAATGGAAACAAAACAGAAAGGAACCAGCAAATAAAAAGTTAGAACGAAAAAGAAATTGCATTTCTAAAAAGCATTAAAAACAAAATGCAAGAGCAAACAAATAAATAGTTTCAGATTAAGAATAAGTTATGTGTCTAATTTATTTGAAAGCCACAGCAACAAATAATGTTTTAAGGCCTGATTTAAGTGAGCAGACAGTTTCATCAGACCTCAGATATTGAGGAAGTTAGCAAATCGATTGCATTGTAAATCAAAAATATCTTGTATTTATCTAATCAAGTCATTTAGAAACATCAGTTTGCGAAGGCTTATAGAATAAATGATCAAGGCATTCATCACTAATTGTTAGTTTAAGGCCTAGAACATACAATTCACTTGAGCTTTATTATTAGGCTACTGTTTGTCACAGTCTATTACTCCAAAATGTGCAATAATTCAGCTGCATTTTGGATTATGACTCTTTGGTTTCAGTTTAAAACTCTCTCCCTGCTTTCTAAGGGGAGCAGTAAAAAGTATAACATTTAAAGGGCCGCACCATTTACTACAAATTACTTGTACTTTGCTACTTTACAAACAAGTCTGGAGTGTTTTAAACATTTCGATGCACTTTTTCCAGGCCTCCATTGACTACCATTGATTAACGTACAGATGAAAATCAAATAGCATACTCCTGAAACCTGCTTAAAACGAAGCGTAACTCCCCATTTCAGCTTGAACTTGTCCGCTACAATTATCAAACTAAAACAGTTTCTATATAACCATTTTTCTTGACAACCATTCATCCATTGACTTCATACTTGGTGGGTGTATTGCTCAGGAACCAAGGAAGCTCTGTGTTGAGTGTGAAGTTATTTGAATGAGCGGTTCTGGAGAAAGCTGCAAGCAGCAACACCGGAGGCCAAGCAATCGGCCCTTTCCAAACAGGCAACACACTAGTAGAAGAAATGTATGTAAATGTAAATGTATGTTGTGATAGAGGGTGTTGCCCAGATGGGAGTAAATGTGATGTTGCCTGAACTTTAAGGGGAACGTCACAGTTACTACAGATAGTAGTAGCCAAAACCTGCCTTTGCAATAAACACTATAGACTGTCTATCAGAATCAGTGGATAGTACATATACATGTAGTGGATAGTACATATACATGTAAACTACGAACAAAACTTTATTTAGTGTTAAGTGATGCTTTAAGTTGTGTAAATCACACATTGAACATCCAGTCTGCTTTAATTTTTCATCAGAGAAACGTTTTCTTGTCGTATAATGCAGTACAGACTTCTGGCCTTCAGCCATTCGCTCTTTAACTGAATTGCGATAAGGGATTTACCAATACCGGATCTGATATTGGACCAATACTGACTCAGATAGCTGGATCGGATACTGGTGTCAATGGGGCTGATCTATTAAAATAAATTCTATGTTTACATACTATATACATTATAGACTGGACTTTTAATTCCTGTTAAAGTTCTGACCAGTTTGTTGTTGCACTGAACAAAACATTTTTTATGTGCTGAAGTCAAAGATCTCAGTCTGTTTCTATGTCCACTAAAGGCCTATTTCTCTCAGATATTGATTTGTGAACCCTTCTCCTTTGCTGAAATAATCCATCCACCTCTCAGGTGGCAGATCAAGATGCTGATTAGAGAGCAGGATTATTGACAGGTGAGCCTTAGACTGTCACAATAAAAGTTCACTCTAACGTGCAGTTTTATCTGAGACATTTACAGTATTAGTCCCTGAATGGGGTCAGAGAACCAGTCAGTATCTGGTTTGACCACCATTTGCCTCACACAGTCCAACACATCTCCTCCACATAGAGCTGATCAGGTTATTGATTGTGGCCTGTGAATGTTGGTCCACTCCTCTTCAATGGCTGTGAAGTTGCTGGATATTGGCAGGAAGTGGAACACGCCGTTGTATATGTCGATCCAGAGCATCCCAAACATGCTCAGTGGGTGACATGTCTGGTGATGCAGGCCATGAAAGAACTGGGATGTTTTCAGATTCCAGGAACTGAGTACAGATCCTTCAACATGGGGCCAGAACTGAGTACAGATCCTTCAACATGGGGCCAGAACTGAGTACAGATCCTTCAACATGGGGCCAGAACTGAGTCCAGATCCTTCAACATGGGGCCAGAACTGAGTCCAGATCCTTCAACATGGGGCCAGAACTGAGTCCAGATCCTTCAACATGGGGCCAGAACTGAGTCCAGATCCTTCAACATGGGGCCAGAACTGAGTCCAGATCCTTCAACATGGGGCCGTGGATTATCATGCTGCAACATGAGGTGATGGAGGTGGATGAATGAACAACAATGGGCCTCAGGATCTCATCACGTTATCTTTGTGCATTCAAAATGCCATCAATAAAATGCCCCTATGTTCGTTGTTTATAAAGTAAGCCTGCCCATACCATAATCCCACCGCCACCATGGGCCACTCCACTGACATCAGCATCTTGATCTGCCTCACCTGAGAGGTGGATGGATTATTTCAGCAAAGGAGAAGTGCTCACTAACACAGATTCAGACAATTAGTGAACAATTTTAGAGAGAAATAGGCCTTTAGTGGACATAGAAACAGTCTGAGATCTTTGACTTCAGCATATAAAAAATGGGAGCAAAAACAAAAGTGTTGCATTTATATTTTTATTCAGTATATTTACAGTATTTGTTACATTTTGTTTTAGATAGTTAGGAAAGCAATCTTTCCGTTTAGTCTGAGGCATTTGGCCTGTAACACTGGTGTCAGATCAGTTCTCGGTATCGGCCGATACCCAAAGTCCAGGTATTGCTATCAGTACTGAAAAAGTCAGTGATAATGGAACATAAATGAATGCAGACTTGCATTTACTGTGATAAGTAACCAAGTCAAGTAAAAATTCAAGAGTCTGCAAAGGGATTTTTACTATAATGAATGGAAACCAGTGATTCCTGGAACCTCCTACAATCAAAAATAGCATTTAAACACAGTTGGCAAAAAAGTTAAATGTAATTTGTATTTAAGGAGCTAAAACTTGCAAACAGACTAAATGGTCCTTTAAGGATAATTCATAAAATAAATCATCTAAATTATATGTTTTTATTGGTGGTCATTTTCTCGTTTGTCTTCATAAGCCTGTCTCTGTATGGAGGTCCTGTCTTTGGTAGGTAGACATGGCTCAAGGATGTCAGTTTCTTTAAAAAACATTTAGAAATCACATTTGCATTAATTGGATGAGAAAAGACCTTAAATGGAAATTGTCTTTTCTATTTTTGTTTTTTCAGTATGACCAGAAAGAGAGGGCCACACTTGGTGGTGTAAAATGATGGTCCCCGTTCTGCTGGTCGTATAGGAATGTGTGTGTGTCAAGGTGTGAAACATAAATTACAGCAGCCGACTGTGCGGCCTGAAGAGCAGTGATAGCTAAAACAGGACGACTGTCAGCGGTGCTGGAAAGCCGCCGTTCGTGGGGTTGTGGAGGATGGAGGCTGATTGTGCAGGACAGGTGAGAGGAGAGACAGAGGAGAGAGATTCAGGAAGAGGAAGGGAGGAGAAAAACAGGGTTGTTGAGGGCGAGCGGTAGACCTCGAGCTCGCGAGCAGCAGCACTTCAGTCCAATTGTCTCCAATAATGGCCTCTTTGATCACACGCACGGCAACAGGCAGCCACGAGGATTTCGTAAGCCGAGCCGACGCTTCTCGCAGTGTTTGCGTGTTTGTTTGTGTGCGTGTAGACTTGACTGACGTCTCTATTCATGCCGTGTGATGGCGGAGCGGAGCGGGAATATACTGCAGCGAATGCTGTTTAAATATGGATCTCATTGTGCTTTGGAGTTGACTTGAGGTCAACAGAGGAGCAGCTTTAATTCTTAAAGGCTTTGTTCTCTCGCTCTTTCCTTCTGTCTGCCTGACTTCAGCTCAGTAGCTGCTTTACTGGCATCACACACACACCAAAACACTGAAGACTCCCAACAGGAAGTACAGCTCAATTAACAACCAACTGGGTATTTGCAGCGTTTTTTCTGTCGTTGTGTGAGAACAATCTCCATCCACAGACTGTGTGAAATATTAAAGGGATATTCAAGGTATTTCCTCTCTTTTATGAACTCAATCACGGGGTGAATCCAGGTTAAAAAAAAACAAACAATAAAAAAAAAAACTTGTTCCTTATTTGTTTCCAAAAGCAGAGGCTTTTTAAAGGAATATTGCAATACTCATTAAATAACCATCGCCGTGGCCTTGAGCTACTGTAACTCCGCTGCAGAGCTGTAGCTGCTGTCAGCTTGGATTTACTGTTTTCAGTTACGATGGTTTCCAATAGTCACCAATGTCAGCAAAATATTACATACAGTGTCAAAATATTTTAGCATGTGTACAGAAACCTTTCAGAGCGCTAATGAAGCATGATACCACATCAACAATGGAAAAGTGGACCATGCTGCTTGAGAAGTTTCTGTATATGATTCTATGAATCTTATTGGCTGATTTTAGCTTATCACATCTACAGTATACCGCTATCAGTGTATATGTCGGCTGATAAGTCACAACTAATTTCAGTACAGCGTTGCAAAAAATATGGTGATAACATTCAGCCAGTAGCTGTGGCATCCTCCCCCCCGTTCCACTGCATTTACTTCACAACAAGCTGTTGCCAGGCACTTGACCATTTATTTGTTTTTTTCCACACAGACTGATGACACCATGTACCATGTGATACCAATGTTGTTTTACTATTGGCTCATTAGTCTTGTTAGAAGTAGGAACAAAAGTGAGATATTTTCCACAGATCTAAACAAAACTTTTGTTTTGGACTTGTATTTATTAATGAGTAACTCCTAATTGTATTCTTTTCCAGGAAAAGTCCTATTTTAATTTGGCTTCATAAACTCAATTATCAATAAGACCTTTAATGCTGCAGTGACTGATTTTTCTTTTGGCCACACAAATGCCCTATTTACAAACTGCATGGATTGATTTTTTTGTTTTGGCTACGTGGGGCCAGAAGGATGCCACAACAATCTTATTTATTACACTGAAAATGTTAGCAAACAATCGCACAATTTACTTACCCAGCAGACTGTGAGCAACAGTATCTTTCATTTTGAGTCGTGTTTCTGGCCACCTGATGAATGTAAGTCCAATATTCACTCTCATTTTAACTCTGTTTTGGTCTCCACCAACTTCTGAGAAAAATATCTGGCTCATTGGCTACAAAATGCTAGTTGCTAAATTTGTCCTCAGCTAGTCACTAGTGGGTTTATTGGAGCTGCAGCTATAAAAAGATATTATGAGTGTGGACTATCAGAAGATACTGTACTAGGGGTATAAGAAAATATCAGTACACAAGTATCATTAGATTATGATTTGCAACACAGTATAGATTCTCCAAAACATAGTACTGATTTTTAATTAAGCTCTTAAATATCTGGCAGCCCACCGGCTGCCCCAGCTGCTATTCTGTTTTTGGAGGTTGTAGAGGGCTCAGTTTTAAAGCTAACGAAGATCCTGGTATCATCTGAAACAAGAGAAAGGAATCCACTGGTACCAGCTATGTCATACAATCGGTAAATTTTGGCAAGGACACCATTACCAGCACATGCTTAACAGAAATTCTGGAGTGCAGGTTTTATCCAGTTCTGGCAGTGCAGCAGTTGTTGTCTGTCAGCTGTAGCAGTCGGCTTTTAGCCGGGTTAATCAAGCTCAGTGGACAATGATTTGTGTCAAACTGTATGCTGACACCTGTTCTGGTGTAAAACAGTGCGTCCATACACAGTATTGAAGTACATAACTTGGGTATGACTGTAAAGCTGATACTCTTGTGGATCCGATGAGTCCAGTTGTATTCATGTGTGATGATGTTAGTCTCCACAGTGACCATTTCACATAGTGACTTTTTTTTTTTAACGCAGCTTTTATACATAAAATTAGGATTTGAAAAAAAAAACTGCAATATATCTCCTTGCTTATAGTGTCGCAATATATTGCAGTATATTGAATGTATTGTATCACCAGATTCTTGCTAGTACACAGCCCTAAAATTTACACCATAACAACGTGTTACCGCAAATTTGTTTTAATGCCATTAATTTCTTTAACGCATTAACACAACTTGTACAGGTTGTAGCGGCTCAGTTTTAAAGCTAGAGTGAAGATACTGGTCTCATGTGAAACTAGAAAACCTGAGGAATCCGTCCAGGTCACACTAGCGTGTCAGAAAGGAGGTTAAATAACGCTCCAATTACGTTCAATTTTAGAGAGGGAAAAACTGACATGTCCATTATCAAAGGGGTCTGTTGACCTCTGACCTCCAGATGTGTGGATGTAAATGGGTTCTCTGGGTCCCCACCAGTCTCCCCTTTACAGACATGCCCACTTTATGATGGTCCCAGTCAGTCTGGATCAAGTCCTAGTCAAGTCAGCACTCTGACACACTGACAGCTGTTGTAGCCTGTTGGGCTGCAGTTTGCCATGTTCTGATTGGAGCAGATTTTTGCAAATTTGCAGTTGGGATTAATAGCAATTGAATGTTTTAATTGATTGACAACCTATTAAAAAGATAAAAATGTGTGCAGCTTTCAGTGCATTTTGAAGGTAAAGATGCACTAAAGCAACCCCGACTTTAATCGTGGTGCTGACATTATGTCTCGGTGTCTCGCCCTGATAGAACAACCACAGGTCTCTCTCTCTCTGACTCGGCCTTCGAGGTCTGCAGCCTTTAGCATCTCTGCTACAACTCTTTATTTAGCGCCTGCTCTACTCTGTTCCCCTTAACTGCTGAATAATAGATAAGTGACGACCATGATGCGATTGCCGTGTAGGCACTTTAAATGCGAGTGTGTGTTTTTTCTTTGCCCGGGAAAGGGGAGTGTGTGTGTGTGTGTGTGTGTGTGTGTGTGTGTGTGTGTGTGTGTGTGTGATTCCTGGCCCTCCGTCTCCAGCCTCTGTCAGGTGTTGCACCCCCCACCTCCCCTTTGGACCTCCTCTTCACCTCAGCTTCCCTCCCTCTCCTCCCAGCTTGCTCCCTTTAGCTTGGTAACAGCGAGGGCATTAAACTTTCATGACTGCTGTCTTTTCTAGCACGCTCTTTTTCTTGTCCTCCTTCGCTCCCTCTCTTCCTCCTTTCCTTCCTTCTTCCGTATTCCCTCATTCCCTCTCTTACCACCTTCCTCCGTCCTCAACCTAAGCCTCATTTTCCCTCCTGTCTTTTTCTTCACCCCCTCTCTTATGTTTACCCAGCAGTGAGCGGTGCTGGAGGAGAGCATAACGAGGAGGTTTGACACTCCTTTATGGTTTTTAACATTGGGAAACTCGACAGAATTTCAAGTGACTGTAAATTTAAGCAAACCGTTTCCCATCTGTCCCTCACTGCTTTTGTGTCATCTATTTGCACACTTTAAAAACTGTGTGTGAGTGTGTGTGTGAGGGAAAGATGCAACGGGATGTGAAAGTGGTCTCGGAAACATCCCCACTTTTTCTTTCAAACTACTTCTTTTCTTTCATTTCCTCCAAATTCAGAAACCATTTGGAAGCGAGTGCATCCTCTGTGGATATCACTTATGAAATGATGGAAGTCTTTCTCATAATTTCCTCTTTTTCTCTCTCCCTTGTTCTCTGTCTCAGATTTGTTTTCTGGGTCAGCGTCGGTGCATGTAATTTGCTGTACGCAAACTGTTGCTGAATCTGCATTAGGCCTTTCAAGCAGAAATAGATACGGTAGCAAACAGAGGGCGAGCTGTTAGGGACTGAAACAAAGAGCAGCGAGGAGTCAGGAGTGAATCTGTGTACAGATGTAGGCATCAAACACAGTTTATTCTGCATACTGTTGAATTAATAGCAGTAACAGCAGTCATCATCATTCATGCAAATGCGATGCCACATTATAACGACAATCCACCATTTTACAAGCTCATCTGCAATAATAACAACTGTTGTTTTAACAGATAAGAAGACAGCTGAAGAAAATGAAATTGCACGTTGCAGGGCAGAATAAAACCCGATCACCAGCTGATGCCTTGACGTGTCAGCTGTTTGGTGCTGGAATTATCAGAGGCCTCTGTGGCAAACAGCGGTCAACAACAGCGGTGAGACTCAACCAAACCACACCAAGAAAATGGACCAGGAAACCAAAACAATGAGCTGAAAGGCCCTAAAACAGTGGCAAGCCCTGTCACTTTACATACAGTCACTAAACCCATTGTTGATATAAAATATTAGCTTCAGCTTTAAGTTCTTAAAAATGTGAAATATATTAATATTTAACAAATTACGACCACCTGCTGATCATTTTGTTTTCAGACTACATTAATACATTTCAGACAGTTAATTTGACAACATTATGAAAATCAGCTAGCAGAGACTGTTAAGCCATCATCAACACTTGACCGCCTGCCATACTTTGTGAAAGTTAGTTCATGTGAGCCAATCCCAGGAAGGTACTACAACTCCTGTGTCCGTCACATGATGCCATTAGGCCCAAAAAGACCTAAAAAAAAGACCTATCTGGTTCTAAAAGTTGTAAAATACACTAATAGCTGAATCCAGAGATATTTCCCTTCCTCTGTCATGTGAATAAGACCCAGACCGAGACTGGACCAAGGCTGGAAGGAGGAGTTTAAAGAAATGCTACTGTGCCTGCTCTACCAATACGGATGATCACCAGATGATCCGGGTACTTTATCACTCGGCAGTTTAAGCATTTCGGCCTCCGGTGCTGCATCTAGTTCCCTTCATACATCCTTGATGTGAGCGTGCCCCTCTGGCTAGCTGTCATACGGCGGTTACAGCTGATAACGCCATCTGACTGACAGTGTCATCACAGACTGTAGCACCCGTCCTCTGGTTGCCCCCCTGGTAAACACTGTTAGCTCTGTCAGCAGTGTTAGTGCTGTTAGCACCATTAGCTACAGGCTATGTTGAGAGCCCTGTGGAGGAAATAGATATGCTCTGAATTTTGTGTTGAGCACCTTTAAATTATGCCACATACATAACTCACTTAAGTTATGAAACACATCCATCCATCCATTTATTATCTGTAATGGCTTATCCTATTCAGTGTCGCAGGGGGGCTGGAGCTGCTGGCAGGGCACATGTTGGACTGGGTTACGTAACTGGTACATTTCCCCGTTTAGGGTCCAGGGATGGAGGAAGTAATTATAGACATTTACCCAGGAATGAGAGATAACCTGATTACAGGTTGAGTGCAAAAACTAAAATATAAAATGTATTAACAACAAATGAAGATGTACAAACACCAACTCAAAACTACTTCCTGTAAAAGAAAGCACAACTTAAACCTACCGCTCAACATTATATAAAATACACTATATTCACTATAAGGAAAGACCCCGACACACACACACCAACCAGCGGCGTAACCACCACACACACTCAATGCTGCCGTTTGGCCCGCTGGCCCATCTTCTCCTGTCTCCTGGTCTTCTGTTGGCCCAGCGCTGATTGCTGATGAGACACAGCCAGGTGCACACATCCACTGCAGCTGCAGCGCCTGGGAGACACAGCAGAGGGCAAAATAAAATCACACAACACACTGCAGCAGCAGTGGCCGCGGTCACAAACATACCTAATGTGACCCAGACTATGATCCTTCCTAAACCTAACCAAGTAGTTTTATTTGAAATCACAACATTCACCACGTGTTGAAGTCTGTCGGACTACCCTGAAGGAGTCCTGACCCAGCATCTTATGTGACGAGTTGGGATGAGAACCGGTCGGAGACATGAGAGTGTTTCTCCATGAGTTAGCAACAGAGACAAGAAACTATAAAACACTTAAATATGAAGCACATCATCTTACATTCTTGAGTGATGAACTAGCTTTGACAAAAACATAAAGGTGCATTCTGCAGAAAACTGCAGCGTACAAGGGTTGTAGTTTCTCATGGGCTAAATGTGGCGTCAGTAGAAATCCAGTTTAAAAACAGACACGGGACAGATGGCGAGCGGCCAGTCGTTGGAATCATCAGCATTCATCAGGAGCCCACGTCGCTCGTTCCGAAAGTTGCAGCTTAATCTTCAGCCACATTATCCTGGAGGCGACGTCGTCACGCCGAACGTGGAAGTGGAGCAGACAGGATGAAAGCGACAGAGATGGAGTGTAGGAGAGAGACAGAGAGGAGAAAGACCACCTACGAGGCCGCTTGATGATGCACTGTATCTGTCTTTGTCACTGCTATGTGTGTGCGTATGTGTGTGTGCGTCGTAATGTGTGTGTGTGTGTAATGCATTATGTTCAGTGAGGACATTGTGAAGTGTTAGGAGGTGCTGCTGCACTCCGATAAAATGTGTGTTTTGGATGCGTGGCTCAGTAGGTGGTGTTTGTGTACGCTGTCTCATAATTGCTGGCTGTCTTTGTTTTGTGTCTGCTTGTGTGATTGTGTGTGTGTGTGTGTGTGTGTGTGTGTGTGTGTGTGTGTGTGTGATGAGACGTGGCAGTGTGTGGGTGGTGAGATAAATGAAACGAGTATTAAGTTTAAGCCGAGGTGAGAAGGCAGAAGCCTCGCTGCTTCTCTTCCTCCGTTATCCATCTGTACCTTGTTGCATGTCTATCCCTTACTCACCTCTCTCTCTCTTCCTCTCCTTCATGTGACATATTACTTTCTTCTCTCACATCCAGTCTTCCCTCTCCGTCTGTGACGAGTACACCCGCACACACATGCTGTAAAGGAATTACGACTGATCCGAGCTGAGTCTTTAGCTTGTCTGTCTTTGAACATCAGTGCCGTCGCTTTTGAAGCCCTCCTTTGAATTATTGCATTTCTGTTTATGCGCGCACAGATAAAGTTCTGCTAAAGCTGCACTGTTTGGCTATAATCTCACTATGTTCTATACATAGAGAAGACATACATAAAGTGGGTGTAGACGCACAAATACACACAGACATAATGTGAATAATGTGGTGTGTGTGCTGTTTAAGACTTCTGGTCATTCTTCCATTATCACAACAAGCCTGACATAGCCACAGTTTATCCAGATTATCCAAACCACTTCAAATGTTATCAGCCCATTAAATGCCCATTATCAATTGTCATCTGGAGCATAGATTTGAGATGGTATGGCCCTACTCTTTTTTACACTTTTGATGATGATTTTGATGTCAGAATCGATATATTTTCTTCATCTGAGTCTGTATAGAGGTAAAAGGAAGTTAAAGCTTTTATTGTTGTAGTCTGAGTAACATGACGTCATATCTGCTCTGTATCCGTCAACCAAAACAAACAATGGTGAGCTGAAACAGGAAAACAGAAAACAGTGGAGGGTCCATATGGATCCGACCTCCACCCTCCATGTTAAATCCAGCGTGGTAAACACTACACATCCAGTAAAGTATTAAAGGGTGGAGGGTGGGCGTAGATCCGACCTCCACCCTCCATGTTAAATCCAGCCTGGTAAACACTACACATCCAGTAAAGTATTAAAGGGTGGAGGGTGGGCGTGGATCCGACCTCCACCCTCCATGTTAAATCCAGCCTGGTAAACACTACACATCCAGTAAAGGAGGGAAACACTTTGGAAAAGCAGAGCTAGACATCACGGCTAAAGCTGCACGCTAACTCCGTCACGGACGCGAAACGTCATCGTACGGCGGTAACGTGCGGTCCGGCCGGCCGTCGCTCTCGTCTCCGTGGTCCGACGGGCCGACGCTACGACTGTAGAGCTCCATATACTGACATTTATGTTAAATGCAAATAAAAAATAATTCTGAAAATGATTCAGATATATTTGACTTCAGGACATATCTGACTACATACATGTGAAAATCAAACATTTCCACAGGAAATATTTAGAGGTTTTTCAAAGTAAAAGTCCCTAGAAATGGTCCAGTGTTAAAAAAGTTAACAAAATCACGATTATAATATTGAATTGAATTGTAGAATTCAATATTCTGTAAGTATTGAATTGCAATACTTAAAAATCACAATATGTATATATAAAATACATATATTGGAATAAGATTGATTTAACTTAAAAATAAAATACCACTAAATTGTGATGGAAATCTCTTCATTCTTTATTCTAATATCAAATAGGGTGTATAAGGTGTATTGTCCCAGTCCTGAAGTGAATCACCACAGGCCGGTTCAAAATGATCCCAGCTGACAGCGGGTGAAGGCGGGGTCGCCACACTATCACAGGGCCATATTACAATTCTTTAAATCTAATTTTAGGAAATCTGTCCTAGATTTCACCATCACCATTTTAAAGTAACATAACTTAACTTAATAGATGGAAAAAGCTGCATGTTTTTTGCAACAAAATGCATGTTATTATCATAAAGTGGGCATGTCTGTAAACCTCCTTTGCTATGACATGGTTGGTACCGGTGGATTTCTGAGTGAGCTTTAAATCCCACTACAACCTCCGAAAGGACTAATGAAGAATTGATACACTGCTTTAGAGAATCGATTCAGTATCACAAAATACAATATTGCGATATTATAATGGTATTGATAACAACTGATAATAGTCCTTTAATGGGCTGATGACAGAGGTTGGCCTGTAAACTTTAATGTGTGTTTACAGTGGAGGTTTGGAAAATTATTTTATCTTTGACGGCGGTGAAAAGTAACTAAAAACATTTACATAATAGTGTTTTTCTGACGAAACATAATTTGGAGACGTCGTCTGGGCTTCCTCCTGGTGAAAGGTCCTCATGTAGTGTGAAAACCATGATTTCAAGACTCCATATTACATAATAACACAGCAAGTTGTATACTGTGATCTGATAACTATGAAAGTCTTGAAATGTGAACTTTGAATTCGGTATTGATCTTCAATTCTAATCAAGGAAGTATATAATCAAATTTTCATTTCTATTTCATTTCCAACATTTTAAAAGCTGCTGAACATCATTCGGTAATGTTATCACACACAATGCAGACGTGGTCCGATACCGTCACTTAACTAATCATTCAAGTACACACACAATAAACATAAATATATAAATAAAAAATAAATATGAAAAATAAGATCCAAGCTGTCATAAACTGGACTTCTCCTTTAATTTAATTTTAGCTGAAGGTTTTGGCTAATGCTTCCTGAATGTTTGCATTTATTCATACTGACACACACACTGGTATTAATTTAATCATTTTGGGTTGGCAGAGGATATTTGGACCCTGTTTTCTGCAACTGCACACACACTCATTGACGTCGAACACACACACTTTGGTATTAAGTTATTTGGCAGGACATTTTGGCCACTAGTATTTGGTATCTATACAGACACACACACTTAGGAATTAACTTTGTCTTGGCAGGCAGGGCGTTTCGGGCTTTTTTTTCTGTATGTATACACACACACACACACACACACACACACACACACACACACACACACACACACAATGGGCAGTAATCCCCTGTACATGCCAGAGCTTTGGGCAGAGCAGGGATTTTCCTCTTCAAAGAGCAGACCACCCATCGCAGCCTCGGAACAATGGTGGCCGAACTCCGGAAGATTTCCTGTGGCGCGGGTGGGAGTCCACACACACACACACACACACACACACACACACACACACACACACACACACACACACACACACACAGCCTATGTTGCTAAGTATAGATACACACACAATCAAATATCAAGGTACACAAACAATACGCTCCTGCTCAGAGCCTCAGGGTCATGTATACACCTGCCGGCGGCACTTTCACACACATTCACACACACTTATGCCGCCTGGTGGAGTTTGTGGAGGACGGAGGTTTTTGTGGTGACAAACAGCCGATCTGGGACGTGTATGACGAGACGGGCAGACACTTGACAAAAGAGCAAAGGCGCTGAGTGAGGAGGGATTGAAACGGAGCTGGAGAGGGATAAAGGGATGAAGGGGCAGAAGGAGAGACTGAAGTCCAGCTGTTTCCGCTCCTGAACGCAGCCTCGCTTTTAGCCCACGTTGTCCGATGTGTTCCTCAAATCTTCGCACTCCCCCGTACTCACTTTTTGCTTCTTCTTTTGTTATTTTCTTGATGCGGCACAACACGCCGTCCTCCCCGCTCCGCCGCCGATTCCCTCACAGACAAATTAAAACTATTTGTTGCTTAAAAGCAGCCTTTTGAATTCAGAGACAAAAGATGGCGGGGCGACAAAGAGCGGCCTGCGTGTTGTGGGGGAATGTTGAACCCAAATGTTTAGATGCCCCCCTCCCCCTCCACCACACCTCCACCCACATCCTCTTTCCTTTTCTTCTCCGTCTTTTGTCACAGAAGCAACACATTCATTCTCATTTGATGCCGAAATTGTCTTTCTGGGATTGATTTTTTTCTTTGTGGACACGCACAATAAGACACATATTGTTGAATTTCTATCTGTTTTTTCTTTTTCTATTATTATTTTCATAATGACAGCAGCTGAATTCCTACAATAAACAGATGCTTTTAGTCAGAGTCACTGCTATGTAAAGTTCAGCTAGTTGGTATTCACACCTTGTCATTTTGCAGCTTTCTTACTGGGGGAAACTTTCTAAAAAATTCATCCATGAAATTGAAATTTAATTCTGCTATAAGTGTGTGTGTGTTGTGTGTGTTGTGTGTGTGTGTGTGTGTGTGTGTGTGTGTGTGTGTGTTGTGTGTGTGTGTGTGTGTGTGTGTGTGTGTGTGTGTGTGTGTGTGTGTGTGTGTGTGTGTGTGTGTGTGTGTGTGTGTGCGTGTGTGTGTGTGTGTGTGTGTGTGTGTTGTGTGTGTGTTGTGTGTGTGTGTGTGTGTGTGGGGGGGGGGGGTGCTGGAGTATTTGTGTCCAGCTGGTGGAGTTTTATATTTCTCCCTGTGATTTATTTCTCTCAGTTTACAGTTGGCCGTCAAACTTCATGGGTGAAAAACTGCTCACTTTGCAGAATTTCTGAGGAGACACAGATCGTGTTTATTTGTCGAAAAATTTATGAGCGCCGTGTTGTCTCGCTGTCTGTCTTCGCGCACACACACACACACACCGCAGTATATCCATTCCCTTTACATGATGTTTGCATTTTAGGCATTTAACTGATGATTTTCATTCTTCCTCAGCTTCATCATCACTGCGGTGGCTTTCAATTATTACATTTCTTTATATTCACGTGCAGATGAATGTTGGATAATAGCCCTGACCTGACACTGGGTAGAGGCTTTAATCTCAGGTCAGTCCAGTTTTCATCTGTCACTTCACACTGAAGCTGCTCAGTCCTCAGAGGCTGAGACAAGCTGAAGACGTCTCCAGGTAGACGCTGTGCTACCACGCAGCGACTTGGCTGTTTTCCTGACGAGCTTCTTCTTTTTTTTTAGAAACTATCACAGTCGTCATTAAGGCTGCAGAGAAAATACGTGTTGTCTGATAAATGTGCAGCATTTTGTGAGGCGGTATGAGATGCAATTAAATAAGATTTGTACAAGCAAAGACCCTGGAAATGAACAGCCTGAGATGTGTGATTAATGCAAGGTAATTCCAACTTATTCTTAAAAGTGTACTAATATTTTTATATTAAAAAAACTCAAATGATGAAGTGTAATATGAAAAGGGTCGTTCATTAACACCATGAATTAGCACTGGACCCTGCAGTTTTATGCAGCTTTTTAGCATTGTTCAGCACATTGTTTTCTTTTTCTCTTGATCCACAAATTTAGCATTTAGCTAAAAAACAGCCATTTTTATTGGACTTACTTTCGTCAGGTGTACAGAGACCCAACCCTCTTGTATCAGTGTTACACATCGCAAACCCAGCAGCCCACCGGGCCTGTGGTTGACCCCCGCCAGGCCTCTGTATCAGGGAATTATGTATTTAAATAGGGTTGTCAATCAATTCACATATTTATTCACAATTAATTGCATGCTTGTCCATAGTTCATCATGATTAATCACAAATTAATCACACATTTTTAATCTGTTCAAAATGAAACTTAAGGGAGATTTGTCAAGTATTCAACACTCTTATCAACATATTAGTGGGCAAATATGCTGCTTTATGCAAATGTATGTATATATTTATTATTGTAAATCAATAACAACACTAATCAATGGGAGATATTGTCCAGAAACCCTCCCAGGTTCTGACTTTAGCATCAACAATCTGCTCCAATCAGAACATGGCAAACTGCAGCCCAACAGGCAACAACAGCTGTCAGTGTGTCAGAGTGCTGACTGGACTAGGACTTGATCCAGACTGACTGGGACTATCAGAAAGTGGGCATGTCTGTAAAGGGGAGACTGGTGGGGACCCAGAGAACCCATTTACATCCACACATCTGGAGGTCAACGACCCCTTTGTGTTTTTCTGCACTAAAATTTAGCGCAAGTTTATTTCACCTCCTTTACAACAAGCTCGAATGACACGTTGGTTCAGTGGATTCCTGAGGTTTCACTCTAGCTTTAAAACTGAGCCACTACAACCTAAAAAAATCACAACTTGCATTAATGCGTTAAAAAAAACAAGTGGTGTTAAAACTAATTTGGGTTAATGCGTTATATTTGCGTTCACTTTGACAGCCCTAATTTTTAAGATCTTTTTTAAAACTAATTAAACAAACAACTCCTTTAAGGAATAACTCAGAGATTAGCGTGTGTGCTTAACGTTAGTAAATGTCTTTGTGTGCAGTAAAGAGAAAGAGAGAGCGAGGGAATGTGATGCTGAGATGAATTCAGCTGCTACTAGCTGTGAACGTAGCAGTGCAGTGTGTGTACAGTTTATAGTGTTGGGTAATAAACGCTACAATCATCAGGCCCAGTTCTTGCTTGCCACAGTCTGTTTACTGGAGGGATTAGCCCCTCAGCAAGCTTAGGAATATCTTATCTTATCTTATCTCAAGGTGAGATGACCTTAAGGTGGACCAGCGCTTTCTCATTGTAACATTATCACAAGCTGCTCCTCTGCTGCTCCCCTGCAGGCGGCAGTTTTTCACTCATTTTCCACTCTCTTTAGGAACGATCGTGGTTAAAAGTACAATTACATTACCCAACATAATTATGTTAATTATGTTATGCAACCTATGTAACGTCAGAGAAGTCAGCACTGACTTGTGGTTTCACATGGACCACGAACAGCCTGCGTCCTGTGTTTTTCGATCCATCCATCCACCTTGGCCTTGACCCCGACCCCATATAGTGTCATAGATTGATGTGTGGGGCCACTGACCAAGCTGCAAACTCCAAATAATGTATAAGGTGATTATCTGTCAATGTTGCCTTCAGCTTGTTTCACTGACACCAAATGGACAACAAAATCAGGTTTTATTTTAAATGAAGGAGAATATCTGGTATATCCAATATACCCATGATTCTGCTCTAACCCACCACCAACGACAACTATGGTGCTTGAGCACTATAGACAGTATATAAAATTGACTTGCTTCATTGAGTCTGGGCTAACACAAAACATGTTTCTACATGTTTCTACCCTGCAGCTGCTTCACAATAAAAGCCTTCCAGTAATGCGTCTGTGCTTCCTGCATTGATTTTGCAGATTTGCGACAGCTGGGAGGCCTTTTGGGGGCGGCAGTAGCTCAGTCTGTAGGGAGTTGGCTTGGGAACCGGAGGGTCACCGGTTCAAGTCCCGACATGGACCAAAAACTGAGTGTGAACTGGTAGCTGGAGAGGTGCCAGTTTACCTCTTGGGCACTGCCGAGGTGCCCCTGAGCAAGGCACCAAACCCCCAACTGCTCGGGGCGCTTGTCGAGGAGCAGCCCCCTCACTCTGACATCTCTCCATTAATGCATGTATGTGTGTTTCAGGTCTGCATGTACCATGTACGAGTTTAACAGAGTGTAAATTGAATTTCCCCAATGTGGGACTAATAAAGGTAGATCTTCTTCTTCTTCTTCTTTACTGTGAAGCAGCTGCAGGCATCTGAGACCCCCTTTACACCTGACATTTACTGTGTCTCGTATCCAGACTGTATCTAGATGTGATTTAACCTGATTATATTTTCACCCGGTATTAAAATGCATGTCCTGTGTCCATACTGAGAGCTGGTCGCCTCCACATGCTGCATTATGGACATTTTCTAAGGGGTCCGTTGACCTCTGACCTCCAGATGTGTGGATGTAAATGGGTTCTCTGGGTCCCCACCAGTCTCCCCTTTACAGACATGCCCACTTTCTGATAGTCCCAGTCAGTCTGGATCAAATCCTAGTCAACCTGTGAGGGTTACTGGACAATATCTGTCAACAATAAATATATACATACATTTGCATAAAGCAGCATATTTGTCCACTCCCAATACTCTGCTAAGAGTATTAAATACTTCCTAAATACAAATCTCCATTTAAGTACCTTTTGAACATCTAAAACTCTAAAAATATTTTGCATGAATTGAGTGTTGAGGTACTGAAATGACCATTCCAGTGTGTTAGGAGTCAAAAGCTTAACTTTGTTCAAATCTTTCCTAGTATTTTGTCCATTGCAAGTTTTTGCAGCCAATAAAATTTCATAGTGGGTCCAAAAGTGTATGTATTTCTGTATTTCCTCCTACATTTCTCAATATTGTGAGTAAAATAGAGAGAGGTAAATATTGGACTGCAGGACCCACAGTGTAGAAACACTGATATACAGGGATTTTATGCATTTTTGGCAAGAAGGCAGCTCCATTACCTTAAATGGTTGTGAGAGATAGAAATATAGGTGCTCAGTTGTCCCGCGAGCTTTAATAGAGATTTGATCGAAGATAATGATTGAATTTTTATTTTGGAGTGAATTCCTTCAGCCGAGGTATATCCACACATGACTGAACGAACGCTACTTCAAAGTCTGATGAATGGCAATCGAAAACATCTTTTGATTGTGTGTGTGCGTGTGTGTGTGTGTGTGGTGTGTGTGTGTGTGTGTGTGTGTGTGTGTGCCTTTTGTGGAGGTGCAGCCCCTCATTTACGGGGTTTTTCTGGTGTCTGCTTGACAACTAAACACAAGCCCTTCTGCCAAACAAATGGGAGCTGTGTTGGGGAGAGGGGGCGGCCGGCCCCAACTGCAGAGATGGGCACTCTCTGACAGCTGCTTTCATCTTGTTATTATTCCTCCTTCACACTCAAGGATTTTTGGGCTTCCCAAAGTATTTCTGTCGCTCTCCTTCCTCCCCCTCCCTACACCCCCCCGCTCTGTCTCTCTTTCTGTCAGCGGGCTGTGATTGGCTGTTATGACAGAACCGTCGCCGGGCTGTCAGCCTCTTCTAAAGCTCAGTTTAATTACTCCTTTTCACCAACATGACACGTTCATGCACAGATGCATGCAAACCCACATGCACAAGGGAAAGTCGCTCACAAACACAAACCGATGTGCTCAGCTGCACGCCGCGCCGTCCTAGCAGTAATAATAATAAAAAAAATGGTGATTGAACTCGCCGTCAGACGCTCTACCTGACAAAGCAGACCCCCAGATGTTCGTCAGCGCTGGCTCTCTGTTTCCTCAGCAGAGCTTTGAAAACATGGTGCAGATTTGTGAAGGGCCGGCCGCCGCTGGGTTTGATGGGCGCCGATCGATGGCGCGCCCTGCTGTGCCAGGCTTTGAATAGCCAATTAAAGCCATTGAGACAGAGGAGAAAATGGGGGTGATGTGACGGAGTGGGTGTTTGATTACAGGAGGATGATGAGACAGAAAGGGGGGAAAGATGCAGCAGCGGTTGCTGGTAAATGTTTAATATTCTGTGCCGTAAACTTCACAGTGATCACTCTTTCAGCGTTCCCTCCTCATCATTCCTCCAGATAAAGACTCCCTGACGGATGCGTTCAGCTATGCTTCCGTAAACAGAAGACAGCAGTGCACTGGGTTGAGACCTTGACTGATGGAGGGGAGCTAAGACAGATGTACAGATTTACTAGAAATGGAGGGAAAACAATGAGGAAGCCATGTCGCGTGTGAATGCCAAGCTGTCTGGGTTTCATATCGGCCTCAGTTTTGCCTCCCCACTCTTTCTGCCAACCCTCTTTCTTGCATTTCCTTCCTCTAACCCTCTCTCCTCTCAACCCCCCCTTGTCTTTTCTTCTATACCGTCAGAGTTAGAAATCAAAGACTGACCCTGACGTCCTAAAAGTAGTAAAACTCCCCACCAGCTGAATCCAGAGTTATTTTCCTCCATATTGATCATCAGACCCTCAGGCTGCTCCGCCCTGCAGCTCATATCACATCTCTGGTTCCACCAGCTTCCTGCTAGCTGGATGAGGCTGTAATAATGGATCTATTGGCTGTAATTGATCACTGTTATTATCTTTTAATCCACCCATGGGCTGTCTGCTGTCAGCCTGGATTAACGTCTCTGTTCACAAACAACTGGCTAGCGACCAGTAGCTAGCAGAGCCGGTAGCTAGCAGAGCCGGTAGCTAGTAGAGCTAGTAGCTAGCAGAGCTGGTAGCTAGCAGAGCCGGTAGCTAGCAGAGCCAGTAGCTAGCAGAGCCGGTAGCTAGCAGAGCCGGTAGCTAGCAGAGCCCGTAGCTAGCAGAGCCCGTAGCTAGCAGAGCCCGTAGCTAGCAGAGCTGGTAGCTAGCAGAGCTGGTAGCTAGCAGAGCTCGTAGCTAGCAGAGCCAGTAGCTAGCAGAGCCCGTAGCTAGCAGAGCCCGTAGCTAGCAGAGCCCGTAGCTAGCAGAGCCCGTAGCGAGAGCTCGTGCTAGCAGAGCCAGTAGCTAGCAGAGCCCGTAGCTAGCAGAGCCCGTGGCTAGCAGAGCCCGTAGCTAGCAGAGCCGGTAGCTAGCAGAGCGGCTCGCAGAGCTCGTAGCAGGACATCAACAGAGTTCAATAGAGTTGTAGACTTCTTGAATAATTCACCCCTCTAGTGTGAAATTGTGTGAATCTCTGGTATAAACTAGGCTAATCTTCGTCTATTTTCATTCTTTGCACCTGCTTGAGTATTTCTTCTTTTTTAGTTCTCTCCATTTCCCGCTCCTTTTCTCACTGTCCTTTTAGACCCAACGTGACAACAGCACCACTAAGCTTTGAAACCAATTTATTGCCAACGGTTTTCGCCATGCCATGACAGCTTTGCTGCTTAGCGCTGTCGCTAGCAGCTCTCCTCTGCCAGGACAGACATTAGGTGGAGCTCTGTTGCCTTTCAGATGGAAACAGTAGGGATTATAAATGTTGTTCAGTGCCAAACAGGTTGAGATAACAAAAAAATAATTTAAAAAAAAGAAAATAAATAAAAAAAAAAAAAAAAAAAAAGAAAAAGTGAAAGAGAATAAAATTAAGAAAAAAAAAAAAAAAAAAAAAAAAAATAAAAAAAAAAAAAAATAATAAATAAAAGTAGGGATGTTTTGTTTATTTTATAATTATTTTATTTTATTATTATATTATTATTTAATTTTTTTTTTTTTTTAAATTTTTAAAAATATATTAAATAATTAATATTAGATGATAGTCTTTCTTTCTTTTTTTTTATACCCAACTAAAAAACAAACAAAAAAACTATTCATTTTGTTTTTGAAGAATCTTCTCTTTTTTACTTTTCTTCCCCTCTTCATTATGGGGGGGGGGGTTCTTCTTCAAATTTTACTTCCTCCTCCTCTCCTCCCCCCCCCCCCCCCCCCCCCCCTCCCCCCCCCCCCCCCCCCCACCCACCCCCCCCCCCCCCCCCCTTTTTTTTTTTTTTTTTTCTCTCTTTTTTCCCCCCCCCCACCTCCCCCCCCCTTTCCCCCCTTGAATTCCCCCTCCCCTCAAAAACTTTTTTCTCTCTTCCCTCCCTTTGCCCCCAGTTTTTTACCTTTCTCTTTTTTTTTTTTTAAGTCTCCCCCAATTTTTTTTTTTTCCCCCTCCCCCCCCCCCCCCCCCCATGTTGTTGGGGGGGGGGGGGTTCTTCCCCCCCTTCCCAAATCCCCCCCCCCCCCTTTTTTCTTTCCATTTTTTTTTTTTTGTTGGTTTTTTTTCACCCCCCTTCAAATTTTCCCCCAATTTTCTTTTTTTCTCCCCCCTTTTTTTTCTTTTTTACTCCACCCATGGAGAAATTTTTAAAATCTTTTCTTGGTTTTTTTTTCCTTTTTGAAAAAATTGAGGTTTATATTTTGAACAGAAACAGTGAAAACACCATTCCCCCGGGGGCACCTGTTTTTCTCACCACACTCGACAGGCTCCCCCCATTCTGTCTTACTTTCTTCTTTTTGAGGTAGTCCGTAATCCAGTCCACCAGATCGTGGTCCACCCCATATCTTAGAGCTTCTCACCTACCCGTTTGGTTTGACTGTATTTAATTCACTTGAGAAGTCAAAGAACATGATTCTCACTGTGCTCTCGGCTTCTCCAGGTGCGTTAGAAATAAAAATGTGAAATTGCATCACCAGGAGAAATACGTAACTGTAACCCCAGGAGGAGAACCAGGAGATGGCGATGAAAATAGGGAGTCTCCCAGGAAAATCAGGAGAGCTGACATATAACTTCCCTTTCTCCTCCCCTGCCAGGTACGCTGCCCTACGACATCAAGATAGTGATCGCCGGCAACCATGAGTTGACCTTTGACCAGGAGTTTATGGCTGACCTGATCAAGCAGGACTTCTACTACTTCCCTTCTGCCTCCAAGTTGAAGCCGGAGAACTACGAAAACGTCCAGTCGCTGCTCACCAACTGCATCTACCTGCAGGACTCCGAGGTCACCGTACGGGGTTTCAGGATCTACGGCTCCCCCTGGTGAGTAGCGCCTCCCACGGCGCCGTGCCCAAGAGGAAACACCACAAGTACTGAAAAATGTACTTCACTGAGGAGGTTTCACGTTCATATGACACTTATTGTCACCAGTTTCTGTTACATTAACACTCATATGATGAATTTTGTGCAATATTTTTTGCCTCAGGTTTTAAGGTTGCACTTTGGTGGCAGTAGTTTCTTTAAAAGTTTGAAGAGCATCATCACAGAAGTATCCTATAATTACAAAATCATCAGAATTTCTTTCTGATAGTGGGACGAATGGTCAGTGAAATGTTTTGGTAGCCATTGCTGGTGAATCCAGGTTTCTCTGTCTGGAGTGCTTGCTGCTGCATGGAGACGAGATAAGTGATTTTGCTTTTAGGTTTTTTTGCTTTTCAGTGTGAAGAAAACATTTAGCACAGGTGAAAACAAGCAACTCCTGAAAAAATCCCTCTAAAGGTCAGTACTGATTGTGTCTTACAGCACTGCATTGTCTGACGTGCATCATTTGATGCTCATATGACGCACACCAGAAATGCCGTACAGACAGATAAGCTTCCGACCTGGGAAACAAGACGATGGCGTATCCTGACGCCTTGTTCTATACATGGAAAACTATACCTGCGATCTTTAGGTGAATGTTGGCCTTTTGAGGCTGTTATTATCTCCACTCCTCCTTGCTGTACTGAGCGTAGTGCTTCCTTCTGGGGCAACCAAAAATTTGTTCCCATACAGTAAAACTACATTCTCAAGTATGTTTCAAGGGAAACAGTGTTTTCTCCCAGATTGCGGTTGCAGTTTTCAACACGTGATTAACATTGTGAATTGAAATAGAATGACTTGGTTAGATTTTGGCAACAAAACTTCTTGGTTAGGTTTAGTAAAAGATCATCATAAGTAGGTTTGTTGTGTAACTTAAATTACGTACATGGGACACAAACAGCGGCCTCCTGGGTGAAAGTCCTGCGTTTGGTACTTCAACGTACACTTTATTACTGTTTGCATACTGTTTTTTGTGAATTTATTATTAATCCCTGAGGATTCAGCGCAAGTTTATCACTAAAAATTACATTTTACGTTTGATATTACATTTGAACACATCATTTTAACATTATAAAGTATATTCACACTGGCTGCTAACAGCTAACGTTAACTAGCTCTCCTCCTGCCAATATGGATTACTGACAGTAAACTGTTATCAGGGAAATTTTCTTTCATATTTGGGATGATGGGACAAAGTTAGTCTCGAGCTCTGACGGTACCTACAGCACTGTCGGAAAACGAGTATTGTTGGCATCTCCATGTCAAACACAAATGTAATCTGGGAGAAAAACAAACCTCTCCCTACATCGCTGGTGTCCAAACAGTCTGACTGTGGCACATGGTTTCATTGTGTCAAAATCAGTTTTAAGATCTTTATTTCACTGTGTTCATATTTTTCATATAGAAATTAATTTGTGTTTGGTCAAATAACTGCATGATATATGTGAGGCTAGGTAGTTTTACGGTGTAAAAATACTGGACACATACACACAGTGCAGCCAGTCTCCTAAAAATTACATTTCCATACAACGAAACTGCATTAATTATGTAACGTATTTTAACATGAAATACCACAAAATATTTTGTTGTGGATTACAGTTTTCATATTTTGTCTGAATCAAAAAAATCACAAAGTCAGTGTTCACTTATTTTAACGTCGTTTTTTTTTTTACGTTTTTGAACTAAACCTCAACAAGTAGTTTTGCTGCTGCAACCGAACATTTGTTTCAATTTACAACGTTAACCATACATTTAAAACTATTTAAAACTGAGAACTTAATGCATGATAAATTACATTTCCCTCAAAATGTAATTGAGAACGCAGTTTAGTTGTATGGGAAGGTCATTTTTTAGGGGACAGGTTGCACAGTAAGGGGATACTGGGATGTCCCAGCAGCTCATTTTTGCCCTGGGCCCTGTAGCAGGTTAATCTGGCCCCGACGTGGTGACAAAATATGGTGACAGTGCTCTCCGACTGCTATCTGTGCATCTTTCAGTCGTTACGTTCAGTCATTTATTTGCTTTCTGTTATTCTGCTGCAGCTCCTTGTGGACAGGCTGCCTGCAGTGTGTGAGTGTGTAAGTGGTTAGGTGGTGGTCCATGATCTTCTTTGTGTGGTGTGTGTGTGTATTTTGGTGACAGGCTCCCGAGGGCATTGTTTGAGAGTGTGTGTGTGCGTGTGTGTGTGTGTGTGTGTGTGTGTGTGTGTGTGTGTGTGTGTGTGCCCCCAGTGCTGGGTAAATTGGTTTGCTGTGATAGCAGGGTCCCCTGAGTTTATTGCTCAAGCCACTGCGGAGCGTTGCCTGAGGTGGACTGAGAGGAGGATGGAGATGGAAAAGAAGAAGAGAGGGAGGGAAAAAAGTGAGAGGATAGGAAACAAAGGAGAGACGTAGGAAAAAAAAAGAAGAGGTGGTAATAGGTGGAGAGAAAGAGACAGACAGAGGGAGGGAGGGATGGAGATTTAGGAAGAGATGATTTTATTCAGATTCACCGGCTGGCCCTGGCTGGTGTAATAGGCACATGAGGTGACGAGTGTGTGTGTGTGTGTGTGTGTGTGTGTGTGTGTGTGTGTGTGTGTGTGTGTGTGTGTGTTCATGTCAGAATAGCTCTGAATGTGTGAATGTGTGCTCTGGGTTTGGGAGTGTGTACACCAGTGTGTGCTCTCACTTGCCTTGGACTGCATGCCACCGTGTGTGTGTGTGTGTGTGTGTGTGTGTGTGTGTGTGTGTGTGTGTGTGTGTGTGTGTGTGTGTGTGTGTGTGAGCCTCGGGGTGTGTTCCTGCAGCACGGAGGGGCTCCAGCTGGAGGCTCTGTGTCCCCCCGCTTCCCTCCGTCCTTACATCCTCCATCTATCCTTCTCTCCTTGTATCCTTCACTTATCCCTTCTTCCACCCTTGTTCTTTCTACTTCTTTCCCTCTGTCCTCTCTTTACCTTCAGTTCCCTCTTTACTTTGAACACCCTCCTCCTCTCCTGCCCCTCACCTCCCCGGTCATGTGATGGGTTTTGCATGTAGACGGATGACACCAACAGCAGCCACATCCTCCACATGCTCCACTATCTGGCAGGAGTGGTGGGACGGTGCCTGTTCCGGTCCCTCCGTCACCATGGCGATGCCAGGCTGGCGCTGTTTTATGGCCCATGGATTATCACACGCCCCTCCCTCACCCACTATATCGCCATCACCTCCACCACCCCGAGGTGCTACCCGACTGTCTGACTATCTGACCGCCTGATTATCTGAGTGCTTATCAGTCTGTGAATGTGGAATCTGACCCAACACGAAATATCCAATATAATATCCAATACACAGTCAATATTACTCATATATATACGAAAAATTATGAACTATATAAACTCTACCATGTCCTTTTTCGCTAAAATAGGCTGGTCTGTATTGTTAAACAAAAGCAGAATTATTTACAGCGTCCAGCCCAAGTATATAGATGAATACAGGTTTACCAGATCAAAAATGGAACGAGGTCATTTGAACCAAACGTAGATATCCAGCCAGGTCAAACAAACACAGAACTTCCACCCAGGAAATCGTGTATCTACATTGTGCTCATTTAATGTGCAGGTTATGTCTAGAAGGCAACACACAAATTGCAAAAACTTGCAAAAACTTGTTTACCCAACAATCTATCCCAACCTTAACCATGAGAGGTGAATGCCTAACTGTACTGTGACCTGACCTCGATGTTAAGATAGTTAAGGAAATACGAAGCACTGCCCACCTGCCCAAACTTCATTTTACAGCTAATCAGTAACTACAGGATGTTTCTGAAAATTCTGAAAAATTTTATGTGAGAAATACGAATAAGAGTAACAGAATATTGATTCATATAAATCAGTGCTGCCTAGTTTGACTGTTTCATCATGACCTGTGATTGGTCAAAGTCTCAGGTCTCAGGTCTCAGGTTAGATCTTTTAAAGCTATGAACAGAGCCGTGAGGAGGAGCAGAGGTCTAGTTTTCTCTCAGAACACTCTAATTACAATATGCTGAAAGGTTATTATGGATCTTTTACGCAATGATGGTCTAGACACGACCTGGAAACTGACTCGTTGTCCCTGACACGTAAAAAACTGGCACTAGATGGGAACTAGAGCGTCATAGTTTCAGTCGCAGGGCCACGAACCAAGAGCCATTTGTTGAAATATCATATAATACTGATCGAAGAGGAGATGGAGGTGGGGAGAGCAGGGTATGGATGGAAAAACGAAGGAGAAGTGGAAGATGGGGGGTGCAGAAGAAAAAGGAGTGAGAATAGACAAGTAAAAAAGAGGAGTAAGGGAAGGATGGAGGAAACAAGGAAAGAAAGAGGAAGGAAGGTGGGGAGGGGAGCATCTATCATCTATCAATCTCCTTTCTTATTTCTGCCTGTCACCTCCTCCCATTCTCCATCCCGTTGTCTGCCACTGTCTTCATCACTTCTTGTCTTCTCTTCTTTTTCCATCCCTCTATCCATCTGGCTCCGCGGGCCGTTTACTCGCTCCCTCTGCCTTCCCTCACTCCGACTTCATCCTCTCATTTTTCTCTCTCTCTCTCTCTCCTCAGAGGTAGTCTGATGCTCGTCCAGTCCATCCCACGCCTGGATCACACACACACACACACACACACACACACACACACACACACACACACACACACCACATATCCCCGTCCTAACCCCTCACCACCCCGACCTAAATTACAGTGCTTGCTCTGTTCTCCCCGAACCTTCCAAATCTGTCACTGCGTGCCTCCTGAAGCAGCGAGGAGTGCTCTAATGTGAGTTTACATTCATTTGTCACAGACGTATCGCCGTGTCGCACCGCCGCCGTCTGTCTGAGAGCTACAGGGACAGAGAAGGGAATCTCATCGGCATGTTTCAGTCTGTGAGGGAGGGAAGAAGGCTTGTAGGATCCACGGGTACTAAACACAGTGATCCCATAGGCACAGCGCTTACTGCCCTGGCACTGCAGAGAACCCGCCACGCTCACAAACAAGAGGAAAGAGGGTACGTGGTGTAGGGGTGCAGTCAGCGTAAACCAGGAGGAATAACCGTTTGGGTCAAACAAACACAGGACTTTCACCCAGGAGGCCGCAGTTCATGTCTGTATGAAATCAAGTAAACAGTGATTTATTCTGCTCACAGTTTTTTTTTTACATAACTTGTGTACTTACAGCTCCAGTAAGCAGAAAGTCTTACAATCCCATAAAATATCTCAAATAACCTTTCAGCATATTGTAATTCAAGTGTCCTGAGAGAAAACTGGACTTCTGCACCTCCCCATGACTCTGTTCATCTACCCCGTTTTACGTAATAAACATGCTTATTTAAACCCAAACCATGATCTTTTCCTAAACCTAACTGGTTTTATACGTAACCTAAAAACTAGGTTAACCTGAATGGGATTTTTTTTTTTTTAAAAGAAACGATACATGTAATGAGTGGAAACAGACAAGAGCACCGGTTTTTCTTTTTTCTTTCTTTTTGTCTTTTTTAAATTTCAATCGCCAAATGCATACAGGTACATACATGAAATCTAACCCTGCATTTAACCCATCATTACGGGCAGTGGGCTGCTGTAAAGCACCCAGGGAGCAACTTGGAGTTCAGACAGAAAGAGCTGAGGATCGAACAGCCAGCCTTCTGATCCACTGTACATTACATAATACCTGAAATTATACACAGGTTTTAATTCTATCAGGAAGTCAGAACTAAATCAGATTGATGCACAGTGTTAATACACACTATTGTCTCACAACATAAAGAAACCGTTTTCTTTTCCTTAGTTGCAGTTAGATTGATTTCCATCGGCACATTACACATAACATTGCATTAGTAGAAAAATCATGACGTAACTTCAAAAACAGTAAGCACTATACTGAAGCACAATTTCCAACCACAACTGACATCATTAAAGCTCAGTAGCAGTTGTCGGGATCTAAGTGGTGTTCATGACAGCTGAAGAAATAAGCCAAATGCTTCTGTAAGTCAAGTTACATTCACCTGTACGGTACACTTAGTCGCTGCTATAGGGGAGGATTACATCCCCATCTTTAATGTCTACTAAGCTCTGATTGGTCGATCATTCGAGCTGGCACAGAGTACCAGACTAGACCTGCTAGTTAACTGCTTTATCTGTTTTATGATGCAGTCTGATGGCATGACTGTGTTGGTTTACTAGTTAAAACATTTTCTATAGCATCTGCATGGGGCGGCAGTAGCTCAGTCTGTAAGGACTTGGGTCAGGACGCGGACGTTACGGGTTCAAGACCCCCATGGACCAAGACCAACTGGTTGCTGGAGAGGTGCCAGTTTACCTCTTGGGCACTGCCGAGGTGCCCCTGAGCAAGGCACCAAACCCCCAACTGCTCTGGGCGCTTGTCAGGAGCAGCCCCCTCACTCTGACATCTCTCCATTGACGCATGTATATGTACTGTGTGAACAACAGAGTGTAAAACTGAATTTCCCCACTTGGGACTAATAAAAATATCTTTCTTTCTTTCTTTAAAACCATACAGTGGTACTTTACTCCTTCCTCGGCCTGTATTTGTGTGAGTCCACCCAGATTTCCGAAGGAGATATTTTTATTTGAGAACTTTGCAGCTGTAGTCGTGTTTGTTTCAAAAATCACGACGCATTGTAAGATTTTTCACTTTGTTATACATGCACGGACCCAGCAAGTCTGAGGCAGAATTAGTGTTAAATTAGTGTGAAATAAATAAAAGCTTCATTGGATGCACCATAATTTAGAGATGGGTGTGTAAGGGTGTGCGGAAGCTTTGATTTATTTGCTAAACAAATACAGTCCAGTAAGTCAGAAGCTTCTCCAGAAATAACAATAAGCAACAGAAGCTACAACACACAACGCATGAAAAATGTCCTGTAGCTATATTTAAGCTACCATTTTTATGGACTGTCAACTTCCGCCACTAAAGCAAATGTCTTACATTTATTTTCGCAGTGAGCCTTTTAGGCCTATTTTTCTTACACTAAATAGAAATAATGATGCCAGTGGGATGAGATATTTACAGTTGTTCCCAGTGTATTATTCATCATTTCACTCATTTTCAGAGTCAAATGCAAAAACATCATCTGCTGCAGATTAATTCAGTTATAGTTATAGCTACAGTTACAGTTATGTTATATTATATTCACCTTTTCAGTAAAATTACAGGACATAGTAAACAGTTTAAATGGAGAGTTTTTGAACAGAAATACAATATATGTGGATGAAAGCACTCTAGCATTTTCGTACCATTTTATAATCATAGAATTATGAGGTATTATCTGTCTTTCATGTATTAATTAAAACTGAGCTCAATCTTTCTATTACTGGACTGAATAGCGCTTTAAAGAAGCAACTTTTGAAATTAAATATTGACACAGAAAGTACATAATAGTTCCACCAGCTGGTATCACAGATCTTGGATGCTCAGGATCTCAGAACTGCTCTCTACTCATAATTTAGCAAGTAAGATTCTCGGCAGCAGAAACCAATCTGGCAACCTCGGCAGATTACATCTGAGTCATTATTAATAATGAGCTGCATGGCCGGGACGCGGAGCTTTGCACATTCATGGATCTGCTCCTCTACGAGCACAAACGCAGCCATGAGTATGAGCGTCTCGCTCTGTGCAGTGTTTTCATCAGCAGTCAATTGAGAACAAGCTCCTGTCTGATAGGAAGAGGAGTAAAACCGCCCTCTTCTCTTTATTACAGTGATTAATTCGTCTTTCAACATACTTTATGTATCACATTGGAAACTACAGCGCTGTGTCATCCTGTATAGAAGAAAATCTTCATACTTATAAGTTTTTTGCACTGCATTTTGCAGTTGGCAATGCGATGTGCAAAGTGGCGATGCAATTTAAAAAATATCTTTGTAATTGGCAGTTATATGTGCAAAGCGGCACTGCGGTGTGAAAATGATTTTTGCAATTAATTCAATGTGCAAAGCGGCACTGCAATTTGAAAATGCACTTTGAAATTGGCAATTCAATATGCTAAGTGGCATTCACGGCCAGATGTCTGGCAAAAATGTGCTTCCTTACCCTACAAACCCTCGCTGTACATGGTGAAATAGGAAATGGACTGCATTTATATACATTACCGGACAAAGAGCTTTACAGTGTTTTTCCATTCACTCGTTCACTCACTGATGGAGGCAGAGCTGCCATGCAAGGTGCTGGACGACCCGCGGTACCTCCTGAGCCACAGCTGCCCTGACGGTTACATGGCAGTTACATTATTTCCCCAGACACTCCGTCATTGATCAGTCGATCAATACAAAAATAACCAGCTATAATTTTGATCATCAAGTAGGTATGTGAGGAACTTGGGCTTTGAGATTTGCGATGGGAATTTTTTCACAGTTTTATGACAAACAATCCATTTTCATGGAGAAAAGTTGTCAGACGTAATGTTAAACTAGAAAAACTAGTAAAACTGTAAAACTAGATTTTGACACAAAGTCCCTCACACTCCCAGTGGTTCTGACTTCATATAGTCAGATCATAACAGGGCAACACTAATCAATACCAGATATTGTCCAGAAACCCTCCCAGGTTCTGACTTTAGCATCAACAATCTGCTCCAATCAGAACATGACAAACTGCAGCCCAACAGGCAACAACAGCTGTCAGTGTGTCAGAGTGCTGACTTGACTAGGACTTGATCCAGACTGACTGGGACTAACAGAAAGTGGGCATGTCTGTAAAGGGGAGACTGGTGGAGACCCAGAGAACCCATTTACATCCACACATCTGGAGGTCAGAGGTCAGCGGACCCCTCTGAACATGGCAGTTTTTCCTCCTTCCTGGTTGGTAGCAGTGGAATCCATGCTACCAACCATTCTTGAGGTTTTCTTGTTTAATATGATACCATTGTCTTCACACCAGCTTTAAAAGTGAGCTATAAAAATCTCAAGTTTTGTCAATGTGTTAACATGCTATTATCGCGTTAACTTTGACAGCCCTATTTTTCCCCTAAAAACAACTTGAAGCATCATGTTCACATAAGCTGAACCCGATGTGAACCTGGCCATGATTTGTAAATATTTGTCAACATATCTGAGTTTGAAGTCTTATCTCAAGCCAGAACACAGGCAGTGGTTTTTAACACTGAAAACTTTCTTTATCTTTACCTTAATTTCTATAGACATCAGTCTATAAAATAACTCACATATACAGCTTCAAAAAGCCTCAGTAAATTCCTACAACAGCTGGTCACTGGTGTTTTTAACAAACAGGAGGAAATAGCACATTTGTTGGGGACTATTTTCAGCGGCGGATTAATCCACATTTGGTGCTCTAGTGAGTATGTGGGGCATCAGGACGGTGTGTGTGGGATTGAGTCTAAATAAACCACAGTGTGTGTGGCGGCTCATTGGTGTGTTTTCATAGTTTGGCACTGAGGACGGAGATACATCAGGCTTTGATACACAAATTCACGGGTTTGGGTCTTTTCTGGGAAAAATATAGAATGAAGCATTATCCTTTAAAAACGTAGCCTATTTTCCAGGCGACAGCAGACATGTGAAACCTTGACAAGAGACTATTTAGCTTGAGGGTCTTTGACAGATGCTTCAAATAATTGAATTTTAGGGGGCAGCCCTAATAGCGTTGGAAAAAATAGGGTGAGAGACTTGATTCCAGATCCCAGGGGGATGTTCTGCAGGGTCAGATTTAACTCTGGGAGAACTGCTCATCGGTTGAGAGTTGTTGTCTTCAAGCACCGTCTTGACTTAGAGTACTTTTCTCTGTTGGATTCGGCGTGAAGGTTGAGTCAGTGTGTTGAGACAGGAAGTGAGGACAGGCAGGGGCAGCTGAGGAGAGCAACGACATCTATCTGTGTTGGTACTGATGGGTTAAATCTCTTTAAATGTTGATAAAGACGGTCTCTGAGGACTTTGAGACGGGCAGGGAGATGGACAGCTTGTTCACAGACACACAAACAGAGACGGGATGAGAGAGACAAAGTCGTCTGTTTGTTGATGGGGGATTTGCATGGAGCGACGGGGGAGAGAAAGCGAGAGACCCTTTTTTCTTCTTTAAATGAAAACGGCAGAAATATATCGCTCCCCGCTGCTCCGCGTGGAATAATTAAGGACGGAGATGCAAAAGACTCCTTAATTAGATTTTTTAATTATTGAGGATTCACTTCTCCTTCTATAGTGGCCCAATTAAGAAAGCTCATCAAAAACTAAAGAGATGAAGAGAGGCCTCCTCCTCTTCCCTGTCCCCCCCACTCTGTCTCGTCTTCCTCCTCCCTCTCTACCTCCACTCTCTCATTTGACAGAAATGGACTACCTGCGCTCCGTTTGATGGCTTGTCCTCGCTGATGAGCGAGAAATGGAAGGTTCTCTCGCCGACTTTAATTAACTTGCTTGTTTTCACGGCCATGGTGAAAGTAAAGGAGAAAGGCGGGAGAGTGGAGAGGTGGAAAAGGAGAGGTAAAATGCAGCGGTGGCTCCTTTAATGATAATGAGTCTAATGATGGTGGAGATGGCAGGAAGGCAATTTGACCATCATTCTCTGAGTGGCTGGAGTTGGCTTTGTTCTGTCTCTGATGAGGAGACACTTCAGAGAAAGACAACTTTGAATGATGGAGAAAAGAATGAATGAGTGACAAATCCAACAACTCTACCGGTGGTGTTGCAGGTTTTAGCCCATTAACTACAAATTGTGTTAAGTTTATATTACTGCCAACCATTCTCTAAAGCATTCTATCAGTTTGAGACTGATTCCTTCCTTCCAGGCAGCCGTTGGTTTCACTTCATTTCAGAAAGCTATGAAAACCAACTTGCAGAAACTTAGGAAGCTAATCCATCAGAGTGAACATTTAGTGGCCTTTGTTTCACGCCGTCATGTGGTAATGCGGTTGCAAACGGCGACCATTTTGAAGAGCAGTCTGTCTGACTTCCATGGTGTGAGAAATGGCCGTTAAAAAGCTGGAAGATATATTCTGAAGACACACAATAAGCAAATATATTTGCTGTGAAAACGAAGTGAGTCTGAACATTTCTTGTGCAGTTTTGCTGCCAACTCTCAGATCTTGGAGGTTCGAGTTTCATTGTCAAAACTTTTCGTTTGTTCAGATTCTTCAAATTTCTGAGAAGCGACATCTTGTGGTTGTGTGAATAAAGACTGTCCTCCTTCAGAGGCAAAGACGGGAGTACGCAGTGTAGTATTATACTACCATTGCCAAAAGCCTGTAGACCGTGTTCATGACTGCTGCGTGGGCGTGTTTGTATTGAATGTGTGATTCATCATGCGATCGTGTGTTTGGTCGTATGTCTGTCTGTCTGTCCACGGCTAATCTTGCATCCCGCCGGACCCGTCAGCCTGATCTGTTTTTGTGCTCATTTATGACTGTAAACTTTCCTCTTAGGGGCAGCAAGTCATCAACAACGGTTTCAGTAGAAAAAGGCATTTCCAGCAATCGACTAAGCTAAAAACAAGCGTTGGCTGAGTAGAAAACATCTCTGTTCCTCCATTTCCTGCAGAAAATCAGAGTGAAAGATATGCAGCATAAACTTTTTGGCAACAGCGTGGTTTTCTCAGAGCGTCCAAGCTTTGACATTTGTGACGTTATCTTGTTTAAGTACATTTTAACTTTGTTTACATAGTAATCTTAAGCCATGCATCCCTATTTGTTTCCTAAAAATAACTAAGTGTGCCTTAACCTAACTGTGACCATTTTACATTAACATTGTGGCACTGAATGGCTTGTGAATATCGCTTCACAGCGTTAACCCTGTGGCGTGAAGGGAAACACAAAAAGCTTTAAATGAGTTATCGTGACACATGGCATGCTATTTATACACCTTCCAATGAGGTCATGTTGACTGGAGGACTAGTGCTACTGAATCTTTGCAGCCAGCAAATGTTTAATTCTGGCCTTCTCTAATCTTCGAATCAGTATTTGGTCGGGGGATGAGGGAGGAGGTTGTGGTGGTTGGTTGGTTATACAAGAACTTGGCACCAGAGACTGTAGCAAACACATAACATTCAAAGTTGGCCATTCCTCCTCAGCTCAATGAGCGAGCGAGGGAAAGAGAGAGAGGGAATAGCAATTGTCAGGCAAGCTGACTAAAGAGAGGGAGCGGTGTTAGTGAGAACAAAGCAGCGAATCAGAGAAATACAGCATTATTTTCTGTTTGTTTCATGGCCGTTCTGTTTTAAAGCACAAAAACCACACAACTAACTCCTCATAATCCTGTGGGAAGGTGCCGTGTTGCCGGATTTTGAGCGAATGCAGCCAAATGGTTGGCTTCGTCGAGGGGTGCGACAAAGCGGCGGTATTGGCTGGGGGTTTCCAACTCGAACACAGCAAAATAAGAAGTAAAGAGATCTGTATCTCTGTAGATACAGATAGATCAGAAGTGATGATTGAGAGAGATTATTTTACATTGTTTTTAAGAAAAGTCCTGCATATTATACTTTATTTTTTTGTATTAATTTCCATAGTCTACTGAAATGAACTGAAACAACAGCTGACTGGAAGGAAGGAAGTGAATATCATACCATCATAAGTAATGTAATGTATGCACGGCCTGCAGTGGATGGGGCAGAACAAGCAGCACCACCGGTGAGCTCCTTTTAAGCTGTAAAGAGACAGAAAGACGTACAGCTGGGAGTTCATGCTTTTCTGGGCCTCCTCACCAGAGCCCACGCTAAATTAACATCTGATTCACTTTGAGACTCCCAAACCTCCCCCTGGGCCCTGTCCTCTCCTCTCTCGCCTCTCCTCCTCCATCCCTTCATTCCTCCATCTCCCACCTCCATCCCTGTAGCGCTTACATTCCCACAGGACCCAAATGAAGTAGCCTACGAACACTGAACATTAATAAACGGGTACTTAAGGGGGTTGGTGGAGGAAAGAAGAAAAGAGAAAGAAAAAAAAAATTGGCCTACTTTAACACTTGTCATTTTCCCACCCTCTCATGCACCCACCCGTTCTTTTTTTTCCCATACTCTTCTCCAATTTCATCTTTTCCTCCCTCCTAAGTGTCTGCCAGTCTACAGCCCTGTAGCTGAATAAACAGTTATGGAGGGAGGAAGAACAGACGAGAGGACATTTACTGTGTCGTTTCCCTAGAGGGATTTCTCTTTAAATTACCTGTTAAATGGCCTCCAGGGGCAGGACTTCAACATGCCTGGGTGTGTGTGTGTCAGCATTTGTGTGCGCTTGTGTGTTATGGCTCGCTACGGGGCATTTTCCTCCATTTCACACATGCCTTCCCTCCCCAAGGCATGTGGCATTGTCGAGGAGAAAAACTGAATTAAAGTGATTCTGTCCTTATGTTCCTCCTTGCCTCCACACACACTCTCCCACTTCCTCCTCTTCTTCTTTCCGTCTCACCGGTTCATCAGCCAGTGGTTATGTTCGGTGTTTGACCACAGAGTCAGGGGAGCCGGGATGCCACAGACACTGTAAAAAGTGTCCACGCTGGGACGTCGTACAGTCTCTTTCTGTCGTTCTCTTCGTGTGCTTGAAACCAGCAAATGAGCTGATTCTGCCTCCTCTAAATACAGTTTCATTTATCGCAGCAATTTTGCACAAACAAATGTGTTCACTGTGAAATGAAGCAGATTAACTCAGATTGATCCACTTGCATTAAAATAAGCCTTTCAAGCAAGATAAACATGTTGATGTGCTGAAATTAAGGGACATTGTCTCACTGGTTTTCTTTATAGAGAATACTGACAAACACACATTTGCATACTCTGACAGTGTTTTTTAATCATAATTCCAGGTGCTATTTTGTGGTGAAGTGCTGTAATTTACTGTTTTGTACTCATGTGTCGACGCTATTATATACTGTGTGTGTTGACTTCAGTCCTACATATACCAGAATGCCTATCGGACTAAACTCATTGCATTCTGTTGTTGGTTATGCAGATCACAGCGCATTAGCTGTAAGATCAACAATGAGACTTGAATCTTGAAACTCATGGTCATGTCCTTAAACCTTCATTTTACGGTTCATTTGTTGCTGGTTAGCTTTCTGGACTCATGAACCACATGATTCTAATTATGGTTGTCAAAATGACAGCAAATTTCTTTTAACGCCACTAATTTCTTTAATCCATTAACGATTTTTGGACTTTGTCATTCTTTACACTATGTCACCTGACATCCTCCGTTGGTCCTGTCATAGTTAGTATGGCCAATTGAGGTTGCTGCTTTTATGGGGGAAGACAGTCTAGCTTATTGTCCATTAAAGTTTACACAATACCTGCTGCAATAGTAATGCTAACACTGGCATTACACTCCTTAAGGGTAAGGTCAAGAGATGCTTGAATCACACTAGTTTGTAACCATGATGGAAGGCAAAACCGTTAATAGTTGTTCTGAACGGCCACACTTAAAGGTGTGGTGAAAACCACAATCATAAATGGGCGTAACAGTGCACAGTTCAGGGCCGTCTCTCTTTGAGGCATTGATGGTGTTGCACCAGTTGTTCAGGTGAAAGACGCTGGATTAGCCTGCTCCTCTCTTGATGCAGTTCAGGTTTTATTCTGTGGGTAAAAGGCCTGATGACAATGTTCCCAATTCAAACAAATCACCCTGTTGGGATATTCATCTTCTGTGCAGCCTAAACAGGAATATTCCCTGGCCTGGAGAGAGATCCAACCTGCCTTGACGCTGCGTTGCATTTTCTGGCCTATGGAGACTACTGTCTGTGTTGTGATTGGTGTTTTTACGCGAGTCTGCTATGATGGATTTCTCCCTGTTGATTGCTGGATGTCAGTGCTCCAGTATTTCTAGTATGGCTCTGCTGGAATGGTCTCAGGAGAACGTTGCGTTGTTTCCATTTTGCCAGTTTTTTGCCACCAGCCAGTTTTTTTTTTCATAAAGTGTTTTTGGGTGGATTTTTCCTTTAATTTGATCAAATAGAAATGGGTATTTTTCCAAGAACTGATTTGCATTTCAAACAACAGAAAGAATTTGAGTTGGTTGAATAAACTTGTTATTGATTCTTTAATTCTGACTTAATACAACTTGAGGTGCATATTTTCTTGCACAAGATTAAATGCATTGACAACAAGGATGAGAAACTGTTAACAGGTTAAGGTTCAGGTCCACGTGAATGAGGTTGTACCGTGAGAAGGATATTTTTTGCAGCTCGGTGCGCCACTCTGCAGCGTGCCCCTTCTGCCACGTTGGCACCGGGCTAACAGTTCTTGCCACTTGCCTCCCACCCCGTCCCGGATGCAGGAGACGGAGCCACGCTGCCCCCCCACCTTCCACCCCGTTGCCCACCCAGCCACCAGCAACACCTCCTCCACTTCCCCCGAACAAGCCACAGCTCTGGGCGATCTGGCTAATCTCCACGATTCACGCGCTGAAGCGCAGAAGACCGGAGGAGAGCAAAGAAGACTCCCTCCCTTTTTTTCTATTGTCTTTCTGCTCCTTTCTTCTCTTCTCCCCCGCCCCTCGTTTCCCTCTCTCCACCGGAGAACTTTGAAATAATTTGAGTCTCATGGGTTTTTTACACATTCTAATTTCCAACTAAATGGGACATCTGTTTGAGAAAAGGAAGATTTGCCACGGTTGCCAAGGCAACTATCACTCTGAAAGGAAGAGGGGGGGCAGGTTGCGGGAGGAAAGAAAAAAACCAAGTCCAACAGCTTTTATGGACAGAATTAGACTTTGGTGGAATATTATCCCTGCAAGACAAACAGCAGTGGAGCCTGTTCTCTCTTTCTCTTCCTCTTTCTCTCCTCCCTTCCCTCTTCATGTCATCCTCCCTCGCTCAGTCTCTTTATCATCTCTCATTCCACTTTCCCCATCTCCCGCTCTCTGTCTGTCTCTGTTTATCTCTTTTCTTGCTCACGCCCTCATATCCCCCTCCCTTTTCCCAGTTTCCCTTCCGCTCTCCTCTTTTTTCTTTTTCTATCCCTCATGCTGCAGCATCATCAGAAATATCATTGTGAAATCTGCCTCCAATTAGAGGCCTAAACCCCCATGTCCAACCCCCAGCCGCCCACCCGTGACAGCTTTTCCGCTGTCTGAAACGTCTCATCCGCAGTGCTGAAGCCCACCTCCCACTCCCTGGTAATTGGTCATTATTTAGAACAGGAGGGGACAAATGTGCTTCCCCAGCACTTCTAAATGCAAGTTAAACGGCCCTTCGTTATGGCTGCACTAACAGTAAGGAGAGAGGGAGGAAAGGAGTGGGGGGTCTTGGCAGTTGTGTAAAATGTCACATGCTGCAGTCCAGACACGAGAAGGCAAGGTGGGGAAGGATTTCTTCCTCTCCCCTCCCGTCACTTTTCATGGTGGTTTGTTTGAAGGCAGAAAGTTGGAAAAGAGGGGAAGTGGCACTGAGTCTGTTTGTATAATGTTGAAATCTGCTGTGTGCCCAACCTGAGGGGCAAGCTGAGGGAAGGAGTTAGCTTTTAGAGAAAAAGTGAGCAAAAAGACAAGGGTTGTTTTCCGTTAACAGCAGTAGAGCAGAAATTGTCATTATCTTTGTCTATATTGTTAAAATCAGTGGCTGTCCCTGCTCCCTCCCAAACCCCAAACCAGTGCTGGACTAGATTTTTAAAAAGCACTCAAAACTAGCAGCATGCATAGCAGAACCTGCAGCACAATTCATGCACAAGTGACATTAAGGTGAAAAATGGAGTTTAAATCTTTCCTGAAGATTTTTTTTCTATCGAGATCTGATCTTATTCTACCCAGATCCAGCTGCTTTACCCAGATCTGGCTGTCTTCTACCCAGATCTGGTCTTATTTACCTAGATCCAGTTGTCTTTTACGCAGATCTGGTCTTTTACTCAGATTCTACCCAGATCCAGTTGTCTTCTACCAAGATCCAGTTGTTTTCTATGGAGATCTGGTCTTTTTCTACCAGATCCAGTTGTCCTCGATCCAGATCTGGTTGTCTTCTACCCAGATCCTGTTGTCTTCTACCAAGATCAGGTCTTATCCTATCCAGATTTGGTTATCCTCTACCCAGATCTGGTCTTCTTCTACTCAGATGTGGTCATCTTCGATTCAGATCTGGCCGTTTAGCAGATAGGAAAACTGTCTCTTAATGTACTTCCTGTATTTATGCAAAATCATTGGGTAAAAATATGAACATGAGTACTGGGATCCTGTCTGATACATCAGAGTCAAAGCAGAGGTGTTTTGACCTTGTGTCCTACTCTTAATCAAGGAATGATAGTGACCACATGGTTACTATCATCCTGTAATATTACGGTACAAAAAAAGATATCTGGCCTGTCTCTAGTCTCTACTGTCATTATTCATGACATATGAGATCCACTCATAGTCTCGACCAATACTATTTAGAATCAATTATATCTTAATGAGTTCTGAGTCCAGAGATCAATGAAGACATCAGGTTCAAACTACAGGTGTGAAAGCGCCAAAAGCCACAGTATCCTGAGCCAAGGGTGGACGATAAAAACACAGTATTGTTTTCTCTATTGTGTTTTCATCTGTGCAGCTGTGCAAGATTGATTCTTTAAAGGGTTCAAATGCCTCATCTTGAAAAAAAGTACACAACAGAAAAATAAAATTTAAAAAATCATGAAATATAATTAGATTTATTCAGTCTCGGAATCCACTGGCTGTTGGCCTGATGACGATTTAGCCTCTGGGGGTAATGGACAGTATTTCAGTATTGTAGCCAGTAGATATCTGAGCCAAGATTTCCTCTGTTTACAGACTAAATAGCAACTTGAGGTGTGAGAATGGAGATGGGGGTTGACAGATGTCTTCTAGGACCAGGTTGTTTCACAAGTAACCAATTTACAAGCTAGTAAAGAGCAAAATTATCATTAGATGATAGCTGCGGGGTTTCATTCCAGCCAGTGCATTCCAGCTCTTTTGCTCTCGACATGGACTGTTAACCTGCAGTCAACCAAACCTGCTTCAGCGTGATTACTCAATACTGTTTGGACTATAAACGGATACCAGAATGCTGCCAGTACCAAAATCTTGTCTCGTTGCCTACAGATTCTACATTCATATGCAAATATCTGTTTATAGAGATTAAGGTTTGTTAAGCTTTAGGGTAATACAGCAATTAATATACTAATGAAGCCAAGAAGCAGGTGTGGACGGCCCCGTGGCGCACAAGCTGTTCCCTGGATCTGAGCCTGCTGACTATGTACAGGTATGAATGAGCTGAACTATGTCACCATACATGAATGGGTGCAGCTTGGTCTCTCAATTTACCAGTCCATCTACGTTCCAACCCTCCCCTATGGCCATGAGCTTTGGGTAGTACCCGAAAGAATGAGATCCCGGATACAAGTGGCAGAAATAAGCTTCCTTCATAGGATGGCTGCTTTCTGCCTTAGAGATGGTGGTGAGGAGCTCAGACATCTGGAGGGAGCTCACTGTGGGGTAGAGCCGCTGCTTCGAAGGGGGCCAGCTGAGGCCCTGATCTGATCAGGATGCCTCCTGGACGCCTCCCTTTGGAGGTTTTACAGACACACCGAACTGGTAAGAGGCCCCATGGTTGGCCCAGAACATGCTGGAGATTATATGTCTTGTTTGGCCTGGGAACACCTCGGGGTCCCCCAGGAAAAGCTGGAAATCATCTGCTATTCCCTGCTTAGCCTGCTGTCCCCATGACCCAGCCCCAGATAAGGCGAAGTAAATGGATGGATGGATGGATGGATGGATGGATGGATGGATGGATGGATGGTTAGATGGATGGATGGATGGATGGATGGATGGGTGGTTAGATGGATGAATGGATGGATGGATGGATGGATGGATGGATGGATGGTGGGTGGTTAGATGGATGGATGGATGGATGGATGGATATGTTTTAGAGAAAATGAGTAGTAGGTGTAGCAGGTGTACTTCAGGAACCTGTGACATCACTGTTGGGTGTGATTACAGGTGCAACCGAGGTGAATCAGGCTTGAAACTTTCAACCAGAGAATTATATTACCCTTAAAGAAAGTAGTCATTTAACCCACAACACAGTGTTTCCCTAACCTGCACTAAGAACGTATTTTTAACAAGGGTTGCACCGATTCAAATTTTTCAGTCCCGATAGCGATACCTGCACTTTGGGTATTGGCCAGTAGCGAGTATTGCTGAGGGACGACTACGACTCAGAGGTAGAGGAGGTCGTCCAACAGTTGGAAGGACAGTGATCCGGGGGTCAGTCTAGAGGGCATGGACAAACAATGATTTTTGTAATTTGGAGAAGTTGTTGGTTTTACCCAAGAGAGACGACACTGAGTTGAAGTTAGTATTGACCAGCTGGACGTCTTGTATCTGTGAGCCCTGTCATGCCTTCCTTCAGTCATTAGAAAGTAGTAGTACTAAGCAGTAAGTATGCAGTGGCAGTACTCGTTGGTGAGTACAGGCCCAACCACACAACTCTTTCTACCACCCCCGTCCCCACACAGGCTTGAATTAGGCCTCCTTTGTCGCCTGTGCAGCTCTACGCATCTCCAAATGACACAGCAGCTCACCCACCTGCTCTGTAAGCACAGCCACTCTGCAGCCTCCACCTGCTGCACCGAGGGAGGCTTCCACAGGGCTGACACCATGTGCTCCGATCCAGCCCGTCCTCATCCCCTGCGCATCCAGCACACATACCGAGGCTCCGCAGAGACGCTCGCGCTCATCCCCTCTTCCTGGTTATGTTTGTCTACCCATCTGCCTGTTTTACAATCACTCGCTTCGCCTCCTCCCAACCTCCCATCCTTACATTTTCACACTCTCCTCCCTGAATTTTTTTGTCCCTTTAAAAATTCTTTACACACTCCACTTCGGCCGATTAGCGCATCGTTAACGTTTTTCCACATCGCCGTTCCCTCCCAGTGAGAGTCGTGTCCGGCGGGAGCTCATTATCGCCGGGCATGAAGTTGACTGCCAGGGTCCCGGCTGATTTGTCACATCCCAGTTCCCTCCCGCCGTCGAGCCCAGCAGATTGGGGGTGTTGTTGAGTGGTGTATGTGTGTGGGGGGGTGCTGGTGGAGAGGATTCGTCTAGAACTGCCTGCTCTGGGGAGCATCACAAAGTGTTTTTCTATGGCCTGTGCTTGTTACTGTCTTGTTTCTTGACAGTAACTCTTGTCGGCAGGGAGGGATGATGGCGAGTCACGTGGCGCGTGTTGAGAACATTTCCATGTGCCGTTTGTCATGTCGCTGGTATTGTTTACAGTGATTCATGCAGTTTTGTTTATGGCTTTGTTTTGTGCTGTGAAATGGAAATGGTGCCCCGGCTGAGCTTCATCCACTTACAAGATGCATGAGATGGTCTGGAGCCTGTGGAAGGAGGAAATCAGCAACGATTTATGACTCAAACAGACATTTTTCAGCATGTTAGCTTCATCAGAGTGTGTAGATCAATTTACCCAGAAGCCTGACAATGGTTTTACTAAAGTATGTGTCAGCACAGTACTTCTCTGGGTTGTACATAGAGATAAGGAAGTAAAAAGTTAACGTCACATTGAATCTAACCACATATGATGGTTCTTGGATGAGTTTTGTATTGTGCGGCTCCTGCAGGCCTTCAGCATCATTGACAACTCGTGGCTTTGACAAATTAAATGAAGTTGTAAAGTTAAATTAATAGATGAATGAAGGATGGCCTTCGAAGTGCTTGATTAAAAGGCATTCAGGGGTAATTCACTTCTCTTCTTCCACACCCTCTGATGGAGATTTACTTTCATGCCGCTGTCTCACCTCAACCAAAACAGGCCAGTTTGAATCCTTAAATTTCACCAAATATTTAAAAGTCTCGAGTTTGGGAACTCAAGGCACGATTAAACCTAATCAAATAGTTGCGGCCCTCAGAGTAGGGTCAAGGGACCCAATGAAACGAGGGCTACATTAATTTAAATCACCAGTTGATCCCAATTAGAGGATTATTAGAATCACTCTGCGTCGATCACCTTTTGCTGACTGGTAGACTGTAGATTAGAGACTCAGTTAACGACAGATACTCTGTGGTGATAAAGGAGAAGGTGGGACACGGCAGGATTACCCACCGACTAGGCCCTCAAGGGCCTCACTGGGTGACTGGCTTCTGCTAATTTAATTGAAACTTTGCTTGGTGATAGGACCAACTGACACGAGAAGGACCTTGGTGGTGACTTATTAAGGAGACTCATCTTAATCAAGCTGACTTGCCTTTAATGTCAAAATCGAGTTATAAGTGTATTTTATTGAATGCGGAGCCACTTCTCAGAGGCTTAACAGCTTTCAGTAGTCAGACTCAGGTTTGTTTTATGTAGAGCAATTAGGATTTATAGTTACAGTGTCAGGTATGTACAGTACATATTACAAAAAAGTGCAGTAAAGACTCTAAATTGTAGTCTGCAGATGTACGTTAAAGACTATAAGAATTATAATCTATAATGATTATTTGGTGTTAAAGGCTTATTGGCAATGTTTGACTAAGTGTTTGAGAGGTTTTGGACAAAGATCTTCATTACATTACAGTGCAAGGTTGCCTTAACTTTGAAATGCTTCATCCTGTATTTAACCACTGCAGCTGTTTGTCACTTTGCTCACAACAAGCCAAAACTTTACTGCTTCATTACAGTATACTGTTTAAAAGCTGATGGTTTTCCAGCACAGAGTCTTTGTCAGTCCTGGTTGTTGTCTGATCTGCACTTCACCAGAGAGATGATAACAATCCCAACAAGAAAAATGCTTTAATTTAAAAATTAAACTTTAATGAGGAAAAGCAGTAAAACAATGGCTTTCTGAACGCTGGTGAACCTGTGTGTGTTTAATGTGGCAGCCAATAGAGAGGAGCGTCCTGCTGCAGTCCACTAGATCGCAAACGGCATTGTTCTGTCAGACACATAAAAACATACACATTTTTAAAAATCCTAAAACCAAATATACTTGGGCAGCTGTTAATATACCTGTCTGTGTGTGAGAAATGTCCATTCATTTAAAACCAGCCTATTTGAATGTAAAATGTCATCATGCTAACATACATATAGGCTGACCCAGTGATTCCCAGCCTTGACTCAGGATCCCCAAAGATCACAGGGGGTGTACCAGGACTTGTCTGCTCCGAGGTTGCCAAAATTAAATTTGAAAATTAAAACTAAAATCATAACAAGACACTTACGATAGTTTCCTGCGATGGACTGGCGACCTGTCCATGGTGAACCTGCCTTCGCCCAATGCCAGCTGGGATCGGCTGCGACCCCTAACGGGATAAACGGTTGACGATGGATGGATGGATGGATGGATGGATGGATGGATGTAATATAAAACTATTTAAAAAGATATATTTTTTTGCTACTTAGTTTCTGCACAGTTCCAGATAAAGATCAGGCTAATATTATCAGTATTAATCTCAGTAGAGTCCAAAGGTGGCTGCTGTCATACAAACATTTACAGTAAGTAGAGTGTTGTAAAGCCCAAAAGTCCAAATTTATTGGAAAAAGATGTAATCATGTCCAAAATTTATATTTTTAATCTAACGAAAACATCCTTATTTGTTGATGTTTAGCTGATGAGTTATGTTCATTAAAGAAAGTTGATTCAATTTTAAAAAAATAACTAAATTAATGCGCTGATCACCTCAAATTGAGGGTTTTGTTCAAGCATTTGTTAATTTTGGGTGGTGATGAAGTCAGAAAGTATGAGAGGAGGGGCTCGGCCTTTCTTCGATAATGGGGAGGGGGCTTTGAGGAAAATCGGTTGGGAACCACACGGCTCACGCTGTCTCTAAATGGTCTAACTGGAGAAAATAACTCCTTCAGGTAGCAGGCGGATGCTGTATGTGTGCATGTGGATTCATCATCAGGGTTTCAGTAGCTGACTAGTCGAGTAGTTGTCGAGAGTCCTACCTAGTATTCTAGCATATAACACCTGTACACATCAGTTCGACCCAGGACTTCCAAGCAGGGTAAGCTGACCATTAATGACCTCCGATATGAGTTCATGTTGAAGCACTAAAACTGTCAAACTGAACAAAAAAATCTGCTCTGTTTTCAGAAAATGATTCAGTTTTTACGTTTAACAACTTTTTAAACCCAACAGAGCTTCTGACAGATCCGTCTTTGCAAATTGAGCTTTGTGCACTTGAACTTTGTTCAAACCTGCAAAACTTTATTTTGAGTTCTTGTCAAGTTTCCAGAGATTATAGACAGAAATACACTAATGAATTCAGTGTGTCTGAAATGGTGCATGAAGCATCCAGAATGTCCTGTCTGATGTTTGTGAATGCTTGATTTGTGTGTGATGTACCTTCACTGAAGGATGGCTCTGTCACTGTGTACAGCTCGAATCAACAGGTAGTTTGATTTCACACCTCCACAGGACCAGATCTCATGAGCTGAGGGCGTGTGACATGAAACCCTCGTTCCCTGCAGGGCTGGAATCAGTTCAGGCTCTCCTGACTTCAGACTCGACTAGAGAGCGACGGTGGCAGCGGTGAAAGAGAAAGATGGAGAGGGAGTGAGTGTCATAAAAGCAGAGGAGAGCAGGAACAGGGGACTCGACTATTCATCTGTCACTAATCCTGCGTATTATTCCTTCCCTCTGCTTGTCCGCCACTATCCCCTCTCTGTGTCTGCCTTTGTTTGCCGATGTTGTATCTCCTTTCATTTCAGTTTTTTCCCCCCATCTTCCTTTTCCTCCGCTGCTTGCTCTGCGTCTTTCTCTTTGTCTGGCTATCCATCGTTCCTCATCCCTCTCCTGCTTTTTCTTCTTCTCTGCCCGCCCCTCCCACCTTCTACGACGGCAGACTTTCTTTTATTAAAAGCATGAAGCATCATCCAGGCGACTGAGACCTGCCAGGTGTGTGTGTGTAATTGACGGAGGCCTTGAGGTGTGATATTTCAGCATTTCAGCAAACAAGCAGATTTTACAGTCTTGGGGATGGATGGATGGATGGATGGATGTACAGTATAGATGGATGGACAGACTGGGTAAAAGAGAGGAAGTTGGTGTGATGGCGGTGCAGTTTTTGGAGGGAGGCAGCTGCCAGTGACAGCAATCACTTGGGGGATGGATCGGGAATAAAATCTACGCTGCTCGAGAAGAGGAAGGCCGATTATTCACAAACATTTTCAGCTGGAGAGTTTTTGAAGTGCCAGCTCTGGTTGGACAAACTTTTCCTGCTGACACAATATTTAATGATTTACTGTGAAAACCGCTCATTTTTTTCAAATTTTCTTATGCACATTATCATGTGGTTATGTTCATTACATGAAAATAACCACATTTTAACAGCATTCTGTGTCATGATGAAGTATTTTAGGCTTTTCACGTGTCATTTAACGCCACGTTGTTACTGTAAAATATAGCTTACTGTAGGCCCACTAAAAGGGCCATTACATAATAGGGCATTATCAATCCACTTGACAAGGGCATCTTCAACCACAGGTGCTTTCCCAGTGCACATTCGTTTTCTGTCTCCATCTCCAGCAGCCATGACTGCTTCTCGTTGTTTGAATAGACGACACAAGCTACTGTAGCCTGAGGAACACCAAGTTTCACTGCTGCATCCCGTTGGCTTTTTGGCAGTTTGTCATAAGCGTTGAAGAGACTATGTCTTCCTTTGAAAGAAAATTACTTTCTTTTTCTCGTCATGATTTCAGTGTGCATGCAGCAGCAGCCTCGGGTAGCCAGCTGGAACCATGACTGGTTACCGTGAAGCAAGGTATCATGGGAGTAAAGGAGAAAAAAATGAATTACTGTAATTTTAAAGTATTTTTCCATAAGTTGTCATGTATGAAAAGCCCCAGATGAACACTGAGTGGACTGCTTGATTCCTATATACAAATTATTTAAACAGCATTTGTTTAGATGATGTTTTGATCCATACTGAGCAAACGGTTTGAAGCTGCATTTGTTTAAAGCTCCTCCAGAAAGCATCAATCCAGTTTCATACAAACATTTGTTCTGATCTGAATGACACTGCCACACATAGCAATACCAATGTTATTATGAGCTCAGTCTATAAACTATAGCAGTGTCCACTCTTATTGCCAATTTATTATATAGTGCACTATATTTACTGCCTGCCATTTTATTTGTCCGGATGAAGGATGGATGAAACGATGCAATTTATGCACGAAAACAAGCATTTTCAATATGGAACTGACAAGGGAACGTCCATGCTGACAATCCCACAATGCAGTGAGTTGCATGCTATACTGTTGATTGCACTACACCTATGATTGTTGACATAGTAGTCAATTATGACTCCGATAAGGCCTGATCACACCTGCCGTGCACTCCTCTTTGGCACTGTATGTTGCATTTTTCTAGTGGTTTTTAGATGCCCATGAACGTTTGAATACTCTCTTCAGTGTCAGGCATGGAGTCGCACCCTTCGTCAATATCAGACTTAGCCCAGGCAGCCAATCAAATCAAGTAGATGTGGTCATAGAGAGGCTATTGGGTTTTATCTTTTTGGAGTTTGGGGGGGGGAAGGAGGACTTCATGTTATGAATGAACTGTCTTTGAAAGAGAAACCTCACGGTGTGAACCCTGTCTCAAGTCCTCCCATTCATTTTGAATGAGGGTAGTGCAGCTGGACTGTGTCTACAGCAGTGTCTGCAGCTGACAACATGACTCACATCCTCACATGACACAACATCTTGGCAATCAACAGGCCATTAACGTGACTCTCCCACACCGCCTCACAACCCTGCAGCGAAATGCCACAGTGCGTGATCTGGTGTGAACGCAGCCGTTGGGGGGGTGGCTGTAGCTCCGTCCATGGGGACCTGGCTTTTGAACAGGAGGGTTGCCAGTTTAAGTCCCAACGCGGACCAAGCATGAAGTGTGGACTGGGAGCCTGAGAAGTGCCAGTTCACCTCCTGGACACTGCCGAGTCTACGAGCAAGGCACTGACCCCCCAAACTCTGGGGGCTGTGTAGTAGCTGCCTACTGACCCTAATATATGGTTTAAATGCAGGTTAAATTTCACTATGTGCTTGGATTAAAGGGGTTAAATTTAATTTGATTAAAGGATTAAATTTACATTTTTACATTTACATTTTACAATCACATATTTGGACCAATGAAAGAATGGCCAATTAACCATGAGCAGTTGTGGTTTGTTTCACGTAGCCATGCATGTACAGCCTCAGTGCTCCTGTCTCTATAGTCAACCTAACGGGGGGGGTAGCTAGTGTGATAGCTGTGAGCAGACAGGCTAGTGGTGCAGAGCATACACTCCAGACCTCACACTCATTCACAGACCAGTCAAACACATCTCTCTCTCACTGTTTCTTTGATGAAGATCGCTCTCTGTGTGAGAGAGAGAGAGAGAGAGGGAGAGAGAGGGAGAGAGAGGGAGAGAGAGAGTGTGTCAAATGGACAGATGTCCCCACTCTCTGTCCCACAGATGGGCTCTGTGATGCCACAGTGTTTTTGTCCAGGATTCACAGGATGCTTGGACACACACAAGCAAACTAAACCCAACTGGGCCCTCGACTGAGTTTCTGGTTGTGTGTGTGTGTGTGTGTGTGTGTGTGTGTGTGTGTGTGTGTGTGTGTGTGTGTGTGTTTGCTAGTGTATCGGCGAAGAAAGGACTGTGTCTAGTATAACAGTGTGTGTAGATCAGGGCTCTGGCTTTGAGTCCCTCCACTACTCTCTACTGAGACCCCCGCTGGACTCACTGCTTACCTGCAATTACACCATTACAGAGGGTCCACTCCCATGTCTCTCATAATGCATTCCCAAGACCCTTACCTTAGCCTTAACCTTAACCATCACAACAAAAAGCCTGACCTCAACCCGTACTCTAAACCCAAGCTAGACCTATTTCTAACCTGAACCTTAAAACCAAGTCTGAACCCTCAACCAGGCCTGAAGACGTGAGTGTGGGGCCAAATGTCCTAAAACTCAGATTGGTCCTCACAAAGATAGCTGTACAAACACACACACACACACACACACACACACACACACACACACTGCAGCACTGATCATGTGTACACATCTGTGTGTTGTGGGACCTGCTGAGTTACATAAATCATGCTGAGGGCCAACATGTCTCCAACCTGCCTCTCTGCAGGGAGGTGAAGACGGTCACCACACTGGTGGAGCCAAGGCACAGAAAGAGCAGATTAAAAGATCCCCCCCAATTCCCCCCCTCCCCTTACTCCCCCCTCTACCTGTGTCATCCTATTTTTATGTTATTTGTAAGTTCGACGTAACATGCACAGCGGCAGTTAACGCTCTAACACGCGGTTGTGAAACGAGCGTTGTGAACGTACCCTGTGTCATGTGACTCAAAGCTCACCTCTCATACAGAACGTCAAGAACGCCCTGTGTTTGTTTGACCCATCCACCACCCCTCACACCTGCTTTTTAGGTTTTCCTAACTTACTTCTACATCTGTTCTCTTACTAATATTAACGTGAGTGGACGGAAAGCGTGAAACAGATGCTAAAGGGTGCCTTTGCGTTGGTATCAGATGGTGTGTTGGTAGCAGATATCACCGAAAAAGATCCAAGAAACACAAGTAGCAGAGCTCCAGATTAGTCAACGTATCTGGTAGATAAAACAAAGGTGAAGGTTACAGTTATTACCCAAACTGTCTGGTGTCAACATCATAATAAAGGTTCATCTTATCTTATCTTATCTTATCTTATCCTCCTCCTTCTTTCAGCAGTGGTCTACTGTATTTACAGCAGGGGGCAATTATTGTTCCTGGGGGCCTCATAGAAACCCAGACTGTTGCTGTCAGATTAACCTCTATTTATCTCTATAGGAAACAGCTGTTATTCTATTATCAGCATTTATTCTACTAAAATCAGCAGATATTAATAAAATCACATTACATAAGAGTCTATGAACCGACAGGACTGACTAGTAGGGGAATGTTTCCATTAACTAAACTTAACATTTAACTCAACATTAACACTTACACTTAACATTTAACTTAACATTAACATTTAACATATAACTTAACATTAACACTTACATTTAACATTTAACTAACATTAACATTTAACATAAATTTAACATTTACACTTACATTTAACTTAACATTAACACTGACATTTAACATTTAACTTAACATTAACACTTACATTTAACATTTAACTTAACATGAACATTAACATTTAACTTAACATGAACATTAACATTTAACATTTAACTTAACATGAACATTAAAATTTAACATATAACTTAACATTAACACTTACAGTTAACATTTTTTTTTAACAGATTGTGTATTTTTCTGCAGGTTTTGTCTCAGTGATGGTTCTAGTTGTAATCTCTGAATACAGACACATGATTGTTGCAAACTAAGCTCACAGCTTTACTGCCAACCTTTGCAAAAAACTCCATATCAGTCCATGACTTATGATAGACGTGGTTCTGGAGGGACCGCCGTGGACCAGGACTGGGTCCCTGTGAGTGCTTTGGGATGGGGGAGGGGTCCACGGCAGCACCCGCTGCTCGTTGAAGAGTCAAAACGATACCTGCTTTCACGTCTCCAAAAGTCTCCAATAACACCAGAAAAAGCCGCTGGATTTGTCTCTCGTCTCTTTGGAAAAAGAGCCGCTGGGGGGGGGGGGTCTGAAAACTCGCTAAATCTAGCGATGAAGTCGCTAAGGTGGCAACACTGCCGCCTCAGCAGGAGACGCTACCTCAGACATCACTCAGGTCATTTTAAATCAATGTCAAGTGTGACAGGAAGAAGCACAGTGATAATACACCAGCATTTCAAAATAAAAGCTTTTTTGCTTCATAGGTAAAATTGTGTGGTTTGACTGAGTCCTCACGGTCTGGACAGAACCATCGAGAGGGCCGCATGTGGCCCGCAGGCCATATAATGCCCAGCTCTGACTTACAGGGTGTTGTCACTCAAATACAACAGCTTGGTCAGTGACCCTTCCTGTCAAACTACGGCGGTCTGTGCAGCCCTCTAGCATCAGTTTTACAGAGCAGCGCTACCTCTAGTGGTCGTAGTAATGATGATGGGAGTGAAGAAGGAAGTCAGGTGATGTGGTATAAAGAGTCCATGTGGGAAGAGTGGTGGGTGGATGAATGGGTCAAACACAGGAAGTACACCCAGGAAACTGCTGTTCATGTCTCAAGTGAAACCAACTTGAAACCACCTTATTTTAGCTTACATAAAATCAACTTATGTAACATACTTAACTTATGTATGTAACTTAAGTTAATTATGTAACAAACATGCTTACTTTAAGCCAAACCATGGCCTTTTCCAAAACCTAACCAAGTACCTTATGTAACATATTCATCTTATATCACATATGTAACATACTTATAACTTAGTGAATATGCGTAACTTGCGTTGCATAAAACAAACCAAACTTCAACATGTTAGTAACAAACTTCAGTAAAGTGTGCTATGTAACGTAATATCAACCTCATGTTGAAGTGTATCGGACTAACCTGCATGTTTCAACATTACGCTGAAGTGGAACGTAACCTAACCTCTTTACCAAGTGTCTGTATGTGACAAGTTGAACTGTCAAAGGTCTGTCCATCTTGTACTTGTGCTATTTTTGCTGTTTTAATAAATCTCGCTAACCTGAATCTTGAAAGTGAATCAGATTCACAGGCCTTCTCACAGCAGATATTTTAATTTGTCATAGCAGGAAAGGCAGAGGTGGAACTAATAAACACTGACAACACAGAGCAGTTTTTGCATTACAGTGCAGAAAATATAATTAATTATACTAGCTACACCTGTTTGCTGTAAAAAAAAAAAAAAAAGTCAATTCTCCTTTATTTATTTTCATTTCACATTTTCAACAAATGTGACCCCACTGTACCTATGTTTTGCTTTTCTTTCAGACTTTTGTTGATATACCTTTATTAAAAATGTTAAAATACATTCATGTTTTTTAACAGTTTAGTTTTGCATGTTGTCTCCCACATATTTGCCTCATTTATTACCCAGGTTCATTCATCAGAAATGGTGACTTCATGTGTTGCTGGCTCGCTGCGGTCACAGATTACGATGGATTACAGATTTCTGTGTAACACCGACCGTAACCACGGAAACAATGCCATCGGAACGGATCCTTGTCCTGGCGGACACGCGAAGGCCGGTGTTCATGTTTCATGTGAAACACCCAGTCAGTGCTGAGTTATTGTCTATTACACAGGCCAGGCCCACGTAAGGACTTACATAACAAATGTAGTTGTTTTAGCCCAAACCCAAACAATGTTTTCATCATTCGTTAGTCATTTTAACACATTGCACGCCACCACCAGGTCATGGCTGTTTTGAGGTTGTGGTCATGTGATGCATTTCTGTGAGATCAGGCTGAATGAAGAGGAGCTTTTGTGCAACCCACGGTGTTTGTTTCCGTCGTGTGTGGACTGATTTAGGGATGATGGAGGGATGGGATGTTAGGACGACAGTGTGAGGGACGCTGCAGGCTGTCACATCTCTAATCCTCCTTATTGTCAGAGTCAGATATACTCTGCCTTCCAGCACTGTCTGTCTTCCTCCCTCACTCCATCCATCCCTCCCTCACTGCTTCTCTCCCTCCTCTCTTACCCATTCCTCTCTCTCTTTCTTCACCCCTCATCCCCTCATCATGTTTCACCCATAACCATCCGCTTATTTTCTCCTTTTTGTCTTATTTGCTGTATCAAATTTGAAATGTGTCTTTTGCATCCTCTGTCTGTCCTCGTCTCTGTGTTCCTGCTGTGAGGATCAGCCCACTGTGGCGGGCCGACTGGCGTGCGGCGGCCCACGATTAAACATCAAAGTCTGTATTCGAAGTGAGGAATCACATGGCATGTGTCGGCAGTGGTTTTGAGCCATGATAAATAATTAAATTGAAGAACTGTCTCTTTGCAACATATGAAACAACTTGTTCCCGCTCTGCGTCTCCCTAACTCGGCCCCCCGCTGTGCTGAGTGGGCCGACCGAGTAAAACTCTCACATTCGTGCCATGTACCACCACGGGCCATGAGCGCACATTTCGCCTCTACGCACACGCCTATTTGAGTCCATGGGTGTCCATTGAGGTCTGACTGTTAAATTTGTGGAAACGAGCACCGCTAATCCTGTTGTGTGGGAGGGAAGCGAGGCCAAACACGCTGCTTTCACGTGTCTTCTGTGAAAACCGCTGTTGTTGTGAACTCCAGCTGAGAGGAGGAACTTTTTAATTTTGTCTCTTGTTGTCTTGTGTTTTGATTCCTTGACTTTGCTTTGAATTGTCTGTTCTGTCAGATCAGAGGAGCGTTTTTAGGGAACAATGCCTCTGGTGCTGGCATTCTTCACGGCTGTTGCACATCTCAGCATTCAAGGCTAGACTTTTTCTATTGTCCATGTCAAGTAGCTCCGGTTAGGGTTCACAATGCAACTCCTGATCACCTGTGGCTGTCAGTAAGTTTAAACAAAGACTGTTGGAACAAACCTTTGGAACTGTAAATGCTTTACAATATTATTATATAATATATAATTGAAAAACTTTTGTGTTTGTGTGAAAAGCAGAGTAGCAGTGAGGGGAGCTGGCTTCAGGCAGCAGAGGCAGCCCAGTCGCTTAGCAAGTGACGTAGTATATCAAGCAACCGTTAACCGAAAGTTATGTGGTATAATAACAAGTATAACAATGAGAGGGTCAGCTAAGGGAGGGCTGGAGGGACGGGTCACACAAACACACTAGTCTGACGTCAGACTAGTGGGGACTAGTGACTAGTGACTAGAAAACTATGAACACTGTTATGGTTGTTATGTTATGTTTTTATGTTCCATTTTTACTTTATATTGTTATGTTACGTTGCTACATTACAGTGTAACATTACGTTATGTTACGTTGCTACATTACATTGTAACATTATGTTGTTATGTTACGTTGCTACATTACGTTGTAACATTATGTCGGTATGTTACGTTGCTACATTACGTTGTAACATTACGTTATGTTACGTTGCTACATTACGTTGTAACATTATGTTGTTATGTTACGTTGCTACATTACGTTGTAACATTATGTTGGTATGTTACGTTGCTATGTTACGTTGTAACATTACGTTATGTTACGTTCTACATTACATTGTAACATTATGTTTTATGTTACGTTGCACATTACGTTGAACATTACGTTTATGTTATGTTACTACATTACGTTGTAACATTATTTGTTATGTTACGTTGCTACATTACGTTGTAACATTATGTTGTATTTACGTTGCTACATTACGTTGTAACATTACGTTATGTTACGTTGCACATTATGTTGTAACATTATGTTGTTATGTTACTTGCTACATTACGTTAACATTATTTGTTATTTACGTCACATTATTTCAACATTACGTAACATTCACAACAACATTATTTATTATTACGTCACAACTAACATTATTTTAGTACTCACAACTAACATTACGTACCGCACAACTATTACTTCACATTACTAACATAATTTATTACTCACATACTAACATTATTTTATTTACTTCACATTACGTTAACATTATTTATTACGTTCTACATTACTTAACATTACTATACGTCACATTACATTTAACATAATTATTTACCACAACAACAAAAACACCAAAACACAAACCACAACAACAACTTATACTTATTACTTAACATTACAAATCAAAAAAACATCTCTTATTAATAAAAAAAACCAAAGTTGTACATTAGACCATACTTTATAGTTGCTACATTACGTTGTAACATTATGTTATGTTACGTTGCTACATTACGTTGTAACATTATGTTGTTATGTTACGTTGCTACATTACGTTGTAACATTATGTTGTTATGTTACGTTGCTACATTACGTTGTAACATTATGTTATGTTACGTTGCTACATTACGTTGTAACATTACGTTATGTTACGTTGCTACATTACGTTGTAACATAATGTTGTTATGTTACGTTGCTACATTACGTTGTAACATTATGTTGTTATGTTACGTTGCTACATTACGTTGTAACATTATGTTATTATGTTACGTTGCTACATTACGTTGTAACATTATGTTATGTTACGTTGCTATGTTACACGTTATGTTACGTTGTTAACTTTACACTTTTATGTTGTTACCTTACAGTGTTACATTATTGTTTTACCACAAACCATGTTTTTTTTTCTAACCTTAACCAGGTAGTTTTGTTGCCTAAACCTAAACTAGTGTTTCAGGGTTAACCACATGGCATTGTATGTTTCTGCAAGCATGAAATGAGGCTGATATGAAACATATTTATGAAATGATTTGCAGGAATGTACAATGCCACCATTTTGACTGGTGACTGGGTTGGCTGAGGCAGCTTCTGAGGCGGACCAGCAGGCCGTCGTCTCACCTGCAGAGGCTTCAGAGTCGACCTTCGCCAGAGCGGGAAAATCCCAGGGGAACAGCAGCTAGTTTTTAATTGAAACAGTTCCCTGTTGATGTTTCCTAATGAGGAAGGCCAAAGAGGTCCAGGGATGTAAAGAGATACAGGAGGTGTCAGGCAGCTGAGGAACAAAAGCTCAGATAAATAGGTATGAAGCAAATGATGTAGCACGTATGTGCTGAAACACACAAGAAGAAACATCACCTCACAAATGTGTGTGTGTGTGTGTGTGTGTGTGTGTGTGTGTCCCAACCTGCCTCCCAGGCTGTTATCAGGTCGTTTAGTCATCAGCAGTTAATTAAATCTAGCAGAGGTGATCACGGCTGGGTGTTTTCACTGCGTCGCTGCATGTAGTGATTAGCACGCGGCCCTGTTACACATTAAGATGGACCTCGTTACAGTAATCCTCTTTAATTTCTTACCCTACAACCACCACACTCCTCCTCATCCATCTTTTTTTGTGTGTGCGTCTTCGTGTTTTTGCTGTATTTTTCTCTCCCTGATCTCACTGAAGTTTTGATGTTGCTGCCAAAACACCACATCTGAGTTTGTGGACTGATACCAGAATTATTTTTTATTTAATACAAATGTTCAATAGTTTTTCAACTGAACCCTTACTTCTTATTTTTTGATGGGGGGTTGGTTACTTTTGAGTATGTAATTCTTTAAAAAGCTCACAAACAAATTTCTAAAGGCTCATTTCCTAAAACAGCTGGTCACTGTACCTTTCATCAAACATCACTCCAGCGGGAGGAAATAGTGCCCTTGTTGGGGATTGTTTTCAGTGGTGGATTAATCCTGGTGTGGCAGCAGGACGGTGTATCTGATTTTGATGTATATGTGTTTGTATTAGTTTAGATTCAGTCTAAATAAACCACAGTGTGTATGTTTGTGGTAAGGAAGGAACATGAGGCTTTTTAACAGCAATGGAGCTCTATGGCACAGAGGAAGAAGATGCTGTATATTACAACATAATAATATATCTTTAATAACAGGAATAAACAAAAACTAAGTCTAAAATAAGTCCTAAAAGTTGTGCAAGTCAATAATTTTATATGAGCGATGCATCGAATGTGTAATGTGAAAGATGTTGGGGTTGAATAATGCCTTTTTAACGAGAGAGCGTTCACCACTGTACAACACCTGTCCACCAGCAGAAAAGGAGAAAGTTACACCTCTTCCTAACATACTGCGACCAAGCAAAGTCCAGATACACTACGAGTGACGTCACTGTCTATTACATAGAGAGCATGATATTGATTAACTGTCATTTACTTGGACCAGTGAATTAGGTTGGAGTTGTGCAAACTTAACTGCATAGATAGAGTCAGGGCAAGTGTTTTTTCAAACAACGACACGTCGCCTTGCCTGTTTGCTGATGCATGGAGCAGGTTAGGGTCTTTACTGGAGAACAAGTGGAACAATCTGACGATCGCTTGTTTGCATCGCATCCAGAGGATGCCAAAAATAATGCAGTGGCCTGCAGTAAGAAACACAATGCGACATCACCCTGTAGTGGCCAATCATGTAACAATAACGATCAATGGGCCATTCAAATCAAACAAGCCAATCAAGTGAGTGTCATTTAACTGACACTCCCACACTGCCACAATTCTGCACTAATTGCCGTAACGCCTGATTTTGTGTGAATGCAGCCTCAGCATATGACTTGTGAACATGTGAAGCATTTAGCAGACAAACAGTCTGCTATTTTTCTCAGGGGCTGGTGGAGACCAAAACAGAGATACCATGCAATCAAGTGGCAACAATATGTAATGTTGTGTTTACAGCATGTTGGGCTGCCCCAAGAGGCCAAAAAATTATTTAATGCTGCTTTAATGAAATATGCGATAAAAGAGTAAACAGTGCCAGTGTTTGGTACTTGAAATAATAACATTTTATCTCAAATTTGTTTTAATACCACTAATTACTTTAATGCATTAACGCAACTTGCTATAATTTTGTTATAGTGGCTCAGTTGTAAAGCTAGAGGGATGATAAACCTAAGGAATAGTAGTAGTAGTAGGAATGGTACCAACCAGCCATACTAGCTTGTCGTGAAGGAAGTTAAATAACGCTCTTAACTTTTGCTAAATTTTGGTGAGGAAAAACTGTCATGAGGTCCGTTGACCTCTGACCTCCAGATGTGTGGATGTAAATGGGTTCTCTGGGTCCCCACTAGTCTCCCCTTTACAGACATGCCCACTTTCTGATAGTCCCAGTCAGTTTGGGGGTCATAGTCATACATACAGCGTAGGAACATGCATATTTGTCCACTCCCATTTTGATAAGAGTCTTGACTTAGACTTGAAAAATCTCCCTTTACGGTATATTTTGAACAGATAAAAAAGAAAATGTATGAGCAATCTGAGATTAATCCCGATCAATTATGGATAATTATCATTGCAATTCAGTATTGAAAATACATGGTGCTACGGACACATTTTGGTAGGTATTCCAGAGTACTATAGTTTGCTCCCCAGTCCTTCCCCCTATCTCCAAACTCAGCCTCTCTCCTCCCTGCTGGACCTCAGATATCTTCAGTGTCGATGTGGTTTTTAAAAATTCCCTCTCAAACACAGAAGGCAGCCTCTCAGAGAGCAGCTCTCCTGGCAGCCGGTCGTTTCCCCCACTAATGAGGAGAGTGAGGGGAGAGCTGAGGAGGCACAGGAGAGAGGGAGTAACATGGCAAGAGGAGATGACAGGGAGGGAGGAGGAGAGGGGAAACGGACAGAGAGATGTGATGGGGAGAGATGAAGAAGAGAGAGAATGAGGGGAAAGAAAGAGAGAGAAGCAGGCATGGGTGCTTGGCAGCCCTCGGCTGAGGCGTTCAATGATTCATGGACTCACTCCAGTGATATGGGCCTCCGTTAGTAAGACACACATCACGCACACACACAGTGATACATGCAGACTTAAAAACTTAAGCAAAGAGCTATGCATTGCCCTGTTTTTGTTAAATCTTTAAATGCATTTTAGATGAAGTAAGTTTGACTTTTCCACTTGTCCTTAAGAGAGGTGAAGCCAGTAACTGAGTGTGTATGTGGATGTGTGTGGCAGTGTTGATTTCATTCATGAATAAATACTGTATGTTTTTTCCATGAAAAAGCACTTTTACTCCGCCCAAAAGATTTGCACAGATTTTTATAAGAAGTGATTTTGTGGGTTCTTATGAATGCTTGCCACCCCTGTGGAGCATTCATAGCATTCATGGGGGGGGGTTATTTCGTCAGACTTTGATTTAGGTGGATTTCCACCTGCAGAAAATGTTTGCTGTCATTCTCCTTCATAATTAGTAATGAACATGTGCTTGTGTTTGTTGCATGGACAGCGTGTCTTGAAACAATGGGTTTTCGTTTTGGGGGTGATGACCTGTCAGACAAATGGACTTTTTGTGGTCAAATGGGACATTTTCGGACTGTTTGTGTTTTGGAGTAACAATGGGCCATCCTCTCCTCAGCAGCTGAACAGCATACGACAAACACGACTACCTCAGCAACCAAATGAAAGACAATGAATGGCTTGAAATCGACCAGTATCTGGGATATGATGAAGATGATAATGGAGCTGGTCCAGCTAATGGCTGGCTACAGCAGCCGATTAGTTTCCGTATGGTTAGCGTCAGTCCCGTAGACGCTCTCTGTCCGGATAGGTCCTTGTTGTGTGGAGTGGACCCTCACTGGGCCTCACTGACAAAAACAGACCATGGCAATGTGGATCATTTCCACCAGAACCAGGGTCCTTAGTTGTGCAGAACATCTGTGTGGAGATTTTTCCTCATCGTGTTTTTGCACCACGCTGGTGACAAACGACTTTGAGAAGAAACGATGAGGAGACGCATTAAACGACGGAAAGAAATCAAGACTTTACACACTGTTTTCAAGCAATTAGTTCACAACTGTGCAAAGTCATTAATACTGAATTCATATTGTACAGTCAAGAAATATATTTTCATTTCTTATTTATACCATTCTGACATTTACTGTATATTTAACACACTTTTAACATCCAATTTGGACTGTGGTTAGTTGTTATATGTTGTATATGTCTTAATGCAAATATTTGTACATATTTCAAATATTTTATATTCTCATTTTGTTATTATCGATTTTTGTACTTATATTTCTTTACATATACAGTGGTTTGTTTAGATTGTACCACTGTGTACATAATTTACATGTAAAAACTCCTTTATTTCTATTTTCTTATATTTCTTATGTTTAGAGCAACTGTAACACCCACTGGTGATCAATAAAGTTTTTTCTGATACTTAAGTCAATATAATATTTTTCTCAAACTCGTCCTATCATGAATAAGTTCACACAGAGCACAAGGTTGATTTTTTCTGGCTTTCGCGTTGTGACTAAAGGCATCAGCCAATCAGTTGTGTCTATATTTCTGAATCAACACAGATCTTTATTATTTATTTATTATTCCTTTCAACCTTGAACGGCAGCGCAGACCACATCCACTCCTTCTGTTCGTACCTTTCACAATAATAGCACTATCTATATATTATTCCCTGGCAAGTATTTCACATTTTTGTATAATTTTTACATCAGGTGTGTAAAGGCCTTAAAATGTAGTAGAAAAGATAAAAATTTCTCCATTTAATTTTTGGGACAAAAAAGATGCAACTTCATAATATAGACTATTTTAATGCAGCAGTGTTTTTGTGCTGTGCGCCATGTCAGGACTACCGTCAGCACATAGATAGTTACTTCAGTTAAAGCTAACGGTGACAACAGCAGGGTTTGGGAGAAAGAAATGGGGATATTTTGGCTAGACTAGATTGACTGACTCTTTGACTAAGATAAGACCCAAATGGCCAGACTTATCGTCACCTAAAAGAGGATGAGGTTGACTAAATATGATAACAAGTAAAACAGAATCTGACTAAATGAACAGTGCTATGTGGGTGGGTGGATGTGTGAAATGAAAGTAGTGGTTTAAATGCTGTTGTTTTTCTTGTTGTGTGTTGCCTGAAGATGTGCCGGGGGGATTGAGCGCTCTAACACAAACATCTGTTTTCTCCTTTTTTAAAACCCATAACAAATACCAGCCCGGCACATTAGCAGAATCTTTAATATGCTCCATGCTTCGCCTGCTTCTCCTCCTCTACGTTAACACAAATCACTTGTACCATTGTAATCCCTTACCTGATAAAAACATCCTAATTCTGAAGCAGGGATATTATCCGTGGAATTACATTCAGTTAGTCTCGGGTTTGCTCAGCAAACACAGGAGTGGGTCTCTCACGGAGAGACGCTACGGTCAATTCCCAGCGAGAGATAATCTCTTTTGAGCAACTGTGATGGAGACGCCCACAGTCGGCACGGAGACGTTTTCCTGGCACGGCGGACGCCATGAAGAGGCTTGCTGCAAAATGAGATACAAACCATTTGACAAAAAGTGACGCCTTCTCTTACAGAGTGATTGATGTTACAAAATTAAAGAAGCTTCGGTACTTTCTAAAGGATGCTGTAATCCTCGGCTGACAGTATGATAGACCGGATCATCACTGTTTTAGGTGCACTGGATGACAAACTGGATCCACAGCCTTTAAAAAGATTAAAACAAAGTTTTTAATTTAAAAGTATTTTTAGAAGTTCTGACAGGAGCTCAAAACAACATTGATCAGTCACAGACTGTGTGCATTAAAGCACTGTTTGACTGTTGACTGATGACTGATTTATCCCATTAACTACAAACAGTGTATCCTACATTATTGCCAACCTTTTTCCAAAGCACACCATCAGCTTTTAGATTGATTTCCAACCTTCCTGGCAGCAACTCATTCAATTCATTTAAGTACATTTTGAAAAATCAACTTTCAGAGTCTGACGTGTAGCAGATAGCTAATGCATCAACACAAAGGCGCTCTGTTTTCTGCTGTTATCATTGCCTAACCAAGTTTACATTATCAAGTGATCATTTTATCAGCCCAGGTTGTTCTAGTTTTAATTTTCTAGCAACAAAGTTTAAACTTCACAAATATGGGATATGAGCACATCGCTGAAGGCATCAAAGGGGACGTATCCTGAAAAACCTCCTTTTCAGTGCTTGTAGGTAAACAGTACATGTGGAATGTCACCAACCCATACGCTGTGAAATAAGACAGCCCAGTCACTTTTTCCTTCCTGTCACATGGACTCAACGCTTGAGAACTACCTTTGTAAAGGTGCACCATATCTTTCTTACAAGCCAATCAGAGCAGACTGAGCTTTTTCTCTTAAAGAGTTTCAGACAGAATGAACACAGGTATATTCAGACAGACAGGATGAGAAAAATAATGTGTTTTAAATGTTAAATTATGTAAACTTGTTCTAGTAGAAACCCAAAATACAAGTGGAAACCTGGAAATGAGCAGGATATGTCCCCTTTAAATACCAGTCCCTGCTTGTACTGAACGACAGTACCATGTAAAAGTTGAACTTCAGTCAGTGCTGTATAAAGCAGGGGTGTCAGGGGCGGGACGTACCAGGTTTAATCCACGACATGATATTGCAAAGTATCAAAATGAACTGCAATTTTTCAATGAAAGAAACTGCTTCTCTGAATGTGTCCACTCGATGTCGCAATAGCAGTTCTGTTCAGGAAGTAAACTGGTTTACCTGTAGACCCGACAGCCGGCCCGGAGCTGCCTTGTCCTTCTACCTGTTACGTCTTCTGCTTTCAGCAGAGCTCTTGAATAACTTGAGCAAAATGCTGCAAGTTGTCAGTATTATGGCAGCTTATGTGTGTTGAGGTTGAAGCTGTCGTTGTGGGTGGTGACGCTGCTCTCTCTCCTGTCTGAAAGATGTGGCGCGACCCGACATGCTGCAGACATGAAGCGGTTCAACGATAACATAACGGGACTATTGCAGGAGTTTGAGCAACGCTGTCAGGTTATTGGTGAACTGCAGAAAGAATTCATTTGCTCGCCGTTCACCGTGAACGCCTCTGATCTGCTTTGCACAGCTTTTATTTTTCTATCAATAAATGGTGTCGCCTACAAGGCAGGGAGCAACTCAGCCCTCCTGAATAGCTTCTACCTCGGTTTGTCTGGTGTGGTGAGTCAGCTCAGGATGAAGATGTGGAGATGACTAATGAGGTATTGATAGAAGAGCTGTTTGTATTGTGTTTGATAGGCTGTGACTTAAAGTTGTTGCCTCTGTAGAGACACTGAGACCAAGTCTGAGTTCAGTCACTGAGGCTTTGTCTTCTTCAAACTGCACCAATTTTTTCCTCAGAATTTCAAGTAATGTGAAGTGTTTTGTCAAGAGGATTATTTGTGACATGGACATTTTCACAATGTGCTCGTACTATTTTGGATCAAATGAAAACTGAAGTTGTCGTTATTTTTACGTTATTTTGCCATGATTTTACCGGTCCGGCCCACGTGGGAATAGATCTTCCTCGAGTTTGACACCCCTAGTTTAAAGCCATGTTTACTTGCTAGCAGTCTTCTTCTTCTCTGCCTTTGCTGGCACAATATTGTGTTTTAGCGCATTAATGCCACCTGTCAATCAACGAAATAGTGTGAAACTATAGGTAGGAATGTGTTTTATGTCAATAGGGGGTAACTCCTCTGGGTCTGAGGAGTGAAGCCAATTCTGAAGTACCTTAAACCTGCATTCTCTCTACCAGCCAGAAGGGGGCGACTCCTGATTGTATAGAAGTCTATGAGAAAATGATCCTCCTCTCTGATTGATTACCTCAGTAAACAGTGGAAACATCAGTTTCTGGTCTCAGTCTCTAGTTTCAGTCTTCTTCAGTACAGCAGGATGTTCATTTAGTAGATTATGGTCCAGTTAGAGTCAGATAGACCAGAAAGCAGGGGGGCTTTAGGGTGTAGCTGCCATGCTGGTCTGTGAGTTGCCTGTGTTTTTGTCATAGAAATTTAACCCATTCACTGTGTTTTCAGTTCATGAAAGTTAATTATAAAGGTTTGGTCACCTGAATATGTCCTTTTGTGTTCGGCTGTACTTAGCTCCACCCTCTTGTGTCACTTCTGTGTGCAACAAAACAAGATGGTGATAGCCGTGGGTTACTATAGAAACGTGGTGGTGGAGGACCTGCTCCCTACGTAGACATGATGGTGACGGCCACAAATGTGAGGCTTCACAATGGAAGTCCACAGACCAGTGGGTGATGTCATGGTAACTACGACCACTTTTTATACTTAATTTTCTACTTACTATACTTTATTTACTTCTATGCACAGCAGGCCAGGGTCGGCCAAAGATTCTAACTATATATAACCCTGGGGGACGCGACCCTGGGGGACGCTACCGTGGGGGACGCTACCCTGGGGGGCGCTACCCTGGGGGACGCTACCGTGGGGGGCGCTACCCTGGGGGACGCGACCCTGGGGGACGCCTATTGACATGGGGAGAAAGGAAGATGACGATCCAGAAAACTGCACACATTGTGTTCTGGCAGACAGGTAAATAAAAAAACACCTGGATACGCTCATGCTGGATAGTCTATCTGCCAGGATGGATCCCCTCCTTTCAACAAAGGGAGAACATGGGCAGATTTCCATATGTTGGGAATCGCATTGCTAGAAATTGTAAGATTGAAAATATGAGTGACAGGCTCTGCTATGAAGTCTACAGCCAGCTTGAGAAAATGAGGATCGAGCTTGTGCCTGTAAAGCGTTATGGACCTCCGACACATTAAAAAGAGTGAAAGTAAACGGTTTAGCCACAGAGTTAATTAGGGGTGGTGGTGTGAGGCCTCTGCTCATGTGGATGTTTCAATCAGATCAATGAGGATCAATGAGTCAAAGGATCAATGAGTCAGACACACTATATTCCCTCTGCCCCTTCACTCTCGCAGCTACTAGGGGATGAGAGGAGGGCTGGCAGGTTAACGAGTGGGCTGGCATCCCCCCTCATATTACCTACTGCCGACATGCACACACAGACCAACAAAGGGAGACCCAAGCAGAAACACTGGTCTGCACCGCTAGTGATGAAAAACTCTACAGGGCACTTATCTGATCGAGCTGTGGCCATGATGAAGAGTACATGATTTGTATTTGATAAAGAAAACATGCAAAAGAACATTATGGTCCTTTAAAGGTGCAGGGTGTAGGGTTTAGTGGCATCAGGTGGTGAGGCTGTGGAGTGCAGTCAGCTGAACACCCCTCCCCTCACTTCTCAGAGAACTACGTACCTAAACCTAAACCTTCGTACGTAAAAAAACATGTACGTCTGTCTCTAGAGCCAGTGTTTGGTTTGTCGGTTCTGGGTTCCTGTAGAAACATGGCGGACTCCTGGAAGAGGACCCGCTCCCTCATTCTAAGCTAATGAAAGCACAACCATTCTTATTTTCAGGTGATCATACTCTAAAAAAAAACCTACTCATTCATTAGGGCTACACGATAATAACGTGTTGCAACGCCACTAATTTCTTTAACACATTAACGCAACTTGGGATTTTTGGGTTGTACTAGAAAACCTGAAGAGCCATCGGCACCAACCGTGTCCTACGATGGAGGCCAAACATGCTAAATTTTCATGTTGATAAATCACTGACACACCGACAGCTGTTGTTGCCTGCTGGGCTGTAATTTACCATGTTATGATTTGAGCATATTTTTATGCTAAATGCAGTACCAGTGAGGGTTTCAGGAAAATATTTGTCATTGTTTCATGTTGTTAATTGATTTCCAATAATGAATATATACATAGATTTGCATGAAGCAGCATAGTTGCCCACTGCTGTGTTGATAAGAGTATTAAATACTTGATGAATCTCCTTTTAAGGTTCATTTTGAACAGATAAAAATTGTGCAATTTATTTGTGATTAATAGTGAGTCAATATTTAATTGATTGACATTAATATTATTTTCAGTTTCTGCCTATAGATCCCTCTAATTCCTACAGATTGGCCCTTTAAGTTGACTTGAACTGCTCTACCCATCCATCCAAGCAGCTCGCCGGCACTCTCCATCCTCATGAATCTTTCTCTTTGCTAAATATGACTGTTAAGTGTTATATATAATATACATATAGTCATTGTCTGTTGGTCATTATCAGAGGAAAACCTCTTTACTGCCTCTCCTCACCTCCTGCTCTCTCTTCATCCCTCCATTCACACTTAAAGAACCAGGAGCATCAACCACGCCGAGCTCATTTCAGTTTAATTGAGACGTCCATGTGAAGATGGACATGAATATTACATTTCACAGTCCCTATTAATATGCCAAGGCCAGTCTAAATGTTTTAATATTCCCAGTGTAAATTATTGAAATTGTGTTCATGGGCAGCGTCAGATCATTCGTCAGAAATGTTTAGTCTCTGATGTTCAGGAAGTGATGGAATTTTAATCGCATGCACTCCAGCTGAAATAGGACATGATTTCCCATGATGCACCAGCACATGTGCTTGACCACCCATCCCTGTGCAGGTGACCCGGAGACCCTGTTTTTAGCTTTCTTAATTAGAGAGAAGGGCAAGCAGACAGTGTGTGTGTGAGAGAGACAGGTGTTTCTTTCCATCTCCAGGCCTGTCTTTCTGTCTCTGAAGTGCCCGAGCATGTCAGACCCACAGACACACGGTGGAAATTATTCTGAAAGTCCTCATGTGATGTTCCACTGAGCACAGACTCATCCAGCAGCGGCCACGGCGATCAAGTTGGCGATTCAAGTGACTGCACTCAGCAATTTAAAAAAAATGACGGTTGCACGGCGACGGATGTCGTCGTCTACGGTTGCACACACGCACACACACACACACACACACATGCAGCGTGTTTGAGAGGAAGATGGATCGGAGTACAGATTGTAAGTGACATGTTAATTTCTTCTCCGTCACTCACGACCGAGGCGTCTGTTATCAAAGTAAAGGGACACGAGCCCCAGCCATCAAGCCTCTCCTGTTCTTCTTCTCTTCTTTTCTCATTTCTCCCCTTTTCTCCCCTCATCTTCCTGTCGTGGAGCGTTCCAGGGCTCGACTGTGATCAAGGAGATGTTTAATGTAACTTCCTGCCCCAGGGATCCGTCTGATTCCTCCACGAGATGACTACTCTTCATAAGCCCCCTGGCAGCTTCTCATCTCGAAGGTCAAACCGTGTTTAGACACTAAAAGGAAGAAGACTGACAGTTGTTTGTGTTGGGTGCAAAAAGAGGAGTGAGAGGTCGTGCTGGATTTATGATCTTTGGTCTCGGTCTTGTGCTCCTTTGTTCTTTTCTATCAGGAACCGCTCAGAGGCAGCTTCAGGATGTTAGCGTTAGAAAAGCATGATCAAGACCTGTTGAGAAAAGGGAAACAAAGCTGAGATCTGACAAAATGTTTTTAAGACAAGAGGAGAGAGTTTACAGAGCTGCAAAGACGACAGATATTTGCTGCCGCTGCCAAAAGGTTGCATATGCTAAACACAGGAAAATAAAAAAAAAATCCTGATGTCATCATATTTAACCTGACGTCATAAAGAGAAAAACATTTTAAGCGGTTCACGTGTCATTTCACGCCACAACGTCACAAATGTTTAGCCAACAAAACCACAGAAATGGCCACAATTAGGTTTAGGCCGCAAAACAACAACACTAGGTTTAGGAAGTACAGCTTAGAATAAATATAATAAATTAATTAATAAATTAAGTAAAATATGAACACAGGACTGTAGCCAGCTATGAGGTCACAGTAGTTTTGTCCGATGTAACTCCATAATCAGGAGTTGAAAACATCTGGTGCCAGATATATAAAACTTTGCTTAGATTCATGTCTAAAACTGTGTGTGGACAAAGACAGACATGTGCAGACGCATTTATAAATATGTATGTACGATGGTTGTACGATGTGTTTTAAGCAACTTTTCTTAGCAATTCCTCCTGGCGTCACATTGTCCTGTTCCGCACAGATTTAATAGGAAATATTCAAACATATTTTAGCATTACACCATAAAGAAAAAAATGCTTTTATCTTGCTTTGCAGTGTGTTGGCTTGTTCAGTGGTTTGTTTAATTTTAGTCTTTAACTGTGACTTAAATGCTTATTTATAGTGTGTATCATATGATTATAATTTTCTATACTGTACAAATGAGGATCATGTTTTATTTAAGGCTGTCAAAGTTCTTGCAATAAAAATGCAAATGTGTTTTAAAGTCACCAATTTCTGTAATGCGTTCACGCAACTTACGATTTTTAGGTTGTAGAAGCACCATATGAACTAGAAAACCGGAGGAATCCGTTGATACCAAACTAGTCATACTAGCATGACGCGAAAAAGGGTAAACAATGATCCAAACTTGCGTTAAATTTTGACAAGGAAAAACTGTCATAACCATGTTCAGAGGGGTCCGTTGACCTCTGACCTCCAGATGTGTGAATGTAAATGGGTTCTCTGGGTCCCCACCAGTCTCCCCTTTACAGACATGCCCACTTTCTGATAGTCCCAGTCAGTCTGGATCAAGTCCTAGTCAAGTCAGCACTCTGACACACTGACAGCTGTTGTTGCCTGTTGGGCTGCAGTTTGCCATGTTCTGATTGGAGCAGATTGTTGATGCTAAAGTCAGAACCTGGGAGGGTTTCTGGATGATATTTGTCATTGATTAGTGTTGTTATTGATTTACAATAATAAATATATACATACATTTACATAAAGCAGCATGTTTGTCCACTCCCATGTTGGTGGAAGTGTTAAATACTTGACAAATCTCCCTTTAAGGTACATTTTGAACTGATAACAAAATGTGTGATTAATTTGCAAATAACCTGGATTAACTATTTTAATTGATTGACACCCCTAGTTTTATTACAGTCATTACATATAATTTTCCTCTGGTCTGTGAAATCTTGCAGATGTCATTAGGAGCACCGGAGGACACAGAGGAAGATGATTTTTTTTCAGATTAACTGTCTTATGCACTATGCATCTATTTCTTCCTACTGCAGCTTTAATGTGTACTACAGCGGGCAGTGTGTTGACGGTTGGGACTACGTTATATTACACTCTAGTTATGAGTGCTGCAGGTTGTGTTGTGCTGTTTGGTTTTGTGTTCTCATTGTGGCCACTGTTACACCTGCGAGTGGAACGATCAGTGTTACACCTCCAACCTCAGGACACAGGGAGATATAACAAAACACCACGCATACTGACGGTGAGTGTACTAACTAAACTGTTTTTCTTCCTTCCTTGTGTGTGTGTGTGTGTGTGTGTGTGTGTGTGTGTGTGTGTGTGTGTGTGTGTGTGTGTGTACAGGCAGCCCTGGTACTACGGCTGGGGTTTCAACCTGCCTCGGGGTCAGGCTCTGCTGGACAAGTGGAACCAGATCCCCGACAACACAGACATCCTGGTTACACACTGCCCCCCACTGGGTGAGACACACATTACAGCGCACACACACACACGCACACACACACACACACACACACACACACACACACACACACACACACAGGTTTCTTCTTATTTTTGTTTGTTTCCACAATTTGATTTGTCAGTATTGATTTCTGGGATTCACCACTGTTTCCTTATTTTTTCTCTTAACAGTAAATTAAGAGAACGCTGCTGCATGAGGCCCATTGTATTCTTAAATCACAGCCTAACCTGATAATCATTTTCCAGCCTACATTTAATGGTTAAGGCTTCTTTTCACCACGACAACCTTCCTGTAACTCTGTAAATCTGTGCTAGCGTAAACCTGGTCCTGACCTCAGTAAATCAGCTGTATACACACATAATCAACCTCTGCTAACACGTCTCCTCCCGTTATCTGTGCGATCGTCCCTTAAATGTGTATTCAAAAGATGCACCTTGCAAACGTCTGAACAAATGAAACACAAACTGCGACTCCATTTGTTTGATAAATACACTGGTTGGGGCAGAACGCTTCACATCTGTGCCTGAAAAACAGGCCCAAAGGCAGCAGGAAATCTGGCCTTTACTTATGATAATTTATTTATCAATTTATTGTGATGTTGACTCTTTAATAAATCAATGCAGAGGTGATAAATGTGTGTGAGAATCGCCTTTTTTAGAATTGGGATTGTTCATTCATTTATTGACCTAAAGTAGTCACATTTAAATTAGAGCAGTCAGTCGATTCAGATGTTAATTAAGGTTAATTGTATAATTGATCATCAACATTTTTTATTTGTTTAAAATGTACTTTCAGGTATTAATTACTCTTATTGCCCTAAACTGACTGGGATTATCATAAAGTGGGCAAGCATAGCAGCAACTTAAAACTGAGCCAGCTACAACCTAAAACTTACAAGTCGCATTAATGCATTAAACAAATTAGTGGCATATTATCATGTTAACTTAGCCTTAATCTAAATATATTGAGTCTATATTGGCATCAGCTCGTAAAATATATTTCTATTAGATATTATACAGTTAATACAGTGAGAGGATAACATGCTGTAAAGGTTGCCACCATAATGTAGGACGCTTCAACGGGACATATCACGCTCATCTCCAGGTTCATTCTTGTATTTTGGGTTTCTACTAGAACACGTTTACATACTTTAATGTTCAGGAAACACATTATCTTTCTCATCCTGTCTGTCTGAATATAGCTGTATTCACGCCTGTCTCTTTAAGAGAGTCTGCTCTGATTGGCTTGAGAGAAAAACATAGTGCACCTTTGCAAAGGTGGTAGTCAAGTTGTGGGTGCTATAGTCTAATGAACCAAAGGGGAGCTGAAGGGCTTATCGAATCACGTTTTCTGATCTAGGTAGCCCACAAAAAACTGACTGGGTTGTCATATTTCACAGGTAAGGATTGGTCAGCTTCCCCCTGAAAACACTTTAACCTGTAGAGGAGACGTCATTGATCACCTTTCAGCTTCAACACACTCCTCACCTCTCACACATAAACACTGCAAGACTCTGAACAAACCCAGATGCTGGCTCTCAAGCTAACTGACATCCTGTACACACATCTGTCTCACACACTCCTGCACACACACTCCTCTCTCTCTCTCTCTCTCTCTCTCTCTCTCTCTCTCTCCACTCTTCCACACACACTTTTACACCTCATCTCCCGCTGCAGCTGTGGTGCTCAGACGAGTGTGTGTGATTGATTTCTGTGTCTGCGTCTCGGCTGCGAACACGGCCGTTTATTTTCCATTCAGCTTAGTGAAGTGTCTCCAGCTATCTGCTCGTAAGCCACCGGCATATGGAGCAGCTACAGCAGGCTACTAATGCATGAGACACACACACACACGCACACACACACACACACACACACACACACACACACACACACACACACACCACACCCACCACCACACACACACACCTGGAGGCAATGGCATGAGAAAGAAAGAAAGATGATGGAAAAATGGGGATGGAGGACAAAAGTGTGGCTGATATTGGATTGATAGTGAATTCTTTAAAGGGCTAGAGGTCAAGAAAAGACATCCTTTTTAAAAATATTTTTAAGAAGAGTGCGAAACAAATGATGGCCGAGAAGGTGACGGAAGAAGGAGTGTGAGCAAGACGTTGTTTCGCACTGCAGCAAAAGCTCCCGTCTTTTATGAGGCGCGATAAAATGGCAGATCGGCAGCTAGAGAGGAAAAATATGGACTCTTTATCTGGCTGCGAGGAAGAAGTTAACAGCAGAGAGAGGAATAGAGAAAGTGAGACAAAAAGAGGAAAACAGGCTCAGTGCCCAAAGCAGCAGCTGCTTTGAAACAAGCAGAACATTAGAGCAAAATACCCCGAGACACAAAAAGCCCTCGTAACTTCTCACTTCACTTCCACCGTCTCCCAGGGCCTGTAAAGAACACACTCACAGCTTTAAGGTGTTTCATACTTAAACTGATACTAAAAGGATGTTTTTTTTACAGGTAGATATGTTGAGAGGAGTCAGACTGTATTACTTTCGCAGCATGACGGATTCACTGCCAGCTGAGAACATGGACGTTTTTATGTCTGGGCTGAGTATGAGAGGGTCCATTACCTTTGCCTTGAGAGGGATCTTTAGCATTATGTTTGGTAATAAAATATAAAAATGTATCACAAATCTTAAAGTCATCCCTTGAGAGTCTTTTCTCTGTCTTTTGAAGACTTGCTGAAAGCCACCAAATCATGAGACTCGCTCCTTTTCACAGTTGCCGTGTCAACGCTCACAAACGTTATATGGCCACAGTTTGTGTATAGTTCTGGTCTGATAGACCTGGGATCATTCAAACCACTGCTCAAATTTGGAAAAAAAACTGACTTGAGGCTTGGACTCGAGTTACAAAATGAGGACTTACAACTCGACATGGACTCGTCTGCTTTGAGACTTAACTTACTTGACAATTTGCTTCCTGAAGACTTGACTTGAGACTCGAAGGCAAGAAGCTGAGGAGATTTGACCTGTGATGAAGTTTGTACCTGTCACTCAAATAGAGATGCTTTAATTAATTACTTGAACCGTTTTAATAATATGTTTCTGTCGTGGTTTTGGCCATTTTAAATTCAAAGACTTCACTGAGACTTCACCTGACTTTTTGTTGAGAGTTCACCTTAAAGACTTGACTTGGACTAAATACTTGTGACTTGACTCGAATTTGTCATTAAAGACTTGAAAGTTGACTTGACCTTAAAGACTTGACTTGGACTTGTTGTTGAAGGCTTTAGACTTGGCTTGAACTTGATCTTAAAGATTTGACTTTAACTTGACCTTAAAGACTTGGCTTATACTTGTTGTTAAGACTTGAAACTTTAAGTGAACCTGTCATTAAAGACTTGACCTTAAAGATCTGACTTAAAGTTGTTGTTAAACACTTGCGAATAGATTTTAAAGACTCGATTCTGACTTGTTAAATATTTGAGAATAGACCTTAAAGACTTGACTTGGACTTGTCCTTAAAGACTTGACTTGACCCTAAAGATCTGACTTGCATTAAACTTTATAATAAACTTTGTTTCGCTCTTTTCAAGCACCCAAAATACTGAGTTCATCAAGCCCAAAGAGCAGAACCGGTCCTGGTTTTGGACACCGGTTGGACAAAATAATGCAGTTTATTATATTGGGTGTTTCAATCAGTGATCGGCGGACCCAAACGGAGACTCAGACCCCTGGTGCAGCGTCAATTTACTGATCATTTACTGTAGGAAGCAGAGGCGAAGAGGACGGCGGACAGCAGGGCTGACAGTGACAGCGATATGGTGCGATAGCTCCGGGTTACGGTCAGGAGCGTCGGAGGGTAACGATCCTGGAAACACCTGAGTTCAGACAAACAGCACGAAGAAACGACTGATCGCACAAAACGGAGCGGTGACGTACGACTAACCACCGCTGATATACTACGGAGTGAGGAAACAATGGGTGTTTTTGGTTGTTACATTTTCTGGCATTTTACAGAAATGATGAATTGATCAAAACAATCCTAGCAGGACTTTAAAGGGATAGTCTGGGTGTTTTGAAGTGGAGTTGTATGAGGTGTTTTTCCATAGTGGGTGTATTGCTTACAGCAGATGGCGGTCGGCACACGCCCAGCTTGGAGAAACCGACGGGAGCACCGACACCGGAGCAAAGCAATGCACTGCTGTGGACGGCGATGCGGCAAAAAGCATTTTAAATACCTAAAATAAAGGTTTTCATAATAAAGAATCCTCTCCGACAGGGAACCGAACTGACAGTGATACTTATCTGTAATCGGTTCAGAGTATAGATGTGTTTCCCTTTCAGTTCAGTTCACTGAAAATATTCTAAATATAGCGTACACTTAAACAGATATCCGTTTTTTAGGGGGCTGAAATATATTTTCTGCCATCCCCGTGCTGCAGCGCTGCTGTCTGCTCGATGCTGGGGCGTCGTCATCCAGTAAGTCATTCACCTACCTCACACAAGCCCACTTCAAAACAACCAAACTATCATTTTAAGCCTTTCAGCTTCTTTTCTCATTTGATAATTTGTTCTTTTGTTCACTTCGCTCTATTTGTCTTTGTTTACTTTCTTTTTCCTGTCTGGGCAGAGCGACAGACGGCAGGGAAGATGGAGGCATGAGCTCCTCAGTCATTTTATTTCTCCGACTTGATGCTTTTATTGACTCAGCATCAGCAGCATCCCTCCTCGCAGAGCAGCCACTAAATCATATACACTCCATGCTTCATCCTTGTCACACACACTGTGAAGTATGCATCTGTGTGTGGCTGTGATTGATCTTTATTTTCTATGGCTGCTTTCTAAGAGTCTTTTTTTATTTGTGCTGCAATGTGCAGTGTGCCATTAGACAAGGCCTCTGAAATGGAGATCTTCGTTCTAAAATGTGATGCATCGCTTTTTGAAGGGAGATTAAATTTATAACCTTCGCGGAGACACATTCAGCCATGTAAATACAGAAAATCAACCCAACAGTATCATCACACTGCTGCCCATTAAAGGCATTACTGAAATGATCCAAACAGGATCATTACTGTATAATTGCCAGTTTATGTAGAAAAGTAAGGATTCATTTCACTTCTATTTTATGGTAACACTTTACTTTGAACTCTGCATGTCCTGGGAGATAATACATTTCCTGTTCTCAGCACAGCACACTTGACTGTGCTTCATGCATTTGAGTCACATATCCACCTTTAACAGTAATTTTGATGCACACTTTGCCTTCACCATCATCTGTGGTATTGTTTCCTTTCACCTATCCACATTTCAGGACATTCATGTAAACACTTTTCTTTTGAGTTTGAATGGAAAGACTATTATTAGCGTGGTCAAAGGTAACATGCTAATAACACAACAGCACAAATTAATTTAATGCCACTAATTTCTTTAACACATTAACACGACTTGCGAATTTAGATTGTTGGAAATATATACATAGATACCTTTGCATAAAGCAGCATATTTACCCACTTCCATACTGATAAGAGTGTTAAATACTTGACAAAGGTACACTTTGAACAGATAAAAAATGGTTGATGATCAAATTAATGGTTAATGATTAATTTCAGATTAGTCACGATTAACTAAGGGCAATCATATGACTAACTGCAATTAAATATTGATTCTACTGACAGCCCTAGTAATTATTAGTAGTATTAAAGTAGTATAACAAGAGTTTCTTTAACTAAGTTAAGTTTTGGTATATGTGTCATATACAGCCTGGTATACAGTTATGCTCCCATACTACAAAACTTCATAGTCAGTTCTGCTTTGAGGGAAGAATATTTTCTCCAGGATTATGTTTGTTTTCAAAGTATCACAAATATGTTTGTAATCTTCAGCAGAAGACCAAATAGGGAGGAGGTCAATACAGCATCTTCATCCTGTTGGCGTCCTGTGTGAAACCAAAAATCAGTGTCGACTTATTTTAACTTACGTCTGTAACTTAAATGACATAATAAACATACTTATTTTAAGCCAAACCATGAATATTTACTAAACCTAACCAAGTGGTTTCGCTGTGTTTCTCGTTTGTTTTGTTCCTGTAATCTGGGAGAAGAAAAGATGAAAATGATTGAAACAGAACTGAGAATGTGATTTAGCTGTGGACAGTGACAGTGTTGTCATGTGTGACCTGGTGCTGGTTACAGCCTCTATGAGAAGCAGTGTGTTTAGTGTGAGGTGTGTTTGATTTGCATGCCACTGTGTGCAGGTTTCCTGGACTGGGTCCCCAAAAAGATGCAGCGTGTGGGGTGCATGGAGCTGCTCAACACAGTCCAGAGGAGAGTCCAGCCCAAGTTACACGTGTTCGGACACATTCACGAAGGTATGTGCATGTGCATGTACAACAAACACACACAATACTGCAGCTACAGCAGAGGACAATCCTCACCATTCATGCTTTCATACGGTACATGCACAGTATTTGTGAGACCGCAAATTAACATGACAGTTTCTACACTGCAAGTGAAAGTGTGCTCACATGGACTCTTTCTCCTTTTACTCATGTCATGATGTCACAGTGTTAACTGGAGGTAAAAACAAAGGACAACATAAATCAGAGCAGTGGGTTAATCAAAAATGTTGATTAACCCACTGCTCAAAATGTACCTGAATCAATATCACAACATTTGAGATGACAAACTGTGAGTCGAGGCTCTAGTGAGCAAGAGAGAGAGAGAGCAAATGTTGCTATGCTTAAGTGTTAGAGAGATGGAGAGAAAATGTTGTGAGTAGCCTAAATTATTAGAAAGACAACATTGCTAATAGTTTAGCCTTCTGATAACCATAGCTGCAGCCGTGAGTCCTTTGCTGCAGCTAGTAGCTAAACATTTTCTCTCCATCCCTGAATCACTTTGCCGATTGGTTGAAGTCTGGTGATTGAAGACTGGTGCTCCCTGATAGTGACTGTGAGCTACATATTCACACACGTTGTATTTGCAACGATAATGGGCAAAGTGTTCAGAGTGCAATAAGTACACCTTTCTTTATTTCCATGTGTCATTTGTATGCAGTGTATCCAGTACTGACTGCACTGTAAATGCATCTGCATATAAATGCTACGGTAAGAGTTAGTGTTAGTGTTGTATGAGAAACCAGAGACCACGTAGATGGGTCCAACAAACACTGAACCAGGAGACCGCTGTTCTGTTGATCACGATTGTCACGTGTTTTCTGTAGTTGTTTTACATTGTTTCCGTACGTGTTTTACTTACTTAGTTTAGTTTAGTTTAGTTTACTTACTGTTTTCTATCACACAAAAAGCAGCTAACAAATGACACGCTGAATGTAATGTGTAATGTTGTATATCATTGTCATGTTATCGGCTACGTGTGAAACCAACTAGATAGAGAAAACATGTCCCCTCCATCGACAGTGGAAATTATGCACTTGACTAATGTATTTGTACTGAGATACATCCCCACATATGTACACACTTATTTGCATTTGATTTTTTTAATGAGGGATCGACTAAATAAAAACTAATTTCCCCATTTTACAGAATACAGTTTAGATGTTTTAAGGCTCATATAAATCCGTATGACTTGAATTCATAGAATAATAATATATAGTTTAAGAAGGACCTCTCCTTTATCACGTTGTGGAGGCGGTTTGTTGAAACACTTTTCCACCTGCTGCTGCATCACTGTGTCTAAATCCTTCTCACATGTCTTAACACCTAAAGATTAACCTGATTATATAAATCAGCCAGCCACATGTAGATGCAGCTCAAATAGATAAAGAGCCATGTGTCTAGTTCATAGTATTATCTTTTCTTTAAACTGAATATTTTTAAGTTAATTAAATCTACTGAGAAAATGAAATTCCAGCCTCTGAGAATATGGAGATACTGTACAATAGTTTTCTTGAAGAAAATGATTAAAATGTATATTAGAGAATAGCTGAGCCGACACATCCCTATCAGCATTTCATCCAGGCCAGCAAGGCCAGAGAGGCCGTCTCCCCGGACTGACGACTGCTTTTTCGGGGTTATTAGGTCGGCGCTGAACCCCAGAGCAGTGGTCCCCCATCACAGACCACCAGATTAGAAACTAGATCAGATTTTTGAACAGGAGAAATAGGCTGAAAGCAGCTTCATTAATGCGAGGAGTCCGAGAGAAATTCAGAAAGACTGAAATTATCCTCTGTGTGTTTTGTATTCATATATTCCAAATCTGAAAGGACCAACACAGACATCTGCTCGGCTCCAAGAGATGGCGAACGTGGCACCGAAAAATCACTGACAGTGCAAAGCTAAATTGTACAGTAGTGCTTTCTGAGAGATGGTAGTTAACTTATGCTTGACAAAATGGTAACACTTTTACGTCGGCCATTTGGAGGGAACGTTGATCCAAAGTGCCTTTGAAGCAGAGATTTTTTAACTGTAGTGGTGTTAGTGTCACACTCTCAGGCATACATTTGCTCAAACTGGATTCTCGCCATTCTGGAAATGATGACGATGAGCTGTGATACTAAGCGCTGAAAACTCGGCAGTTTCTCATTTGCACGTCCAAGAGATACCTCTACGTATTTAATATGATCGCCATCAGATGCTGCTATTTGTCGCTGTGATTGACAGTACGTCCTCTGAGCTAATTGCATGATTTTAGCATGTATCGGTGAATATTTACTGTAAGATTTGTGTCCCTAGCAAGCATTAAAATAATAATAATATCCACATTATATCTGTGTTTGAGTTGTATTTTAAGAAATTTAGAGGTATAAAATATGAAAGGAGAGAATGGAAATGTGCACAAATACTGTGGCTGCTTTATGATTCAGGGAATCATTTAAAAAAAACTGCTGCACAGAAAATCCAGAAATTTAACACCTGAGAAAAGAAGGAGTCAAGTCTATGGATGAGTAAGTAAATCAGAGGAGGAAGATGTTTTAAATATATATATATATATATATATATATATATATATATATATATATATATATATATATATATATATATATATATATATTGAGAATAAAGTTGAGATGTTGAGAAGAAAGTGGAAATGATAATAATAATACCTTTCCAGAAATAAAGTCGAAATTATGAAATTAACGCTGAAATGTTGAAAATAAATAAAATAAAGTCAAAAAGTCATCAAGACAAACTTTTGACAATAAAGCTGAAATACTGAGAATACAGTTGCAATACCATTTTGAAAATAAAGTACAAATTTTCAAAATAAAGTTGAAATGTTGAGAATTAAGTTGAAATACAATTTTGAAAATTTTCTGACAATAAAGTTGAAATGTTGAAAATAAAGTGAAAATGTTTGAATACTATTTTGAGAATAAAGAAAAAATGTTGAGGATAAAACCACTAGTGTTAGCACATAATTATACTGAAATTTTCACTTTATTCCCAAAATGGAAAATAATTTTAAAATATCTTCCTCCTATAATTTTTTAAATACTCCCCCTCACATCGGTAGTAAACACTGAGTAGAGTCTATGGACTAAACAGAGAGAAACAAGGAGTTATCAGACAACTTTATTCATTAATAGTTGAGTCAATAAAGAACGAGCGAATTAAAAACATGCATATAATATAATATCATGCTAAACTGAAATATTGTGGGTATGAAGATGTTCCAGTACAGTGTGCAGGAGTTCACCTGTTCACTGTTCCCCAGGTTACGGCATGATGACTGACGGCACCACGACGTTCGTCAACGCCTCAGCCTGCACTGTCAACTTCCTGCCCATGAACGCGCCCATCGTCTTCGACCTTCCCAACCCCAGGACCACATGACTAGAGGAAGCTCGCCCCAAAACACCTCCGGCCAATCAGGAGAAGGGAGCCAGGAGAGGCAGGTGAGGCAGGTGAGGTCGGTGAGGTCGGTGGGCAGAGCGGAGACGATTCTGTAAATATGAGGCAGCACATGCGGTACATGCCTGGAGATGGAGTGGACCGAGTGAGGCGACGCTCCCTCAAGCTATTCATGTTATTTTATGTGCCATCATTTCTTCATCTCAACACCGAGTCCGGACGGACCGGCTGAGAGACGCTGGACTCTCTGTCCTCTTTTACTGCACTGACAATCTGATGATGTGGCTCTCAGAGAGACCAGAGAGACACCCCACGTCCCCGATGGCCCTTCACTTCATTTAAATGAGCTGTGAACTGAAACAACCCAGCACCTCGTCTACGTTTGAGTTTTGGTTAAATCGTGACTCAGCGGCAGCAACGGGATATTTCGCCCGGGGGATTTTACCAGAACCTAAATCCCTTCCCACTTTCAAACATTTCCTCATTTCTTCCCCCGTTACCTTCCTCCTGTTTCTCTCCCCTCCTCTCCGGAGGAGGAGCAGGAGGAGTGTGTTATTCACAGTGGGTGAGGTCTGTCCGGGGCTGTGTGGGAGTCAGGGTGGCGGACATGTTGACACCGCTCCCCTGGGCCTCGTTACAGCCCTCATCGGCCTCTTAACTGGCCGAGAGGTTCCCTGCTTTTCCTCCCCTCTCCACTCGTCCTTGTCACTTCCTCTCCTCTTCTTCATTTTTTTCCTCCGTCTCTGTCCTTCATGCTGTGAATAACTAGCACAGCTTTTAGCTACGACTGGGCTTTGTGGACTTGGAGGAGACAGCAGGTAACATGCCACATAAAGGTGCTACATGCTAACTCTGCTTCTGGACGGTCATTCTGCTTCACGGACGCTCCCTGGTGTTGGGGAGGTGGAGCTTTTTATCCCTTTTCAAGAGGAGTAAAGCTGTAACTACATGTACTGTAACTGGTCTATGTAAATGTTCTCTGTCGATGTAAAGAAGAAGAAAAAAAATGAAGGTTTTCTTGACGATTTCCAAGTTGTTGCTATGCTTTTTAAAAACATGTTAATATTTGTGGTTGTTACATTTCCTTTGGTCTATTTCTTAGTAATGTAAATGCTTATTATAGTATTTTCTTCTCTGTGAAGCTGCTCGGCCCCATTTGGTGATTATTAACTCTTTCATGTCTCTCAGCAGTTTGTCTGTGTTTCTTTTTTTCCTCTCTTTGCTCTATTTTCTGAATAAGCCCGTTCTCAGTGAGAGTCTGAATGTGCTTAGCATAACAAGACCACGTCACACTTTGATCGTCCTGCTCTCCGACATGGAGCGTGAACGCTCCCTGGGGCGGCGGTTTACTCCGTTTCACTCTCGCCTCCTCAGCACATCAGCTTTCATTGTGCCAGCTGATGTCTTAATGTTTCCAAATAAGCAAAATCGGGAAGGAGCAGCAGAAACCAAATGTGTATAGACAATGGTGGGAGGTGTGCACTTGTTAGAGCATAAACACTGATGGCCTGGTGTCTGTATGCGTTATGCCAATGTAATGTGGAGAAGTCTGAAACTGAGGACATTTTAGCTGATCCTCAACGGGCACGTTTAGGGTTCAAATTAAGATTAAGTTTAAGGTATGGTGCAGAGAGAGTATGGGCACTGTCCTAGAGCACAGAGAAGATGCCGGTCAGTTGAGAGTCTGATAACATGGCCACCTAGCGATAAAACCCAGAGGACAAACGCTAGTTTGAGCGGGAGAATCCTTCCGGATGAACGATGAAGCATCTAGATCAGTAGCTGCGTTAGACTGTCTCGTTGTCATTTTGATGGACAGGGTTGTAAAACTTCCATCATAATCAATTGTTACAAGTTTAGCAAGCTGTTACAAGCTTATAGATTATGCATTTAAAAGGGCATGGAGAGAAAAGATGAGCTGAGACATGCAGCCTTTTTTCATGTCAACACACAGATGAACGATTTCTTTTCAGTAGAGTTTTCCTCAGACAGACGACTTCTCATCGTCGTTTTCATTTTGTCCCCAAAGCTGAACCTGCTGCTGCCACACTGGAAACTGGACTTACCAGACTCTCTGAGCGCAAGATTTCCCGATCCAGCAAGCACTCATTTTCACCTTTACAGACACTCAGTACCTCCAATAATATCGAACCCAGCCAATCAGAAAGATGAACTAACAGCTGATTATTATGAAACATGGTGGAAGGGTGTAGCATGGGCCAAGCAAGAAGCCATTATATTGGCGGAAGTGTCAGATTGGTGAACATGAATACGAGGGCAACAGATGCAGGTTTTACTGTTTACTAAACTGCTGGTGGGACCAGGTGGAAACATCGATGACATCCACAGACAGTAGTCGGTTTACTGACCACAAATGTTGTAGCATGTCCAGAGTAGGTGAAAGGATTTCAGATTTAGTGGCTAATAATGAATATTATGAGGCCAACCCAGAGACACTGCCCATTTCATTGAACAGAAGAATGGCAGTCAAATAATAGCAGTAAAAAACTCTGCTTTGCTGCTTTGAATTTGTCTCATAAAATTAGGTCATGTGGTCAGCATTTGGTCTGATACCGATGCAACAAGGTACTCGTTAGTGTTTGTATGAGGCGGACCAGGCTTTCAGCTAACTCCAGTATAAACCCAGCCATGTCATTATTAGATGGTCAGAGCACTGACGTAGCATAAAGAACAAGAAAGTCCAGTTATGGAGGAAGGGAGAAGAGGCTGGGTGGGTCAAACAAACACAGGACTTACTTTTGTTCGTGGCCCGTCTGAACTAAGTCAGCATTGACTGATTTTCCTGTACTTTTCTTACGTAACTCACCTACTTTACTAACTTTTGCTTCAGTCAACCTAAAGACTAAGTAAATCTATTTTGGAAGTTTATTTTGAAGAGACTGTATGCATGCAATGATTTAAAGCTGTCTATTTCCTGTGAAGACAGAAGCTTATTTTTGATTTTATGCTAATGCTAACTTCCGAAAACTTTTTCCTCATTTTGTGTGTTTCCCTACGATTGTTCAGCGTCAATTTCTGCTCCAGTCTTTTCAAAATAAACTTCTGTCTCCACTTAGATAGGTTTAGGAAAAGATCACCTCGGTTAGGTTGAGGGAAGAAAACTACTTAGCTGGGATAAGGAAAGATTATAGTTAAGTTACATGACACTGGAAGTGGTGTAACTTGAAGTGGTCTACTAAGCCTACTAAGGAAGAGCATGTTTTATAGTATATTAAAGTTTTTCTCATCAAGCAGGTAAGAACCATCTCTGCTAAACGTTTTAATTGTTAAGGAGAAACAAACGGTTGCACCATTTTGTCAGTAGCGAGTCCCACCTCACTGATCGGCTTTGTAGGATCAGAAGAGGTAATGCTGCCTCAATCTGTCATTACGAGCTCTGACTGTAGGAGTGGGGAGACTGCAGATTAGGGTTAGCAGTAATAGACTGAATGCAGCCAGTGGATGGTGAACAGGCACAGCGTTTGGTGTGTGTGAGTGTATTTAATAAGAGAGTGTAAAAGGAGGGGAGTGCTCAGCCTCATCATCTAAAACACCAACTTAATTAATGTCTACGAGGGAAAGTGTTCCAGCGAAGGAATAAAGGGAACTATTAAAAACCAAAAGACGGGAGGAACCTTCATCTCTCAGTTTCATGAAAAGCTGTCTGTTTGGTCCCACTCTCCACTTCCAGTCCTCATTTAGATGTCTCACTTTGATGCTCTTCTGCTTCAGTAGCCGTGTTATGTGTTTCCTGTTTTTTCCAAGCAAAAAAAAAAGTGCTGTACTCTTTCTTGATTTCTTTCTTGAGGCATGCTTAAAGGAGTTAATGACTTCTGCTACTCAGACAATCTGCATATGAAGAGTTTTGTTCCAAAATGAGATATGTACTGTTTGAAAAAAAATAAATAAAAAAAGGGACGCCTACGCGGGCCGAATGATTGACAGCTAAAACTTGAAAGCAGATTGCAGTGGGACTTTTTAAAGCATCATTAGTAACTTGTGTCCTTGGTAACATTTTCACTGGCTGGATCTTCAGCAGTACTGGATGGTTATGAACTTCAGGTTTTGTTTTTTTTAAATGGATGTATAGCATTTTGGAATGAAAGGGTTCATATGGTATTTTGCCATCGATGTTGGGGACATTTTTTAAAGTCTAAAACAGAAAAGTGAAGACCCAGCAGCTGCGAAATGTTACGGCGTTGCTCCTGGAGACAACTCTAAAAAATGTAAAGTCCATTTCTCTCTTAAAACCATAAGAGTTCTGCTGGTTCTGAGAGATTATTGAATAAAACCTTATCTGTGACCGCTGGATCATGCTTCCTTACTTCCATCCTTCCCTTTTGTCTCTCCCCTCTTTTATTTCTTGTTCCAGAAAGAGAAAAATTAGAGGTGGTGAGGAAACTTTTCCCGTCCTGGTTCTTCCCTTTTGTTCCAATCAAAGGTATCTGTGTCTCGTATCAATTATCGAGCGCAGAGCAGCGAGTTAATTTCCAGCAGCTAAACCCTCGCCGCTCCGTCTCTGTCTCCCATTTTGTTCCGCAGGTCTTCCACACCTCTGCACATTCTAATGAGAACCCTCGTTCAAATAATTACATTAGTAATCCCAGGGGAAGCTGGGTAATTTATTCGCGGATGGCTTTTTACTTTGCCATTAATACAACTAGCTTTCATATACTCTTGTCTTCCTCCAGCTCTCTCCCTCCCTCTTTTTTCTCACTCTGCCTCTCCAACCACAATGCTGAGCTCTTTTTCTCAGTTCCGATCATCCTTTTTCCATTTCCATCTGCTCGTCCCTCTCTCCTCCGATAATGACTCCCAGCTCCCTCCGTTTTCCTCTCCTCTCTCAGAGCTACTGTACTGGTAGTGTTTCCTTTGAATGAGTGACAGACGTCCCCTCTATCTCCTTGTCATCCATCTCTCCTCACACTTCCCATCCGAACAAAAGATGCACCCAGTCCTCCCTGCTGTCTGCATCATTAAAAAGCCACTTTATTTGATTGGCTTTGGAACACAAATCAGTGTCAAATAGTCAGGCAAGAGACAGAAGGTGGCGAACGCTGAAAAAGGCTCAAATCATTTATCAATCTCTCTGTGTTCATCTTCTTTTTACATGTTTTTCAGTCATTAAATCCTGTGATGGATCTGTTTGTGGTAGCCGAGGTAGATCAGGGCCAGATCAACCCACCGAGAGGCCGAAGGGGAAGAACAGGCTGTGGGCCCGACCCTCCCATACTGGTTTGGAGCATTTAGCACACTTTTTCTACAGTGTGAGTGAAGGAGACATGAAGCTCGCAATAAGTGTAAAATAAGCCGTAGAGGAACAACCTTAAAACATCTGGAACAACTGACTTAAGACATTTATTATATGATAATTCATTCCCATGATGCTGCTCAGAGGAATCACAGCGACGGGCTTGCCGGCGGACAGCACACAGCGACACAGCTCTCTGAATGGACGTTTCATTATGATGCATTCAAGGTCTGCTCAGTAAAAATGAACGTTGGGCAAAAGTAAATTAAAACACTCATGATGTGTGCAAATCTAATCTTGTGAAATGTAGTTTTTGGTGAGAAACTTGAATAAATCCAGTTGTTTGAAGGAAATGTTTTCACAGCGATATGAAATAGAAAATACAGATGACCTGAGCAGCTTATAATATATAATTAAAACTACTACTGCTAATAATTATTTTTAATCTAATCAAAGCAAATATTTAAATAAAAATTTCCAAATCAATTGTGCGTTTTTATGCAAACAACCATGACAGATGACAGTAACAGAGTAAAGGGATTTGTAATTTCTGACAGTTTACACTGAATTTGGTTTAAATTATTTTTCAGGACGTTCCCGGGCGGTGGTGAAAAAATGAGTGTATACAGTACAGAGTATGTTCACTCCTTTAACTTTACCTGAGGAAGCCCATCTGTGGTTGAATTAATTCCCGCCACTTCCACATCAAATAAAGACTTGGGGGGAAGATAGTGGTGCGCCAGCGCCAGGTTTTTAATGTATTTCTTTATGTTACTTGCTATTCAAAGCAGTTATTCAGGAGCATTGCTTTCAATTCTGGTTCTTCTGAATCAACATAAAACTTAATCTGAAGATAAATCTGCAAAAAAAAAAAATCTGAATTGGCCAAGGCAGTACACTTCTGTAACAAGCTGAAGTGGAGATCTGCAAAAATTAGACTGTCAGATGGCGCTAAGTCGCTTTAAAGGCCCTGAACATGTAGATAAGATAAGAGATAAGATAAGATATTCCTTTATTAGTCCCACAGTGGGGAAATTCACAATGTACTTCCTCTATCAGCCTCTTACTGTCAGGGATCATTGGTACTGCAGAACACAGAAAGCAAATGTCATTTTAAAATACTGTATGATTTACTAACTGGTGTACTTAACATCTTGTGATACACTTGAGTGATGCAGACTGTCTGGCGGATCCATGTCAGGTTATCCAATCAGGAGATGATGACTTGTCGTTTCATCACAAATACATACAGTGTATGTTCACCGCTTTAACTCTACCTGAGCTGAAGAAATAAATGAAATAATTCCAGCTATATCCACATCAGGTGCAGTGGTCAGCGTGTTAGTGTGGGTTTTCTCCGGGTGATCCGGCTTCCTCCCACAGTCCAAAGACATGCAGGTTAACTGATGACTCTAAATAAGTGTGTGTGAGTGTGTAAGTGTGAATGTGAGTGTGAATGGTTGTCTGACTCTATGTGCCCTGCAATGGACTGGCGACCTGTCCAGAGTGAACCCCACCATCACCCGATGCCAGCTGGGATCGGCTCCGGACAGATGGATGGATGGATGGATGGATGGATGGATGGATGGATGGATGGGGGAAGTAGTGTGCCAGTATTCGTTTTTTTAATATTTATGTTACTCACTACTCAAGTAAAATGGTCTGAATTCTGTATTGAGCACATTTAAACACTTTTGTTGACACTGAACGTTCCAACATGGATGTAATTCCTGAGGATACTGGGCTGTTATTTAGTCATGAATATTTAATGTTATAGAGAAATACATTTATTTAAGATTAGGTACAAATTCAGAAGCCACTTTGAGATGCTCACCATCTGAGGTGTTGTTTCAATTTTTACCATGCATATTACCATTAGGGCTGTCAGTTAATTAAGATATTTAATTGTCATTAATCGCAAGATTGTCCACAGCTAATGGCAATTAATAGCAAATTTTTTCTGTTCAAATTGTCAAGTATACTCTTATCAACATGGGAGTGGGCAAATATTCTGCTTTATGCAAATTTATGTACATATTTCTTATTGTAAATCAATACCAACACTAATCAATGGCAGATATTGTCCAGAAACCCTCCCAGGTTCTGACTGTAGCATCAACAATCTGCTCCAATCAGAACATGGCAAACTGCAGCCCAACAGGCAACAACAGCTGTCAGTGTGTCAGAGTGCTGACTTGACTAGGACTTGATCCAGACTGACTGGGACTATCAGAAAGTGGGCATGTCTGTAAAGGGGAGACTGATGGGGACCCAGAGAACCCATTTACATCCACACATTTGGAGGTCAGAGGTCAACGGACCCCTCTGGAAATGGACAGGCCAGTTTCTCACTGCCAAAATTTAGCATAAGCTTGGATCTTTACTTGTGAATTTCTCCACTGTGGGACTAATAAAGGAATGTCTTATCTTATCTTATCTTATCTTATCTTTACTCAACCTTCTTCCTGAAACGCCAGTATGACGTGGTTGATGCTGATGGATTCCTTCGGTCTCTAGTTTCAAAACCCTGGGGAACCTTACAAAAAGAGCCAGCTACGACCTCAAAATCACAATTTGTTTTAATGCATTAAAGAAATCAGTGGCGTTAAAATGAACTTGTGTTGAACTTTGACAGCCCCACATATTACAAATTTGTCATTAATCCAGTTCCCACAAAGTTACTGCCAAACACTAAACCTGGGGCCCCTGAGATTCTGGGGCCTCGAGGCAGCTGGTGACTCAGTCGAAGCAGCTGTAGGCATCTGACTGAAGGTCAATGAAGAAAGGCCCAGAGGAAGTTGTTGTAGCAGATCCTCCCTGTGGTGTTGGCATCAAAATAAGAGCTGAGGTGGAAGAACTCCTCCGACGACAGCGCGACGCTGAAATGGTGCAGCACCTGCAGGGTGGCAACAGCAGAAGATGAAGTGTGTGTGTGTGTGTGTGTGTGTGTGTGTGTGTGTCCTAGTGTATTAGGCTGGGGTTTAGAAGATGTCACCCTCAACCAGGTTGCTAATTGTTTCTATCGATTAGCTCAGGGCGCATTGTCGTCAGTGAGTTGTACAGCAGGTAAATGGCAGGGACAATAACACAGGAGTGTCAGCTGCTGCTCTCCTGGGCCAAAATGTCAGCATGGTCGTGTTTCAACCTTCAGCTTAATTGAACAATTAAAATTACTGATTGGCTGTCAAGTGAACAGGTGTGTGTGTGTGTGTGTGTGTGTGTGTGTGTGTGTGTGTGTGTGTGTGTGTGTGTGTGTGTGTGTGTGTGTTTGCAAGCTTGCAAGTTTGAGCTTCATGGATTTCCAGTCACTCTCTATCATCCTCCTTCAGACATTTTGATAGAAGAAACACAAGTGGAGCCCAAATGATCGCATCAATAATTCATAAAGAACCAGTTTGTCTCTGAGAGTTTGACACTGCTGGGATGCAGCACAGCAGGTGGAGCGCTGCAGGTGGAGCGCTGCAGGTGGAGCGCTGCAGGTGGAGCGCTGCAGGTGGAGCGCTGAAGCTGTAGCTGACCTCACCTTCCTGAAGTCCTGCACCGAGACACTTCCCGTGCGGGTACGGTCACACGTCAGGAAGCAGCGTCTGATGGAGGTCCAGGAGGAGTGAATCACATCGTGGATCCTCAGCATGACCTCCACGCCGTCTTTGCTCAGAACACCCTGGCTCATCTGAACCGCACAGGACCGTACGGGATCGCCATCAGACCACAGACCACCAAACACAAAGACATGAACAATGGGAAAGAAAACAACACATAAAGGTGAGAGCCCCCACATTATCGGTAATATTTCACTTCTTCGCAAGCTGAGAACAAAGTGTTTTTTCTTCTGTGATCAGATAAAAAGGTTTTGTCTGTAAAGTCGTGTACAGACACACCATCGAATCAGATAAGATGCAGGGGGTCTCTGCAGTTTTACACAGATGGTTGGTTTCGGTTGAGACAATGCAGGTCTTTGTGATTCCAAAGTTGGTTTGGAAGGTTGCAGCTCATGGGTTGCCAGATTAGGCCCTCACCCACACGCTCTATTGAAGCTTGGGTCTCGGCTTAGTCGCTCAGCGGGAGTCCTTTTAGAGCATGCCCACCCGTGTGTCATTGTTCAAAGCTTCATATACACCTCGCCATGCCAAAAAAAGCACGGAAACTCACCAAACTTGCCCAGTTTGCTTGTCATAGGAGGCGAGAGTCGAGAGCCTGAGGGTGGGAGGTCCCCGCTGAGTTTACACAATCTGGCAACCCGCCGTCGCCCATCGACACCGCCTCACATTCCAGAGCCACCCCCCCCAACACACACACACTTCACTGTAACCCAATTTAAACTTGCAGCCAATAAAACTACAATAGATCAGACATTAAACGGAGGGAAGGAGAGGGACTACAGAGTTAATTTGAAATGTGCTAATGTGCTGCTCAGCATGGGTATGTGTAGCTGAAAGTACAAACCCTGTGTCCTAATTTCACTTTAACTCCGACTGATGACTGGATGCAGGAGGAAAACGTAAATGCTTATATGTGTACGGATGTCAAGGGCTGGGACGATTCATCTATCTCCAAATTCAATACTATCACCATACTTGGGTGCTGATTCGATATGTATTACGATTTTTAAGTATTGCAATTTGATATTACATTAATTTTGTTAACCCACCCTCCACCCTTTAATACTTTACCCCCCCCCCTTGGGTGTGTTTTTTTCCCCCCGTAGGGGGGGGGTCGGATCCCCCCCCCTCCCCCTTTAATACTTTACTGGATGTGTAGTGTTTACCAGGCTGGATTTAACATTAACATGGAGGGGGGAGGTCGGATCCACGCCCACCCTCCACCCTTTAATACTTTACTGCTTTGGTTTACGGATACAGAACAGCAATGACATCATGTTACTCAGTAAAATCTGTAACTTCCTTCTGCCTCCATATAGATTCAAATGAAGCAAATATATCAATTCTGGCATGAAAAAAATCTATGATGTTATTTGATATCTCACTATTGCACCTTGTAAACAAAGAGGAGGAGAAACATGAATAATAAGATATATAAAAGAAACAAATGGGCTTTTTTTACCGGTGTAATAGGAGGAGGGAGTTTACGTCGTGTTATTGTGGCCTCTGCTGCTTTTAGATTGAGGAGGAAGTGACGTAGGAAGTTGTGATATGAAACACAGCCATTATTGATGATGTCAAACTTCACAGCCAGATGCTCAAACTGCTCCCGGGACACGCCGATGCTGAAAGACTGGAGGATCTCTGCAACACACAGTCATTCATGAACATATAGAGCATATAGCAGGTAGAGGGACAGCGCTGTGTCCTGTTTGACTGTGGGCTGTACAGTGATCAGTGGTTAGCACCGTCGCCTCGCAGCAAGATGGGCCCTTCCGGGTTGACTGTATGATGGTCTGTGGTTTGCTGCTCACCCAGGAAGGAGGTAGTGCTGATGTGTCCCTCTCTGTGACGATCCTCCTCAGTACACTTCCTCTGGATCTCCTTCCAGCAGCGCTGCACCGCCCCACGCAGCCTCCTCTCTGTGCTCCCCAGCAGGCTTCCTGTTCCCGGCCTCCCCACCGAGGCAGGACGCCTGGAGGGGCACTGGGGGGCAGACTGGGAGAGGAATGAGGGAGGTCAGGAGAAGGGCTGCACAACTACACTGAAGAAAAGTGGCATCTTAAGTTATTTAAGAGTCATTTGCCTCAAGCAGCTGATTCTAACGGCGTGTGAAATAATTCCACTTGCATCCAATAAAGTTTCACTTAAAGCTGCAGTAGGTGAGATTCGAACAAATATGATTTTAAAAAGTTGTTTTTATAAAACAAAATGTCCTGACAGCAGTGCATGAGACAGAAAAAAATCATGTGCATCAAGCACCACCTACCAGCCTGAGCACAGCCAATAGGAATGCTCTCTCTCTCCTGTCATAGGCTAGACGTTTTAAATCCTGAAAACAGCCATGAGGAGGAGCAGAAGTCTGGTTTTCTCTCAGAACACATGAATTAAATATGCTGAAAGGTTTTTATGGGATTTTTGCCCAATGATGCAAACAATGTTTGAAAAAAATGGTCATCATTTGGAAACAAAGCTAATAAGTTAGATGATTTTACTTCTGTGGTTCAGAATAGACGTGAAGATTTTCAAACTCTGGTTTGAAATCAAGACGGGACATAACTTACATCTACAGGCCACAGCAGCCTTTACAGGCACATCAGGCTCTAAGTGTGGAAGCTGGATGGTGATGCGCCTCCAGCCGTGATCTGCTGCTTGAAGTCTGACGAGACTGAACATCTACGTCACGTCATTTCTCTAAACACCAGATCTTTGCACATCTTACTGGATGAAAGGTGTGGACAGCACTGTTTTTCTGCTCTGGTTTTTTAGCGCTCAACTGTAACTGGTCTTTGTCTTCTATTAGAATATGGTGGCTGTTAATTAATCACTGAAAAATTCATAATGTTTTTGAAATGTCAGTGGGTTCTTAAAAAAGGATGTTAATTGGAATAAAGAAAGGAGTTATATTTTGAATGTGGATGTCAGATGCAAGCTGGAAAATAACACTGAAAGTCGACAAAGGTCGATTAATGTTGGGATGTTAACATGTTTGTTTTTGTTTGTATAACCAAACACATAAAGAAAAACTTATTGTATATAATAATTTTATATAGTTATTATGACTTCATAATAACTATATAAACATGGCGACCATTCTGTCAAACGTCAAATATCTCCAAAACTCTTCCCCTCTTCTCTTCTCCAACACAATCACTGGATCTCACCTCTCTTTGTGTACATAAAGCACATTTTCACCTCATGTTATCTGCATGATTTGAAAGCTGGAGTGTTTTTGTGATTATTCTCTCTAACGCACTGACTGTACGGACGCTACGACAGACACACAGGGTGTCTGTGATTGGTGTGACAGGCTCCGTTGAATGTTTTAATGCATTTTTGCCACGGCATTATATGTGTGACTCACTTCTGAGCACGTAGTGGAACAAAAAATTATTATCTTTTGTAGGGAAATTTTGTTTTAGGGAGCAAAAATCTATTCTCTGCTCAGTACATGTATTTCTGTGTTTGTTATTATCCACATAAGTGTTCAATAATAACCTCTCTCATTCAGTTGTGCTGTGGGCTCTTAGCTGGCTGATGCTTGACTGTCACACTCAAGTATATCTGAATAGTGCACAGAAGTAGAGATGAGCAGGACACCATGATCAACTGTCCCAAGTTAGTAACTGCTCAGAGCACTAAACTAAGTGAGAGAGGTTATTGTTGTGCAGTCTTCTGGAGATCAACAAACACACATTTGTTAAGCAGAGAATAGTTTTTTTGCTTGCTCAAACAAATTGTTCTTTATGTGATTAATAATATTTGTCTTTATTTATGCTTCTGCAACAGATATTTTTCTGTGCACACAGAATATATATCTAAACTTTCAAGACTTCTAGTAACATACTGAGCTTTGCAGAGTAGCCGGTGTCTTCATGCATCACCGATCATACAGCAGCATTTAACAAAAATTGTTAAAAAAAAAAAATGATGACAGTACTGTGCAGCTATTTATTATTGAAAATCAATACAACACAAATCAATGACAGATATTGTCCAGAAACCCTCCCAGGTTCTGACTTCATCAAAAATCTGCTCCAATCAGAACATGGCAAACTGGTCGATGGCAAATCAGTCTAAAGGGGCTGCGACTGTAAACTGGAGTGTGGACTGATAGCTGGAGAGGTGCTAGTTCGCCTCCTGGGCACTGCCGAGGTGCCCTTGAGGAAGGCCCAGACCCCCAAAACGGCTGCCCAGGTTTTGTATAGTAGCTACTCACTGCTCCTAATACTAGGGTGGACTGCATGAAGAGGTTAAATTTCACTGTGTGCTGTGTACAATGTAATGTGTGACAAAAATCAATAAAACATTGACATGGCAAACTGCAGCCCAACAGCTGTCAGAGTGTCAGAGTGCTGACTTGACTAGGACTTGATCCAGACTGACTGGGACTATCAGAAAGTGGGCATGTCTGTAAAGGGGAGACTGGTGGGGACCCAGACAGACCACTTTGAAAATAGCCATGACAGTGTTTCCTCACCAAAATGCAGCAAAGTTTGGAGCGTTATTTAACCTCCCTCCCGATAAGAAAGTACCGTATTTTTCGCACTATAAGGCGCACTTAAAATCCTTTAATTTTCTCAAAAATCCACAGTGCGCCTTATAATCCAGTGCACCTCATGTATCAATTCTGGTTGTGCTTACTGACCTCGAACCAATTTTATGTGGTACAGGATGCTCAAAAATCTGTCAAAATGTTTTGTTACGACTTTGGTAGCTACGTTACGGCACCGACACTGTCAAAACGAAAGTGAAGAAAACTGATTCGGGGCTCCCCCCCTTTCTGGGGGGGTTAACTAAAGAACCCCAACCACTAGATATCGGTGTCGACAGGTCGTTCAGAGTTAAACTGAGACCGCGTGGGAGCGTTGGATGACAGAAGGCTAAAAAATTCACCAAGACAGGGAGGCAACCGGGCCAGTTCCTCCACTATCACCAGACAGAGCGCCGTATGTATGAAACCAAAATCCAGTGCATTATAGTGGAAAGTACCTAAAATTAAAACACACACAACACCAAACAAAAAGAAAATGCATTAATGGATTAAAGAAAATTGCCATTATATTAAAGCATCATTATAGCATATATATATATATATATATATATATATATATATATATATATATGTACACACACATATATATATATATATATATATATATATATATATATATATATATATACACACATATATATATATATATATATACGCACTCACCAGCCACATAATTAGGTACACCTGTTCAATTGCTTGTTAACACAAATAGCTAATCAGCCAATCACATGACCGCAACTCAGTGCATTTAGGCATGTAGACGTCGTCAAGACAACTTGCTGAAGTTCAAACTGAGCATCAGAACAGGGAAGAACAGGGATTTAAGTGACTTTGAACATGACATGGTTGTTGGTGCCAGACGGGCTGGTCTGAGTATTTCAGAAACTGCTGATCTACTGGGATTTTCACCCACAACCATCTCGAGGACGGTCCGACAATGAGGAAATATCCAGTGGACCAAAATCCTTGTTGATGTGTGAGGTCAGAGGAGAATGGGCAGACTGGTTGGAGATGATAGAAAGGCAACAGTAAATCAAATAACCACTCGTTACAACCGAGGAACGCAGAACACCATCTCTGAACCCAGAACACCGTCTCTGAACGCAGAACACCGTCTCTGAACGCAGAACACCATCTCTGAACGCAGAACACCGTCTCTGAACGCAGAACACCGTCTCTGAACCCAGAACACCGTCTCTGAACGCAGAACACCGTCTCTGAACGCAGAACACCGTCTCTGAACCCAGAACACCATCTCTGAACCCAGAACACCATCTCTGAACCCAGAACACCGTCTCTGAACGCAGAACACCGTCTCTGAACCCAGAACACCATCTCTGAACCAGAACACCGTCTCTGAACGCAGAACACCATCTCTGAACGCAGAACACCATCTCTGAACGCAGAACACCATCTCTGAACCCAGAACACCGTCTCTGAACCCAGAACACCGTCTCTGAACGCAGAACACCACTCTGAACCCAAACACCATCTCTGAACCCAGAACACCATCTCTGAACCCAGAACACCATCTCTGAACCCAGAACACCATCTCTGAACGCAGAACACCGTCTCTGAACCCAGAACACCATCTCTGAACCCAGAACACCGTCTCTGAACGCAGAACACCATCTCTGAACCCAGAACACCATCTCTGAACCCAGAACACCATCTCTGAACCCAGAACACCGTCTCTGAACGCAGAACACCGTCTCTGAACCCAGAACACCATCTCTGAACCCAGAACACCGTCTCTGAACGCAGAACACCATCTCTGAACCCAGAACACGTGGAACCTTGAAGAAGATGGACTACAGCAGCTGGAGACCACACGGTACCACTGCTGTCAGCTAAGAACAGGAAACTGAGACTACAGTTCACACAGGATCACCAAGACTGGACAATAGAAGATTGAAACACGTCGCCTGGTCTGACGAGTCTGGATTTCAGCTGCCACATTCAGACAGCAGGTCAGAATCTGGAGTAAACATCATGAAAGCATGGATCCATCCTGCCTGGTATCAGCGGTTCAGGCTGCTGCTGCTGGTGTAATGGTGTGATGGATATTTTCTTGGCAGACTTTGGTCCCCTTAGTACCAGCTGAGCCTGGTTTAAATGCTGCAGCCTACCCGAGTATTGTTGCTGACCATGTCCATCCCTTTATGACCACAGTGGACCATCTTCTGATGGCTACTTCCAGCAGGATGATGCACCAGGTCACAAAGCTCAGATCATCTCAAACTGGTTTCTTGAACATGACATTGAGTTCACTGTCCTCCAATAACCTCCACAGTCACCAGATCTCAGTCCAGTAGATCACATCTGGGATGTGGTGGAACAGGAGATTCACATCAGAGATGTGCAGCCAACAAATCTGCAGCAACTGTGTGATGTTATCGTGTCAATATGGACCAAAACCTCTGAGGAACGTTTCCAACACCTCACTGGAAGTATGACACCAAGAATGAAGGCAGTTCTGAAGGAAAAAGGGGTCCAACCTTTTACTAGCAAGGTGTACCTAATAATGTGGCCAGTGAGTGTATATATACTGACAGATGAGTCCTGTGTGGTACCTTAATGGGTTGCAGAATGGCTCCTGCCGTCTCTGGGCGACTAGATTTGGTTGCTGAGGCCAACGGGACATTTTTGGTGAGACCACCTGCTTCTGTCCTGCCCAGCACACCACCACGCTTCAGAAACTCGCTATGCTGCAGCTTCTTCTGCTCATCCTCAGGCATCTGACTCCTCACACACCCAAACTGAGAAACAAAAGGAAACATATACATAACCCAGTACAGTGCAGATCTCTACAAGGTGTGTCTGCCGCCTGATTCCCTTACAGTCAAGATATTGTCAAAGATAACAAGCACACAGATTTATTCATCTGGTACTGTTTTTGTGAATCATATCATATTAGGTATATAATTAATTCTTCTAAATTAGACCAAACTTTTCTGGGGATGTAATTTTTGAGCCATGACAAAGGCCAGAATCTGGCCTGTAACCGAGTAGATACAGCAGTTTTCAGCCTGTTGTTTGCCAAAAATGTCTTTTACTGCTGAGGCAGTTGTTGATCACTTGCGGCATGTCTGTAAAGGGGAGACTTATGGGTATCCATAGAAGCCATTTTCATTCCCATATCTTGAGGTCAGAGGTCAGGAGACCCTTTGAAAATGGCCATACCTGTGTTTCTTTGCCAAACCTTATTGTAAATTTGGAGTGTTAGTTTCTTATGATGCCAGGATCTTCACTCTAGCTTTAAAACTGAGCCGCTACAACCTAAAAATCACAAGTTGTGTTAAAGAAATGTGTTAATGTATTAAGACGAATTTGCATTAACACATTAATTTTGCATTAACTTTGACATCCGTATAAAAAACAGTCAATAAAATATTTTTTTTCAAAAACGATTAGCCGTGGACAGACAGACAGACACACAACATACGACCAAACGCATGATCTCCCCACAGGCTTACGCCTGGCGGAGATAATAATGATCCACAGTGGGGGGGGGAGTATCCTAAAGAGAGTTACACATAGCACAGTAAATTGGCTTTACAGATGACTAACTTTCTCACACAGTCAATAATTATCAGCACAGATAAATTTGATTTTGATTAGAATAATTAAAGAAAACATATCTGACTAGAAAGAATGGAACTGGCAAACGCACTGAAACAGAGACTCTCCTCATTTATAACCATGGACTGATGCCAGCGTGGTGTCTTTCAGCTTGAAAGCACTGGGAGAGTTGTTGGAAATGTGCTTGTTCTCTTGAATGTCCCCTCGTTCACTTCTCTGAATTATAATGCACTGGAATATATGGAAACCATTTTTTTGTTTTACCTGTTCATTTGTGAGTCTCAGGCAGTGGTGATCACAAAGCTGTCTGAACTGCTCTTTAGAGACTGTAGTGCAGTTGGAGGGGTCCACATCCTGACCTGAGACCACTTCCTGGATCCGCTGCAGATGCTCTGGGATTTCAGAGGTCTCTGACATCTACAGCAATATGAACAGGAGCATACAACACACACAAACATGCTATTTCAGTGGTTATCAAGGTAATTTCCTTTTCCTTACTTGTATCTAAGAAAAGCTGAGCGCACCCCTATGGGGGGCCTGGACCCCAGGTTGGGAACCACTGCTCCGTAGGGGGCATACAGGAACCTGACCTACAACTAAAATAATAGTCCAACATTTTGGGGCAGCTCACTCATTTGCTTGCTCTCTGAGAGTAAGAAAAGATGGACATCAACCTCATGTCTGTGTGTTGAGTACAAAGCTGTAGTTAGGATGTGGTTAGCTTAGCTTAGCATAACAAGACTAATGGTGATTACATACAAAGTCAATGCAAAGACACAAACTAACACAAATTTGTATGCATTGCTGCTGATGCAAACGTGATTGGTGTTAATGGTGAGCAAAATTTGTATCATCTGCATTGTTAAAGCCTTTTAAGTTTGAGATTCTCCTGAAGTCCTGGAGTTGTTGGCTCAGAAATGGAGGAAAAATATTGCAGCCTTCAGTCGTACCTCGTACACAGGTAGGACGCAGAGGTCCTACCTCTGTCAGGTGTAATGATGACCATGTTCTTGATGCACCATCGGAAAGAAAGCAAAGAAACGCATTTCCCAAAATGATGTTCTTAAGTGTCTCTGGAAGCCGCTTCTCTTACCTGTGGGCTCTGTAACTGGAACTGGTTGAGGAAATCCTTCCAATTAACCGTGCAGTTGTCCCGGTCCAGCTGCAGTTTGGTCAGCATGTATCTGTACTGTTTGTCTGATAGACGGGCACAAAAATTCTCCAGCACCTGGCGAAAGAGCAAGACTTTGACCGTCCCTGTCCCACTCTGGTCAAAGGCCAAGAACACCTGGAGGACAGGGACACAGAGAAGTGATCAGCTGAGGAAGTGATGACAAAGAAAAATGAAGCATGTTGTCAGCTTCACCTTTTTCAGAAGAGGTGCTGAAGCAGTGATTAGTTCTCGCAGTCTGGCCAGAGCCACATCTGGACTGAGGCTGTTCAAGGACTCGATCTGGTCCACAGCATCAGGACAAGCTGGAGGATGCTCACACTTCTCTGCCTTAGGGTCAAATGCAGACAGGAAATCCACGTATGCCAGCCTCTTGCCGTTATCATCCATGGAAACCTCTAGCCTAACGAGAGAGGAGGGAGGAACTGCGACATAAACAAGGTGGTTTCACACTCAGCGCATGTTTTAGCCTTGCACAAATTTGGTATGAATGCAACCCAGAGGACGAATCCTAAAGAGACTCTATGACCTTTCCTCCAGCACTACCATGAGGTTTGATGATTTATATATCTTGAGCTATTGGATGGATTGCCATGCATTCTGGTACAGATATTCAAGGTCCCAACAGTATGTACTGTAATAAATCATGATACGCTGTGATTTCAAGTCAACACTTTCATCTTTGGTTTAGGATCAAATACCTGTAAAACAAATAACATTCCCATCAGCCTGAGTTGTACATCGTATTTAGTATAGGATGACCATATTTCAAACCTCCAAACCGGGACCCTTAAGTTTACCTCACATTCATGTATGTGCACGTCCCTGTGCTAATATGCACACACCATAGGCGTTTGCATTCGAGCCTGGAGTGGGACCAGAAAGAAAACATACTGTAGGTGGGAGCATTCGTGACAATCATGATTTATCACATTCACTACCTTCACCCCCTTTAATCACAGGACTATCCCACTCATGACAATATGATAGTTTGGGAGTCCTGTAGAGAATTACTACTTACTGTCGTCTGCGACTAAGGCAATTACTTTCCAATAATCTCTATCACCTCATGTTGCTCGCCACAGCCACAGGCTATTATAATTAAAATGTGACACACTACAATATACTCCAGACAGGAGACACCAAGTAAGAGACTGACAGGAACGGACGGTTGGGATTTCTGAGAATTAACTGATTCACAGTTTTTCACCTATATGCCGGCTGATCTGCTGTGTGGGTCTGTGGTTCAACAGGCTGATGCTCGTTGCAGAAAATGTAACCAGCAGATCTGCCATGCCCATGCATAACTGCTGCAGAGCATGATAACGTTGAAGTATAATAATGTTATCCTTATTTTATTTGTGGTGAAAGCTGGGACAATGTGATAGTGACTGTTGAAAACTGTGACATTTGAGTGTTTTACAGATATTTGTCTGGACTCCGGACACCCAGCCTGAAACCGGGACAATCCCAGACATACTAACATGAGACAATGAAAATAATAATTTTACATGATAAAGATTTTACAAAGACAAAAATTTTGCAAAAATTGAAGCACTCTGGTGCATACCTGTTTGCTTTTTAAAGTGCCATACATAGATTGTGGATATCACTCATTGGTTTGTGGACTGCTGTTTTTAAGCCTCGAGTTCGGCATTTTGACCGTCGCCATCTTGATTTTTTGCAACCAGAAGTGATGCAAGAGGGTGGAGCTAAGTAAAACTGAACTTTCATGAACTTAAAACACACTGAAAGGGTTAACGTCCTAAGACGAAAACACAGACAACTCCAAGACCGGACAACATCGTGGTAGCAACCTGTCAATCAGCAGGTAGCCCCGCCCTAAAGCCCCCCTGCTTTCTGGTCTATCTGACTCTAAATGGACCATAATCTACTAAATGAACATCCTGCTGTACTGAAGAAGACTGAAACTAGAGACTGAGACCAGAAACTGATGTTTCCAGTGTTTACTGAGGTAATCAATCAGAGAGGAGGATCATTTTCTCACAGACTTCTATACAATCAGACTAATTTTTGCAGCCATAGACGTTGCCCCCCGCTGCACTTAGAAAGAATGGAAGTTTAAGGTACTTCAGCATTGGCTTCATTGTTCAGAACTGGAGGTAGCCGACTGGTGCAGCTTCACAATACACAGACCCCAGTCTATTTTTTCACTGAAGCCTTTGGTAAGATTGTCTGCATGTCTCTACAGAGGAAGTCAAAGATGGATTTGACCTGCGCAGGTGATTTATAAGCTGCTGTCTGTGGACGGAGCAGCTGTAGGATTGTAAGAGGCTCAGCAGCTCCTCCACTGTCACTGTGCCGTCTCTCCTCGTGTCCAGGTGAATCAGGGAGTCGCTCAAACCCTCAGAGTTCTCCTGCAAAATCTGTCTATGGACAGTACAAGAACGGTTGATATATAATACATAAACAGTAGACTTGCTGCTATGCATTTTTAGCCTCAGTGAAGTACTTCTGTTCAGACGGATTAATTAAAAATATTTCTGGCTTCTTCTTTTCACTCACAAATGTGAGGAAATAAACATCTGAAAACTTTAATGCAGATTCTGAAAAGGCCTCTCCACAAGTCAAGAAATTGTTAATCATCTGAAGAAAAATGTTTTTCTGCTCTCAGAAATCAAAACATATTCACACAGCTAATAAACTGCGACATCTATTGTACAGCTACACTTGAAAACGAGTTGAATTTAATAAGCCCTGTTGCATGGCATTCACAATATTTATCAAGAAAAATATTTTTTATAAGAATTTAATAATAATCACAGCATGTCCAAAATGTTTCTATGCCGGGCGTAAATGTTTGTTTATCCAAACCCCCTGGAGTAAGGAGCTCATTCAGGAGAGCAGCCAGACAAACATGTATGCACTGACATTCCTGAGCAACGCTTTTAAACTAAATATCTATAAATATGTTTCTGTTCAATGCTCAGGGCATATTAATATCCTGCCTGAGACACTGAGGAAACTATATCAACTGTGTATATGATGTTCAAGTTTCAACATTTAAAATCACTGAAAAGTTTTTTGTGTGTCTATGTTTCAGGTTCATTAATTAGAAATCACTTTTTGCATGATATCAAGCTTTTGCACCTCCAACATCACACATCCATGCACTGTATTACTATACATATATCTATACTGTATTCACTGCTGATGGAACCACTCCACTGTTTCTTTGTTTTCACCTTAGTTTGACAAACTGCTTTTCAAGTAAATCTCTTGTGTGGACTCCCTCCATGTCAATGGTGCCTTAATGCACAGGCTAAACTGGAGCTGGAGCCCCGGGCCCCAAGTACCAGGGGGTCTCACCAAACATGGGCTTAAAAACATGCTGCTTGATGAGCTGATTCACGGCACGGCACAGGGAGGGCAGATGAGAGGGTGCTGTAATGTAACACTAGGTTTACGTGGTAATGTCGCCTGTGGAGAGTGAGTCATTCTGCTAGGTTGTTTCCTGATGGTGAGACGCACCAATAAAACCACGTTTGAGTGCCAAACGTCAGGTCCTTAGTGAATGAGTATAAGAGGACTGTTGCTGCCTGTGCTCATTTTCTGTACACTGTGAATCCATTATATGTTAGTGTTTTTGTGGTAGCCCCTCTGCTGCACGCACCACTGCCATAATCAGTATAAAGACCCCAAGCAGTGAAAAATTCTGTGAATCGATAACACAACAATAGTTAGTAACATACTCATTATGTTTTGAACACTCCTGATACAATTCAGCAGTCCTCACAGCTGGATCAGGGCTGAGCATCACCTGGTTCAGGTGTGTCAGAGCAGAGAGAGCTGGATCAGGTTGGGGGTCTGTAGGTATGTCTGTATGTGTCTATGCTATAGGCTAGAATAAATCATCATTCATTAAACAGTATTTCAAAATTTTCTGAATCTGCTCTATTGATTTACTGAATATGATTTTACATGAAGAATAACATGTCCAGAAGAAGGCTAGGATATATGGGAATAAATTATTAATTATTATAGCAAGTTTTGCTTTTAAGCTTTTTGGGCATTATCTATAGTAATAATCATAATACAAAATTACGTTAAATTTCAGTTTTAGGTCAAAACCCTTAGATTTGGAGGAACCCCAGATTTATACTGTTTTTTTTTTTTATATTTTGTCTGTGGTGTTTGTGGGTTTTTAATTGAAAAGGCTGATCTTCCTCCTTAATGCTGACATATAATCTTACACTGATGAGTTTCATATTCTGTTTACTGAGTCGGAGGACGCTCTGTTTAATATCTGTTGATGTCCACTGATGGGGGTTTCTGAATTAAAGCTGCTGTGGCGTATTGTGAAGGAAGGGAAATGCCTCCAAAACGTCCACAGCCCCGGGGCCTCAGTTCATATTAAGATGCCCCTGCTCCTTCATCATTCACCATCCTCTCACCTTTTAGACAATCACATCACCCAGGCCTCTTAAGCCAGCAAGTTCAACTTCTGCTACCAAAGTTAGCCAGTAAGCAGCAAACATATCTGACCAAGTAATCTGGAGGCTCAGAGTTTCTACCAGTGTATTGTACGCCAGCTGACTCCCCGCTTGGCTTGAACATTGGTGAATTATATCTTTTTAAGATTTTAAAAGTTTTAAACTAAAATGTGTTATACAAGTAGCTGACCTTTAAGGAATAACTCAGTAAGTAGGTTGCATGCTTAACATTAGCAAGTTTACTGAGGGGGTTAGCCCCAGAGTTAGCAACAACTTTGGGTCATGCTGACATAAGTTGGTGGACTATTTTAGGTGGACCGACGCTTTTGTCATTATAACAAGCTGCTCCTCCAAGTTTTGCTCAACTCTCCTAAAGCTCCTCTAAAATTGCCCACAGTGCCCTTCTTGGCTTACTCTACACTCTCCAGTGATACAGCATCAGAGGACACTGCTCTGTCAGCGTTCTGCTGGGCAACAGCTTGGTTCAGCTTCTGGCTCCGAGCTCCGAGTTCCCCTTCATGATGAAACCCCAGCTTTTCTAGGAAGTCACAAACTGACACACGGCCCTGCCTCTCTGGGTCATACCTGTCGAGATGAAGTTAAAAAAACTGCTCAGACAAATTCATTACAAACTGTATTATGTCATGATGGTGAGGCCTCAGCCGGGTATCTCTTGCCTCAGCCAAAGCTGGTCAAACTCGCCAGGTCTCAGGGGAAGAGCATAAGTAAAGAGGAGTCCCCTCAAGCTCTTTTTATGGATCCAACCCCGTCCGTCTGCATCAAACTGGCACAGCACCTGATAGGAGAGAGCCGAGCAGGTACAGATCTCTGACTCATGCAAAGCATCATTTTAGGTGTGCTTTCTGTACGTTTTGCTGACCTTAGACATGTCTGCCCACTTGTAGTGGGCTTCACAGGCGAGGACTTCATGGAGCTGCTCTTGTCTGTCAGGAGAGAGAAAACGAACATAGAAGCACACCAGAAACAGCTTCGCTCAGATTGGTCAAGCATCAGTAATAATGAGCTTATCAGACTCACACACAGGCTGTTGGTGTCCCCTGTTTGCGTTTGCCATTATTTTCAATGACATCGACAAAGTCTGCATAGTTGAGGTTGCCCCCAGGATGTAGACCAATCAGATCCAGCAGCCGCTGGTACTCTGCCGCCCTGCAGAACAATCCCAGGCTCCTGTACAGCTCTTTGAAATCACGGCAGTCGACCACGCCTTTACGCTTCCTGTCCATCAGTCGGAACGCCGTCAGGTTGTCCTGATGGGAAGAGATTGGCTTATCAGAGCAAGAGAGACAGTTTTCACATTCCTAGAAAGTAAAGCTGTAATCCTTAAATCTGTCATGTGACGTCCCTTGTAGTTAAACAAGTTGTCTTTACAGTTTCAGTGTTACTCACGAAAACACACTGTGTAGCCTTGAGCTCTAACAACTGTGTTGAGTGTATTTTAATTGTTTACATCCATGTTTACTAGCTTGCTGTCTTTTTATTCCCTGTCTTTGTCGGTCCGTTGTTGCATATCACTGCGTGTTAGTGCCACCTGCAGATCACTGGATTAGGGTGAAATCACTGTGTATCACGTCACATGTATGGGTTCACAGGATAAACAAAACAGGGACCCATTCATAGAAATACAGCTCCATAATCCACAGGCAACCTTACAGATTTTAGTCCTGGTTCATTTGGTGACATCTACTGGTGGAGGCAAGCGGACTTTTACCAATATGGGTTCCAGGCAGGCAGTCTGAGAAGTGAAGCCGATGCTGAAGTGCCTTAAACCTGCCTTCTCTCTAACAGCCAGCAGGGGGCGACTCCTCTGGGTCTATAGAGTCTCTAGAAAATGATCCTCCTTCACTGATTTATTACCTCAGTAAACACTGTAAACATCAGTTTCTGGTCTCAGTCACTCGTTTCAGTCTTCTTCAGTACAGCAGGATGTTCATTTAGTAGATTATGGTCCATTTAGAGTCAGATAGACCAGAAAGCAGGGGGGCTTTAGGGCGGGGCTAGCTGCTGATTGACAGGTCGCTACCACAGCGTTGTCCAGTCTGGGAGTTGTTTGTGTTTTCTTCTTAGAAGTTTAACCCTTTCACGGTGTTTTCAGCTCATGAAAGTTAACTGTAGCATTTTTGGTCACCTAAAAATGTCATATTCAGTGTTCGTTTGTACTGAGCTCCACCCTCTCAGGTCACTTCTGGGTGCAAATAACCAAGACGGTGACAGCGGAAATGCCAAACTCGAGGCTTCAGAATTGTAGTCCACAAACCAATGAGCGTTGGAGTACATCCGACTCTTATACTGTATACGGTCTGTGGTTCCAGGGTTTCATTCAAACAGAAGAGCAGCTCATGAATCTGATTACAGTGTAAGGTGCTCACCATCCCCTCTGCTGCCGTTACGTACCAGCACCCGTCTCTTTGAGGGAGTTGCTCTCTGATACTGTAGTTGCTGCTTTGGCCACATCTACAGCCATGTCCCTGTCATTAATGCTTCCTCACTCTCCTCCTTTCTAACTGTCCGCATGTTTTTGAAGGAGGCAGAAAAGGAAAAGATTGGCTCTATGAGTCCTAATTAATTTTTAAAATTATTTTGCTTTGAGATTTTGTAAATATGTAAATATTCAATACACTTTGTGAAAATGTTCAAATAAATTTCATGTATGGAGTTATTGCCTTTTTACACAGCTCCATGGTCAGATCTTGAGCACATTAGTACATAATTTAATGTTTAATACACTCAGACAAGTCAGCATCACCTTCCTTCATTTCCTGTCATATCTCTTATAACAGCATAACATACCAGGCATAAGTAGTGTCAAAATCTTTTATGAGTTATTAAATTATTAAAAGCAGGCAATTCACATCATAGCTTTAATACATCCTACTTTTTGAAATTAAAATAGCAGCATTGCTTATTAGCAGCTGGTTTGAAAGACTCAACATCAACATCGTGCTCACCCCATGGACGGTCTTGATCCTAGTCTTCAGGGCAGCCAGGCACTGCTCAGCAGAAGTTAGCAGGGACTCGACCTCATCCTCATGCTGCCCTTCTCTGGATGTGGCCTCTAGAAACCATCGGATATTTAGGGGGAGATAGCAGGTCAGCTGTAGATGTCACATAGAAGTGATGTATATAATCTGAAAGCTGGAAACCTGAAGATTAACCTCATATGCTGCACAGCACTCTAATTAATTAAAAAGGTTGTTTAGAGCATTATGATAGAAGTATATGATGATCATCCCTATGCTTTATAATGCCTCATAAGTTGTTGCAGCAATTTTTGGGTTGATATTTGTTACACAGATTTGGTGCTGAATTTAACCACATTTTACCACTTATTAGCTAAGAAAGCCATCCATCCTCTGAGTCCTCTAGGTCTCTAATTACCAGGATGTAGTGGTAGTAGAAGTAGTAGTAGTAGTAGTAGTAGTCAGTGTAGATAGGAAAGACCTCCATCCTCTGAGTCCTCTAGATCTCTAGTTACCAGGATGTAGTAGTAGTAGTAGTAGTAGTAGCAGTAGTAGTAGTAGTAGCAGTAGTAGTAGTAGTAGTAGTAGTAGTCAGTGTAGCTAAGAAAGCCATCCATCCTCTGAGTCCTCTAGGTCTCTAGTTACCAGGATGTAGTAGTAGTAGTAGTAGTAGTAGTAGTAGTAGTGATAGGAAAGCCATCCATCCTCTGAGTCCTCTAGGTCTCTAGTTACCAGGATGTAGTAGCAGTAGTAGTAGTAGTAGTAGTAGTAGTCAGTGTAGCTATGAAAGACATCCATCCTCTGAGTCCTCTAGGTCTCTAGTTAAGATAAGATAAGATAAGATAAGATATTCCTTTATTAGTCCCACAGTGGGGAAATTTACACGTTACAGCAGCAATACAAATAAAAATAAATTAGTAGTAGTACATAATAGAAAATAGAAAAAAGTAAAGACAGAAAAAATGTGTCCATCATATCAATGATCTAATTGTACATAAAGTCCTTATTGCACTTATGTCCGGTGAGTTTGTTGTGAATGTGACTGTGATTGTGGTTTTCTGGGAGCAGTGCTGGTTGTGGAGTCTAACAGCTGCAGGCAGGAAGGACCTTCTGTAACGCTCCTTCGTAAAACCTAGGATGTAGTAGTAGTAGTAGTAGTAGTAGTAGTAGTAGTAGTAGTAGTCAGTGTAGCTATGAAAGACATCCATCCTCTGAATGCTCTAGGTCTCTAGTTACCAGGATGTAGTGGTAGTAGTAGTAGTAGTAGTAGTAGTAGTAGTAGCAGTAGTAGTAGTAGTAGTAGTAGTCGTAGTAGTAGTAGAGGCTGTGATTATCCCAGAGGTAGCAGTAGTAGGTAGTAGTAGAGGCTGTGATTATCCTAGAGGTAGTAGTAGTAGTAGTAGTAGTAGTAGTAGTAGAGGCTGTGATTATCCTAGAGGTAGTAGTAGTAGTAGTAGTAGTAGTAGAGGCTGTGATTATCCTCGAGGTAGCAGTAGTAGCAGTAGTAGAGGCTGTGATTATCCTAGAGGTAGTAGTAGTAGTAGTAGTAGTAGTAGTAGTAGTAGAGGCTGTGATTATCCTAGAGGTAGTAGTAGTAGTAGTATCCTAGAGGTCACCACAGGTCATTGTATACAGTGATCAATGAAATGGCTCCTATGGGGACTAACATCATCACACATGGATCCAGTTGGACTCATTGATCCACCAGAGTTTCACACTGAGACCCAGTTAATGTAATTCAGGACTGTTTATGGACCGCAGTTTGCGGAAATGTTCAAAATCAAAATCAGATCATTCTAGAATAGGAATAAAATAACACACTTATACTGCATGAAGAAAACTGCATGGTTTGGACCCAAAACTGCATGTGATTATCATAAAGTGGGGGACTCACTGTAAAGGGGGACTCGGGGTGCCCATAGAACCCATTTACATTCACAGACCGTGAGGTCAGAGGTCAAGGGACCCTTTTGAAAATGGACATCTCAGTTTTTGTTTTTTGGAGCATTATTTTAACCTTCATTCCCGACATGGTAGCATGACATGGTTGGTACCTATGGATTCATCAGGTTTATGTATATGACAGCTGTAACCCTAAAAGTGAACCTGCCAGAGCCTCTGAAAGACAGTAAAGTCAGTCAGGCTAAATTTGAAAGTTTTGATATTTGGCCTTGCTGCTTCCTGTACTCTTTTACCCAACACTCCGCAGATTGCCCTCCATGTCTTCGAGCACACTGGGCACTTAACTACCTGACCCCATTTACATTTCATTAGAAGACTCTTTTAGTCTGAATCTAGGAAACTTGATTTTTATGCCTCACAAACATGACTAAACTTTAGGTCCTGGCTTTGTTTGATGAGTCTTCTCTTTTTTTTCATTATTCCTTCTACTGTGTTTCTTTTATTTTTTTTTAGAGGATACAAATTAGAGTGATGCCCTGCTGCTCTGTTTTCTGCTTCCAAAGCATATAATTAGCCCAAACAAGCAGAAATGAGCGTGATTCTGAATCTGTGAGCCTCTCCGCTCCGCTAATGAGAGACGAAGAGGCTCACTCTTCCTCTATTTATAATCCAGGATGATTTCTCCAATGGCTCATGTGCTAAGAAAGACATCATTTTACAGGAAGCAGGGGGCTTATGTTTGATCACCGTGGGTGGGGTAGGAGTTTGGATGCGAGGCAAGATGGAGTGAGGGGGACGGGAGCCTGCTGGGGAGTAGGAAGGGATTTTAAAAATCTCTATTTAAGCGTTGAAAACCCTGCCATGCAGAACTGATGGGATTGCTGACGCCGCTGGTCAAGATGTTCTGGCTGCCGTTCTTCTGTCTCACCCTCAAACTTCACCAGGAACACCGAGCGCTCGATCCGTCCATCCCTGAAGCCCAGCGCTTCAGTCAGCTTGTGGAAACTGTTATCATCCAAGATGACCCAGCTGTCCTCTAGTATCTGGGGGCAAAAGAGGAGGAAGCAGGACATGTTGGCAGCCTGCTGCACTGCATTGAGCTTCAGGCCAGCTAGCATTGACTTTTCAGAGCCACACTCACTACATCCAAGTACAGCAGGTACACAAGCAGCTTCGACCTGTATCTTTTACTGACCAGCTATGGAAGATTTAAAATGCCTAAATGAAAACAAAAGAAACAAAGTGAAATGCAATACACACTGTTACGTGTATTTGTTTTTTTATGTATGCATTACTTCCTCAATGAATCCTGTTTTGAATGTGATATGAAGTTTTCATACCACAGTAAAAATAAATAAAACTTTTGAATGATTTCCCACATTAAAATCAAATCACATCACAGGAAACAAACTGACCGCCTAGCTCGTTTATGTGATAAACCGTCTGTCATGGCTGCCATCAGCTCATGTCAGCAACAATAAGCTCCGCCCATGGTCCCTAGGGAGTGCTGTGATTGGACAGTTGATGGTGTTTCCTGTTGACATGGACATGTGTCTCGAGCTCGACAAAGGACCGGCTCCCCTTCACCTCCTCATGGAAACTAACGACAGCGCTTTATGTTTAGAGCTGGCAGGTCAATGCTGCTCTCTGCTGGACAACACTGAGGTGTTTATTTCATTGTGGCATGGAAAATGAAAACACTTAATTCAGTTAATTAAGTTATTACAAGGAACTTTCATTTTGTGTTGATTTTGGCGGCTCCTGTGGACAAAAGTGGTAGTGTTTCCATGAGTGCCATGAAAACCACTAATTTTACTGCAGCAGGGACTGAAAGTCTGCCCCACTCATATTGTTTATTTATTTGTCAATATTTCTGTATTCTTTGCCTGGTTGGATTCTCTAAATATACGAAACAATTGTTTGACTTGTTTTAGTAATTTCTCCCTGTGTCATCTACAATCAATTCAATCAGTACAACGTTATCATAACTGAAAGGAACAATAGCCACAAATGTAAAACTGAGTTCCAACCAAGATGTCTGACTTTAGCATCAACAATCTGCTCCAATCAGAACATGGCAAACTGCAGCCCAACAGGCAACAACAGCTGTCAGTGTGTCAGAGTGCTGACTTGACTAGGACTTGATCCAGACTGACTGGGACTATCAGAAAGTGGGCATGTCTGTAAAAGGGAGACTGGTGGGGATCCAGAGAACCCATTTACATCCACACATCTGGAGGTCAGAGGTCAACGGACCCCTCTGAATATGACCATGACAGTATTTCCTTTCCAAAAATTAGCAGAACTTTGGAGCTTTAATTAGCCTCCTGTGCTACACGCTAGTATGACATGGTTGGTAACTGGATTCATTAGGTTTAATATTTTCATGATGCCAGTATTTTCATCCTAGTTTTAAAAGCCGCCACAACCTAAAAATCCCAATTTGTGTTAATGCTTGAAAGAATCTGCATCAACGTGTTATTATCACAGTAACTTTGACGGCTCTAGTTTTTAAACATTAATGATTTCAGAGCTGAGAGCCACAGACAGGATAAGTCATAATGTTGATACTGATAGATGGATGTGTTGACAATAACAGAAATACAGAATATTAAAATTATGAATACAAATTCAAAATATATCTACTATGTACAAATCCATGTGGAGATTGTCTGCTTTGATACTGAGACAGTCATGTAGCTGTTATTTGCACCCCACTCACCTTCCGTACATCTGTTTCCGACAGCGGCCCATCAGGGCTGTGGCTGATGGCCCGGATGCGGTCAGTCAGGCTGCTGTGGCGCTGCTCCAACCTCGATCTCATCCTCTGGAAAACAATATCCAGGATGCTGCGGGCGTCTGAGCCGACCTGCAGGCTGGAGGGAGGCCGCTGTCCCCTGACGGACTGCAGGGTGGACTGAGGTGATGTGCATGGCCTGTAGGGCAGATTGTGTAGAGCTCGGTACAGAGGGGGGCTATAATAAAAGGTGGTGTAGCCAGGGCTGCAATCAGAGTCTGCTTGCATAAGTCCAAGTGACCTGTAAAGTTGGAGTTAAAGCCAGTTCCAAGTCAAGAGTGAAACCGGAGTAAATCAGGCTGTAATCCAACCTGAAACCAAAACATGGAACGATGCCTCTTCTAATTTCTTAGATTGTTTCCTGTTTGTGGAGCTGCACTGGCAGTGCCTACAAGTACCAGGATGCAATGCATGCAAGCCTCTGACACCCAGAGGTCCATGCCAGCTATATCCTCTTGCACGACTAATGCAGTTGGCTGTGCACTCTGGCTCAAATAAACACGAATGAATATCCCAGTCAGCCAAAACAATGTTAAATGTAACCTCGACATCCTCTGCACTCATTTTTCTGGATGCCATCTTCAGTGTTGGAAACGTATCTAGTTTGCTATACAAGTGAAGAGAACAAGCTACTCAGAGTAATCCAAGCTGAAATAGCAGCCTCTACTTGGTCCTAGGGCTGTTTATTGGCAAGAACCTGGTGATACGTATCATGATACAGGGGCTCCGATTCAGTTTATTGTGATGTATTGTGATACCGTAAGCAATGTGATATATTGCAATTTTTTAAAGTCTAATTTTAGGAAAACTGTTATAGCATAAAAACACATCACCACATAATATCTGAGTAAAAGAAAGTCTACTTTGTTTTTTATGAAGATGAGAACGATAAGATCTGTATTTTTTATGTATCACAGTTCCTGTAACATCCAACATCATCACACACACTACTACCGAGTTCATCTTTGCATGTGAACTATTAATTAGTGTTTTTGGGAAATGATACAGTATCACAAAACATAATATTGCAATACTCTATAGTTTCGATATTTTCTTACACCCTAGTTCCACCTTGACTCCAAATATGTCACTGCCATGTCAAATGACGGCGTTGGGTGCAGGAAGATTTTACAGCCGCAAACTCTTCTGGGTCAATAAAGCAACACTGAGGAATCTGAAAGAAAACTTTATTTACTATCAATACTGATTTGACAGCCACATAAAAAGTGACGAATTTCCCCTTTAAGATAAATAAAATAAATGTACTATCTATTGATCAGCTGGCAGGATGCCTGTACTTTGACCCCTCAGGAACCAAAAATTAATTTATTGGATTAATCCCCTTAATCCAGCTAGGTTTTTGGTTTGGTCAGGTTAAAGGTAAGGCTGGAGGAAGGTAAGTGACATTTTTTCTGCAGGAATGTCCATGTCTGATTGGAAGACAAGTCTGAAAAATCTTGAAACGTGGCACCAACACGTCTTGATGCTAAGCTAACTGTGCCTTTTTTCAGGGGTAAACACACCAACTATCTCCTAAAATCTTAAGCTGGATATATTTCTCAGGCAACATCTGGAGGTGGGGTGACATGCACTGTATCCGATCTTTGTAAATGACCAATAATGTCAGACAATGTATGTCACACTGGAATAATATAATATGACCTAAAGCCCTACACAGAACCAGGGAATACGAGGTGAATGCCAGCTTTCATTTTGGGAGGTGAGGATGTGTACACAGTAGGGAAACAGCCATTACAGCACAGAGAGCTATACACTCTGTATGTCTCTCCACGCTCACCTTTCAGTGGGGTAGCTCTTCTTGTGGGATGGCGATGTGCATGTTTCATCTGTTAGTGGTACACCAAGGTTTCTGAGAAAGCCGGGGTAGTAAACCAACTTAGAAGAACTGCCAGGTCTAGAGCTGGAGGTCTCACACAACCTGGACACATAAAGAGGAAGTGAGCGTGAGCTGAGAAAAACCCAAACTCACCCCCAAACTGAGCAAAGGTCGTAGATTTATCACGTAGCAATCAAACATCCAATGCATGGATCCAGTTTTGCAAACCCACACTGCACCCACAAAGCTCAGTACCAGAACCGACCTGTTACCACCAATTATCTCCAAGTCCAAACCTCGTCTGTCGGGTTCTTGATTCACAAATCCAGCTGAAAGTCTCTTTCACTGGCTGCACTCCATGGTGGGATGGTGAACATATTATGCACAATCAGTGCCAGATTATTATAATTAAAAAAACTGCTGGCTCATGAGGCTTGACAATATTTGCTTTAAATTCAATGTTAAGTGAATTTACATTGGTGTATTTTCAGTATTTTATTTTATTTTTATTTTTTTTGTGGTTGCCCAGTGGAGGACTCAGTATTGTGGCCTCAAAGATAAATGTTTTTGGGTTTTTTTTTTTGTTTTTTTTTTACCACTAAATGCATGAATACTTGTGAACTTTACATTACTTTATAGCAGTTGTGGGCAGAGGAACAAGGTTTACACAAAACATCTGAAATACTATCGTCTTACAAAGTTGTTTTGGCCACATGTTAGCAGTAGTCTACTCATCCAGGAGACACAACACGCAACATAGCATTCATATGGACCATGTATCAACAACTAATACTGTATGTTCACTCTCCATTTAGCTCTATTTTGGTCTCCACCAACTCCTAGATAAAATGTCTGGCTAATACTCCACTATATGTCAGCCACAAGTCAACTTTTCGTGTCTCATATCTGAACCCCCTTTCTCTTTATAAACTCTTTTATGTCATGATTATATCACAGAGTTAGCTGGAGGAAAAACTATGGCAAGTCGTTTTAACATTTAATAGCTTAGCTTGACTATCTACAATTAACATTACAGATATCAACAATTGCATTTTGACTATTCATAAATACATTGTGACTAGTCAGAATTCTTATTCCTGATATCTATAACGGCACTATGTCAGAGTTGTTGTGTGTGTTGCTCATGCAGGACTTTCTATTGGATATCGGCCCAATAAAGCATCTGAACAGTGTCAGCTGAAGCTTTTACTAACTTGGATAGTTGGGAAAGTTGTGGCTACACGGTGGCTCAGTGGTTAACGCTGTTACTTTACAACTACAAGGTCCAGAGAGTGAAGTCGGCTCAGCCAGCTGGTATGTGGTGTTAGCATGTTTTCTCCACGTCTGTGTGGGCATCTCTGTCAGCGATGTCAGTTTACAGGTCAGCCCTCTGTTTTTAGTCTTGAATTATGTATTTCTGAAAATTACAGTTGCCATCTTTATTTATTATGTGTATCAGTGCATGTGTCTGTTTCGTACTTGTTGAAGTGTGTGTCTGAGAAGGATGCGCCATAGCAGCTTACGACCTTCTTCAGATCCTCCTGTGTGACGTATCCAGTGTGCTGAGGGTCACACAGCTTCAGAGCTGCAAGCACAGAACTGAGCTGCTCACACAGCTCATCCAGCAGTACACTCTCCTCCTTAGTGTATCACACACACACACACACACACACACACACACATCAAACTGTGCATTGATAATTAACCCTTTTTTGTTTTGATCTCATCTTCTGTTTTCTCTCTCTGTTAGATCTCGTGGTGTATGCTATGTGTGATAGCTGATCTCAGTGTGTTGTTAACACACTCACTCGTGTCCACGAATCAGATGCCAGAGACGGTTTAATATCAGCACACTGCGTGGTTTGCTTCTCATCTGGTGTTTTTTGCTCCTCCTGAGGAAAAAAAATAAAAAACATTGTACACATGTACGGCCTTACATGATATTAGTGAGTGATATTAGTGATATTAGCATACAGCAGTGTGTTCAGTGTCCTCAGGGGCATCCAGGGGCTCGGCAGTGTTAGCAGGGGAGGGTGGTGGGACCGTGTTGCCTGCGGGAGCAGAGGTGATGCTGGGGTTGAGTCTCTCCAGGCTGGCCTGCTGGATGATCCCGGTGTGTTCTGGGTCCAGTACATTGAGCAGCTCTGTGATCTGCGACCGTCGGGTTCGGGGCTCGGTCCCACCTGGTCTCTCCAGCAAATGTCGCAGGTCTGCTCTAGTGATCCGTCCTGCCTCCTTCTGCAAAGAAAAGCTTTGTGAGCATTCTTCTTCACATTGCATAGTTTTACAAGGACATGATGTCAGATATCACAGCTGGGATCGGTGTCACCATGTAGTCAGGCAGATGTGGGACCAGACTTAGAACTGATGTCATAGGGTAGAGCAGTGGTTCTCAACCAGGGGTCCAGGGACCCCTAGGTGGGAACACTTTGTCTCTGGGCCTTTTTCTCTTCTGAAACTACTTTGTCCTTTTTAATATTAAATTATTATTATGAATTCTGGTCTTATCATATCTGACAACCAAAACCCTTTCAGATGAAGGTCCCTGAAGCAAAATCTTATGAAATGGGATTCTGTGAACTAATGTGTATCAATTTAGGGGTTGTTGATGCAAAAAAGGGTGAGAAGCACTGGAGTAAAGGGCACAGAGGGCAGGGCTAATTCAGGCTGGGGCATGGCCCCAGAATTAAAACCTTGAAAAGGTATTAAAGTCATCATTAGCAAACAATTAGTAACTAACAATTAGTCACTGTGTTGCACATTTTTAGGAGAGAAGTCAAGCACCTAAACCATCTTGGTTAGTTTTTCCAACAACCCCCAACTCTGGCTTGGTTGAAATAAACCCTTATTTTCACCACGATGTGAAAATGTGATGGTCTGCATGTTGTATTACCCTGCTGTTTCTGTCTCTGCCCGCTGAGCAGCTTCGAAATATCAAATTAAAAAAAAAACACCCCCCCCCCAAAAAAAACACCCAAAAAAAAACAACCCCATTATAACCCCACCGATTTCCGATCCATTTTCCAATCCCCCAAACCTTTTTGGTATAGTCCCCTCCTGACTGTAGCCCCCAGGGTCCTCATTCCCCCCCCAAGAGCTCCGTGCTTCCTCTGGCGTAATTCAGTGGCCGTTTAGTGGCCGTTCAGGCCGACAGTTTCACATCCAGCAGCAAAAGTGAACTGCAGTCAAAGAGACACAGCATGCTGCTAGATGACATCCATGACTCAGTTTCCAGTCCCTGCCCCCACTGCTGCTCACAGCGCTGGAAGCTTGTTTATTTAAAATGATTGACATAACATATCACGTTAAAGATGCACCAACTTCAACACTGCACATCCTTGGGTTCCCAGCAATACACCCACCAAGTGTGAAGTAAGTTGGATGAAAGGTTTTCAAGGTATGTGAAGGACACAGACAATGAGCGATTCCTTCCTTTATAGTTAGATTGTCATTCATGGTGCCACTCAACTGTACACATGAAAAGAAGTAGTGTGAGAGTATATTTAAAAAAATTAAAAAGTAGTCCTAGAAAACTCTTCACCTCTGGATCAGTTCTGCAACTAGGTTGCAGTGTTTTGCGTTCACCACTATGATGCATTCTGTAATAAACTGATGGCAAAGTGAAATTTGTCAGGAACAAAAGTTTGAACCTAGTGGTCATGACAAAAGCTGTTGCAACACTAAATGATCCAAGACAGTGCAGTTTCTATAACGGTGCTCAATACAAAACTGAGACACGCCGTCACACAGCTTTCAACATGTCGACAGCAGAGCCTGCAGTCGTCAGCTAACAACACTAAGCCATCAGTCAGGATGGCGCTGTATGGTTGTAGTGCAGAGCGCTGGCCATGAGCTAGCCAGTGGGGCACGCTCACATGCACTAACATGAAGTAAAGTGTCAGAGACAGGATCATGTCGAGGCACAGATCTGGGGACAGCTGCAAAAAAAAAAAAAAAAAAAAAATGCTGCTGCACTGAAGGTCCCAAAGATCACAGTAATTTTTGAATAGAAGAAGTTTTGAACAAGCAGGACTCTCCCTAGAGCTGGCCGCCCGCCCAAACTGAACAAACGGAGGAGGAGGGCCTTGGTAAAAGAGGTGACCGAGACCCCGATGGTCACTCTGGCTGAGCTCCAGAGATCCTGTGTGGAGACGGGAGAAACTTCCAGTTGGACAACCATCACTACAACACTCCACCGATCTGGGCTTTCTGGCAGAAGGGCCAGACGAAAGCCTCTCCTCAGTGAAAGACACATGAAAACACCTAAAGGACACCCAGACTGTGAGAAACAAGATTCTCTGGTCTGATGAGACCAAGACTGAACTGTTTGGCCTCAGTTCTAAGTGTTATGTCTGGAGGAAACCAGGCACCGCTCATCACCTGCCCAACGCCACCCCAACGCCATCCCAACGCCACCCCAACGCCACCCCAACGCCACTCTAACGCCATCCCTATGCCACCCCAACGCCACTCCAACGCCATCCCAACGCCATCCCAATGCCACCCCAACGCCACCCCAATGCCATGCCAACGCCATCCCCACGCCACCCCAACGCCATCCCAACGCCATCTCAACGCCATCTCAACGCCACCCCAACGCCATCCCAACGCCATCCCCACGCCACCCCAACGCCATCTCAACGCCACCCCAACGCCACCCCAACGCCATCCCAACGCCATGCCAACCCCATCCCAACGCCACTCCAACGCCATCCCAACGCCACCCCAACTCCACCCCAACGCCATCCAACTCCACCCCAACGCCATCCCAACGCCATGCCAACGCCATCCCAACGCCATGCCAACGCCATCCCAACGCCACCCCAACGCCACCCTCCCAGCGATGAAGCATGGTGGTGGCAGCATCAGGCTCTGGGGTTGTTTTTCAGTGGCAGGGACTGGGTGACTGGTCAGGGTTGAGGGAAGCTGAACGGAGCAAAGTACAGAGATATCCTTAATGAAAACCTGGTCCAGAGCACTCAGGACCTCAGACTGGGCCAAAGGTTCACCATCCAGCAGGTCAAAGACCCTAAGCACACAGCCAAGACAAGGCATGAGTGGGGGCAGGGACAACTCTGAATGTCCCTGAGTGGCCCAGCCAGAGCCCTGACTTGAACCCAATCGAACATCTCAGAAGAGATCTGAAAATGGCTGTCCACCGACGGTCCCATCCAACCTGACAGAGCTTGGGAGGATCTGCAGACAAGACTGGCAGAATATCCCCAAATCCAGGCATGCAAAGCTTGTTGCTTGATGCTGTAACCGCTGCCAACCAAAGGTGCTTCAACTAAGTACTGAGTACTAAGTACTGAGTTAAGGGTCTGCTGGTGTGCTTATGGGTGTGGTTTTCACTTTTTCAACACTTTGACCTGATGAAGATCCAAGCAGGATCAAAACATATAGTCAATAAAACTACTGTGTGCAGGTATTTTTTTTTCTTTACTAAGGTTATGATATTCAATATCTCAGTGCTTTATGATAGTACTGCATGGCACAATAGCGTGTCTATCTGATGTGTATGTTACATTGTGAATTATACACAAACAATGTGAATCCTAGCAAGTCTTCGGAGCTTGTGAATGTTTCCCCAGAGATAGTCTAAAAACCATAGTTGGCTCAGAACCTGCCTGAGTGGAAAACCTCATTATTGGCTGGCGGTGTGAGGACACTCTTGTTTGATCTCCCACCCGCTGAATAGATTATTAAAACAGTTGATGGATGGATTTTTTTTCCCTCCCATGCCATTAAAAGGAGGAGATTTTGGCAGATAGATATGTGTGATTCATATCTGGGAGAGGCTTCACACACGTGCACACACACACACACACACACACACACACACACACACACACACACACACACACACACTTCCTCAAACTTGGAAGCCGACTGTTGTTTTGTGAGTGGCGGCAGCAACATCAAACATAACTGTGAATTAATGGAAAATTCAACCCCCCTTTCCCCAAAGTTTAGTCAAACTCCAAAGTTTCATCCAGCTGAAGTAGACTGATTTGAAATTAAAGAGGCAGAACTGGATGCGGAGGCGTGTTGAAGGGGATGGCTGTCAGACGAACATATGGCTAGTGACTGAGTGGCTAACCAGTGGCCATATGCAATCATCTAATCATGTTTATGGCCATCAAAAAGCTGCGGATGATGATTGGCTCATCTGTAAAGCTGTCTGGCATTTATATTTAAAGCATACACCTGAGCATGTGCCTTTGTCTCTTAGCAATCTGCTGAGATTAGTCCCCTGTGTCCTGTCTGATCACATCCTAAACCACTTCGGTCTTGTCTGTTACTGCAGTTCTTGCAAGGCTGTGCAAATAAGGGAGTGGTTTGAAAGCATTTCAGTGTGTCTTTTGTTCAAATAGGAGACTCACCACTCCATTTTAGTCATTTACTTCCTAACTCCTACCATGTCCAGCAGGTGGAAAATCTCTCTCAGTCGAGGGTAAATGTCCTGGAGATGCATGTTGTCTTCTTCTGGGACAGGATGCTCCACGGCCCTGAGACAGGAAATGAGAAGAAAGTGAAAGATGACAAATCACAGTGACATACAGTATATGACCATTCAGGCTGGGTATCAGTATTATAGTGTAGTGTTTGTAGGTACCAACCAAAATAACCCAGTACCAAGTAGTATCAAAACTTCTTCAGTCAAATGAGATTTGTATTTGATCCTTTCTGCAAGCATTCTTCACTTTAATGCGATGTCTGATTGGCCCACTACTGCAGCAGCTACACCCCATACAGTCTGTGGTGTGGTGAAGTCGAGCGTGGTGTATTTCACAGAGCTGTCAGTTCAGTGTGCCGAGATGCCACCAAAACCTTTGAAAGCATGGCCATCTTTCATGCCTGTGGCCTTGGTGGTGGCATTTCATGCAATTGAATTGCTACCACTTACATGATCGGTATTGATTGAAGTACTGGTATTACTGGTATTGTATTTTAAAGATACCCAGCCCTAATGGCCATTTAATTCCCTATAATTCCAAACACCTCGTCCCGACCATTAACCATTGCTTTGCCTTGTCATAACTTCAAGTTTAATTTCTATAAATCTGCCAGCTGAAGACCTAAAAAGGTCTCTAGAAATCTTCTGCCACAGTTTCAGTGGGCGCAGTGACTGTAGATAGATGGGAGAGCTGGCTGAAGATCGCTCTTATGTGTGAGGGTCCGGAGACTGTGCAAGTCTAAAAAGTGTTTACTTCTGAACAGCTTTGAAATAAAGACTTGGCATGGAAATTCAAGAAAGTCTCAGTTTGTTAAAGGTTTGTCGTAGTATCATTTAGTTTAGTGTGAAACCGTCGTTTGAGATGAGGGAGGGCTGCAGGGGAATGGAGGGAGGACCAGAGAGGAAAAGTAACCAGACCAACACAGATAATAAAGAGACGTTACAGGTAAAGTCAGAGTGACGGAGTGAGATAAAACATCTGTGTTGCAATATTCTGTGTAATGTTATCTTAGTTAGGGCTGTTAATCCATTAAAATATTTAATGGCAATTAATTACATGATTATACATAGTTAGCATAGCTGCTTTATGCAAATGTATGTATTTATTTATCATTGGAAATCAATAACAACACTAATCAATAACAGATATTGTCCAGAAACCCTCCCAGGTTCTGACTTTAGCATCAACAATCTGCTCCAATCAGAACATGACAAACTGCAGCCCAACAGGCAACAACAGCTGTCAGTGTGTCAGAGTGCTGACTTGACTAGGACTTGATCCAGACTGACTGGGACTATCAGAAAGTGGGCATGTCTGTAAAGGGGAGACTGGTGGGGACCCAGAGAACCCATTTACATCCACACATCTGGAGGTCAGAGGTCAAAACCAGTGGATTCCTTAGGTTTTTAGTTTCTAGTTTACTCTAACTTTAAAACTGAGCCCGCTACAACCTCAAAATATCAATTGCATTATTAGTGTTGTTAAAACAAATTTGAGCAGCTCATGCTCACAATTAATGATTAAACTTTCCTTGGCCATGGAAATAACACATTGCAATGCCTAATTTATGTGGTGTTCCCTTTAACTGTCAGACACATGTTTTACTCAGCCTTTATGCTCACACTGTACGGATCAATCAAGCAGCCATGATGTGGAGCTCACACTGAACGTGAGCCCCTGGTCGGGTTTGTTAATTCCAATAAGATGACTGCATCCTCAACCATGTTGACTTTGTGCAATTCTACTATAAACAGAAAGTAAGACGAAAAATAGAAATGTGAAGTCGCAAATGGCTGGAAAATGCAGACAGTTTGGTCTGTCTGCTCTGCTGCGATTTTCAGTTTTATATCACAGCAGAGTCAAGGCAGCAGATAGGAGACCTGTGAGCCACGTAATGACGTGTGAAAAGGCTAAAGACGTCACGTCAAACCGACCTGTCCGTGGGAATATTTGTGTCGCCCTCCTGTTTGACTGGGCTCATGAAGTGGCCCAAGAAGTGTTTCCACTTCACTGGCCCTGTTGCTCTCACACCATAACTGCAAACACACAAAAATCAATACACATGAAAAATACATTACACTGAAGAGATGATAGGATTTCAGGAGTGAAGGTTGTGGAGGTTGTGGCAGAGTAGTTGATAGAAAGAGGGAAGACAAATTAAATAAATGAAATGTTCCCTACCAGCTGGTCATCTTCTGGAAGGAGTGAGGGTTCATGGGAAATATAAAGGTGCTGAGAATGGCCCTGAGGACGTCCTGTTTTACCAGGCCAGAGTGGGTGGTGTCAAAGGCCTGCAGCGCTTGCCACACCGGGGTAGAGTTCACGCACATCTGAGAGGGAGAAGATGAACAAATATTCATATTTTAGAGACAGACCTCTCTGTTGCTTTGTTTTTCTCTCCTCAATAAAGGCAGGAAGTGAGTCATCTCTGGCTTCGGTTGCCATGGAGAACATCCCAGAGGACGCGAGAGAAGAGCCCTCCCCGACTCTGCCGCCTTTCCCGCAAATTAGTCATGATTAACACACTAAGTTGGGGACTGATTTTTCCGGGCAAACATTTTAATTAGAAGTGTTCCCTCTGCTGTTTGCATCCTGACGCGCCACTTAGTGCCAATTTAGCCCTCCGTCTTTAAAGAGGATAATGCAGGGGAGAAGGCCAGATGGTGACACGCAAACAGGGGGAATAAAACACACAAAGTCATTCAGACAAGTCTGTACCTTGTCATAGAAAAGAGCCTGCAACTTCCTGTGTCGCAGGTCTGATGGGGCCTCGCTCAGACTGGAAAGAGATGCTGGTCTCTGCTTCCTCTGCTTGGCTTCCTCAGGTGGAGTCGTCCCTCGGCTGGACACTTCTACAAAACAACAATCTTTAGAGTAAAACTTGATTCTAGCATTTACTTTACAAATATGGATAAAAGAGATTGAGACTAGATTTCATCAAACTATTGGATTTTGTATCTGACTGGCTTTCACCCTCTGACACCCATAATAGACCTGTTTTTGTCTTTTTTAGGGGGTCTGGGGGTCTTTAGGGGAGATAGCAGGTAGTTGTCACATAGAAGTGGTGAACATCATCTGAAAGCTGGGAACCGGAAGAAAATAAGTATGAATTCAATAATTAATCAATTAATATAAACTGTAAAATGTGTAAGAGTTTAGAACATTATAAAGTACAGTAAATATATGATGGCCTTACTGATGTCGTACTATCTTAAGTTTCTCAAGTTGTGGCAGCTAGTTTTAAGTTCATAGCATTTGTTACACAGATTTGGTGCAAAATTTAGACATTTTTACCATTAAAGAATTGATAAAAACAATCAATAATCCCTCCAAAATACCACATTAAGACAGCAAGACCTTGAGGAACACCACAGAAAAATTTGGAGATTTCTGCAAGATTTATTCGGCAATTGGATGGCGAACACTTCTGTTGTGTAAACAGCTCATAAACCCCCTGATTGTCAATCTAGCTAAGAAAGCCATCCATCCTCTGAATGCTCCAGGTCTTTCTAGTTACCAGGATGTAGTAGTAGCAGTAGTAGTAGTAGTAGTAGTAGTAGTAGTAGGGTCTCTATTTTGTGGCTGTAAAGTTTCATGAGGCTGTGATTATTAGATAATTACAGGTCACCACAGGTCATTTCATACAGTGATCAATGAAATGGCTCCTATGGGGACTAACATCATCACACATGGATCCAGGTGGACTCATTGATCCACCAGAGTCTCAGCTTTACACTGAGATTAAATTAATCTAATTCCAAGACCCCAGTATGCAAAAAATATTCACATCATCATTTTCAAATATGTGAAAATAACATATTTATACTACATTTTTTTCCCAAACTGCATTTGATTATCATACAGTGGGCACGTACCCATTAGGGTTAATAATCATTCAACCTTTAACCCTAGAACACTAACGTCGGGTGATTTTCACCCACACAATTCTTGTTATGTGATTTTCATTGTGTTGCCATTGTCTGAGTTTCATGGGTCCTTGGGTAGCTTCAGGCTGCTTACTGATGTTATTAATTGTATGTTTGTTTCCCTCCTCCCATCTATGTTTTTTTCAAGAGGCATGCGTTTGGGTGATTTTCACCCGACTTTAGTGATAGAGAGTAACATATTTTACGGGTGGAATTTACCCGAAACTGCTTTTTATCAAGGATATTGTATTGGGTAAAATATACCCAACGTTAGTGATGGTGTGACTTATTTTAACGTTAGTGTTCTAGGGTTAACCAACATTAAGAATTTGAACTGGTTAATGCTATTGGTTAAATGGTTAAAATAAATATTAAACATTTTTTAAAAAGTACCAACATGAGGCTGACATTTGTCATTTTGTGAAAAATGTCTCAACAACGACAGGATAAATTGCATTGACGTACATATTTTTTTTTGAGGTAAACTAACTGACTTATTTAATTTAATTTATTGGCTTATTTAAATAGGGCTGCACGGTGGTGCAGTGGTTAGCACTCTCGCCTCACAGCAAGAGGGTCGCAGGTTTGATTCCAGCTTGCGGCTCTTCTGTGTGGAGTTTGCATGTTCTCCCCGTGTAAGCGTGGGTTTTCTCCGGGTACTCCGGCTTCCTCCCACAGTCCAAAGACATGCTGTTTAGGTTAACTGATGACTCTAAATGTCCCGTAGGTGTGGATGTGAGTGTGAATGGTTGTCTGTCTATATGTTGTCTGTCTCTGACCTGTCCAGGTGAACCCGCCTTCACCCAATGCCAGCTGGGATCGGCTCCAACGCCCCCGCGACCCCTAACGGGATAAGCGGTTGACGATGGATGGATGGCTTATTTAAATCGTTAAGTCCTAAAAGTTGTAAAAACACACTAATAGCCAAATTCAGAGTTATTTCCTTCTTCTGTTTATGTCTATGGAGACCCCGTGACCCTTCAGGTCATGTGACTGGGCCCTACTGTGCATGTCTGATGTACACAGTAGGGCCCAGTAAGATCCGGAAGACCCAGAAGATCCAGGTACTTTTCCAGACGGATGTCCAGCCATTCTGGCTTCATGCAGTTTATTCTGAGGGTGTCTCCGTACTTTTACTTTACCAACGGCTCCAAAGTAGCCAGTTGTGAGATAATAAATAACGCTTCCTTAGCCAGTGTTACTTTAGTTCAGTAATAGCATCTAGCTAAAAGCAGCGCTGTAGACTCCTAAAAGTCTGTAACAGCTCTAAACATTTGAATCCACTGTATCCATACCGAGCTTAGTGCAGACTGGAGCAATCTTGAAGTTATGGCTGTCACCAAAGCCTAGCTTGTCCAGGAACAGTTCGTAGGAAATGGTGGAAGTGTTATTGGGACTGTAGTGATTCCACAGCCTGGAAAAACAAGCAAGCAGACGCTGGATGTTCATGTCTAAATAAATGGTACAGTTTCACAGGTGACCTATCATGTCAAGAGAAAAGAGGTCCTGCTTTATGCTTGACTTTATCTGTTCTAACACACAGACAGAGAAAGTGTGTGTGTGTGTGTGTGTGTGTGTGTGTGTGTGTGTGTGTGTGTGTGTGTGTGTGTGAGAGAGAGAGAGAGAGAGAGAGAGAGAGAGAGAGAGAGATAGTCATGAGCACTAAAACCAATTAAAGCCATTGAAAATGAACCTGTCACACACAATCCTCTAGAGCCACGTCAAAAAAGTTGAGGAGCGTTTCTGGAGTGGATTTGACTGCAGGGCCCGAAGTTTTAAAAGTCAATTAGCTTCCTCTCATCCTGAGACAGAAGCTGACCACAAAGTTAACGCTAGTGATCTCGTCCTAGCCGACAAACGACTTCCCACCACTGGGAATACTGGAAATAGTCGCGTCTGTGTTGGCTGGATGATAACGTGTGTGTGTGTGTAACACATTATCACATGCACACATGTTAAAAAAAGACTGAATTTGATTATGTTCATGGTTTTTTAAGACAGTATATGTTCAATATTTGGCTCAGATGTATTAAAATGTGTATGTGTGAGAGTCTGTGTACATGATATAATACAAAAAACAGTTAAGTTAAAGGGAAATTAAATATTTAATTTTTTAAAGCACACCAAAATGATTTTGTCATATTTCAAATCGTAGCACAGGAACCATTCATACTCTTTCAGTGACTTGACTGGCTACTCTGTTTGAACTGCATGTGTGATTAAAGTGCAGCTGTGCCCATTTTTCAGCAAATGTTAAGTTTTCACTTGAGGGGGGGCGGAGCCGATCCCAGCTGGCATTGGGCGAAGGCGGGTTCACCTGGACAGGTCACCAGTCCATCACAGGACACATAGAGACAGACAACCATTCACACTCACAACACATCTACGGGCAATTTAGAGTCATCAATTAACCTAAACAGCATGTCTTTGGACTGTGGGAGGAAGCCGGAGTACCCGGAGAAAACCCACGCTGACACGGGGAGAACATGCAAACTCCACACAGAAGAGTCCCAAGCCGGATTCGAACCTGCGACCCTCTTGCTGTGAGGCAACAGCGCTAACCACTGCACCACCGTGCAGCCCTGAGAAGAAGCACTTAGTTATTAATCAAACTAGCCAAACTGCCTTGTGCTAACTAGCAGCAGTAGCAGTAACATGAAGGCGTTCATTAAATGACTCATTTTTTTGTACGCTTACTCACTTTTTTGTCAGTCATTACAGAAGATGACGAGATCAGTATCACTCTCGCGTTACTTTGTACAGTAAATATAAAGCTTCATCTTCATATATAGCTAGTTAGCTTAGCTTAGCATAAAGACTGAAAGTAAGGAGATAGAGAATCGTGATGTTTTTCTGAGGTTGCCAGGAAAAAATGTACATTCAATTAGACATTAACCGAAGAAGCAAATATTGTCACAACCTCAAACCTACTGGTTGCTCTGGAAAACAACATGCGCATAACTGCAGGAAGTAAAGCAGGTTATGTTGAAACAGGAAGTTGGTCTGGAAACTGGACAATCTGGGTAAGCATTTTATATTTTTGAGTCCCGATACTGATACCGATACCTGGGCTTGGGTATCGGCCGATACCAAGTACCGATCGGACACCTCCAACCTGCTGACATGTTGTTATCTCCCTCAGCTATGCTGCTGACACATGACCTACTACGCGTACGTGTAAACACAGAATTGAAATTAATTGATTGGCCCCATCACCGCTGACACCCGACGCAGCTATCTGAGTCAGTATCAGCCTGATAGCCACCATCATTATCAGATTATCCCTACTTTTTAGCACACGCCTTCCCAGATCTCAGTAATTACTTTGATACAACCAGAAACATCAGTACCTCAAACACAGTAATGGAGCACCGGATGTATGTTTTTTGGGACAGGAAGTGATGCTGACAACCTGAACCTTGGTCCCAGCTCACTACGCAGTCAACCGGTCCTCATGTGCAGTGTTTCTGGACTCTTTGCATGCGGCTGCACAGATTTGATGTGTGATCATTGTGTCAAACTGTCTCAGATGTGTGCACCACAGACCCCCACCTCTGAAACTCCTGGTCTGTCAGGTGGATGCAGTAGTTGTCCAGGATGCGGCGGAACTCGTGCCGCTCGATGCGTCCTTCTCGGTTGTAGTCAAACAGGCTGAACACTCTGATCACGGTCCTCAGTTTGCCTCCGATCTGCGGGGTTCACACACAGTGATTGACAGCAGCAGCAACACTACACCTCAGCGGCGCCTGTGAACTCCTGAACCCGAGCGACTTGTGAGGCTCGGCTCGCCGGAGCTTTCATCTCCGTGAACATGGTTATTGACACGCCTGCCTTGATCTGTGGAAGCCCGGGTCTATTCCCCAAAGTGCTGACAACTGATGAGGCGAGAGAGAGCAAGGAGGAGATGCAAGGATGGCTGGTAGTCAGATGAAATAAAGAGAAGAGAAGGAGGAGGGAGGACACTGAAGGGGATTATGGGTCAGTAAAGCACAGACAGAGAGGTTTATGGTCTAGAACGGCAGCGTGAAATGGATGTGCTCCTGTGTTTCATGACTGACCGTTGGGAGATATACTTACAGGATGATATCTTCTGTTGAAGTCACCAATAGATATTTTTATTTACAAAGCTTAAATTAAATATGAGCATATTTCTGGGATCCACCATTTTGGTCCAGACTGAAATATCTCAAAAACTATTGGATGGATTGCTGATAAATTTGGTACAGATATCCATGGTGACCAGAGGATGAGCTCTAATGATTTTGGTGGTCCCTTGACTTTGTCTCTACCAACATGAGGTTGACATTTGGGATGTGGTGTAAAATGTCTCAACAACTACTGGATAAATTGCCATGTTCAAACATTCATGTTCCCCTCAGGCTGAATTGATATTTGGTAATCCCCTGATTTTTCATCTTGCATCATTATCAAGACATAAATTCAATTTGTCTAATACTTTGGTTTATTTCCCATCATCCTCAGCTACCATCTGTTTAGTGTTAATAAGAAAATGTTAGCACGCTAACACACTAAACTATGACAGTGACATCTTAAACGGTATTGGCTAAAGCTGCATTAGCGCTGTCATTGTGAGCATGCTGTAAAATGATATTTACTTTGTGGGTTACATTAATTTTCATATGTGTATAGAGAGGTGAAGTCCCTCCTCTTCTGGTGGACCGCCATGTAGCCTTATGTCAGAAAAAAAAATATGATCATAGTCAATGACAACTATTTTTGACCCATTTGAATTGCTCCATAAATCACACATATGATGTTTGTCAATTTAAAACATAATTTTGCAAATCAAGAAAATGTCAGTTTGTTGTAAAGTATCAGACTGTGAAAATACATAAAGAAAGAAAACTACTTCCCAAAAGTCACGTTTGTGATGTTACTCACTGAAGCTACGATGTCTGTTTCGTACTGGGATGAACTCGCTCACTCTCATTCTCTTAAATATAAAGACCAGGAGTCGCTGCATAAACCACAGCAGGGAAAATGACGCTACATCTGTGCTTAGTTAGCTAGCTAGACTTGGTAATGTGTGAGATGAGTAGTTCATTGAGCGGTTCCACACAAAATGCAAAATTATCTTTTAAACTGACAAACATCATATGTTTGATTCATGGCACAATTCAAATGAGATTTAAAAAAATATTTTATTTAATTTTTTTTTTATAATATCCCGTTTTATCTCCCCTAATTTTTATAATATATTATATATACCCCCGAAAAAAGGACTCGGTTTCCAAAAAGGTATCAGTGGTTTTTATAATTCTCCGGGAAAAATTTTTTTTGTTTAAAATTAAAAAAAAAGAAAGAGAAAAAATGTGTCCATTATAATGATATAATTTTAATTTTTCGTATGTCCGGGTCTTGCCACTGATTACCGTACATTTTTTCTGATATAAGGTCCGAGTCCCCGCAGAGTTTTAACTCCTCGTAGTTAATTTGACATTATAAGTTATACACCCCCATGTGAAAAAAGTGGAACTGTCCCTTTAGGAGGAACTTTGCTATAGTTCCAGAATTCAAGACTGGATATGTGTGAGTACATTAGTCTATGCATTGATCCAATACCATAATTTATGAACCCAGAAAACTTGAGATCAATTCTCCTTCGCTGCTCCAAAACAGTAGTCAGAGCGAGGAATTTAATGTCAGCCATTGGACAATGTTTCACAGTGGAAAATCGTTCTGTTCAAAGGGTTTAAGCTGAGCCTGGCCATTCAACAAAGCTAGTAACCATATCACACCCATCCATGCTCAGTACTAAACAGCTGTTTACTCATTACTACCTAATACTACCGGCCGATACAGACTACCGCTGCCTGCTGCTGTGGAGAGTTATTTCATCTCACGCAGGTGCACAACGTGCACGCTAACTAGCCACTGTCTGTAATCTTTGCATTGTGTTTGAGTACAACATTTTGGCCAAAACAAAGGCGTCGTGAGGCGACGTAGCCGTCGGCCTTCAGCGCCACCAGCTCTTTGATATATCAGCTGATATCTGGGCCTTTAGAGGCCAACCAATGCGAGTCTAAGTGAGACTGACACAATGAGCAGTCGAGGATCAGAGCAGCAGAGCACCGAGGAGCTGCAGGCACAAAGAGATTATATACATGTGTAATTTGGAACACTCTCAATCTCTGGGAAGCTGCTTGATGAGGGTTTGGATCAGGTTGACATTGTTGGAGCTCAGTTGCAGTCAGTCAGTCAGTCGGAGCGAGCGCCCCAGCCAAGTCCAGCCCGTCCCGCCTTCCAATGTCTTCACCATGCACCGGCTCGCGCCGTAGCTCCGGGGCGCCACGCTAACCACGGAGGAACAAGAGCAGAGATACTAAATATACCCCCGGTGACTCTTGGGTAATCAGAGTCTTCTGTCGCCCAGAGAAGTCTCCGTCTAATTGCACTCTGATTAGATGAGCTGCCAAGTCTCCCAGTGAAAGGCAAGGAGGGAGCCTCCCTCATGTGCATGTTACACTGACATTGTCTACAAAGACACAAAATAGAGCAGATGGAGTAAAGTCGAGCAAAAAATACAAGATGCTGACCTCTGAAACGTTACGCTTCACTATATCCTGCACCAGACTGGGTTGTTTCCACGTCTCCTTCGAGTCACAGGGGATGTTATTTATTTATTTATCTAATTTGTTTTTGTACAGCAGTAAAACTTTGAAAATCACCACTTTTTGTAATCTTAACTTCAGCTACCATTCAACCTTCCTTACAAGCATAACAATTAGCCCTGCATTTACACCACCTTTCATTCTGCCAGAGTCGGGGGAAAGAGGAGAGGCACTCCGCAGCAGCCTGTGCGTTTAAAAAAAGATCAAATGAAAGTGAATTTATTAAAGACAGATATAAATATGATTCTCTCCCCCCTCGATCTCCCTTCCTGCCTCCCGCTCCAACTTAGAGGATTCTGTGCTAATTAGAAATGTGTTAAAATCACAAAGGAGAGAGAGAGGAGATCATACGGTATTAATGAACAGAGACAGAGGGATATCATCCAATCTCCATCTCTGTCTCCATCTCATCTCTCCCTCTGCACACACATTCCCCCCATCCTTTTATCTGCCTTTGTTTCCTCCTTTTCTCAGTTCCCTCGCAAACTTTGTTTCCCTTTCTTTCTTCCCCTTTTGTCTTTCAGCCCATGCCTCCCTCTTCCTTTTTTCTCCTACAAATTCCTTGATAATCTATTTTTTATCTCCAATTTCCCCCCTTTCTTTCTTCTCTTCCCCCACCCCTCTCTCTCCACCCCCCCATCCTTCGGCGGTGCCAGCGCTCCATTAGGCAGCTGTGTTCTGGTTGGCGTGGTTGGAGGCCTGGCGCTGTGCCGCTCTCGGAGTGTCTCAGCAGCCCTCGCCCATCCGTCTGCCCACCCAGCCCCATGGTCCTTAATTAATGAAAGCTCTGTTGTTTTTGTTTACCGGCCTGTTATATGCTAATCCAGCAAGCCCTGCATGTGCATGCCCGTCCTTCCTCCATGTCTGCTTGTTACCCTATCAGCTGATGAGTATGAGCAGCCGTGACCCAATGTCACGTCTGATAGCCATTTGATCGTTGTGTAGTCTCTTGCACATTTAAAGGGTTATTTCACACAAACTATTTTATCCTTCAACTCCAGCGGTATCTAGTACTGCTGCACGATTAATATCTGTTCATTCAAATGGGAAAGTGCACTAGAAATATTTCGTCTCTTAAATCAATGGATAATCAAACTGTGTCTCTGTTACTACAGAACTATAAGATACTATTTCATTGGGAAAAAGTAGCTCCAATGAAAAGTGTTCACAGTGACGTCTATCCAGAGTAGCTGGACAGCGTTTCTGTTGAGGGTTTTGGGTTTTTTTTCTGTTTTTTTTATATGCTGTGTGCATCACAAATTAATTTCCATTCACCCCCATTATAGAGATGTAAAGTGGGAGGGTTATTTCAGACATTCATGGTTCTGAAAATAAAAGTCTTTTTCATTTGGTGTCATTTGGAGCAATCCAAGCCAAACTGAAACTTGAGTCATCAGAGTTGACTCATTCATGTCTGCCCAGAACACCATCACTTCATCATTTTGTCCAGTTAGATATTTGTGTGAATTTTCATAATTAACATCTGAATTCTTGAATTATATTAGCGCTTTCACAAGCATGGGATGGACGTGAGATCACACTTGACCTTTGACCACCAAAATCTAATCAGTTTATCCTTGAGTCCAATAATAGATATCGGACGCATGAGAATGGAGCGGACGGACGGGTGGACAACCTGAAAACGCTTCCACCATGGCTGTCACTAGCGTGGCATGAAATCACCAGGAGAGAAAGGGGCCCTGTAGAGACTTTGACCACTAGTAGAGCCATGCAGCTATGTTTTTATGAGTGGGTCCCTGTACAAGTGTGCATGAGGGCAATGCAGTTCACACTCCTGCAGCTGCTCTCATGTTATTTCCCTCTGATTGACATTTAGTGCTACTGACAAGCCAAGAAATATAGCACAGTTCCAACAAAGGCAAGGACGAGGACTTCAAGCAAGTGAGCAATGAACAATTTCAAATACCGTATATGAAAACTCTTGCCAGGACTCAACGATACACACATTTCATTTTGGTGAGAAACACTGAATGTAAACTCAGTTCACCTTTAACTACAACTCCCAAAGTGTATTACGGTATGAGACATCCATTCACCCAGCTGCAAATATTGTTCCTCCTCTGTTTCCACTTGAGAGAAAAAGTTTACGCTTTGTAGAAACAGGACACATTCAGCAGTTAATACTTTTCAGATTCTGGGTCAGTTTTGGATGATTTCAACTATAGTATGGGAGCTCCTCATTGCAACAACAAAGTCTTCCAACCTAAAAACCCAGCCCAGTGTTGCCAACTCTTTTCCAATTACAGTAGCTAGCAGCACCAGCTATCATTGACCTGAAAAGTCAGGACCTGGAAAAATGTTCACCATTGAAACAGCTACTGTAACACAAGGCAAGCTACTGTGGATGTGAGGTAGTTTTAAGATAGTTGTAAACTAGCTAACACCAAATGCCAGAGATGGTCTTTTAAATCTGATATAGCCACACACCCAACTGGACTGCATGTCAGCCATGTCTGGTCTGGAGATTCAAGGTCTCACCTGTTTTTACCGTAAGCTGTGTATTTTACAGCAATTACAGACAATGAACGTGATCTGTTGACAGTATATTAACATCATGCCAGCTACATTACTACATTTTTCAATGAAAAATAAAACCCCCTAAGCATTTTTATCTGTGGACAGAATTCCTTCATTTGTTAATACAAGGCTTTTATTCTGAAATATTTGCAGGACGGAGTTGTAGGACATTTAGTGACTTGTAGGGCTCCATGAATGAATTACCTCTGGAGTTTTTATTGTGGATTGTTATTTACAAATGAGCACAGATTTCTTAATCTCTTCCTGTCTAAAATAAATACAAATGACATTTATGATGAAATGAAACGGCCGTTATGAAAGGCAAACTCAGTGTAGAAAGAAAGATGTTGGTGTGGACGACACAGGTGTAGTAGTGTGGTAGCAGTTCAGCGAGGCAGCCGTCACACGCTGCTCAGTGCTGGAAATCAGCCCGATATCGAAATGTCCAGAAAATGTTCCCTTTCTTTAGACTGTGCTGAATTCATCAATAAAGTGAATGAAATGAAACTAAGTTTGTTCTTATGTGACACAATCAGATCTCTAAACTGGTTTGCTTAATTTAGCCGACCTGTTTAAACATCTTCAATAATTTATTAAGAATTAAACCTTCTCAGCTGGGTGTAATCAGAGCGATGATTAACGACTAATGTGACTGATGTGTTTGCACCTCCAGCCTCCCACCTCACCTGCATCTTTGTATTAGCAGAAAGTGTTTGACTTGGCAGTGTCTACGGAAGGTAAAAGGGGTCTGCTTTTTCAATCAGACACTTTTTTCCTGATGAAAAACACACTTCTGGATGTCGAAGCGACCAAATAAAACTGATGAAAGAAGAAACCTGCATCACAGAACATGACAGGATATCAGTGATATAATAACTCTGTACGTATAGCACTAATCCTCTTGTGTCAGCACTGTCTCCCTCCAGATTTAAGCACTTGGGAAATGCATGTGATATAATTCTGACATTATTTACTATCACACACGAAGCAGCATTTCAGTATCTCCAGTTAAACTGTGCTGACTTGTAAACAGTGTGTAACGACACGGCGTTAAAAGACACTCGACTCTCCTCTCTCTGTCAGCCAGAGCTCTGCCGTGCTTGCTCTAACCTTTCCTGTCACTATGAATTATGGGAAAGAGACAAGCAGAGGGATAGGACGGCTCTCTGAAGAGGAGGGATGAAAGAGGGAGACGGGAGAGGGAAAGACACTGAGAGTTGGAGGGGAATGAAGGGAGACAGTCAGATCACAAACGAGAGCGGAGGAGGAGAAACCGCTAAGTGACAGAGGGAGCGTGAGGAGAGGAGAAAAGAGAGAAAAGCAAGAGGAGATCAGACAGCGATCATAAGAGAACGCAGAGATGAACTTTCCTTTGTCTGTCAATTAGAGGGCTAATTTCTCTCTGGTTGGGCTCCAGAGTGCCAGAGACAGGCGGCATTAAAGTGGAGCTCAGAGGGATAATAAGGGGCTCTGGGACCATTCTGCTGCTGTCGCTCACCATCCAAACATTAGTATTACAAAGGCGCTGCATAACCCAAACAACACAGGGTCTACAAGAGGGCTTCCCATGAACACTGGGCTCCTAAAATAGATGCAGATTAGACCACAGACCCCCATTTGATGAGGATTTACTCCTGGGAATCCCCATATGGGATCCTTCCTGCTGCTGTGTTGCTGTATTCAGGAACTGCTCCTGAGAGTGACGGCTATTAGGAGAGACATTTTTACACATTCGCCGTTGAAGTCGAGGCGAGGTTATTAACATGCGTCCTGGAAGTGGACAGCTCTAGGTACAGGTGTGAACGCTCTCAAGACACATCAAGGACGCACTGACATCCAATCACTCAGACCACATTCTGAGGTGGTCTGGGCTACATTAGGGACCACCTACTCAACTGATGTCCCACTGTGATTCTGGTCCTCTGCACTGAATAGACAGACAGACACAAGCGTTAGTAATTCTGTCCAATTCAGAAAAATAAAAGATTAGACACAGTTTTATCTATGAGATTAAAGTGTGTCCATCCCTATATTTAAATCTCTTGGTTGTAGTCTGACAGTCTCCGGGCTTCTGACCCCTCAGCAGTTTCAAAAAGTTTTAATAGCATGTAAAACAGGCAAATATAAGACTGACATCTAGTGAAAAAGCTTATAAAGCTGTTTTTCCAAAAGTGGCAGATTCAGACAGACAGGCAGACAAAGATTAGTTACAACTTCCCAAAATGGGATTAAAATGACAGAAGTAACACACTCATCCATCACATAGCAGACAGAAATGTGATTGAATGTTGGTCCGGCCTTGGTTGTTTTTAACACAATTCAACTGCTGCTTGACTGTTTTAGCTAAACAAAAAAATCCCACCTGTCTGAAAAGTACTGGTCTATTTCAAAGTGTTCAGCTTTTCAAAGCTTTTATTCTATCAATCAATAGAGCATTCATTTAGATGCATCGTGAGAGAGGGCCCCTCCATTGAATAAAATGGAGTGATTAGATTATAATTTGGGGCATTTTTTATGCCTTTTGTTACAAGAAGTAAGTGATGACACAGGACGTGGTAGAGAGATCCAAAAAAGGTGCCTGGCTGAACTCGAGCAGGGGATGATGTGGTTCGTGGTCAGGATCCTGGATCCGAACCCCTACGTTACAGGGGATACTTTCTAATGTTCGGCTGATTTTACATTTCATCTTTGCCACTTTTGGCCTGTCTTTGTGGAGTTTATCTTGCCGTTGGAATGTGGTTTCCAGTTTTTATTGCTGTGCTTGTTTGGTATTTTTTATCTCCAGCGATGTGTCTTCACATGTTTTATAAAACTGCTGGTGCTGAAATTGGCAACATACTTCCACTGCTGCAAATGGAAGCCGAACATACTGTACATATTGCTGCTTTTCTTGGATTTACCACTATGAAACGTTGCCAAATGGCTGACATTTTCCTCGCTCTGACTACCGTTGCGTTACACTCTCCAGCGCTCTAGCACCTCATTGTTTGCTATCCTCACGTGAGCTACCTGCATCAGTTCTTCTTCGCTGCTCTCATACAGTAGTTTCCAGTAGCAGCCATGATACATCCAGGGTGACAGGTATCGGATCGGTACATACACTGGCGTACTCACCGATAATCAGTCATGAATTTTGGGCTGTATCAGACGCATTTCCAACACTGGTGTTGGTATTGGACCAAATCTAAATTGTGCTCTAGGTAGCTGAATGATATCCTCGACTGTCTGCTAATGTTGTTCATCAGCCCCGTGTGGGACCTCATTGCACCCACATAATTCATTTAGTTTTTCTTCATACTGCAAATTTTCGCAATGAATAAATAATAGAATGCATCAGACATATGTGCAAGGTTTCTGCGCATAATAATTTTTATCAAATGACTGATTTAAATAAACACATACCAAAAATACATACTTGGCGTACAAAGGTCTTTACTGTAGTACAGTTTACTGGCATTTGAAATTCAGGAATCCCAATCTCTCAGGATGGTACTGATGATCAGTGTGTGTGTACGCATTGTGCAGCATCTTGTCAGATTTAACTCTGCACTAAGAAAACACCAGTAATGAACAAAGCCCAGACGCCAAGAGGAGCAGATCAAGACACAGATGGAGTTAATAAACAGTTGAGCAACATCCTTCATTCCACCCTTGGATGGCTACTTCATAGAAAGTGTTTGTGCATGAGTGTGTGTGTGTGTGTGTGTGTGTGTGTGTGTGTGTGTGTGTGTGTGTGTGTGTGTGTGTGTGTGTTGCAATGATCTTAATTGAATATTGATAAGTGAGGCGAGCACACGGGGTAAACAGCTGTGACTGGTACTTCATCATATGTGTGTGCATCACTCATTATCAGGCCCAGCTGGTCCTCCGAGACGAGTCATCAGACAGTGACCGCACACACACACACACACACACACACATTCCTACACACTCACACTTATTACAGTAATTGACGAACAATTCTGACAGATATCAAAGTCACCAAAACGGCGTGGATTGCACAGAGGGATTCCCTGGTGGTTTTGTTGTTTGTTCAGTAAACAGGCCTCCCAGTATCTGATTTATTCTTCACAACTTTCCCTAAAACAGAGCCTCATTTTGTCCCTCAGAGGGGTCGCTACCTGGGAAGGCCAACATCTTTATCCTGTTACCGTGACAACAGAAGCCACTGTCTTAGTAACAGAAGTCAGACGCAGAGCGTATAATGGAGATGGATTTAGAAATGACTGGCATTTGTTTGAGTGGAAGGAAGTGGTGCAGGTAGACGCTTTATGCTTGCGTCGCAAGTCTCCTAGCAACACAGTTGGGGCCATGATGGAGGTCCATTGGAGAATTGGCTGTGTATGAATAATGGCTAAATACACTGATGGAATAAAAAACAGTAACTGTTGTGGGGAATTTTAAACTGCAGTATGAGAACAAACAGGAGAAGGGGGAGCAGTGTTTAGGATTTAGTCGTATCTAATGATAAGGCTGCAGATTGCAACTAACTGAATACTCCACGCTGGATTTAACATAGGAGGGTGCAGGTCGTATCCACGCTCATCCTCTACTCTCTCCTCTCAGCTCACTGCTTTTTGTTTTGCTTTTGACAAATACAGAACAGATATGACGCCACGTTACTCAGTCTACAACAATAAAAGCAGTGACTTCCCTCTACGTCTGCATAGACTCAAATGAAGCCAATTCTGGCATTAAATAAAACAATTTCAAAATCAGAAAAAAAAAACGTGTTACCTAAGTGAATGGATTGTTTTTCCCACCCCTCTTTAGAGCCAGTGTTTGGCTTGTCTTTTCTGGGCTACTGTACAAAGATGGCGGATCAACATGGCGTGCTCCGTGAAGAGCGGATGTATAAAGAGAAGTGGATACAGCGCTGGAGGCACGTCCGATATGCACAGTGGCGTCCGCTCTGTCACATGGCTCGGTCACAGCGTCGTGTGCCTCACGCCACCGTCACGGCTTGCTCGCATTCAGCCAGTGGGGAGTCACAGTGGGCTGGTGCTGGGTCTAACCTGTGTAATGGCTCCAGTACAAACCTATAAACAAATAAACCAGCCTAGAAAGAGTGGACCGTATAGGACAGAATATCTAGCACATATAAATGTGGTTTGACTATAGCTCCAGTGAGTTTCGTTTATTAAATGAAATGCCCTGACAAGGTTGACTTATATCATATCATTGTTCCTAACAGTCGGTCTCTTTGGACACATCTGGTTAGCTGAAGGAATATGGCATGATGTAGAAAGAGGAGGATATGGATGGACTACAGATAAATGTGTATTGTGTTGACTGAAAGATGTGGGCTGAGAGCTGTTTTTCTATAGAAACATACCGTTAAACACACACACACACACACACACACACACACACACACACACACACACGTATGTCTGCTGTAAGGATTAGGACAGCTCTGATAGCCCCCGGTCCTTCATTTATCCAAAGATGAGATTTGGTAAATTTTCTACATTTCACAACATCATCTACAGCCTGGTTTAATATGTGGAACACAAGCAGCACAAATCCAGAGTCAATTCTGTCATGCTTCCTACGTAGAGCCTGAACTGTGCCAGAGCTGGCCCCACAAACACAGCCGCTACCGCACAAATCACACACACACACACACACACACACACTGTGGATGGTGTGTGAGTCATGTTAGTGTGTAGATTTCATTTATTTGTTTTTCAAAGCAGTGTGACATGCAGCATTAATGGATGACTCTCACACCATCACTCTGTTTTCAGGAAGCGATGCCACAACGAAGTGTTGACGTTCACTGACCCAGTGGCCACACTACACGAGAATCAAGCCGTTTATTCATTCATTAGCAAAGTCCCCGATAGTTTTCATGGTTCTAAAGACTATCTTTCCAGATATTCCTGTGGTGTGACGTATGTTAAAAGTGTTTTTTACATCCCCCGATCGTCTCAGAAATCCATCTTGTCCACATTGATTTCAAATCGTAAATATCAAACCTTCATTATTTACAGTGGGATCTCTGTTGTGTGTGGGGAACCCAGAGGACAGCCAGCGACATAGTCACATGGAAAAGAACGATAGCCAATGAATCCAAGTTCACTGAAGAAGGAAGGACAACCATGCAGACAATACATGAGCTAATGCTAAACACCAGGCATGTAGTAGTAAGACGGAGCTCAGAAATGGAGGACCAACAGCACAAATGTTGATTTAACGTGTCTCTATGACTTCATTCATCCTTCATGAATTTTCAGTACAAAGTAGTGCAAAAACATTAACCTAACATTCTTCAGGAGGAGGAGCTTGTCTCCATAGATACCAACAACTCGTCAACCATCAACCAATTAATAAATATCCACTGTTGCTGCTTTGCGCCTGTTTCTGTCCCAGATATGTCATAACAAACACCGTCAAACTTTATAACATCATCCGGCGGCGAGCTGTAGGCTATTCACATACAGTGCATGTTGCTACTGCAGTATGAACCTGAAATAAATGGATTGTTCTGTGATTTAATTGCAATAAAAAGATCATGTCAAAACAACTACACAATGATGCTGATTTGTAAGTCCTGCTTTGTCAGGTCTGTTCACAAGACGACAAGCAAACAACTTTTAAAATGCTAGTTTTCTGAATGGAGTTCAGATCGAAGGCAGCTGCTCCATCAACACTCAACATAACGTCATCGAGGCATAAATATGGCAGCCTGTTTTCACACCTACATTCACACAGTTTCGTCCGGTCTCTGTACAGGCGTGATGTACTGTTGTAGCCCTGGGGGCCTACAAATGGCCAGAATACGTTTGTCCTCCATTTCTGATCCAACAACTTCGGGACGTCAGTGACGACAGGAAGAGAATCTCAATGCTGATAGGCTTTCGTTCAGTTGAAAAATTTCAACTCTTGCGAATTGCTTCATGGGTCTAGTGCAAGCTGCTGCTTTGTCGTCTTTCATTGGCTATCGTGTAAGTATCTCATACAACCCCACTTCAGAAAATCAGAGCTATCCCTATAATGCCACGAGACTCACTGTTCCTGGGTTGCAGCTCTGTGAAACAGAGAGTACAGACCTTATCTTTGACATGCTTCTGTATCTCAGACAGCGACATGGAAGTGCTCTGTGGACCACATCTGGGAGAGACAAACACAAAACAAGCAAATTCAGGCAAGTCACGTTCAGCTGCTGCCACCAAAAGCCTAAAAATGTAAATGCAGCGTGGTCTTTGTTCAGAGGATGTCTGCTGTACCTCACGCTGCTGTGGCTGCTGCTGGCTCTGCGGGCCGCGGGAGCTCGGCTGAACCTCCTCAGAAACTGCATGTAGTCCACCGTTTCAGCGCTCCGCTCACACACCTACAGCAGCCACAGACACAAAGACGTGACAACAAGCGGTGCCACGTTCAGGACACAGAACAACACGGCTGTGCTGGTGAAACAATAGAGAATGAGGGTGAAAACAGTACTCCACATCCATGCACTCAAGCCCTTTCCAAACTTCCCAAACATTCCAGGACCAGCTTCTGCAATAATGGCACATATTTTGGCGTCTCCGTGGAGACGGGAAGAGCAGCGTGGCGATGTGGCTGGCTGGCGTCAGGTGGGTTGAGCAGTAATTTTCAGGACGAGGCTGTTTGGGGAATACACTAGGTGCCGTTCTCTGGAACGGGGCTCACCTGGGAGATGCAGCCACATGCTTTTCTTCTGACCTTGTGCTGTTTTACAGCACACACACACACACACACACACTTAACAGAAAACTGGTAAAGAGTTGGCTCATACCCAAACACACACTATCAGGGAACTAGTTTCCAAACACACACGCACACAAACACACATTCAATCAAGCAGACAAATACTTGGCACACACACACACGTATACCTATTTTGGTGGCTCATAATCAAAGTACAGTCCCTGTTACCCTGCCCTACATCCATCCATGGTGTAATCCAGTGCAGCGGTCCCCAGCGGAGCTCCTGGCATTGAGTCTTATTATAGACACCACACCGTCCAATTATCACTGCTATCAGCAGCCACGGAGCGTAACACACAGCCCCCACCTGAGGCGGCGGGGGGCTCTCCGTGCTCCACATACCCGGGACGGCGTCGCTACACCTGCAGTTCAGTGTGAGGCTGAAGGTGAGATGGAGGGCAGTGGCTGATGGTGTCGAGGGCAGAGGCCATAAGACACGTTGTGATGTCTGGACAAAATCACCTTAGTATAAAATTATAACCTTTATGTATATAGCACCTCTCTAAACATAGTTCCAAAGTGCTTGTACAGATAAAACACAATACAGACATTAAAAAACACCAATAAAACAACAGGGGCCAAAAAGCCTTTTTATAAAAATGGGTTTTAAAAGAGATTTAAAATTTGTTAATGAGTGAGCTAATCTGAGGTCCTCGGGGAGGCTGTTCCAGAGTCTAGGAGCACTGATGGTACAACCAGTAACGCCTTGTCAGAGGACCTCCGGTTAGAAAGTGGCACATAATGATCATCTATATGTTATAGAAATAGTTGCTAGTCTTCAGAGCATGCTCCACCACTACGTCACAGGTAGTGTGTGTATACCCTGCTAACTGGACCGTTATTAGGCCATTAAATGGGCCTTATCAGTGGTTACAAGCCTCTAGGGTGTGGGCCAGTAGGTAGCAGGTTCTGTCATCTATTCAGATGGTCAATCACTGAAAGCAGGAATTAAAGAAAACAACAGTGACCTCTAGAGGCCGTAGTAGTTATGAAAGGAGTAAAAGTTGAAGAGAGGCGCTCACAGTGTGACGTTCCCTGAGGGTGGTGAGGAGGACAAACAACACAGGGCTTTCACCCCGGAGGTCAGGGTTAGCATCCTGTGAGAAACCAACAATGTGATGTTGTCTTTGTGTTCACAAACGTTTCGAATTCATTTTTGAAACAGTTATTTCAAGCCAAAATGCAAAGCTGTTCCCTAAACCTAACAAAGGGGTTTTGTTGCCTAAACCTAAACAAACCTTTTGTTTGTGCTCAAAACATTACACACAGTTTTACATGTCAGACTGTCTTACTTTTAAGTTTTGCCCACTCTTTCACGACTTGCAACCCTTTTCTCATACACACAGTCAAAATATTGTTGAGTGCAGCTTTAAGAGATTTTAGAAATTGCCATATTCTGACCTCAAACTGCAGAATCACGTCAGAACTGTCCAGATTTCAGATTTGTGACTGTCCGTCTAGAAGGTGAGAGATTCAAATCATTTCCCCAAATCCACCTTAAGACAACATAGGACACGTGTAGGGATGCACCGATCTGACCGTCCCGATACCGATAGTGATACCTGGACTTTGGTTATCGGCCGATACCAATTACCGATCCAATAGCAGTGTTTAATTAATAACCTGTACGCCTCACTGTGAGGAAGTGACTGGGATCATTCTTGACTTAAACTTTGCTTTCCTATAAATACATGGATATAAATTAAGTGAATTATTTATTATTAAAATAATAAATCATACAGCTATAACTAACATCTTCAAAATTAACAGGAATTGGAATTGTAAAGTGTAAACTTTTTTAATGCAAAATTGATAAAAAAAAAAAACTTCAAGAGGAATTAAAACTTCAGTATATAATGTATATAGTATATACACATAGAACTGAATTGAATAAATTGGCATCATTGCCAACGATACCCAGTCCAGCTGTTTGAGTCAGTATATCCGATCCAGTGTCGCTGCAGCCGTAAAGATGCAGGTCTTTGTTAGGCTTCAAACTGCAGTGTTTCCAAACAGGAAGCAGGATGCTGAATCTAAGAGGAATCACAGCCAGTTCTAATTACTCCGAGTAAACACAGAAAAAAAGGCATTTAGCAAAGGAGGAGACAGAGCTTGAGCTCTCGTGATGCGGTGGATTTTCTCTGCATGGGTCCGGCTGTCTGTCACTCCGGATTTTTCTTTATCATCCGATTTGTCAGCTGTGATTGTCTTTTTGCCATCGACCCTCCCTCCTCCCCCATTAAGCCCTAATTATTCAAGCGACTTTTACTTTAACAGGCCCAGCTAACGCACATTTAATAACTGATCAATATTTAGTGCAAAAAGATCTTGATGGATGAGACCACATAGGTGAATAAAGAAGAGAAGAAGAAGGGGGGGGGGGGGTAGTCGGTCTGCTTGTGGCAGCTCCCTCCTCCGAGCACAAAGCAACTTCCACATCAAAATGTCACCAGAACAACAGCTGCTACTCCAGTGATAGTCCTTTAAAGTAAACTTTCGACAACTCTCCAGAAAGCACACTCACCCACACAGTGTCTTTAATGAATAAGACGGTGAGTGGGAGTGGTGGGCGAGGGATGGAGGGAAGTGGGGTTGTGTATTGGGGGGGTGGAAGACACAAAGTGCTGATATTATGGGAGGAAATCTGTGTGGGAAAGACAGGCAGTCAAACTGTCAGGCGTGAGCGCTGAGACGGAACAAAGAGGAACAGTGGAGACGATTACAGTGGCGTAGCAGAGTGACAGAGGCATGGTGCACACAGATGAAGATGAAGGGAGAGGGGGGATTACGCCGCCATGCACGGACCCCGAACACACCACGCACACACACACACACACACACACACACACACACACACACTCCATTGATCAATGCCAGAGAGGAGACGCATTGTGATACAAGGCTCTCATTAGATCTCGTTGATGCAGAGTGACGTCCTCCACATCCCACATCACCCAGCTTTCATAGCCTGGACGGGTTTTAAAAGATGTATTCCTTCATTTTTAGCAAACATCCGCAGGTTGCCGAGGATGTATAGGATAAAACATAGTAAAGACTCAGTCAGTGGGCTGGATCAGAAGGAAAACTGATGCCAGCAAACACAACTGAGGTGCAAACAAATAACGTCTGCTTTAACAGCTGCCAGATTCACTTCTCCTCTGACCAGTCTCCACAGCCACGGAGCGTCATTTGTCAATGTCAGCTGCCTGGAAGAGATTTTAAAAATCTTCTACCACCATCTTGTGGATGATGCCTCTCATAACAACACATTATTTGGAGGGAAATGTCATTCACTTTTCAGGGCCTTTTTGAGCCCCTCTGTCACATCCTAACCAAGTGATGCCCAGATACCATCAGCTCAGACTGGAAGTGTTTCAAGTGTTTCATTAGAGTCATTAGAGTCATTAGAGTCATTAGTGTTGGAAGGGAGGTCAGAGTAAGGAATCAGGTTGGTCCTTTAACCCACTGAGACCCATGTGAGCTGTACTGGCTTGCCAGGAAGGAGGCTAAATGACGCTCCAACGTTGGGCTAAATTTTGGTGAGGAAAACTGGCATGGACCTGTTCAAACGGGTCCCGTGATCTCTGACCTCAAGTTATGTGAATGGTAACTTTCTGACTTTATGGTTGCCCCTTGGTATGCCCACACATCACTTAGTGAGTGTGTCGTAGTGCTGGTCAGTGTTTTGGGAGACCCTGACCTCTGACCTCTGAGTGGACAGAGAGGAAAGTTAGTGTCCCTCTCACCTGGTTGAGGACAGTGTCCAGCTGGTTCTGGCTGACAGTCAGCAGGCTCTTCAGGACTCGTCTGAACTCCTCTCTGCTCACCAGCCCTGAACCATCAGGGTCCACTGCCATGAAGGCTGACTTGATGTTCGCCAGTCTGCCGTGGATCAGAGGCTCCACTTGCCCCAGGGTGAGCTGCCGGCCCGGATGGACTGAGGATGAGGATGAAAAAGCTGCTTTAGAGAAATAAAGACTTTTCACAGGAGGGGGAAATACAGCACATCAACCAGTGGATAGGTGGTGGTTCCTGCATCCCCACATACACTTGTAGCCAAGTGTGTACGCACTCACATACAGTGCATGTACACTAAAAAGAGTCCAAGAAGTTGTAACTATTGGTTTTATTAATGGTGAATAAATTGTTTTATAGATAATGTATAAGCCGTCTTAGAACATTGAAATAAAGTATTTTTTAACAGAAAAAGACCCTTAAATGTTACAGATCTTTACAAAGTAATCTAAATTGAATAATTAACATTTCCTTTTTAATATTTTATTTATTGTTGGTAATTGCTTGTGATCTATAATTTCAGCATTTACACCACTAGGCCAGGCTAAATCATTCTGCAGACCCAACTGATATATTACAAAAAGTAAGTAAAGTAAAAATAAGTAAGTAAGTAAGTAAAAAAAGGCAAATACTGCAGAAGGAAGTGAAGGATGAAAAACTTACATCTGTCTGAATGGAACCATGCCGGCCTGAATCCCCCGCCTGCCCGTCCTCCTGCAGAGGAGTGTGGGGTCGCGGCCGGGGCGGTGTGGGGCCGCGGGCCGGTGGGCCGTGGTCCCGGTCCAGGCTGGAGAGGCAGCAGCTTGGCCATACTGGTGAAACTGGTGTGTGTGGGGAGAGAGGCAGCAGGGGGACGGGAGAGTGATAAACGACACTGGGTGGTGGCTGTGGTTGCTAGTTAACACATGAACATGATCTCTCTCTCTCTCTCTCTCTCTCTCTCTCTCTGTATTCAGCCATTCAGTCTGGATTTGAAGCCACAGCTTGCTATTATCAAACCAAGTAATCTGTCACCATGGATGCAAAGAAACAATGAATGTTTTTCACCTAAATGTTCAACGGCAAGACAGATATTTAATGAAGGTAACTCAAACCCAGTGGTGGAAAGTAACAGAAAACTCACTAAGTACATTTACTTTACTTGAGTATTTAGTTACTTTACATATCCACTCCAATACGTTCCAAAGGGAAATATTGTACATTTCACTCCTTTAATTAGACAGCTACAGTTACATTGCATGTTAAGATTTCAAATATCTATTATGTGCATATAAAATATAATGCAGTGCTAGTAAAATATATAATCACATACTACTGACATGATCTATTGATTATGTTGCAATATGACAACTTTTACTTTTACTACATTTTGCTGATAATACTAGTTAGTTAGTTAGTTAGTTTATTGTCCACAGTGCGGACTTACAATGGCAACAACACAGGACAACAGTGACAAATACAGTACAGACGGGTTCAACGAGACATGCTATCATTCAGTGCACTAATGGCATTAGGAATAAAGGTGTTTTTAAAGATGTTACGGTTAGCTTTTGGTACTTTATACCGTCTACCGGAGGGGAGTAGTTCAAACTCCCTGCAGGGTGGATGGGAAGAATCGTTTGCTATCTTAAAATCTTTTTTTCCGAATTACTTCCTCATAGATACCACTTAATTGTTTTTGTCTCTTGTCGCTGTAACTTTGTTTTTCCTTTTACGTTTAGATTGCCAAAGTCTACTAATCTATACTTTTAAAATAACGAGCTACTTGAGTGTGAAAAGTGTTGCTGAGGAAGCCACAGACAATTATCACCAACTCTGCAGCTCTGTTCAGCTCTTCAAAGTTTTTACTGTCTTCCTGCTCATTGTTTGGGGTTTACAGCCCAAAACTTTACTGTTTTGGTTCACCTTCACTGCTCTCCAACCTCATTTTTAGCTGCAGTAAGTCATGAAAAAGCTCTAGCGGCTAACTTTGTATTTGTGTGTGTATACATATATCTATAGCTATATCTATATATATACTCAGAGGAGTAAAGTAGGGTGACCTTAAACTTTCACTGTCTTTTTTTTCCCCGTTTCATGACGTTAGTCTGTTTGCCACACGCCACCCTCCACTTCCACCCTGTTAGGCTAAATTATGAGGAAAGCTGCTCTGATGAAAGAGGGTTGGCTAGTTATAATACTGAAATATTGCTGAAAAACAGGAATGAATGACCCTGGTAGTTTTACTTACACAGCTAGATATACTGTAGATACTTACAGTAAAGTTTGCTAACATTAGCCGCCATAGGGTTCTGTTATACCAGACTGGGGCTGTAGCAGCAGAACCCCTGGGTGTACTGAACACAGTCCTGTCCATGTGGATTAAACAAAGTGGGGATGAAACTGCAGTGTGAGAGTCATTTTTTGTCTTAATGACAGCTGTTCATGTGCCTCCTGATGATTATCTACCCTATATAACAACCCTGTATGTAACTAGACAGATGTTCAGGACAAGACTTCAGACACTGAGGAGTTAAGAGAAAGAGAACACAGTCATCAAATATTGCCTGAAGACACAACTTTATTAATAAATCAGCAAGCAAAGCATGTAAAACACAACACAAGATGCCCAGGAAATAGAGACAGGCATGTATAAAACCCAAACAAACCATAAAAGTGGAGATGGGCAGCTGAAGCCTTGCCAACGGCTGTAAACAGAGTGACAGAGAGAAGAAAGGACAATGAGAGGAGGGAATGGGCAGCCGTAAAAGAGGCGGCGTGATGAGTGTGTGCTGACGCTGTCGTTTACATCCACACAATAAAGACATTCACGAGTGTCTGGTAGAGTGCAGGGACTGGTCTGCTGTACTGGAAACTACTGGGGCAACAGGGGCAGAGGTGCTGCACTGGTTGGATGTGATGCCTCAGGATGATAGTCTGACTCCAGATACTGCTGCTGTTGAGACACGACAGTGACTAGCAGAATACAAAACATAGTTAATGCTGGTTATGGGTTAATACTCTGCTCTCTCCTCTCCTGCAGCCAAAACCTGACATTTCTGAAAAACCAGAGAGGAAGAGAGAAATGTCACTGTTCACCCATCAGTGGTAATATGTAGCACGGTTCACACAGCAAACGAGTGTGGATTACCCAGCAGGCCAAGAGGGCCACAGCTCCAAGTTCACACTCATGCACTTAATGAGTGTTGGGTGGATCTGATAGCAATCTGAAAAGTTTAAATGCATCCAAGAGGCATTAGAGATGGACTGACATCTGGTTGTATGGCTGTATATACCTTCAATCTATCAAATATCAGTGACCTTGAATGATTAAGGTAAGGGACTGACTCGGTTAAGGTTACCTTCTAGACTCAAACGATGTAGCATGCTACTGTACGGGTTATCTGATCCCTGATCAGTTCAACCTGTGTACTGATGACTATGAGTCAGAGCCTGTGAAGATGTTACTAGCTATGTAGTTAAACATTTGTTATGAATAAAACTGCTAAAGAGCCTCGACTGTTCTTTTTAGCTGGTACCAAACGGTTCATTTGCATCATCACCACCACCACGCTCTGGACTGAGTAGGACCAATCACAGCACGGTCAGAACAAATCAGAACATGGCAAACTGCAGCTCAACAGGCAACTGACTGGGACTATCATAAAGTGGGCATGTCTGTAAAGGGGAGACTGGTGGGGACCCAGAGAACCCATTTACATCCACACATCTGGAGGTCAGAGGTCAACGGACCCCTCTGAACATGGACAGGACAGTTTTTCCTCACCACAAGTTTGAAGCATTATTTAGCCTCCTTTGTGACAAACTAATATGACATAGCTGGTACCAGTGGATTCATTAGGTCTTCTCTCTAGTTGCAGTAATGCCTTAAAGAAATTAGTGGAATTAAAATGAATATATGTTAATACGTTATTATTGCATCAACTTTGACAGCCCTATTGTATTTTAGTTTATATAGTGCTGATGCACACCCAAGACAGAAAACAGGCCCAGGGGGGTCAGTTTGGGTCCCATAGCAGATTATTGTCCCAGGGCTCTCTAACAGGTTTTCTGGCCAGAGAGTGCATTTTGAAAAAGTTTGTGCTGGGATTTGGCAGCATCTATTAGTGAGGCTGCACACTGCAACCAACTGAAGCTTCTCCTGTGTGCCAAGCATGACGGAGAACTACAGTGGCCGACGCAAAATCATAACAATGCGAATGTCCCTCTCTAGAGCCAGTGTTTGGTTTGTCTGTTCTGGACCACTGTAGGAACATGACAGCCGGCTCTGTGAAGAGGACCCGCTCCCTGGGTAGGTGTGAACGTCTCATTCTACGGTAACAGAAACACAACAACCTTTAATTTCAGGTGATTATACACATTGATATACTCCATTTCTGCCAATAGCTCCCTATTGACCCTAAATGCTGCACACTACCTTTAAATACAGAGCAACGCCATGTTCTTTTTACTGTAGTCATGTTTCTGTAGCTGTGGTTTATAGGAAAGGTCTCTGGATAAGCTTTTAGCTTCCCACCTCTGCTGCCCACCTTTTTTGTAAATTTCCCCACTGTGGGACTAATAAAGGAATATCTTATCTTATCTTATCTTCATCCACACATACAGCATGTGAGTATATGCAGGTGAAAGTGTCTCTGTGTATATTAAATCTTTGTTGAATTGCTCTTTCTGCAAACAAATAAAATTAAAATAGAAAAAATTCAGACCACTAGGCTTGAAATTCATCCAGACAGACTTTAAACATTACACGAGGGTCTAAAATCTGCCTTTACACCCTACACACCCTGCCTTTATACTGTATATTGTCTCCTGTGTTTGGCATATGCAGCTGCTCATTGTAACCACCACAGCGTATATGCATATATATAATCATATAATGTAAATACAGTGCAACAGCAGAGTGCATCCCAAACGCTGAAAATATAGCCATAATGTTTGTATACAAAATAGCAGTGAAAATCTGAAGCAAGGTGTAATTGTATGTGATCAGAGCATCCTTCACATTGTTCTTGTGACATAAACCTTTGTTTTAGATTAAGGAGAAATTTCCAGTGCCGCCTGGTGCCTTCTGACTTGCTTTCAGCCCATCCATCAGTGTCAGATACCACCACTGTGTTATTTTTGATACTACCACTGAGGGGCGCCAATGTTACATGACTCATTAAATCATTCATTCATTCTATACATAGTGGTCTTAAAGATCCTTGAATCCTTGGATTTAATGTCAAAGCCAGTCTGGAAACTCTCTCCGTCTCTGTCTCTCTCAAACACACTCGTACATCCACACACACAGATAAAGCTTATACATGGGTGACGGTCAGTGACTGAAGACCCTGCAGCACTTTGAGCAAAAAGACAATGATCATCTAACACAACAATCTCCCAGCTGTGACACTGAGCTGCTGGATGGATTTAGGCGTGATCGGCTTCTTCTCTTCAGGTTTGGCTTCATCTCTTAAAGTTCCCTTCCCGGGGTCACCTGGCTTTGAGCCACTGCTGCATCAAGACAACCGCTAACACACTCAGTTTCAGGGTTAGACCGATACATCGGCTTGGTATCAATTAAAGGGCAGATATTAGTGTTCAATTATAATATAATACCATACCAGGACTCTGTATTTATTCAGCCATCGTGCCAAAGTTGTCTTTTCAACAGCAGCGTGTTGCTGGCTCAGTTAATTCCTCTCTTACAGGCAGTAATGTATCCAGTTTCCTCGCCAATAATCAGGTGTGTGTGTGGCCTGACCTTCACAGCTACTAGCCTCTAATAAAACAGTTTCATTAGCCTGGGCCTCTCTGGGGAGGTTTAGTGTCTCATGATGGTGTAAATGTTTCAGAGGGTTTATCCTCCGGACAACCAGAAACATCAGAGAGAATCACTGAGGCTACGTACGGATATTTGTGGCAGATCAACACTGCAAATAACAAGTCGGAGTGATGTGTCCATTCTTGAGCGGGAAACTTGAAGGCTTAGTTGTTGTTGAAGTTGATCAACCTAAAGGTACGACGTAGATGCCTACACCATAGCCCATACGCAGCAATTTATGTTTTTGTCCATTAGTGCATAAGAGTGAATCTCACCAAGGTGATAAATGTCACATAATAATTTTTATTTTGCTTACTTTAGTAGCAGTGAGTTTTTGCCCTCCCCAGGCAACTTGCGTTGCTGTTGCCGCTGCTGTTGTGTCTTTATACACGGAGCATCCCGTTGCACACCTGATAACGCCTCTCCTTGTGAATTTTGTTTTTATTTGCTTTCTCCCCGAGCGACATGGGCCTTTTTCTGTCATCGGGCTCCACTGCTTCAGCTCCAGTAAGCCCATGCATTAAAACGGCAGTTCCAGGGAGAGGTCCCACGAGGGGATCCTCATCTCCCACACAGCCATCTCTAACCCACTGAGCTGAGCCCTCCGGCCAGAGATGGACCCCACCTGCTGAGAAGTGTAAAATATGTTTGATCAATAAACTGGAAACACTGGGCTTCACCATACCAGCAGACAGTCTTGAGGAGCCAGTAGGCTATTTACATACACACTGGCCGCATCATAAAACTGTACCTCAGGGCTGAGACCATTTTAACTGGGTGGCGATTCACCCACTTTGCGGTGGGTGCTGGAGCACCGCAGCTACAGGTTACAGTGACGCAGACTGCAATAACTGTGACTGGTCCGCTTGGCAACATCACATTTCTTTCGACGCATTTGCTGAACAAGCACATAAAAACGTCTTTTCTGCCCTGCAGTAATTTCAGTAAGAGTAACCTGTTGTTCAACATGCCAACAACTAGCGTTTTGGTGGTATAATTACAGAGTGACACAGACACCTGCACACATGTATACGGTAAGTGCTCAGCATCGGCCACTGGCATCGTGTAGACTCTGCGTACAACTATAATACACTATATAATAAGACGTTTCACACCAAGCATTGATTTTCATCCTAAAAATGTGCACGGAAGTTATATAAACTGATTTTGCGGGTTCTTATGAATGTTTAGTAATTAGTCATGTGCTTCTGTTTGTCGCATGGAGAGTGTGTATTTTCGGGGCCCTGGAACAATGGCCGTTTGTTTTCAGGGTAACGGACTATCAGACAAATGATGACAAATTTTCGGAGTATTTGTGTTTTGGAATAACAACGGGCCTTCCCCTTCGCAACACCCAATAATGTGCGAGAAACATCACCACAACAACCAAATAAAGGACAATATATGAGATCGCCCAGTAGCTTTTCACCATTTCTCAGTTGAACCCAAAAGCCTGGATTTCTGGTTGTACCCTCTAAGCTGGTGTGCTCAGACATACATTAGTAGTAGTAGTAGTAGTAGTATAGGACTTGGTCGCGGTAGTAGTAGGCTAAGCAAAGTATGCCGTGGCTACCTCCTCAAGCTTCTCCTGGGGGTTCCCAATGTGTTGCTAGGCCAAATAGGATTTATAACCCCCCAGCATGACCTTGGTCTGCACCAGGGTGGGGCAAATGAGCATGACACAATGAATGCATGGTGGTGCAGTGGTTAGCACTGCTGTCTCACAGTAGGAGGCGGGTATGCGTGGTCTCCCTGTGGGCTGTCCCTTGACTATTGTCCCTCCCATAGTCCAAAGATGTGCAGTTTAGGTTTACTGATTACTCTAAAGGTGGCTCTAAATTGCCCATAGAGTGAATATGAGTGTGAATAGCTGTCTGTTTCTATGTGTCAGCTCTGTGATAATCTGCCGACCTGTTCGCCCGCTGACAGCCGGGATCAGCTCCAGCGCCCCACGACCCTACACAGGGTTACAGATGATGGATGGATGTTACAAGGATTTGAGGTGTATTTCAGTCACAGATATCTGTATGTAGCTTGAATCCCTGTTATTTCTTATTGTAGGAGATTCTGAAAATAAATATTCACCAGCACTTCAGCTCAGTATTGTTAGAAACCCATATCGGTCGAACCCTGATTAGTATATACACATATACGCACACAGCAGTGGGAACACACTGTGGAGGTAGGGCTTGAGGGAGGTTTGGTTTACTATTGATTGAGAAATTCCTAATAAATCTGGATTCATTTTGATCAGTCCACAAGGGCGGGATGTTTGTTGACTTGAGACAGAGTGCATTCTGGGAAAAGTCTTGTGGCGTAATCCGAGAAGGAATGGAGACGACGGAGGGTGGGTTTTGTCAGCTGTACTGGAGTAGATCAGTGGGGTTAGAGAGGAAGGTCAGGTGCTCCTCACAGGCAGAAGTCAAAGGTCAGGTCGGACTTGCCCATCTTCTGTCTGTACACGGCGTCAAACTTCTCATTCATAGACACTGTGAAGACGTCCTTCCAGAGACCCGCACGACCTGCAGGTAGGATACACAGGGACATTGAGTTAGAACAGCTCTGTACCGGACATCGATTCAAAGGCCAAAACGTGCTGATTCATCTAAAGCAGGGCTGGATTACCAACAGGACAGCATTACACCCATTACGCCCAGAATCACAGTGACCTGTAAGCTCCAGACATGCTGTCTGCGACTGGGTTAATGCTTCATTTATAGGAAGAAATGAAATCACTAAGTCCTGTCCTGATTTCCTGTTCTAACGTAAATAAATCAAAATAAGGGCGCAAGATACCCTCAAGCTGATATTTTAACATCTTTGCTTCAGTACCACCAGTCTTTATGTAGCCCTGCTCAGCCGTTAGTCTTCTGCATGAATGTAATGTAAACCCAGGTGAGTTTCTGATGATTGATCAGACAGATTGAGCTGCAGAGTGAATGCAGCCTGCCGCTGCTCTGACTCACCTGCTGATGTGTGACAGACAGATCAGACACACAGCTGTGTGTTAAGCCTATAGCACACCAGACACCAGACTTCCATGCACTAAAAGAAAAAGAATAAGATGGGAAAACTGAAAAATATAAACAGGTGACAGAAATCATAAGTAAACATCAAAATCAAAATAGGAATGGTGACGTAAACCAAACGTATATATAATTACGACAAATTAGGGAATAAACATGAAAGACGTCTAGAGGTAACTCAAGGAGGGATAAATCCGAGCAGACTGGGCCTGCAGGTTGGTATCAGACTGGACAGTACAGCTGAGAGGCATTCTGTGGTATAAATGCACCATGGAGCCACATGGTGGTGCTATAATCATCTCAAACTGAGTGTGTGACAAAACACTCATGGACACAATCTAAAGATCCCAAAATGTCTGTAGATAATTATGCTGTATATTGTTCAGTGTTCCAGCGTTTGGGTCTGATGTGTAAACAGTGTCTCATATATAACTGTCCTGCTTCCAAAGCCATCTGACAGTGTGTGTGTGTGTGTGTGTGTGTGTGTGTGTGTGTGTGTGTGTGTGGTTTTAAAATGGAAAATAGTTTCATGGCTCCCTGTCCCTCTAATCCTGACCTAATTATAATCTCATTACAGCGTACAGTGAGAGGCAGCAGGTGAGGCATAGATGTATTAAGACTATATCAGATGACCAGGGCTGCTGGACTGTACACTCTGTACTAGGTATAGAGTTTCCATACAGTCTCCTGTCCTCCATTCACACTGTGCACTACGGCTGTGACCTCAGATAACTCCCCAAACTCACAAACGCATTGAACTCTGTGTTTGTGATCAAGCACAATTAAATATAAAAACATATATTATATATGATACATATAATGCATATGGAGTTTGCATGTTCTCCCTGTGTCAGCGTGGCTTTTCTCAGGTTCTCCAGTTTGTCTGTCTCTATGGATCAGCCCTGTGATGACCTGATCAGTGATGACCTGAAAAATCTGAAGCAAGTCAAATCAGGACAAATACTAAAGTGTCAGCACACAGAGAGAACATGAAAGAAAAAGTGTATATGCATCTTTCAGGACCTTCCATCCATACTGCACTCCACTATTTTTCATTGTTTTTTTTTCTCCTACATGTACATGTTTTTTTTTTTTTTTGTCTGTCTATATGTTGTCTGTCTCTATGTGCCCTGCGATGGACTGGCGACCTGTCCAGGGTGTACCCTGCCTTCGCCCTATGCCAGCTGGGATCGGCTCCCCCCCCCCCCCCCCCTCGCCCCCCACCCCTACGGATAAGCGGTTGACGATGGATGGATGGATGTACATGTTTTTCTTGTAAATTTGCCACTTTAATCTCGGAGAATAGTACCTGTTTTTTTTCTCAGATCTCATTTATGACTTTAATCTCAGAAATTAGTGATTATTTCTCTGAAGATGACATCGTCATGGCTTGTAGAGAGGAAATACATTGTGCCTCCTCCTCCTCTGATTGTACAGTTCTGCTCTCAGTTGCATCCAACACTCATTTACCGCTGTATGTCTTAGTTGTTTGTGCTATGTATCCAGCTACTGTGGAAAATGTCTTCCTTGAGGACAAATAAAAAACTCTATGCACTCACATGCCACAGTGGTCCTTTCATCCAGTCTTCCAGCAAACTGCATTAGTTGCACTTACTGTATTCGTGGAAGTTTGGACTGACTTAAGTTTTCCTTGTACTGTTTGTGTCTTTTATGTTCTGCCAAATTTACACACACTGACTACAATACAAGTCATTGTTTGCAAGTCAAGAGTTGAGTTTATAACTTACATTTTGACCTATATTTTCTCACACATTTACAATGCTATTATACCAGTTAATTAGAGGTGACATGTTTACAGCCATTAAAGACACGTCATGAAAAACTCCCCTTTTCTTGTGCTCCTCCCTTAGGTATCTGGAGTTCCTACCAACCCACAAACTGTGAAATAAGACAACCCAGCCATTCACACAAAGAACATACAGTATATCGCTAAGAAGTTAAGGTCAGTTGTTCATTTCATTGCAATGTCAGCGCCCAGCAGCAGAGCTTCGCTTCGACCACTTTGGACTGAAAGAGACGACCAGATGCCAGTAGAACGTCCGCCTACAAAGAGCCATACACAAATAAAACTACATTATTTCTATTGTCGTATATTTAATGTCTCTACTGAAATGTCCTGTGTTGAACAATAAAAATATTCTAAATATGTATACTATTTACTTTTGTATTTATTAAACTTTTTTGCCCGGCTGCTTCCCAGATGAGCATAAAGAGAGCGATGGACATAAATAAAGTTAGAAAAATCCAGTACACAGATTTTGAGAGTAATCTCAAACTTTTTCATGTCAAGGATCCAAAATGGAGTCCAATAGCTAGCTACTGGCCGATAGCCGGTTGTTTGTGAACAGAGACGTTAATCCGGGCTGACAGCAGACAGCCCATGGGGGGATTATTAGATAATATCAGTGATCAATTACAGCCAGTACAGACAGGATGAGAAAAATGTGGTTTTGACTAGACCACAGAGGGCCTACAAACACAAGTCTGTCACTGAGTGACTGCGTGTTGGAGTTCCATCATTGGCCGCTTTCAAAATGAAAATCCAGGTAATAGTCCTTCATGCAAATGTCACCATTCAAGGACTTCAATCATTTGTCTCTTTTGTGGATTTTACCTCAGACCAGCAGTACCATATATATAAATTAAATTAACCCGGACTGTCCTGTAATATAGTTTCTGGACCAGAGACATGAAGCTGTTCATGTTAGGAATGTGAGGTCTTAGTTTGTCTTGTGTTTCATGTTTCATGCATGCATGTGCATGCTTTTCTGTTTGTTTTATTTTGTAGTTCTAACATTCCCTCTCGTTTCAGGTCACCTCACTTCCTGCCCTGCGTGCTTCCCGCCTTCACGTTTGAGCACCTCCCCTTGACCTAGTTTCCACGCCATTCACCTGCGTCTCATTGTTCTCTTCCCGCCCTGATTGTGTCCACCTGTGAATAGTCAATCACTCCCTCACTAGCATTTAATAAGTGCTCCCCATTCCCTCTGTGTCAGTTCGTCTTGTTCATTCGTGTCAAGAGTTCCAGCGTTCTTTCCCAGTGAGTCATTGATTACCCGTGTTTTTTGATCCTCTGCCTGTCTTTTGACTTTAGCCCTTTGCCTGCCGATTTTGATGTGTTTGCCCTCTTGCTTGACTTCTGGGTACCGAACCATTGCTTGCATTAAAGACGCCGATTTTTGCCTAAGACCTGTTTCCTCGTGTTTGCATCTGAGTCTTCTGCTGCCTGTGTTCACGCACCATAACAGTTCACTCATGTCCTACAAACTATTTTCAAGCTGAGATGGCTCTCAGCAAAGAGAAAAATCTTTCTGAACAAAGTGATAACTGTAGTGTGTAGTGTGATGTTATTCCCCTTTTCTGCTTTACAAAGAACACGATGGTGAAATTTCCCCCTAGTGAAAGCATTGCTTCACTAACGCCAGAGGCCCTTGTGTGTGAGTGAAGTATTGGCATGTTTGTGCATAGTAGTATTATCATTACTAATTTTAAAATGTATTGTAATGTATTGCTAATAATCACCATTTTTACTAAATATTACAGTCATCTGATAAGGCCTTTTTTTTTCTACAGTATGTTACCTTGTTAGTATCCTAACCATTAAAACACATTTTGCACTGTGATGCGCTTGTGGTGCATAATGGTAACTACAGGTAGCAGAAGTTAAACACAATTACAGCACAAATGTCACAGCTGAAACACAACGGCTCCAACCTGACCACACCTGTTGCTAATACTGTGATGGGGGAGGGCAAGGAAGTAAGTGACTTCTGATGAAATCTGAGCTACTGTGAGTAAAGAGTACAACCCGGCGTCAGCAGATTCCCTGTGTCCACCATGATCCAGACTTTCACAGAAGACAACACGTAATTGTTTTGGGGTTTTTATAGTAGTTTATAGTACTGTATATATACTGTATGTGTGTCAGTACATCACTGACACACATACTGTGAATAGTAAAGGAGACTGGAGGGAAAGTCCATCACTGTTTCTGTTGTACTACATGTATATTTTTGTAACTGCACATTCATGTTTTGTCGAACTACAAGACTGCCACATGAGGGTGGAAGGACACCTATGTCCCAAATTTCCCTCCGGGGATTAATAAAGGTTCATCTTATCTTATCTTATCTTATGTTCACCTATGACACCTGGGACGTGATGCCCGAATGATGACTCACTGGTTGACTTTCATTTTGTGCTCCCATTGACAGTGTACTCTAATGTGCTTCTGATTTACATTTTGTCCCTTTTCCAGGGCTTTATTTTTACTGTACAGCAACAAACATTTTTTATAATACGTGGCCTGAACATTGTGTTTTTTCATTTGTTTTTATTTTTTCATTGTGAACATTGTGCTCAGTAGTGTTTTTATTCTGCCTGGCTCGGAGTGTGATCTCACAACATGTTTCTGCTTGCAGGTTTTTGAGAAAAGGGTGGAAGGTTTCAAGAAATGTGTCCTAGCACTTGTGAAAAAGTGTAATCCAACTGAAAGAACTCATATCATAATTCATGCTGACTTCTTTGGTGTTTTTGCTGCTCTGGGAGCTTGAAAAGAAATAAGAAACTGACTGACTTGGATGTTCAGTGGGTTAGAGAGCGTGGCCTTTCAAAATGCAGTTGTGATGATTAACCTATTGGAATTTAGATAAACATCAAACTATGTGAAGTCCCAAATCATGAGACACCAACCGTGAAATCATAAACTAAAGGAACTAAAAAAGAAGAATATGGGATTCAGAGAAAGCGTTATAACACTGCTTTAGAGGACAGAGGTTCATCCAGGGAGACGTAAACTCTGCCTGGTTGGAGGACTAGAGGATGTGAGGAGCAGCGTTTCTCCTCCTCTGTCTCGTCTCCCACTCACCCCGACAGATGGACAGAGCCTCGGAGTTGGAGCACTGCTCGATGAGCTGGTTACAGCTCTCCACCAGGACCTCCAGCTGAGCCTTGTCACAGGAAACACCCAGGAACCGGGTCAGCTGGTCCACCAAAGTCCCCAGATCCTGGATAGGAGAGGAGAGGGAGGAGGAGGAGAGGAGGAGGAGAGGAGGAGGGGGAGGAGGAGGAGGAGAGGAGAGGAGGAGAGGAGGAGAGAGAGGAGGAGGAGAGGAGAGGAGGAGGAGGAGGAGGAGGAGGAGGGAGAGGAGGAGGAGAGGAGGAGGAGGAGGAGGAGGAGGAGGTGGAGAGGAGGTGGAGAGGAGGAGGTGGAGAGAGGAGGAGGAGGAGAGGAGAGAAGAGGAGGAGAGGAGGAGGAGGAGGAGGAGAGGAGGAGGTGGAGAGAGGAGGAGGAGGAGAGGAGAGGAGAGGAGGAGAGAGGAGGAGGGAGGAGGAGAGGAGGAGGTGGAGAGAGGAGGAGGGAGAGGAGGTGGAGAGGAGAGGAGAGGAGGAGGAGGGGGAGGAGGAGGAGGAGAGGAGGAGGAGGAGAGGAGGAGGTGGAGAGAGGAGGAGGAGGAGAGGAGGTGAGAGAAGAGAGAGAGGAGAGGAGGAGGAGAGGAGGAGGTGGAGAGGAGGAGGAGAGGTAGAGGAGGAGGAGAGGAGAGGTAGAGGAGAAGAGAGAGGAGGAGAGAGGAGGAGGACAAGAGGAGGAGGAGAGGAGAAGGAGAGGAGCAGAAAGGAGGAGGAGAGGAAGAGAGGAGAGGAGGAGAGGAGAGGAGAGAAGAGGAGGAGAGGAGAGGAAGAGGAGAGGAGGAGAGGAGATAAATGGGTTATGAAACGTATTTATGAGATGAATAAACCCTCACAAACACTGAGAAAACTGCCTCCCTGCTGAACTCAGTCAGACCCAAACAGCAGCGTCCAGCCAAGCTGACGGGACACACAGTCCCTCTGCTTCCACCTATGTAGCATGAAGGTGAGACAGACCTATGTAGCGTGGTGGTGAGACAGACCTATGTAGCATGAAGGTGAGACAGACCTATGTAGCATGAAGGTGAGACAGACCTATGTAGCATGAAGGTGAGACAGACCTATGTAGCATGAAGGTGAGACAGACCTATGTAGCATGAAGGTGAGATAGACCTATGTAGCATGAAGGTGAGACAGACCTATGTAGCATGAAGGTGAGATAGACCTATGTAGCATGAAGGTGAGATAGACCTATGTAGCATGAAGGTGAGACAGACCTATGTAGCATGAAGGTGAGACAGACCTATGTAGCATGAAGGTGAGATAGACCTATGTAGCATGAAGGTGAGACAGACCTATGTAGCATGAAGGTGAGATAGACCTATGTAGCATGAAGGTGAGACAGACCTATGTAGCGTGGTGGTGAGACAGACCTATGTAGCATGAAGGTGAGACAGACCTATGTAGCATGAAGGTGAGATAGACCTATGTAGCGTGGTGGTGAGACAGACCTATGTAGCGTGGTGGTGAGACAGACCATAAGCAAAGAGACAGACCATGAGCAAAGGGAGACAACCTATGAGCGGGGGGAGACAACCATAGCAGAAGGGAGACAGACCTATGTAGCAGAAGGGAGACAGACCTATGTAGCGGGGGGGACAACCAACAGGGGAACACCATGAGCAGAAGGGAGACAGACCATTAGCATGGGGGAGACAGACCTATGTAGCATGAAGGTGAGACAGACCTATGTAGCATGAAGGTGAGACAGACCTATTAGCGTGGTGGTGAGACAGACCTATATAGCATGAAGGTGAGACAGACCTATGAGCATGAAGGGAGACAGACCTATATAGCAGAAGGGAGACAGACCTATTAGCAGAAGGGAGACAGACCTATAAGCAGAAGGGAGACAGACCTATGTAGCATGAAGGTGAGACAGACCTATTAGCATGAAGGTGAGACAGACCTATATAGCATGAAGGTGAGACAGACCTATGTAGCATGAAGGTGAGACAGACCTATGTAGCGTGGTGGTGAGACAGACCTATGTAGCATGAAGGTGAGACAGACCTATGTAGCATGAAGGTGAGACAGACCTATGTAGCATGAAGGTGAGACAGACCTATGTAGAGGGTGGGAGACAGACCTATGTAGCAGAAGGGAGACAGACCTATGTAGCAGAAGGGAGACAGACCTATGTAGGGGGGGAGACAGACCATGAGAGGGGGGAGACAGACCAAGGGGGGGCGCCAAGGGGGGACAGACCTATTAGCATGAAGGTGAGACAGACTGTAGACATGACAAAATGTACACTGTGTAGACACCACCACACCCTCCAGGGACAGATCAATACAGCATACAGGCTATCAGTTTACAGCCCTGAGTTATATACATATGCTAAGATAAGTTAGAGATTACTGACCTAAAACTCTTAAACAGACTCTCTCTCTCTCTCTCTCTCTCTCTCTCTCTCTCTCTCTCTCTCTCACTCCCTCTCTCTCTCTCTCTCTCTCTCTCTCTCTCTCTCTCTCTCTCTCTCTCTCTCTCTCTCTCTCTCTCTCTCTCTCTCTCTCTCTCTCTCTCTCTCTCTCCCTCCCTCTCTCTCTCTCTCTCTCTCTCTCTCCCTCTCTCTCTCTGTCTTTCTCTCTCTCTCTCCCTCCCCTATACTCCCCCATCTCTACTCTAGCTGTCTATCTCTCTCTCTGCTCTCCCATCCCTCTACTCTCGCTCTACTCTACTCTCCCTCTCTCTACTCTCCCTCTACTCTCTCTCTCCCTCCCTCTCTCTCTCTCTCTCTCTCTCCTCTCTCTCTCTCCCTCTCTCTCTCTCCCTCCCTACTCTCCCTCTCTCTCTCTCTGTCTCTGTCGTCTGTTGTCATAAGCTCTACAGTCACAGCTCACAGCTTTATATCTGTGACTATAGCTGTACTATAGCTGTACTATAGCTGTACTATAGCTGTACTATAGCTGTACTATAGCTTTACTATAGCTGTACTATAGCTTTACTATAGCTGTACTATAGCTGTACTATAGCTTTACTATAGCTGTACTATAGCTGTACTATAGCTTTACTATAGCTGTACTATAGCTTTACTATAGCTGTACTATAGCTGTACTATAGCTTTACTATAGCTGTACTATAGCTGTACTATAGCTGTACTATAGCTTTACTATAGCTGTACTATAGCTGTACTGTAGCTTTACTATAGCTGTACTATAGCTGTACTATAGCTGTACTATAGCTGTACTATAGCTTTACTATAGCTGTACTATAGCTTTACTATAGCTGTACTATAGCTTTACTATAGCTGTACTATAGCTGTACTATAGCTTTACTATAGCTGTACTATAGCTTTACTATAGCTGTACTATAGCTGTACTATAGCTGTACTATAGCTTTACTATAGCTGTACTATAGCTGTACTATAGCTTTACTATAGCTGTACTATAGCTGTACTATAGCTTTACTATAGCTGTACTATAGCTTTACTATAGCTTTACTATAGCTTTACTATAGCTGTACTATAGCTGTACTATAGGCAAGAATGCACACTGAACAAAAAAATAAATGCAAGACTTTTGTTTTTGCTCCCATTTTTAATGTGCTGCAGTCAAAGACCTCAGACTTTTTCTGTGTCCACTAAAGGCCTGTTTCTCTCAGATATTGATCACAGATTTAAATCTGTTAGTGAGCACTTCTCCATCCACCTCACAGGTGTAGCATATCAAGATGCTGATTACTGTGACCAGTCTAAGGCACACCTATGCAATAATCATGCTGTCTGTTCAGTATATATTGCCAGGAAGTGACAGTTAATTGTTGGTTCCATTGCAACATCAGCGCCCAGCAGCAGAGCTACGCTTCCGCCATTTTGGACTGAAAGTGACTACCGCACACCCGTAAAACATCCGCCTAACAAAAGTAAAACTAAATTATTTCTATTCTATTGTCATATATCTGGGCTGCACGGTGGTGCAGTGGTTAGCACTCTCGCTTCACAGCAAGAGGGTCGCAGGTTTGATTCCGGCTTGGGACTCCTCTGTGTGGAGTTTGCATGTTCTCCCCGTGTAAGCATGGGTTTTCTCCGGGTACTCCGGCTTCCTCCCACAGTCCAAAGACATGCTGTTTAGGGTAACTGATGACTCTAAATGTCCCATAGGTGTGGATGTGAGCGTGAATGGTTGTCTCTCTATGTTGTCTGTCTCTATGTTGTCTGTCTCTATGTGCCCTGTGATGGACTGGAGACCTGTCCAGGTGAACCCGCCTTCGCCCAATGCCAGCTGGGATCGGCTCCAGCCCCCGAGACCCCTAACGGGGTGAGTGGTTGACGATGGATGGATGGATATTAATTTATGATGGTAAAAAAGACCTTTATTATTCACTTGAGAATGATTTTGATGGATGAGTAATGATGAGGGTTTCTGAATCTCATAAATTCATGGATTTATCTACATGCTGAAGATATATTGATGCATAAGCAGTGTTTTTGTTAACTCATTTTTTAAATAAATTGTACAATATTTCTGCTTGCAATTATTTTTCTCAGACTTCTGCTTTCAGAGCTAGTTATTAAATAAATTATTAAATGCAGAGGCAATTTTGTAATATGATCAAGAGTAGATATATTTATATAGTCTTACAATTACAACCGGCCCTTTGAGGGGAACCACGATGCTGCTGTGGCCGGGATGAGACTGAGTTTGATAGTCCTAACATACAGTAGAGTCTTTACCAAATACCAAAAGAAAAGTGAAATGTTGGCTCAACTGCATCTTTTTCCTTATATACTCCTCATATAAGAACAGCCTATCTGTAAAAGAGAGGAGAGTTTGAGTCTGGGCCTCATAAACTTGATAACTCCAGATAATGTAAAAAGAGACCTTTGACAAAGCAAAGGGCAAATATTGATTTGGCACATTATGTTCTAAATAGATAGGATACATGTGTCTGCCACGTTGCGTAAAAAGAGGTGCAGAGGATCGAACTGACGGTTAAAGTAGGGTAGGGCCGTAGGAAAAGATGGGGACGGGAGGGTTGAGTTACAGTGCATTGACTCTAGAAAGGTAAAAAGTTTTCTTTACCTGCATTATTTGGGTATGGGTACATGTCTCTACCAATGTCGAGGCGCTGCTCAACTGTCCCTGCCAATAGTTTTACTGATCTCAAATAACCTTGTCCTTTCAAATACTGAATATAACTCAGATCTAAGCGTGACAATGATGGTGCATTCAGGGCCCCTCAGTCAGGAAACTCCATGTCTGCAGACCTCAGTCTTGTAGGATCGATGACATCTTTAACTTCTTATCACCTCTGTTATGTTAAGGCTTTTACTACAGTTTGCCATTTTCACACTTTTTTTTGTTAATTTCATTTCATCTTATTTCACTGTTGGGTATTTTTTTTCTCTGTTTTGGTACTGAAATTCTCGTCACTGTATAAATACAGGTTAACCCTATGAGACCTGCTTACCAGCTTAAACTAGAAAACTATTGCATCCATTGGAATCCATTGGAAATAAACATGTCACGCTAGCTCGTCAGGAAGGAAGCTAAACAACGCTCCAGATATGGCTACCCATGAGTTTGCCCTGTACAGACATGCCCACTTTATGATAATCACAAAAAAATGCAGTTTTTTAATGCATATAAATGTGGTATTTTTAATATTTCTGCATACTGGGGTCCCTAAACAGTCTTGGATCCCATAAACTGGGTCTCAATGTAAAGCTGAGACTGGTGGATCAATGAGTCCAACTGGATCCATGTGTGATGATGTTAGTCCCCATCGGAGCCATTTCATTGATCACTGTATAAATGACCTGTGGTGACCTCTAGGATACTACTACTACTACTACTACTACTACTACTACATCCTGGTAACTAGAGACCTAGAGCATTCAGAGGATGTATGTCTTTCCTAGCTACACTGACTACTACTACTACTACTACTACTACTACTACCTCTAGGATAATCACAGCCTCATGAGACTTTACAGCCACAAAATAGAGACCTACTACTACTACTACTACTACTACTACTACTACTACATCCTGGTAACTAGAGACCTAGAGCATTCAGAGGATGGGTGGCTTTCCTAGCTACACTGACTACTACTACTACTACTACTACTACTACCTCTAGGATAATCACAGCCTCATAAGACTTTACAGCCACAAACTAGAGACCTACTACTACTACTACAACTACTACTACTACTACATCCTGGTAATTAGAGACCTAGAGCATTCAGAGGATAGATGGCTTTCCTAGCTACACTACTACTACTACTACTACTACTACTACTACTACTACTACCTCTAGGATAATCACAGCCTCATAAGACTTTACAGCCAAAACTAGAGACCTACTACTACTACTACAACTACTACTACTACTACATCCTGGAATTAAGACCTAGAGCATTCAGAGGATAGATGGCTTTCCTAGCTACACTACTACTACTACTACCACTACTACTACTACATCCTGGTAACTAGAGACCTAGAGCATTCAGAGGATAGATGGCTTTCCAAGCTACACTACTACTACTACTACTACTACTACTACTACTACTACTACTACATCCTGCTAACTAGAGACCTCTAGCATTCAGAGGATGGATGGCTTTCCTAGCTACACTACTACTACTACTACTACTACTACATCCTGGTAACTAGAGACCTAGAGCATTCAGAGGAAGATGGCTTTCCTAGCTACAGTACTACTACTACTACTACTACTACTACTACTACTACATCCTGCTAACTAGAGACCTCTAGCATTCAGAGGATGGGGTCTTTCCTAGCTACACTACTACTACTACTACTACTACTACTACTACTACTACATCCTGCTAACTAGAGACCTCTAGCATTCAGAGGATGGGGTCTTTCTTAGCTACTCTGACTACTACTACTACTACTACTACTACTACTACTACTACTACTACATCCTGGTAACTAGAGACCTAGAGCATTCAGAGGATAGATGGCTTTCCTAGCTACACTACTACTACTACTACTACTACTACTACTACATCCTGGTAACTAGAGACCTAGAGCATTCAGAGGATGGGGTCTTTCCTAGCTACACTACTACTACTACTACTACTACTACTACTACATCCTGCTAACTAGAGACCTCTAGCATTCAGAGGATGGGGTCTTTCTTAGCTACTCTGACTACTACTACTACTACTACTACTACTACAACTACTACTACTACATCCTGGAACTAGAGACCTAGAGCATTCAGAGGATAGATGGCTTTCCTAGCTACACTACTACTACTACTACTACTACTACTACACATCCTCTAACTAGAGACCTCTAGCATTCAGAGGATGGATGGCTTTCCTAGCTACACTACTACTACTACTACTACTACTACTACTACTACTACTACATCCTGCTAACTAGAGACCTGGAGCATTCAGAGGATGGATGGCTTTCCTAGCTACACTACTACTACTACTACTACTACTACTACTACTACTACATCCTGCTAACTAGAGACCTCTAGCATTCAGAGGATGGATGGCGTTCTAGCTACACTACTACTACTACTACTACTACTACTGCTACTACTACTACTACATCCTGCTAACTAGAGACCTCTAGCATTCAGAGGATGGATGGCTTTCCTAGCTACACTACTACTACTACTACTACTACTACTACTACATCCTGCTAACTAGAGACCTCTATCATTCAGAGGATGGGGTCTTTCTTAGCTAGATTGACATTTTTGGGGTTTCTGAGCAGTTTCCAGAAGTGTTTGCCATCAAATCTCCAAAAAGGGCCATTCTTGCAGAAATCTCCAAATGTCAAAATATTTGGTACCAAATCACAGTATTTTTTTCTGTGGTGTTCCTCAGGGCAGTGATGATGTTACCTTGTACATGTCTTCATATTTCAAGAAGAGGACATTAGAGTCCATACGATGTTCCCAAAACTCCTGAACATGTTCGAACCAGGAACCATACCCCACTTGGAGAGAGAGAGAGAGAGAGAGAGAGAGAGAGAGAGAGGGAGAGAGAGAGACATACAGCTGGATGAAATTACACAGTTCACTGACTTGAGACCAGATGGAAAGTCACAGTGTCCCAGTCCTCCAGTAATCTACATACTTACACTTGTCATTCATGAAGCGCCGACAAAACTCCTGGAAGGTTCCCCGGTAGCTCATGGTCCTGAGAGAGCGGTGGAACTGGTAGTAGGACACCACCAGGTCCTTAGGGTTACGAGCCATGTAGATCACCTGGAGGAGAACCATCACTATAGTCAGATACTGTACATGTAGGCCTAATACTGATGATGGAGTACAGTCCTGTACAATTTGGTTGGTTCAAAGAGTGTACATGAGAGACCAGATAATTATACAAATAGTATATTCCGTATTTTTCGCACTATAAGGCGCACTTAAAATCCTTTAATTTTCTCAAAAATCGACAGTGCGCCTTATAATCCGGCGCGCCTTATGTATCAATTCTAGTTGTGCTTACTGACCTCGAACCAATTTTATGTGGTTCAGGGCGTCGACAATCTGTCAAAATGTTTTATTACGACTTTGGTAAGCTACGAAGCCAAACCACTGGATGGATTGTAGGAGCATTATGGCACCGACACTGTCAAAACCCAAGTGAAGAAAACTACTTCGGAGCTCGCCGTCATTCCGGGTAGATTAACTAAAGAACTCCAACCGCTAGATATCGGTGTCGACAGGTCGTTCAGAGTTAAACTGAGAGCTGCGTGGGAGCGTTGGATGACAGAAGGCCAACACACATTCACCAAGACAGGGAGGCAACGCCGGGCCAGTTCCTCCACTATCACAAGACGAGCGCGCCTTATGGTACGAAAAATACGGTAATGAATTTAAATTAAGCGGACTGACCTTGGCCTCTCCGTTGTGCATGGCTGTGGGGAGGAATCGATAGGGAAGATGGCTTTTGATCAGGCGAGGGGAGGTCAGCTCCTGCGGAAACACAGTGAAAATTGTCGGTTTAATCTGTAATCTGTCTACAGTCCTGCAGAACCTCTGGTGCTGCCAGGGGTATCTTATCTGTTCAAAATGTCAAATACACAAAATATGTAGCTCCATGTCTTGGAAAATAAGGTAAACCTTTTTCGTTCAAGGAATATGCTTGGCCTAGGTGGATTTCCATGATATCTGGATAAAAGAAACAATCCATAACTACCTTAGGAAACTCAAAAACAAAGATGGGATTCCACATTGTAAAAGTATAATTACAGGCTCAATAAATCAACTCCACTTCTATCTAAATCTAAATAACAAGGATGATGTGTTGTGATATGTGAGAAATTCTTGTTCAAGTTTCATAATCTGCATCTGTCTTGTATACAGTAGTTACGAATATCTGCATTTGTTTTCCTTGTTTTCTGTTGTGCAGTAGCATGCAACGTCAAGGTCCAGTTCCAGTCTGTTCTGTGGTTCATATTATTATATTATCTTGTTTCTTACAATATAATTTGGCCAGTTTCTTTCCCCTGAAACAGGTTGAGTATTAAAAGTGCATTTGGTCTGGTAATAATGAAAATAGAACCTAAACCAATACGTGGATACTGGTCATCGCAGCTTTTCATTTTTTGTTGAAACAAACTCTAGTTTCAGATGTTGAAGGCATTTTGTTGTGAAGTACCAGCCATTAGGTTGGTTTTTCATCCACCATTTCATTGTGAGTGGAAATGCAGGAATATATTTTTTTTAAAAAGTTGACATATCACAATTTTTTAATGCTTGGCTGAGGTGGAAAAAGTTGGTGTATCAATAACAGAACATGAACATGAAATGCTGAGCTGAAAACATCAGATCTGTGTGGAGCAAATTAATGAATGACACAAACAGAAATGTCATATTTCATCACATTTTCATTTGAGATTTGACTGGAGCTCCTTTTTATTCTTCTTTCATCTTTTTATTGCATCATCCAATTATGATATTCACAGAACGTTAGTGAATGGAAATATGCATGTTTTTTTTGCATGTTAGTTTTGGAAATTTGTTTAAAATTTCCATTAAATTTGGATGGAAACTTAACTATTGGGATCTCAGATTCAGAGCTCACTGCCTGGTTGCCCACACTAGTTAGGTCCTACTTATACACTGCTGTGATTACTGGCCAGTCTTCTTCAAGAGGTATATTCAGGTGATTGTACTTCTAGAAAGTTTGGGGATTTGTCAGAATCTAAATAGACGCTACAGAATCCCTTTTGTCTCTAGTATGAATCACCCTTTAAAAATAAAAACACAATCTTAATCTTCCCTGCTGATATATTTCAGACATCACACCTTCAGGCTTTCTGTTATCATCAGGGATTTTGTTTTTCAGACTTTGTGCAGCTGCCAACTGCTGACATTCTCCATTATGAATCATTTGACCTTTAAACAGGTCATATCATGCTCATGTTTTTTACTTCACTCTTGTTTTTTGGGTTTCTACTAGAATATGTTTACATGCTTTAATGCTCAAAAACACATTGTTTGTTGCATCCTGTTTTCACCCTCTGTCTGTATTGTCCTGTTTGAACTGCTGTCTCTTTAAGAGAAAAATGCCAGTCTGCTCTGTTTGGCTTGAGAGAAAAATACGGGCCACCTTTACAAAGGTATTTCTCAAGCTCTCAATGAAGTCGCTCTCTCTCTGTGTGTGTTATAAGCTTCTCTGTGCTTTGTTTACACTGCCGGGCTGGCTGTGTTTGCCTTTCAGTGCATGTTAGTTCATGTGAGCGTGCCACTGGCTAGCTCACATCTCCCACTCTGCACTGCTCTCATATGGCTGATGACGCCGTCCCAGCTGTTTTCACTCTTAGCACTCTTAGCACCGTTAGCTACCTGGTGCGACTCCATGGATGTATACAGAGAACCAGATTCATTCCTACGAGAGCTGTCTTGTGGTGTATGAAGCCAAAATGGCTTGAATGTCGAGTGATAAACTACCCGGATCATCCAGTAATCATCCTCATCCGTTGCGCCCGTAGAGCCGCCTCCCAGCCCTTCCTCCAGCCTCGGTCTGGGTCTCATTCACATGAGGGAGGAAGGGAAATAACTCTGGATTCAGCTATTGGTGCATTTTACAACTTTTAGGACCTAATGATTTAAATAAGGGCAATTTACCAAGTGTTCATACTGGGAAGTTGATTTACCTCAAAAACAATTATCTGCTGAGTTACAGACGTCTCTTTCCCATGTAAGTTGACAGAAAAAAAAAAGTCTTTTTGGGCCTAATGGCATCACGTGATGGACACAGAAGTTGTAGTACCACCGTCTGGCCACAAAGAAAATTGGCACGAATGACCAATGACTCATGGCTGTTACCATATTGAGAGCCACGTGGAGGCAATAGAAATGCTCCCGATCTTGCATTTAGCGTCTGTTATTGTAGAACCAGTGTGGGTAAATGGAGTTGGGTGTTTACAGTTTTTCAGCTTTTCAGTCCTTCAGAGCATTTCATCCTGCACAATGGTTGATGGCAAGAGTTTAAGGAAATGTGGTCTGAGACCGAAAACTTCCAGTTTAACACTAATTCATAAAACAAATCCAAAGATATAAATCATCCAGCAGTGGCTTGGTATGTGCTAAGCCTTTAAATCAACCTTTCTGTTTGGACAGACAGTCTTTGTGATTGCAAGAAATGGTGTCAAATTGAGACCTCTCATGTTTCACATCCAGACAAGTTTGTCATAATGTTGCTCCACCCAGCACAAGGCATGCCCACGGCAATGCAGAGTCATTCATTATTTTGCCAGATGCCCCACAGACCCAGAAGTCCTGCATTCCTAAAACGCTTACGTGGACTAAAGATCTGAATGAATTTCAGCAACATTACCTGTATGATGTCCAGGCCAGGTTGTGGGTACTCTAAGACTGGCAGCTGTTCATCGATGTTCATGAGGCCGATCTCGTCTGGGTCTGCTCCCTGACTCACTAGATACACAATCTCCTGAAGTAGACTGGTGCCTACGAAAGACAGGAGACAGCCAGAGGACAGGAAGAGGACAAGGAAAGTGGTGGTAAACAGGGGATGAACTTGGAGATACAGCTGGCTCCTCTGCCTCCTCATAGTGCTCCTAATGACATCTGAATTTGCATTTGATTCCACTGCACCAGAAGGAAACCAACCAATCAGAGCCAAGAAGTCTCCATCGCAGCTGTCAATCACTGACTGTGAAACTGGACTTCGTTAATGAAATACGAATCAATATCCTGTTACTGTAATGCCTATTAATCTCTTCAGATGTTTCCAGAAACACATACTGTGTACTGTTTAACAGTAAAATGAGAAAGCTTGCTCCGGTCGGCATACCAGTTTTAATTTCGTTAAATAAAACGATGATGAAATATGTTCATCGGCTCAGCAAACTTTTTTTTCCATGACTTAGACAGGACCATGACGAGATGGCCCTGCCAGCGTTAAACACTTATCAGTTACGATAGCAAACATGCTAAATTGTTGATGACGAAAGATGAGACTAAAATGTAGTTTAAAAACATAAAAACATTTCTGACACCTTCCACTGTCTCCTCCCCTCCCTCTTTCCCTCTCTCTCTGTCTCTGTCACATCCACACTCTGTTTCTGTCCTTCTTGTCTCAGACTTCAGTCCAGACTTGTGCTACAATAATGAAGTTGATAGTGTGGGTCGGGTTCGGCTGGTTGATTAATACAGGACAGGGTTAGTATCACACGTCTGCATGTTGGAGCAACGATCTGCAAAGCTGCATTTTTCATTTAAGATTTCAGATTAAATCATATGTGAAATAAATTTGACTAAGATGACAAACTTATTGGTTTTGGCTGGAACAGACTGAATGTTTATATGATCTGATCACTAAAAGGACATTTGACACAAGACAAAAAAAATGCAGAGGAGGCAGGTTTTTCCACAGATTATCTGTCTTGTGTACTACTGTCAGGATATTGTGACAGTTTGAGCAAATATGATAAAAACTCTGTTTTTCTAAAAGATACCAACTGCAGCTTTAATAAAAAAATAAATCATAGTACAAGACAAGCTAAGTGTCACAATGTTTGCTGAAAACTCTTGGCCAGACATACTTGTGGTTCTTTGTATGTGAAAGTGGAGAGTCTGGCTGCATAATACACCACCCCCATGTACTATCCAATAAAAAGAGCTAAAAGGAGAGTGGACTTGCATTCCTCCAGGTCCCTAAAATACAAAGGCAAGCAGCGCTGCACGAAAGCATTGCACATTTTTGGACTCACAGTTAAAGAAAAGACTCAAAATCAATGCAGCAAAACTGTATTTATCATCTTTCTTATTTCACGCATTCTTCTTCCTTGTCAAAACTGGCTGCCTACATTACTCACAATACAAGTAAACCTACTTTTTCAGTCAGTATGGTGATTCAGTGCTAAACCTGCTGCTCTAACCAACAGTCAAGTAGATATGCCAATCAATGCCTACATTAAAACAGTCTTTCTCATCATAATGCTGTTTAAGTCATTGCCATGACAATCTGTGGTGTCGCTGTGATTCATTATGGTTTGCAGATGTGCTCTAATGTACCAGTCCGATCTGACGTCCCACTCGCTATTTTTGGAAAATGCTTCACAAAATGAAGGCTGGAGGCCGATGACACAGTGTGCACCCTGAGGGACACCGCTACATTAAGCCGAGAGAAAGGTAACAGCTCTGGGATCTGTCAGAGTATGATCTATTCAGCATCACTAGTTTAGTAGTTAGCATGTCAGTGTTCAGCAGGAAAAAGCACAGGACAGGGCTGAATGTGGCCTCGGGCTGGCCACATGCTGGCTGTGAAACTGAATAAACCATGTCACGGAGATTGATGTCAGTTCCCTCATACAGCTCTCTGGCTCTAAAAGAAAACTCTTATTTCTCATTTGTACCACTTTTGATGAGTGTTGCCAACATGAAAGGATCCAGTTGTATTTCTTTGAGATGAGAAAAGGAGACTGAAAATCATTCAAAATTCTTGGTAATGTTGGGAACAACGTGTCCTTGATTTCACACCGACGCAAACAAAAGCAGCTTCTCGTGTCTCAGATCTCAGTTAAATAATTTTGTGAAAAGCACTGTTGCTTTCAGATGTGATCATCTGTACCTAGTAGAGTCATTCCTATATTCCCCAGATTTACAGTATGTGGCACATAAGGGTCCAATGCATGGCTGTATAAAGAGAACAGGATACAGCATTGTAGGGGGGCATAGTTCATTCCTGTGAGAGTTGTTCACTGGCACATGAAGAGCTCGACTGCCTGGTGATAAATTACCCAGATCATCCGGTAATCCTCCACATCTATTAGGCCCATAGAGCAGGGGGCTTGGTCCTACGTTCCCCAGTTTTCCATATATGCTCCCCCAGGCTCCTATGTTGCACTCCTACAAGTCCTCAGTCACCTCCCCACCTCTGCTGACACTGAAGCCCTCAACCTCCTCAACCTCCCGGACCTGAGACAGCCTTCCATACCATGAGTCAGTACCAGTAGATCACATCATCTCTGCTCACAACATCTCCTCTGCCCACTCTGTCCACTCCTTTTCATCACCAATCTGACCCACAGAGGACATTCGTTTTCAGTAGCAGCCTGTGGCATGCAGCAACATAAATTCTGGGAAGTTTTGTGGATCAAATGACTCTTTAATATTCTCTACAGGGTCAGATTTGACTTGTTTAGCATACTGCCAACCCTTCCGATTTTCCTGTGAGACTCACGTTTTCCATCTCCTGGTTCCCTCCCAGGATCATAATTCTTCCCTATTTTTCCTCATGTATGGCAAATTTTCACACCATTTTTTTCTTTTTGTTTCTCCGTACAGTGTGTATAAGCCCTACTGTTTCCACAAAATAGCACTAGGACCAGGACGGCCTTCGTGGTGAACAGAACTAATCTGTAACCTCACACATGATGTGCTCCTTAGCTCTGCAGGAATGAGACCTAAAACCCAGAAACTAGGCTTTAGCAGTTCTGGTTCCCTTGTCTGGAAGTCAATGGGTTTTTAGTTAGATGCCTGAAAAAATGTCTGCAACGATAAGAGACTAAAATACATCCATAAATATGCTACACGTGAATTTTGAAGACTTTGTGTCTTAAAAAAGCCGGTTGCTAACAAGTGACTGAACATCATCACGCTGACTCATCCACCTTTACAGCCTTGATGTATGTACTCGTGCTCATGCTACCATGGTGTAGTTTGTTGGTCGACTAACACCAGCTTTTTTCTTATGCCGATTTCAGTCACGCTTCAAATATCATAAAAGGGGTGTTCATTTATGAAGATTATCTTGCTGAACAAAACATTTAAAAGTATCATAAATGTGTGTTTGCCACAGAGTTTTTTATTATTTTCTGTAATAATCCAAAACTGAGTGGAAAAATCCCATTCTCTTTTTGTAGAGGGAACCCAGGCCTACAAAAACACTTCATCCCTGGAGCACTGTTTAATACTCGGTTATTTCTGTAGCTAGTTGGACATGCTGATGGCAGCTTACATTATAGCAGATAAACTCCATTTAATCCAGAAGGCCTCATAAAGTCACAAAATGTCCTCCCAAACGTTAAAGTACGTAGTGCAGAAAAGTTATGTAGTCCAATCTGCCTCAGGAGGTAACGTGGACATGGACATGGGTTCTCATGGCAACAGGCAAGCCCAAGATCACCATGCCAGGGTGGGGTAAAGCACACCACCTTTGGACTCAGGGAAATGTGTCTGTAGTGATAATTAACACTTTACTTTCTGGCAGTCTGATGTATGAGTCTGGTTTGTCATGCCATGTAAGAATCACGGGACCAAATTTCATACAAAGATCTTCATTGTTATATCCAAGTGATGTGTTGGTGTGGAGTTGGCCGGAGAATGGACCAATCAGCTATTTTCACAGTCTGAGTCATACGCTCCATGACTAATGGTGATTTTTGCATACAAAATCAAGTGTTGCACAGCATGCACCCGGAGCAGAGGATGCTCTTTCCTCGATGTTGGTGCCCCTGTTTATACTAACCCTGTGTGATTTATGTGTGTGTGTGTGTGTGTGTGTGTGTGTGTGTGTGTGTGTGTGTGTGTGTGTGTGTGTGTGTGTGTGCTGCAGTCAAACAGTCAAAAATATACAGCCATCATAAACTGTAGGGCAAACCCACACTGTCAGCCCACTGAGTTTATAGAATCCTGCAAATCCCACTGACCAAGACTTCACACATGAACTAATGGCCTCGCAGCTCTGCAGCATCCCAGCCATGTGGCCTGCCATGTGCTTTCTTTCCCTCTGCACCATGGACATGCATTTGTTTCTGTATGTCAAGGTTTCCACCACAAGATATATTCGTCTCCACCCACAACTAAATGACTTTCATTTGTGGGACTGGGTGTGTTCTCTGACTCTTAAGCCACTCCGGGGCTTTCTATTAAAATGAATGCATTCATTTACCCATTCAAAATTGCATTACATATTATTTGGAAACATTTGCATGTTATTTTAAAGGGTCATTGTGAAGCATTTTGGTGGCTGTATTAAGAAATCTAATATCCATAACAAAGTTTTCATAAACATCTCTGAAACTAATAAACTTGTTTTTCATTAGCTTAGAAGGAGCCTTTCATATCTACATGGGAGAGAGTCCTCTTCATGGTGTCCGCAAGTTGCTCTGCCACGTTTACCAAGTACCAAGTAGTATTGAACATTTCCAGTTAAACGGTACCTACAATCAATCCTTTTTGTGTCCAGATCTAGAAAAAGATGACTGCTTTGCTCACTGCCAATCACCATGGGCGTTCTCTGATTTATTGTAACACATGATTGACCCACTACCTCAGCTACAACAAATACAGCTGGGTCTGAAGACAGAGATAACCTCGGGGGGACTGGAGGGACGTGACAACGTGGTCCCACAGTCACGGGTTGGGCGACTGCGTTGTGCAGTGTGGCGGTGATTAGTTAGCCAGTGGGACACACACAGCTTCCATTCACATGGTGGGTATTGAATGAGTTGCCCTGTTAGTATCGGTATCACCTTAACTGTTTTACTGGTATTGGTATCATATTTTTTTAAGCAATACCCTACCCTTTACATCACCAGAAGGTCACTGAAGTTCTACAGCACATTTGTGAAACTGTCATAACATAAACAACCGTAGTACCACGTTACCATAGTACTGTGGTACCGAGGTACTGAGGTATTATGGTACTGAGGTACTGTGGCACCGCAAGCTGCCATCTGACTTCTCTTGCTCCTAAAGCCACTTGGCCTCGTATTGCCACAGTTTTGCACTCGGCGGCACACGTTACACAGTCATGGAAAGGGACGATAATCTAATAATAAAACACACCACCACCAGTTCCCACACACTGTACCTTTAAGACTAGTACAGCTTTTGGGTGAAATGTTAGTGTGTTGGATCAGAACACACAGAACTGCACAACATGTTGAAGTTTCGGAGGTGTGCACGTCAGTTTACGTGCATTCACAAAGACATTTATGTGTGTCTTTGCAAGCACAATTCATGCATCAGCTAAAATGTTTATAATATTAAATGAGCAAAACCTTGATTAAGACCTTATTGAAACATTAACGAATACTTCTATACCTTTACCTGAACCATTTCATGTAATCTTAACCCAGCCCAGTATTCCCTGGATTACATTAAAGGAAAGGTAGTAATATTTATTAAGTATTTGATATGTTTTTAGAGCATTGCAGTTTTATTAACAAGGCGGCATGAGAGGTAGTGAGCTAGGAGAGTCTAAATTAATCATGACTGTGTGCAGCTGGTGCAAGGCCTCTCTGGATGGAATGGGACAATGCTGCACAAATCTATGCTTGCAGGGCAAAACCTGAACAGGAAGCAGCACCGTCTGTTACACAAGGGAGAGTTTGGCTCTGTGCTGCTTTCTCTCACAGTATCATGTAACAGCAAGAGTTCAGCAGTTTGATGCTAAAACATTCTCTAACATCTGAATACAAATATACAACACATTCATGCAATTTAACCCATCACTCAGTCCTCGCTGATTTGTGCCACATTCAATCCATTCCAAATAAATTGCTGTGATTGGTGGATTCGCTAATGCAGACCCTTCCTCAGTAACTTTTCACTGAACAAATTTTTGTACATCAACGGAGGCTGGAGTAAAGTGAAGAAAATGGAGAGAATCTCTGGGAGCTATTGTTGCTGAACTTGTGAGTTAGCAGTTAGCTCACCAGCTACAGCAGTTCACCTGCCCTGCAGGTGTAACGGTCCCGACGGCACTAAGCTTCTACACCAAGTACTTTACAAAGAAGCACAGATTATTTTCACTATGCTTTCTGTTCCATTATATGCAATTCACTGGTGAGGGATAATGGCATCCATATCACCTCTGCTGATACTGACTACAATAATATTGACATTTATAGTGGATAATAATATAAAAAAATCAAACAAGTGGCACTCTCAGAGCACATAAATAGAAGTAAAAAAAAAAGTTGTGTTCACATCATGAAACTCCATCTAGATGATGCTGGAACAGTTGAAATAGCAGGAAAATGATCATCCCATGTGCTTCCCCTTAAACCCACACATAGGATATTCCCAAGAAATAAAAAAAAAATATCTCTGCAACCAGGCCTTTAAACTGCTTTTCTTTTCAGGACAGGCTTGTTACTCGGATGTTACGTGGCTGACAATGGAAAACGTGCTACAGGCCAAAATATCTCTATTGCAGCTTCAGAAACAATGTCAATTCCAAAACACATACGAAAATCCCAAATAACTTAAAATGATTTACTTAAAATAAAAACATGTGTAGTAGAAAGTCTCAGTCATTAGTTTCAATTTTTATTCAGTACAGCAAGATGTTCATTTAGTAAATAGAGTCAGATAGGCCATAAAGTAGGGGATGCTTTAGGGCGGGACTACCTTGTGGTTGACAAGTCGCTACCACGGAGTTGTCCCGAGTGTCTTTGTCTCAGAACTTGAACTCTTTCAGAGTGTTTTCAGCTCATGAAAGTTAATTAGAACCTTTTTAGTCACCTGAAAACGTCTTATTTAGCATTCAGTTGTTGTACTTAGCTCCACCCTGTGCAAAAAACCAAGATGGCGACGGCCAAAGTGCCAAACTCTAGGCTTCAAAATGGCAGTCCACAAACCAGTAGGTGGTCATTCACCTCCACTTTTCTTCCTGCTTCATATGCAGAAACTGACATGCAGCATTTTTGTTGTTGTTTTTCTGTTGTTGTCATTTCTGTATTTGCAGCATGTTTGCTTTATATATATCTGGTTTGGCTTTCTACAGCATGTTTTTTTTTTTATTTTGCAGAACATTTCCGTTGTATTTGTTCTGGGATTTTCATGTTTTTACATTGGCCGCGTTTCTGAAGCTGCACCATATTTCTCTTTATGGAAATGTATTTTGTTGTATTTGGTAGTGCCCTTTCGGGCCACCACAGAGCATGTGATATTTCATGAATGGACAAAAGTTAAAACTGTTGTTTTTCTGTTTTTCTATAGAGTGGATTTAAGACTATTCGGTGTGTTTGGTAACTGAAATTATTGGAGGTGCATTCACTTTTTGTAACACATAATGTTCATATATATTAACATGCATGTAAAATGACTTCATAAAATCAGTGAATCCTTATAATCACTTTCCTGCTGATGATCACTACCTGTGCATTGTTGACTGCCCTCCATTATCAAAGCTTCAGTAGCCTACAGGTGTTGCTGTGCTACTGAGATGCTAAACCAGAGCAAGAAATATGAATCCCAGCACAATAATCAAACTCCCTTTGCCCTTCTGCCTGCGCTGACAGCGAGCTCCAGCTGCCCCCAGCCGTCACATGACCGGACCCACCCAGCGCACAGCAGGGCAGCGCGCACGGCAGCCGGCCTGCAGCAGCGCTGCGCAACGACACCAGCTGGATGTAAACACCAACTTCCATCTGGGTCTGAGAGCGCGTGATGGTGGTGGCTGATGGAGGCCAGCTCAGACGTCTGCACGCTAACCTGATGGACTATCAGGCATTAATCGATTTCTTCTGATTCCATTTGTTGGCATAGATGTGATTATGAAATGCATGCTGGGATACTGCTTGTAAAAGCTTAATACAGGCCTGTGACATTGTATTAGATCTGCTGCACAAGCGCAGTATAAACAGAGATGTTAGAAAACCCAGCGCTGATTTGTAACTTCAGTAATGGCTGTAATCTGTGCGTTATGTAAAATTAATCATGTTTCTATGAAAGTTTGATAGTCATCAGAGAAGCCTGTAGTCACCGCTGCAGCACAGCCAGGAAATGTGGGGACGCACAGAGAGCGGCGCGCAGAAGGTGGCGCAGAGAGGCTCGTTTACCTGACTTTGGGTAGGTGACAATCCATATGTCGCTACTTCTCAGGGAGAAGTTGGCGATCTCCTCCATCTTCCCTCTGCAGAAGGGCGGCAGCCGCACTCCATCAAACTCGAAGTATTTGCTCTCAAACTCAATCGGCGTGCTCGGCGTGTCTGCCTCGCTCTCGGCCATCCTCGAAACGAGCCGCCAGAGCAAAAACAAGGAACCGCGCACACCCACGCGAACAGTTAATCAAACGTGCGGATGGTGATGGTGATGGTGGTGGTGGCGATGAGCCTGATTTGAAACGCCGCTGCTGTGGATGGTGCACGGCAGGCGGACGAGTTGACCTACAACCAATCGCGCGGGAGAGAAGTGATGTAATGCGCGCCCACGAGTCCCAGCATCAGGACCATTCTCGGCGAGCCCGAGGATGCGCGCGGCCGCAGAAGAACACATCACACACGGTCCAGCAGAAACTACCACCATGGCTGCTGTAGGGGAGACCGGGGGCGACGGGGATTACCCAGAAACCTCTTGGCGTGTTAGGACGCAGGTCTCATGTATGTAACTTCTATTTGTGTTCCACATGTGAACAGTCATCAAATGCTTTTACAAGCAATGTCACAGTCACAATATTGATAATCAAATAAATAAAAAAATACATCTGTCCCCACGTACAGAACAGCGCGACTGTAACCAAACACATCACCTTCATATTAATACCAAGAACCATAAACTGCCAAGAATAGAGTTAAAATAATTTAATATGCACTGAACGATTAATTACTTTCATATCTCCAATGTATGAGACATCATTTTGTCCTTTGGCAGGCACAGAGGGATCATCACAGACCATGACTTTCATGGATCTGTCTCATTTCTGATTGGAAATATCTGAGATGTTTCAGTTGCCCCTAGGTTATAGTCCTACACCTACAGTCCACTCAATTACCATGTTACTACATAAGTATATAATATTATATAGACGTTATTATTGGGTCTTACAATGATAATAATAATAAATGCTTTTATGGTGTCTGTGAGGCATTTTATAATATTGAAATCTAGTAATTAATAACATATACCTACATTCCAAATATACTGAACAAAAATATAAACACAACATTTTTGTTTTAGCTCATATTTTTAATGTGCTGAAGTCAAAGCTCTCAGACTTTTTCTATGAACACTAAAGGCCTATTTCTCTCAAATGTTGTTCACAAATGTGTCTAAATCTGTGATCTTTGACTTCAGCACATAAAAAATAGGAGCAAAAACAAAAGTGTTGCGTTTATATTTTTGTTCAGTGTATATAACCAAAGCCGTAGAAATATTAAACAAGTGTGAGAAAAAAGCAGGGGAGGGTTTGTCTGCTTTTCTACTTCTCATTTTTAAAGGGGTTGTGACGTCATCTGTGTCATCTACTCTACTTGCTGTTGATTGGCTCTTGTGTAGAAAAAGGAGTTGACAGATGTGCATTGATCCAATCATACCCTCCAGAAAGTTGTGTTGCATTTACAGTTCCTCGTAAATCTTATAATTTCTATAAATAACTTGAGACATTCAGTGACTTCAAGGTACCTCGCGTTCTGACTCATGTTGATTATGTTAGTATGGTGTCCAAATGACACTGTTAAACCACACCTTTGTCACCTGATAGCATGAACACTGGACAATACAAGTTAGGTTCATCTTCTTAGCTTAATACACTATTACACTATACGTTTAAACAGTAAAAATTCAGTGACAATATTTCATGTCATATAAAATCTAATATCCATTTCGAGTGTAAATTCCCCGATAGACGCATTGCTGCTTATGTGGGCGTGGTGATAATTCTGACGGACCTGAAGGCATCATCAGCAGTACGTCCTCCATGCGGCTGACCCATAAAGAGCCAGTCGACCGGTGGAGTTATCGCGACCGTTTCTCTCCGCTGAGCACCGGGTCGGTCACCTCAGCCGCTAGGAACTCGGTGTACTATCCGCTCTGTGGTCTCCCCAGTCGGGGCATGCCCCGCCATGGTCGACCTCAAGGCCGGCTGGAACCTGTCTTTCGCCGGGTGTGGGTTTCTGGGAATTTACCACATCGGAGTCGCCAGCTGTCTGCTGGAGAAGGCGCCCTACTTACTCTCAGGGGCCACCAAGTTGTACGGGGCCTCTGCCGGAGCTCTGACCGCCTCGGTGCTCGCCAGCCAGGCATCCCTAAGTAAGACAACCCGCTGTGGCTCGGTAGTCTGGAGCCTTATGCACACATGAAACAGGACATGGAGGACTGAAAGTACTGTATTATTATTGTTATTATTATTATTATTATTATTATTATTATTATTATTATTATTATTATTATTGTTTATTTTATTTTATTATTATTATTATTATTATTATTATTATTATTATTGTTGTTGTTATTGTTATTATTATTATTATTATTATTATTTATTATTATTATTATTATTATATAGCGTAATGACAACAAATAACATAATAATAATAATCTGATTATTTTGTTAATATTTTATGAGTTATTACCAATTAATAATAATAATATTGTCAGCGCTTTATAGCTGCAAAAAATTCAAAGATGCATTTTAAATATACTTAAAGATACTTTCAAAGATGCATTTTAAATGTGGTCTGTTGTATTGTTTTTGTGTATCTATTGTATATATTGAACTACACTTCATTTACATTTCAGTACAAATTATAATGGATCTAATGTATATAATGTATCTATAGTATACATGTATACACACACACACACACACTCTCTCTCTCTCTCTTCGGGCCACATAATTAGGTACACCATGCTAGTAAAAGGTTGGACCCCTTTTTCCCTCAGAACTGCCTTCATTCTTGGTGTCATACTTCCAGTGAGGTGTTGGAAACATTCCTCAGAGGTTTTGGTCCATATTGACACGATAACATCACACAGTTGCTGCAGATTTGTTGGCTGCACATCTGTGATGTGAATCTCCTGTTCCACCACATCCCAGAGGTGATCTACTGGACTGAGATCTGGTGACTGTGGAGGTTATTGGAGGACAGTGAACTCAATGTCATGTTCAAGAAACCAGTTTGAGATGATCTGAGCTTTGTGACCTGGTGCATCATCCTGCTGGAAGTAGCCATCAGAAGATGGTCCACTGTGGTCGTAAAGGGATGGACATGGTCAGCAACAATACTCAGGTAGGCTGCAGCATTTAAACCAGGCTCAGCTGGTACTAAGAGGACCAAAGTCTGCCAAGAAAATATCCATCACACCATTACACCAGCAGCAGCAGCAGCCTGAACCGCTGATACCAGGCAGGATGGATCCATGCTTTCATGATGTTTACTCCAGATTCTGACCTGCTGTCTGAATGTCGCAGCTGAAATCCAGACTCGTCAGACCAGGCGACGTTTTTCAATCTTCTATCTTATATAACAGCAAGTTGTCTTGACCATGTCTACATGCCTAAATGCACTGAGTTGTGGCCATGTGATTGGCTGATTAGCTATTTGTGTTAACAAGCAATTTAATAGGTGTACCTAATTATGTGGCCAGTGAGTGTATATTTGTATGGGTTTAGCATCTTTCAATTCAGTGATTCGTGTGAGAAAACTGGTTGAATTTTAATAGATTTTAGTTGGATTTCTTGATAAAGGTGTATTTTGTTTATTTTTTTGGCTTATAAATACATGACTAAATATGGATATATGTACTGTGCAATGCTCCTGGATCCTTGTTCTTGCTGTGGGCAGTGTGAGTCAGTCTTTCACTTTCTCCCCTATAAATAATCTATCAGAGGGGCTGATATCATTAGACACATGCAGTGACCAACAAGAAGCTGCTGGTCACTGACTCCTGGTAACCTTATTGATCCAGTCACAGTCACTTGAAGATGTTGTTTGCAGTCAATCACAGGGAAGCTTCAAAGTCCCATCTCCTGAGCCTCAACTCCCTTTTCCTTCTCATTTCTAGCTAAATGTTGTGAAGATGTGATCGCAGTGGCAAAAGAAGCCAGGAAGAGGAACCTGGGCCCCCTTCACCCCGCCTTCAACCTGGTCAAGGTGATAAAGTCTGGCCTGAATCGTGACCTGCCCTCTGATGCACATGTCCTGGCCTCGAGGCGGCTGTGTGTTTCGCTGACCAGAGTGTCTGACGGGGAGAACGTGCTGGTGTCGGAGTTCAGCTCCAAAGAGGAACTCATCCAGGTGCTGGCAGCTGGTGTTATCTTTGAAATCTGAAGAAGCCTCTGCACCATAATGCATTAGCCTGCATTTAACCATGCACACTGTCCACAGGCGCTGATCTGCAGCTGTTTCATTCCCGTCTACTGTGGGCTGATTCCTCCATCCTTCAGAGGAGTGGTAGGTGTCTGTGGTTGAATTGCTCCTCATTAAGTTTAGCTTCGGTTTCCCCTCTTGGCATGCACAATTATTTGTACAAAACCTCACTGTTTTCATGCTTCTCCTAGAGTAGTCACATCGTTTTCTTCATTACATGTGATCAAAAGCATTCACTGGGAATCATGTGACTGAAAATAAAGCTTAAAAAATGAGAAGGAAGTTGAAAAGGGATGAGCCAAATATCAGAGATGGAAATCCCCAAGACTTTGAATATGGAAATATTGTAGATCATGGTCTGTAATTTGAACATCATTTGGATTGCCTCTGAGTGCAGCTGTTATCCAAAAAAATATCTATTATATAGGGGTGTCACGATTCATCGATGTATTGATTTATAGTCCTGCGATCCAACTACATCCATAGGTACTCGGCAAGCTGTCTTTCATGGGGGACATACTGTGTTTCAATCTAAAACTGATCTGCAAAGTAAATAATAGATTGTATTGACACTAAAAATTTGCACCTTGTATTTAAGCACAACAAATGTTATATGCAGGGTCTGAAATTAGCACCTGCCAACTGCCAAATGTGGCTAAACTGTTTGCAGTGGCCGATAAAATCGACAGGCCATCCGCCACCTTGGCAGCCAGGTTCTCCTCATACATACATGGGGAAAACACGAGGGATGGTAATAGAGAACTGCTTCCTAGCTGTCTGATTCTGTGGCCTGTCTTTCGATTCTTCATATTACAGTATTATTTTTTTCCATTTAATTGATAGAGACAGGTGAAAGTGGGAGACAGATAGGATGACATGCAGCAAAGGGCTCCAGGCAGGATTTGAACCCGGGACCGCTGCAGGAAGGACTTCATGGGGGCCTGCTCTACCAACTGAGCTAAACAGGGCCCCGTCGAGTCCTCGTATTGATGCTTTCCGACAGTTCTGCATGCACAATGACACAACGGCATACGCACACTGTACCACGTTTCAGTAGCTACAGCGTAGTGCCAGCACTGATATTTACCATGCATATGTTTTTAATGTAAAATATATCAAACGTGGGATCGAACGTCAGATAGACGATGAGAAAACGAAGCAGGCTGATGGCGAGGAAGAGCCAGTGTTTGACGTCCAACGTGTGGAAACTTTTCGGCTTTTGAAAATCACTTGCTGTTTGCAGAATATGCAAAGGCCGCATAAAATACCACGACAACATGAGCAGTCTGTCCACACACCTACTGGGATGCCATGGGGTCGCTAAAACCAAACGCCCAGGTAACTCTACTACTATTAGGCCTTGTGTTATCCATAATTAATCCATCCCTGATTCCCTCACAAGAAAAAGGAAAAGCAATCCTTAACTCCATTTATTTCACACTCACACTGATTGAATTTTTGGCAAAGCTACTTTATCAATTGTAAGTCTCTGAATCACATCGTGTCGCTCTAGATGAGACAAATATCCTTGAGTTGTATTGGGACCATGAAGTGATCTGCATTACCATTATGTGACAGCATTCCAGTAAAACCTCTAATCAGGACTGGGAGGATACTGTGCTGCAGAGATAGGGTCAAAGTGCCAGACTGCTATGAGATCATTTCGGTTTCCATCTCCAATAATCAGGATGATTCATCTGCCTGTTTCAAAAGAGAACTGTGATAATCATTCTAGCAACCAGTCCTAGTGCCTGATACCAAGGTTGCCTTCACTTTGACTTACCAGCTGCTTTTGGACTTTGACAGTGATGTAACTGGGACAGCGGCTGTGAACAGGCAGCACTAATCACACCTACTACCTCTGCTCTGTCGCCAGGTCACACACAGTCATAGTCGGAGTGGATTCAGGTGACGTTATATAGTAATAACAAAAAATGAAAAATATTTAACCATATGACATGTATTATTATAAAGAATAATCAACAGTGAATACTAGGGCTGTCAAAGCTAACACATTCATGCAAGTTCATTTTAATGGCACTGAAGATACTGGCATCATACAACATGCTGTATGAAATGAGAAAACATCAGCTGCCAACCACTATACCAGCGTGTCAGGAAGGACGCTTCAAACTTATGCTAAATTTTGGAGAGGAAAAACTGTCATTGACCTCTGACCTCCAGATGGGTGGATGTAAATGGGTTCTCTGGGTCCCCACCAGTCTCCCCTTTACAGACATGCCCACTTTCTGATAGTCCCAGTCAGTCTGGATCAAGTCCTAGTCAAGTCAGCACTCTGACACACTGACAGCTGTTGTTGCCTGTTGGGCTGCAGTTTGTTCTGATTGGAGCAGATTGTTGATGCTAAAGTCAGAACCTGGGAGGGTTTCTGGTCAATATCTGGTATTGATTAGTGTTGGTCATTGATTTCCAATAATAAATATATACATACATTTACATAAAGCAGTATATTTGTCCACTCCCACGTTGATAAAAGTATTAAATACTTGACAAATCTCCCTTTAAGGTATATTTTGAACGGATACAAAATGTGATTGATTTGCGATTAATCATGATTAATCATGGACAATCATGTGATTAATTGCAGTTAAGTATTTGAATTGATTGATAGCCCTAATGAATACATGTAGTTAACAGCAGTCAGTGCCAGTTTAAGTATTTTGAAACGTGAGCTGTGAAAGGAGTTGAAGTTAGTTAGTCAGTTGAAGTTTGAGCATTGAAAACAGTTAACATGTCAGCTGGAAGCCAATCACCACAAAGACCCAAGTTTCAGTTGAGTGAAATGGCTAAAAGTTGAACCATTAGTTGAAGGGTATCTGCTGAAATCAGGGTTTTGAACGGATGAAAGCAGCTGAAATGTCAGCTGAACTTAAACGGGGTCTGTCTGCACATAGAGTACATACAGCGGTGTGTCTGCAGGTCTTATCTGTGGATCCTGTACATCGTGTACTTTCTGCTGCTCAGACTGTTCCCAGTTCAGAGTGACTCACCAGCTCCATACATGAGTGTACATTAACTTGAGGCTTGTGGACAAATAGTATTGTGGAGAACAACTTAAAGCAGCAGTGGGTGGAAATGGAGAAAATATGATTAAAAAACTTATTTTTATAAGACGGTCACTATGTCCTGACAGTAGTTCATGAGACAGGTAATCTTAAAAAACATGTTTTTGTCCCTCTGCGTCCTCCGGTGATCCGAACGCCATCTACAAGATTTCACAGACTGGAGGAAAACAACCAATCAGAGCTGATCTGGAGTCTGTCGTCTCGGAGCAGCTGTCAATCACTCTGGACTCTGATCAAAACTAGGCAGCGCTGATCAGATATTCATCAATACTCTGTTATTGTAATGACTAGTTCTCTCCTCAGATGTTCTCAGAAACATCTTGTTACTGTTCAGCTGTAAAATGAGAAAGTTTGTGACCCGGCAGCCATGTTGAGATCAGCTGAGGAAACACCGAACACCGCCCACCAGCCGGAGCAAACGTTCCCACTTTACAGTTAAACAGTAACTACAAGATTTTACATAAATAAGCATTACATTAACAGAATAATAACTGCTACTGTGTTAGATCAGTACTGGCTGGTTTGACCATTTGATCAGAGTTTGCTAGTGATTGACGCTCTTTTCTCTCAAATGATCGGCCAAAGTCTGCGGTTACAGGCTAGATTTTCTAAATCCTGAACACAGCCATGAGGAGGTGTTGTTGCCTAGTGATGTCAAAAACATTCGGCCTACTGCAGGTTTAAGTATAGATGAAGGTAGCTGAAATGTCAGCTGAACTTAAACGGGGTCTGTCTGCACATAGAGTACATACAGCGTGCTGTCTGCAGGTCTTATCTGTGGATCCTGTACATCGTGTACTTTCTGCTGCTCAGACTGTTCCCAGTTCAGAGTGACTCACCAGCTCCATACATGAGTGTACATTAACTTGAGGCATGACAGAAAAGCATAACTGGTGGTACAGTTGTTGGAAACCAAACATTATTGTGTAGACATTTGTTAGCGCACACTTCATGAAGTTTAATAACATGTTCATTAGTTCATAGATTATGTAATTTGGTGCGTATTATAGGAAAAATAGAGAAAGTATTCAGTTGGCATGCTTTTAGTTCATTAAATCACACAACTGTAAATTATTATTATTATTATTATTATTATTATACATATAGTTACATATAGTATGGATATCAAGTTTCTGTGAAGAAATCAATATTTGCTGGGTTTAAATTCCATTAGATTAGATTAGGATGTTAGCAGTCGCTCCTCTGTAAATCAACACCCCTTTAAAATGTAGTGCTATGAGGAACTTTCATTTTGTGTTGATTTGGCGGCCCCTGTGGACGTAAGTGGTAGTGTTTCCAAGCACCAGAGTCCCTTAAGAAATCCTCTGTTTTTACTACAGCAGGGTCTGACAGTCTTCCCCGCCTAGTCCTGGTTCTGGTTCTCCTGTGGGTCCCAGTGGAGACCGGGGGAGCAGCAAGTCGTGTACACAATATGGTGTTCAAGTAGTTAAGTCGTGAGACCACCGCTGCTGAGCAACAGCAACATTAACTAACTCATCAATAACTGTCAGTGTCTAGAAGCCACAGAGGCTAACGATTTAGTGAGCAAGGAAGTGAGTAACAAAATGCAGGAAATGTAAAGGCACAATGACAGAGGAGAAAGATGAGGCAGTTGGAAATATCAACATTTTCCTCAGGCAAAATTATAAAGAAAAACAATATACAACAAAAAATGCAATATCTTAACTTAATATGCACCAAAAAATGAACTTCCATGATGCAGGTTTGCAGGTTTGAATCTGGCTCGGGGCCCTTCTGTGGGGAGTTTGCATGTCCTCGCTGTGTTAATGTGGGTTTAATTATTTTATGGTTATTGTTACAGCCAGTGAGATTGAAATAGGCCCACTATTAATGTAGTAAAACCAGTTTTACACTAATGTAGGCGAAAGTGTCCAAAGCCACATTTCTATAGTGTATCTGCACACTGAAGCACCCTGACCTCCATTCCCTCACTGACCCATATCCCCTCAGGCTGGCAGGTCCTAATGCAGACATACACTACATTTTACACTCGTTTGGTCCGCTGGCAGCATCTCTGCTAAGCTGAATGGGATTTTACAACTGCCACTGAATAAGGTTAATCCTTTCTCCATGGCATGGTAAGCACTTTAAATGATAAAAACCCTTTCATTTCCTCATGTCCTAGAGGTTGAATCTAAAATGAAACTGGAGCATTTCATTACATAAATAACACGGGTAAAGTCTGTATAAATGAAGTTGATCAAAAATACAAAGCTGTTTGTGTTAGACTTGGGTTCTTGTTTAAGTACCGTATGGTTGGGTTTTTTTATTTTGAAAGGCTGATGTGTCTTTAGGATATTTTGTCAGAGCAGTCCCAGGGGATAATACAGATCGACGTAGTGTAGTGAGAACCGTGCATCTACTCTGTCGACATTTCTGCCACTTTCTGTGTCATTAGCGCTACGTGGATGGCGGGATCAGCAACAACCTGCCGCAGTCGGAGCTGAAGAACACCATCACCATCTCTCCCTTCTCTGGCGAGTGTGACATCTGTCCTCGCGACAACTCCACCAGCTTCCACGAGCTGCGCTTCACCAACACCAGCATCCAGATGAACATGGGCAACATGTACCGCCTCAGCAGGGCCCTGTTTCCACCAGAACCCAAGGTACCTCATGCTTCTGGTGATAATATGTGACCAAAACAAATGTAGAACGAGACGATAACAAGAAATATGATGGAACATGATACTTGGAGAGAATTTAAACATTGGTGTAGTGGTTAGCTGACTGATTGAAGGCGTATGCCTCGCTGCCACAAGTGGATAAAGTCCACACATGAGAGCTGGAATGGACAAAGTGCAATGGCTTATTATTACTGCTATGATTCATATGCAGATCACTTTGACTTGACATATCTCTGTTCCTACCCATGTCTTAGTTTTCACTCCAAGACATCCGCACACATCCCCCTTCTTAATTATCCTCCGCTCCTTTACCCATCGTTGCCAGGACGTAGTATCTGGATTATGGGTGGGGAAAATTACAATTTTGAAACAGATTTTTCATGCCCCAATCAATGTATTTGCTTCATTTGAGTCTTTGTGGAAGTAGAAGGAAGTTACCGCTTTTATTGTTGTAGTCTGAGGAACGTGACGTCATCTTTGTTCTGTATGCATCAAACAAAACAAACCGCAGTGAGCCGAAATGAAACAGCAGAAAATGGCGGACGGTCAGCGTGGATCCGACCTCCACCCTCCATGTTAAATCCAGCGTGGTAAACACTACACATCCAGTAAAGTATTAAAGGGTGGAGGGTGGGCGTGGATCCAACCTCCACCCTCCATGTTAAATCCAGCAGTAAACACTACACATCCAGTAAAGTATTAAAGGGTGGAGGGTGGGCGTGGATCCGACCTCCACCCTCCATGTTAAATCCAGCCTGGAAAAAACAACACACCCAGTAAAGTATTAAAGGGTGGAGGGTGGGCGTGGATCCGACCTCCACCCTCCATGTTAAACCACCGGAAACACTACACATCCAGAAATAGGCCCCCCCCCCTTCCTCTCCTCCTATTTTTAAGGGTGGGGGGTGGGCGTGGTTCCGCCCCCCCCCCCCCATATTAAATCCAGCCTGGTAACACTACACATCCAGTAAAGTATTAAAGGGTGGAGGGTGGGCGTGGATCCGACCTCCACCCTCCATGTTAAATCCAGCTAAAACTAATCCGTAAACCCCCCTCCCCCCCCCCCCCCACCCCAATTTTTAGGGGGGGGGTCCCCCCCCCCCCCCCCATTAACCTAAACACTACACATCCAGTAAAGTATTAAAGGGTGGAGGGTGGGCGTGGATCCGACCTCCACCCTCCATGTTAAATCCAGCAGTAAACACTACACATCCAGTAAAGTATTAAAGGGTGGAGGGTGGGCGTGGATCCGACCTCCACCCTCCATGTTAAATCCACTCCCCCTTTAAATCAGCCCAGTAAACACTACACATCCAGTAAAGTATTAAAGGGTGGAGGGTGGGCGTGGATCCGACCTCCACCCTCCATGTTAAATCCAGCCTGGTAAACACTACACATCCAGTAAAGGAGGGAAACACTTTGGAAAAGCAGAGCTAGACATCACGGCTAAAGCTGCACGCTAACTCCGTCACGGACGGGAAACGTCATCGTACGGGGGTAACGTGCGGTCCGGCCGGCCGTCGCTCTCGTCTCCGTGGTCCGACGGGCCGACGCTACGACTGTAGAGCTCCATATACTGACATTTATGTTAAATGCATTCAGACGGCCCCGATGGAGCTGACCATGGATGGATAAAGAGAACGGAGCTGACGGAGAGCTAGACTGGAGCTAGGACTTAGCAGCAGTTAGAGGAAGAAGACACCTGGGACTAGTCAGTTTTCAAAATAAGGTGTTAACAAAGGGAACTGTATATCTTAAATGCGCCCTGTAGATGAAAATAAGATAGAATGGCTTATAGAAGTATAAAACATTACATGTCCCATATAAATGAAAAGAATATACCACTAATTTGTGAGAGAAATGTCTTTATACTTTGATTCTTGGGTTGCTGGATAAAAATCTAATAAATAATTACTGACAATAATCCTGATATATTTGACTTCTGACGACATACATGCTGAAAATCAAACCTTTTTACTGGATTAATTTAGAGATTTTATAAAAGTCCCCAGAAGTGTATGATTCAACTTTTTTTCCAAGAGAAAAAAAGTCGCAATATATCGTTATATCCAATCACAATGCTTGTACAATGGCAGTACTTAAAAATCACAATACATATCGAATCGTCTCCCAAGTATTGTGCTAGCGTTGAATCAGGAGATAGATGCATCGTCCTAGCCTTAATCTGGATGTACCTCCTGCTTGTGTTTTCACCTGCTGTCACTCTCCTCTATGGTTCCTCTGGTTATTCCTTTGCTCTGTGATGATTATCAGGCAACCTTTAAGATGAGGTGAGCTTTTGGGTGGAGCTGTGTTGTTATTATATAACAGCCTGGCTCCTCACCTCTCCCCTCGTGTATGTTATGCCTTTCTGGATTCAACGATTATGTAATTGGGTGCACAAATCTGTGTGATCTGACCACATTCCTCGAGGGAGGAATTACCTCTCCGTACCACTCCACATGACAAACAAGTCTATGGACATGCTTGAGGCACTAACTCGATGTCAACTTGTCACGACACACATACACTTGGCAGGTGGTGTATTGACGTGCACAGGAACACAGAATCTGTGTGTCAAATAAAACAGCTAACAGTGTGTTTTGACCTATGACCCCCCTGTTCCTGTTAATCCAGCCAGTGGATTGGCTGTGAGCACCTCTGCTGATGCAGCTGAGCTCTCTCTTATTGACAAGACAGAGTACTCACCAAATCTTTTTTTAAATGATTGATTTTACAAATATTTCTGCAGAGAGTTAGATGAGAAGTTTGAGACCACTCATTTGTGCATTCAGTATGGTATGGAAGATTAAAAACGCCTAAATAAAAATCAACTAAACAGATAAAGTCAAATACAAAACAATAGAAAACCATATGCTTAAAGGACAACAAATTAGCTTTTTGTCTATGATAAATGAATAAATTATTTTTGTATTTTGTATTTTCCACACTACTTAAAAATCAAACCACAACACAGAAAGCAAACTAAAGAGGTGTATTGCATTTTTACACATTTTAAATTTCCAATAGCCCTCTGCTGGACAACTCTGAAATGCAGACCACCTCTACCCTTTGTTGTCTAAATAACTGCCCTTTCAACAGATGCTTTCCTTTTAAGTTTTCTGACATTTTTCTTAGTGTGGATCTAGAGTCGGGAGGCAATTAGCTTAGCTTAACTTAGTGTAGCTTGGCTTAGTTTAGCATAGAAATAGATGCAGCATGTCACTCTCCATAAAAACACAGATTGTAGTTTTTACACTTCTGTTTGTGTACTGTTTAAACAAGCATGGTACAACATGTCCATGCTAACATGCCAACCATGTCCTGACAACTACACCATTCTAAAAACAGACATGAACAACGTACTGATCGTCTCATGTAACTGAATAAGCATATTATCCTTAAAATCTTTCTTATTTTAAGTTGTATAGTTTTGTGCTTTGTTGATTCTTAGTCTGTGTAACAGTTTTCTTTTCTTTGATTGAGAAAGTCAATAATAGGGAATTAGAAAATTGAAAGTTTTTTTTTTTGTAGTTGTTAATGAGTTAGCTTGGTTTTAACATTAAGAGCAGCTTTATTGTGAAACAGATATGTTTTGGCTTCATCACAGTCACCATACAGCACAGTACAACAAATAATAAAACAAGTGTGGAAAACTAAGATGTACAAAAAGTTAAAAAAAAAAAAAAAAAAAAAAAAAAGATATAATGAATAATGTGTGAAAAAGACTGATTTTTGTTTTTCTAAAATGGACTGCCTTCCTCTCCACAGGTTCTGGCTGAGATGTGTCAGAGCGGTTATAAGGATGCGCTACGCTTCCTTGAAGAAAACAGTGAGTGTCCTTCTGCTGTGATACCATGATGACTTTCAACAAGCTTACGTAGTCATGATGTCATGTTTTGTGGTGCTAGACCTGCTGATGCTGGAGCACCCGACCTCGGGCCCCGCCCTGCCAGAGAGCCCGCCCACCTGCTGCTGCAAGCATACAGAAACCACCAAAGAGTGGGTGCTCCGGAGGCTCCGCCTACTGCGGAAACAGCACTGGTGGATGGACGAGCAGATCGTTCTGCCTACGTCCATCAAGAAAGGTGTGGTACCATCCCAGACTCTGTTTGGTTCTAGTAATGAAGATATGTTTGAGCCAAGGTATGCTGTGTGGTTGACTGGTCCTGTTCTCTGTGGGTCCGGCAGTGTTCTGCGAGGCCTGCCAAGACAAACCTGGCCTGTATGCCAAGGTGTCTGGGATGCTGCCAGTGAGAGTGGCCTCCTACATGCTCATGCCGTACACACTTCCTGTACAGTCAGCGTACTCAGTGGCCCAGAGGTGAGTATAGATCTAAACACTGACAGTAGCTCACCTGTAAAGCTCCCCTCCAGGGTAGTTTGACATTTTTATATTTATATTTTGACAAATAATTTCCCAAAGTTAAAAAAAGAAAGGTAAAATATGGAATATGACTGTGGTAGAAGCTGCAGGTCAAAGGTCATCCTTCAGGCTTATACAGGTGCTCTCATGCAAACTGATAAATCTGTTTAACTGTCTGTTAACTAGTTAGCTGTAGCTAACTAGCCCAACTTCCTGCATTAGCTAACTGAGGATTTTCATTTTATTTTTTAGCTTCCTCCACCTTAATTTAGTGTGTTTATTTAACTATGGCATTTGTGTGTGTGGGGAAGGGGTTCAGTCAACACAGTGGAGTACATGAAATCCCACCGGCAGACCATTGGTCTTTTTTTAAAAAACATTTTTTCATCCAGTTCAGCAGCTCAGATGAGTTCAGATCATTCTCAGACAGGTTTAGTTCAAGAGTTCAAATGACATCAACAGTTCATATCTTATCATAGCACCTTATAATGGATCAGATGCAGTACACAGTCTATGCTTAGGCAATTTAATAAGCAACAGGTTAAATATAGCACATGATCCATTAGGGTCTATAGCATACAGCATAGTCACCCTACGGAAATAACTGGTATAATCAGATATAGGGGACAGCAATGAGTATATAATCAAAACAAGCTAACAGTTGAATACACTTTGTACTTTCAGCTACTTTTACATTGCTTTTGTAATCATCACTCTTCTCTAAAATATACTACCCCTGGTCAGCCAAGGAGGATCCCATTAATGTTTCCATCTCAGTCCGTCACCAGCCTCTTGTCCATGAGTAGATGCACCTTTCCTTCTGCAGGTCATGATTTCCAGAACGAGACATTGCTTTTGAGTTTTTCAGATATATTTTTTGGTTCTTTGAGATCCACACTCAGTTTGTTGTGCTCATACACTGCAGCTGGAGCATCGCTGCATGTGAGGCACAAATCTTGTTGGTTCACGGTTAATGATCAGTTAACGAGGGTCGGTTATGGGTTAAGAAAATTTTTCTAAATTAGCATCCCTAGTTGCTTATATTGGAGAGAAGGTAGACATCTCTACGGCTGATATCCCCAACACTCAGAAACTCACACCAAAGTAATCAAGACTGATAAAAGAAAAATATGTATTTTTGATTTTAGGGTGAACTATTCCTTTAATGGGGAGCTACGCTTGACACCGCTTGCTCAGCCAAGGCTGACTGAACTTTTCGGGTCCAGTCTCCAGAGCTCTGCACAACTCATTCGCATTCATCTTGTAGCAAGATTCAGGTTTCTGTGTTAAACATCAGTTCATATAATGTCCTTCGTGCTCTGCGGCAGGTTTGTGGAGTGGATCCCAGAGGTGCCAGCCGATATGCGCTGGCTGTTCGGGGTGGCAGGTGACATGTACCAGCAGGCCTGGAAAGGAGCACCAGCCAGCTCCATGAGGTGACAGATGATTTTCTACACACTGCATACAATGTACACTCATTCAGCCATACACTGATATTATTATAATTACAAACCTAAGCGGCTGTATATGAAAACCACTGCTACTACTATAACAGTACATAGAACAAAAGCTATAAAAAAGTACTACAATAATCACATAAATGATAATTAAAAAAACAACTAATAATAGCAGAAGTTACTCAGGCCCCATTTATTTCAAGTGTCTGGATCATATATATATATATATATATATATATATATATATATATATATATATGAGATTTAAGATACTTTGATTTACACATTTCCACATATACAGTATGTGTCTCTTGATCACATCACCAATCTGACTGCTTTATTTTCCAGACTACATTTCAAAGAAATACCAGAAGAGAAACAGCATTTTCACTGTGGCAGTTGAGTTACCACAATAAGAGTTCAGCAAGCATTAGCAGTAATTCATTCATTTAAAATTTTCATTTTACAGGTCCGCAAATTTCATGGTAAATAGATGATAATTAGCAAGTAACCTATTTGATTTTTTTTTTAAAATTACTGCCAAATTACTCCAATATTTACCTTAAAATTTATTTTTTAAAATTAGCTTATTAACATTATTTGTAATTATTTTCCATTATTTCCCAGTAGCTGGTAATTTATTTAATAAATTTCCAGGAAAATATACAAAGTTAACTGATTAGCTTTAACTTCCAGGTCTTCTGATAAATAGATAATAATTAGCAAATAACTGGTTTGAAATTTCTTTAAAAACTCCCTGATTCATGACATTAACTACCAGGTTACATCTGTGTAGGCAATAAGTCACAATGGTGAGATCTGTGCCTGATCAGAAGTGACTGTATATATAGTGATATATAGTGATATATAGTGATATTCTATCTATTTATCTCTCTCTCTTTCTCTCTCTGATGCTTGATGATGATGCTTTATATTATAAGGGTAGAGACATAAATAAAATATTATATTACAAAGCAACCTGTTACATAATAAATAAGTAAATAAAAGTTTATATATGTACATGAGGCAGAGATATGACAGTATATACAGCTGCTACTCTAGGGCCTCAGAGTACCATCTAGTGGGCTGTGGCGGTACTGCCAAATTGTTTGGTAAAAATAGATTTTTTTGGTAGTATACAAAGCCAGAGAGCACAGCAATCAGGACACATTGTCAGGTAGAGACAACCAAGTTTTTCCACTGTTGGCGGGCTAACGCTCCCTCAGATGCAGTGACCCTAAATGGATCCTTTTTTAAATGCAAAAGTGATGTGGGAGACAACCCGCAGCAGTAAAAGCCCTCAAAGCAGGTGGTAAGGAAGTACGAGTACTACTAACTAAATTTACTAAATTTAGATTTGCAGTGATGGGTTAGGGTAAGCAGAATAGTTATTTTATATTTAACATTACAGCTGACAGAGACACATATTTACAGGCCACTTTATTTATTCTTGTTTTTAACAATCAGACCTTACGTTACAAAACCTCTGATATACAGTATGTACAGTGTGCTTAGATATACTGTACTACTACTACTACTACCCAGATACTAATTTTAACATCACTGATTTCTTGACTTGAATGTCCTTGACCTCTGACCTCCAGATGTGTGGATGTAAATGGGTTCTCTGGGTCCCCACCAGTCTCCCTTTACAGACATGCCCACTTTCTGATAGTCCCAGTCAGTCTGGATCAAGTCCTAGTCAAGTCAGCACTCTGACACACTGACAGCTGTTGTTGTCTGTTGGGCTGCAGTTTGTCATGTTCTGATTGGAGCAGATTGTTGATGCTAAAGTCAGAACCTGGGAGGGTTCTGACTTTAGCATCAATATCTGGTATTGATTAGTGTTCTTAGTTGATTTCCAATAATAAATATATATATACATATATTTGCATAAAGCTAGAATATTGCCCACAATACTTGACAAATCTCCCTTTAAGGTACATATTGAACACTTAAAAAAATTAATTCTGATTAATCACAATTAGCTATGGACAATCATGCGATTAATCACAATGAAATATTAATCAATTGACAGTCGTAATCCCGTCGGAATCTCTTTGCCTACTGGACACTCACACATTACATCACTGTAACTGTAGTTTTTAATTAGTGAAACTAACTGTGTGTAATTGCCTTTACAGAGAGCCGTGCCTGAGGAAATGCTTGAGTGAGCCACCTCTACCTGCTCTACCTACAGAGTGTGATAAAACCATGCAGAGAGACATCCTGCCTCCTCTTTCCTCCCTAGACCTCCACGGCAGCTACTGGGAGATCCCCAAATCTACCTCCTCCTCCTCCTCCTCCTCCCACTACGATCCTCCCATCGGCCCCTCTTCTCCACAACAAGTCTGCTTCTTTGTTGGCTCGCAGGATGAACCTCAGAGCTCCACACAGCAGTGAAATGATCCAGGACCTGCACTTTGACAATGATGTGGCCAAATTCCCCCTTTCTGTGAGGAGCTGGTGGATGGATGGGTGGTACAAAGTTGAACCAATAAGCAACGATGTGTAAATGTGTAAAAGGAAATACACATTTACTGTATCTCTGAACACTCCAGGCAGCACCAACTGTATTGTATTTTAATGGGTGCTCTGGAAAACTCACTCAGGATCATGGATGTGTTTTATGACCTTTTTTAATGTACAGCACAGTAATGTGTCTAGTTTTACAGTCTAACTACAACCCTACCTACCTGTTTGGTGAAAATATACTTAATGTAGCATTCATTCCTCATTCCAGTTTATTGGATCTAGAGCCATTTGTCTCCGTCTGTTTAATTTTTTTTGTTTATTTTACCTGCTTCTCTCAAGAGAAGGCTGCCATTTTAAATAAGAATTTGTTCTTAATTGACTTGCCTGGTTAAGTAAAAGTTAAATAAAATAAAAATATAAGATTAGTAAATCTCCACAAATCTTTGACAGGATTACCTCAGTGGCTGTAGCTACAGCTAGAGCCCAGCCCTGCTGAGTGACTTTGGTGAGAAGTATGTTACAGCTGATAGAAATGGTGGCAAATGCTACAAAAAGTTGTAATAAACTAAAGTGTCCTTTAAATGAATGATGTCAAAGACTAGACTGTTTACTGCGTCAAACTATTGAGACAAATCTACCAGATAAGGCACCTTACTCACTGATGACTAACATTACTGACCAATACTGCAGGTTAATCTATGTGTAAAGCAGCAGCAACACACAACTTCAAAGTCTCCGTCGAGGTTATTATGACTTCATTGATTATCTGTAACCGCTCATCCTATTCAGCATGGAGGGGTGGTCGTAGCCATCCCAGCTGACACTGAGCGAGGGCGGGGTTCACCCTGGAGAGGTCGCCAGGCTATCACAGGGTTGACACACAGAGTCAACACCCTGCATGTCTGTGGACAGCAGCTGGAGAAAAGCCCACGCTAACATGGGGAGAACATGTAAACTGCACAGCAGGGTTACTTAATTTGCCAAATGAAACACTGATGCTGAGTGTGCTGATCAAGAAGGTGCAACCAGTGTTGTAATATCAGTGTGTGTGGTCTGACCATCAAGTTGTAAATCTTTTACATTGCTTATCACTTGAATGTAAAGTTATGTTATTGCACTGTGATATTCTCTTATGATTAAACAATTTTAAATTGGTTGTTTTGTTTATTTGAGTGTCCTGCACCAAATAGTGACACAGTAACAACCTTAGACACACCTTGGACGCTTCAGCCTGTTGCAGTGATCCGTCAACGAGGGCGCCATATTGGACCTGACAAGACCGGCCTGTAACCCTATTACAAGTGAACAGGGGATAAAAAGCACTATAACGTCTACATTTCTCAACCGATTTCAATGGATTGTTATTATTAAAGGGTTTGTGATCTACTTGGAGTACAAAAATAAAGTTTTGTCTCCAGTTACTTTGAATCTGGATAGTTCAGCTATAATTGCTGCTCGATGCTCAGGAGATGAGTATGTACTGAAATGGGTGATGTGAACTGATAGAAAATAACTCATTTATCATGAGGAATTATTAAAACACATTTATCAAGTGTGGTTTTGGCATATTTTTGTTGTTTAAGGTTAACACTTATGGAGAGGTGCATGTAGGATATAAAATAATGTACAATGAAATGTCTTCCTCTATTTCAGTGAACACAGCTACTATTACCTTCATTTTCAGACACTTATCAATATACTAATAGAAGCAAATGGTAATATAAATACCTCTGTTTCTAAAGTTAACCTTACCCATGACAAAATGAGCAACTGATTGGTTGGAAATATTCAGTATGTTGGTAGATCTCCTTCAAGTGGTTATCATGGGCAGATGTCATCTCCTTCATTTCATCCAGCTCTTGGAGGAGTGCTTTCTCTTTACCAACAGCTGGGATGCATCCCTTCTTTCAGGTCCATTTATATCGGGGCAGTTTGTTTAGCTGCTGAATTTGCTGTTGGGGGATTCAGTGTTTTGCTTCATAGCCTGGGAGTCCTGGTGAAGAACCTGTTTGGTCTGACACACATCCATGATGTTTTGGTTGATGATGATGTACTGGACGTGTATATGCACGGCGTATGGATCGTGTCTAGAAGGTAACCCGCGAGTTGGAGAAACTCTCGCGAGATGGTTGAGGTTACAATAACTCGTCGGGCAGTGAGTCTCGCGAGGGTACGTAGATGCAGATTTCAGATCAGATTTCGCGATTTGCGGGTTACCTTCTAGACTCAACAAAAAATTATAGTGTGATGGGTCGACAGCGGGTAATGGTCTTGCATTTTATTATTAATCACTCTCCAGCTATGCGGGTTATTTTGCGGGTAAATATTTCTGTCTACTCCCACTGCTGGGTGATGGGACGTTGTGCGCATGCGTGTTGTCTCCGCACCAGCATCAGGGAAGAGGAGGATGGCGGAGGATGGGAGGGAAGAGTCGGTGGCCACTGATGACGACTCAGACCTCACAGCTGCAGACGGGAGCAACAGCATGAACAACACGGTAAAACCGTCGCTTTCCGTTTCAGTGGCTCTTACCACCGTGGTAGCAGTTTAAAGCTCAGGGCAGCGCTAGCCTACATGTCAGACAAGCTAGCTGAATGTATGAATACACCGTGATTAGGCACAATCCAGCTAATATGTTCCTCTATATAACTTGTTGTCCCCATAAATCAGAGGTCACCCAGTCTACCGTTATTTTCACACTAACTTTAGCTGGCTCAATAAATCAAGCTTCACATGGACATCTGTTGGCTGGTAGCCTGACCGTGTACTAAAGGTAAAGCCACCACTGAGCAGGCAGGTGGTGTTTTCAGGCTTTAAAACATCCAGTCCGTGACAGGAGACTGTGGCCAATCGCAGGTCATATAAGAGACAGAGAGAGCCTTCTTATTGGCTGAGCTCCGGCTGATGGGCGGTGCTTGGTGTTTCCTCAGCTGATCTCAACATGGCTTCTCATTTGACAGCTAAACAGCAACTACAAGATGTTTCTGAAAACGACATCATAGTAAGAGATTGGTCATAATAATAATAATAAACATTTGTATTGCACCTTTCATGCAACATTGCAGCTCAAAGTGCTTCCCAATAACAAAGAGCATTAAAAAGAACATAGGAATATTGAAAATCATGACAAGACAAAATTAAACAGTAGAATTTAATAAAAATACATATAAAATCAATAGTGCTGCCATGCAGTGTTAAAACTAAATAAGAGTAAAATGCATGCATATAAGTTAAATGAAACATGCAAAATAATTAGTGCAACACAGCTAAGCAGTGTTAAAAATAATTAAGAGCCAATTAAAAGCTAAGATGAGCAGATATGTTGATTCAGATGTTCATTCATATTTGGTCAGCGCTGCCTAGTTTGACTGTTTGATTAAAGTTCGGGTCCGAGTGGTTGTTTTTCTCCGGTCTGTGAAATCTTGCAGATGCCATTAGAAGCATAATAAGCAGAACATATATTTTTTCCAGATTAATATCTTATACACTACTGTTAGGATATAGTGACTGTTTTATAAAAATAACTTTTTTAAATCATGTCACTGCTGCTTTAAGGTTACATGTAGTGTATCCCATATTTCTACTGTCTGGATCCACAGACTCAGTGTTTCCTATTCTAAAGCATTCTACACAGATTTAAAAACTCAGTGGCTGGTAGTAAATATCCAGTGACCTGCCACAGAAGCATGTGAGGAAAAAGACTTCTTATCTTAGACCCTGCTCTAATGTCTTGTAAAGAGGCTGTTAATGACACTGTGATGTGATGGTTCAGATGGTGGAGGAGGGCTCCACTCTACTACGCAGAATGGAGATCTGCGTCGCTGAGGCTGAGAAAAGGAGCGGCAAAAACACAGTGAACATGCAGGAGACGTTCACTGTGTACCTCATCGAAACACGGTGAGAGCAGCACGCCATTTATCAGCCATTTAAAAGGCATGACAAGGCTGTTTTAACAGGATGTTCATCAGATATATCTGCAACGTCATTTTGCTTAGTCAGAACTCTAATTCAAGATGTTGAAACATACTGTGGTGCTGCACTGCAGCCATATGGGTGTATATAGTGTATCTGGAGACAATAAGTCTACAATATGCAGTAAATTTCTACCACAACTCTCTAGTGAACAAAGCTGTGGTTGGCTGCAGATTCCTTGATGATGAGCTGTGTTAACAATGTTTCGCTTATGAATTTTTGATCTTGGACGTTTGAATCTGTGAATATCTCTCTAACTTTAGCAAACCATCAAAGATAGCAAAAGCTTCTGCTGACACTGTTCAGATGATTTGTTGGGCCGGTATCCAATGGGAAGCCCTGATGAGCAATATCATGCACAACAGCTCTGACTATTCATAACGAGGTTTCAGATATCTGTAACTGTTACTTAGGATAGTCAGAACTGAATTACACGCATATCTAAATGTCGTGTTAGTAATTGACGAGGCACAATGACATTATAGATATCTTGAATAAGATTTCTGATAAGTCACAATGTAATTACAATTAGTGAAAATGTAATTGTGGATATCTGTAATGATGGACAAGCTTAGCTTAAATGTTGAAATGGCTTGCCATAAAAAGGAAGTTCTGTGGGTTGAGCTGAGATGTCCTTGTACTTCTTGTTTTATCTCTTTTCTGCATGAATTCACTTCTGTATTTTGTCACTGTGCAAAACTAACCTTTTAAGGCCAATGGATGCAGTCACTGAAGGTCGTAACCCAGCCCCTGACTCACTGTGGAGGAGATACAGTGAATTTGAACTCCTGAGGAACTACCTGTTAGTTACCTATCCATACATCGTGGTCCCCCCTCTGCCTGAGAAGAGGGTGAGTTCAGCGTGGCTCTGCTTTCCAGGCCCTGTTTAGTGTTACTCAGAGGACTGCAGCTTTGCTTTACGTCCCTCACAGAGTGTTGAATATAATGTGAGAGGATCAGAATAAGTAGGCTGAGAAATCACCACTGGCCTCCGGCTAAATTAAAGCCCTAAATCCACCGTTATGGAGCTGGTTGTCTGTTTATTGTTTGCTCCATGTTTCAGAAAAAAGCTGCCATGGATTTATTAAATGGCCACTACTATCTAGGGACAGAGATGGTTCAATCAAATTAAACAGAACTTGATTAAGAGATTATGACAAATAAAGACTGACAGGAAATATATTTATTTATTATTATTATTATTATTATTATTATTTATTATAGAAGTTATGCTTCATCTTTTCATTGAGGCTCCTTTGTGTGTTTTTTCTCCTGGAGAAAGGGACAAACAGTAACTCTCCAGTTTTTAGACAGCACAACACAGAGTTCCTACACAGTACTGAAAAGTATGACATTTAATTTGAATAGTTTCCAGGTCTGAGTATTGGATGAAGAAAAGAGAGAATGGAAAAACATTTCTCTTTCCAGACTGTTGCCCCTTTTCTGTTTTCTAAAATATATAATTCAGATTTTCTAAAAATAAATTGGTCAGCTGTGTTGACAGGAGACATGTTTGTGATTGGTCGTGTGCTGTAAACCCCACCCCTTTCATGTGAAGGCGCTCATAGCCGAGACTTACCGAGCTGATAACCACCTTCGTAGCACCGCTTAGCAGGATCTTGTTTGTTAGGGTTAGTGAAGCCAGATGATGAGAAGTTACCCTGGGTGTGCTGAACCCTCGTCTGGGCACAGCCTGCAGAAACTCTTTGCAAGATGTTTGACATCGTCGTCCAACTTTCTGCATAGGGCTGTGGACTGAACTGCCACAATGAGTAAATGCAAGAAAATGCAAGTTTTCCGAGGGCTGGCTTGACGATCCCGAATACAAAGCCTGGCTCATTAACAATTCCAAATGAAAGCTGGATGCAAATTTTTCTCATAGCATCCTCCACGTGTCACAGATATACTGTAGTCTGAAAAATGTGTAAGAACTTTGCCAACATTAGCATGCCAGTGCTGATCAAGAGATCAATAAGCAAAGCTAACACCAGATAGATAGATAGAACATCTTCGAGGCTTTCCAGTTTTATTGAAGGCGTACACATGCTGTATTAGGGTTAGGGTTAGGGTTAGGGTTAGGGAAAAATAGGCGAATGGTTAAACTGTGCCTGTTGATGCACCAGTACGTTTAATGAAATCAAAGATCAATCAAGCTAAAGTTAAACAATGTCATGGAAACACTGAATGCAGGCAGTTTCTTTGTTCTCTTGCATGCAGGCAGAGTTTGTGTGGCACAAGCTGTCTGCAGACAACATGGACCCGGACTTTGTGGAGCGCCGCAGGGTCGGGCTGGAGAACTTTCTGCTTCGTGTGGCATCACATCCAGTCCTCTCCAACGACAAGATCCTCCACCACTTTCTCACCGAGGTACATGCTGCAACTCTGGGTCGGTCAAGTGATAATTAATAGATCAGAGGCTCATTGAATAACGGTTTTTACTGCTATGTTTGGCAGGAACATGGCTGGAAGGAAGTGGTGTATGAGACTGGGTTTCAGGCAAAGGTACTTGAAATTGTGTTAATCTTACAGGTAATCCATACAAAGATTTTCAGTGTTCATAGAGCTTGATCTCCACCTGTTGCTCCTATTACAGGCAGATTCCAGGCTGAGAGCTCTCAGTGCCACCTTCAGGGTGAGAAATCCAGATAAGTAAGTTAGTAGTTTCCTAAACACAATGTAAGAAGGGCTCAATTGGATTGAGCATGTTGTCATAAGTAACCATTAATGTCTAAATAATTAAGAGTATTTTAGATTTGCAGCTGTATGTTTACCAAAAGCTAACTTGATGTAATAACTAAGATATAATAGGGTTTTACCTTAAAACTAGGGTTGGTAATGATTATGACATTAACAAGAGTGTGCTAGATTTTAAAATGATTCAACCTTAAGACCCAGCTTAGTGCTGCCAACTCTTTTCCAATAAAAGTAGCTAACACTACCTGAATTTAGCAAGTCACCAAGTCAGTAACACTCAGTTTGTTTCTTGAGGCCTCCGTCCAGAGCCACTCCCCCAAAATGCTGATAATGAACATAACAACATGGCTGTCCATGGTTTTCAGTCACGTGACTAGCACAGAGCCTCGAGGGAAACACTGTCCCAACATGGGACGACATCCCTGGGGTCAAGATTATATCTGGCAGAGTCTCCATGCTGCTGCCAAGATGAAAGCGTAACGTTACATTTATAAATCTGCGGTCAAGCTAGCTGTCACTCTCATCCCTATGGTTAAACCAGCCACTGCTAAAGCTGCCGTAGAAATGTCACTTACCAAGCAATGTCTGGAAAATGATTTAAGTCAAACAAGCTTGATTTACCATGGCGACGGAGAGACATGTAGCTTGGTCGTAGTCGTTGTTTGTATGGGTGTTAGCTATCCAGCAGCGTTGTAAGAACTGAGCTGTCTTTAGCGGACGGTGAAGACAGCTTTGTTCAGCCCTCCAGGTGGGCGTTCCTGTTGGAAGTGGAAGATGTGCAATGAGTGCACAGGCAGAGTGAACGTAGCTAGACAGGTAGGCGTCCTGTCCAAGCATTACAAGCAGGCTTGTTACAGTCCTGTAACAGCCACAGATACCAGATTTCTTTTCTATTTCTGTCAGAGTATTTGAATTATTGATTGATTTATAGACAAAGAAGAAGATTACCAACTCTAGCTTTAACTATTTATGGGTAGAAGGATGTTTTATAGTCTTTCTTAGTATTATTTATATGATCAAGTCAAAAGCAATTGTGTGATAACTATTTTTTTCAGTTTCTGAAAGGTGCTCCACGCAGTGTGGATACTTCCCACTAACAATTATTTTCATTATCAAGTCATTATTTTTGTGACTAATGAGTTCATTATTTGGTCTATAAAACACCAGAGAACAGTGAAAATGTCGGGCACAAGCTGCAGCTCACGATTAAATGTCAGCGAAGATCTTCTGGGCCAAGATCTTCTCATGGCCCGCTAGCTCCTGCTAAAAAACGGTGAAACAAACAAAGCGACTCAGAAGAATCCTCTTATTGGTGCTTCCTGACAGTTATGCGTGCACAGTGGCGCTACGCCATAAGCACACATTCATTTAGGACCGGAGCCACTGTGGACAGACTTAAAAAAACACTCAACAGTGTGGCGCTAATAAACCTGTATTATTTTCCCCAATAATCTGGGCATACACTGTACATTTTTAGAAATGCTGTTATGTTATTGCTTCTCCCACTGTACGAGTAGATCGTTTGTAATGTAAAGCCAAATCTCACGATGTATATCCTGACACTGTTCGGTCCCGTCGGCCTCTGCGGGCCGTTCTGGCTGTGGACAGTTATCAATAAATATTAGTTTGAAAGCTCAGTGGCAGGTAAAGTCTGTTTGCTAGCAGAGGACTGTACGAGTCACAGTACTAACAAGAGTTTGAGCCTTCATCATCTATATTTTCATCTTGATAGCTACGCTCTGATTGCTGTCAAAAAAATGTAGAAAAAGGCATCGGCGTTGGGGAATCGGCTCGTGAGTCTGCTTCAGCTGTGTGAGAGCCTGTAGTCGGCCGACCAACATTTCTGATGTGTCAGAAATCGGCCCTCGGTCCCCCACGTACACTGCACGGCAAACAGCGCCCGACCAAGCTGAAATTTGGTCTGACTCTAAAATGAGTCGTGCAGCTCAAAATTCGGACCAGAAACTGTCTAAAATCATACAGTGTATGTCCAGCTTAGCAGAGCTAACCCCGAGTATAACAGGGGTTCAGTCAAGTTTCCTCATGATACACTGAACTCTGTTCAGTAAAGATGAGGGCTCAGGTAAATTATAACGGTATCATGAAATGAAATCTTGTAAAATGTAGTTTTTAGCAAGAAACTTGAATAAATCCAGTTGTTTGAAGGAGATGTTTTCACAGCAATATACAGTATAATAGATAATAGAGAGGGAGTTATGACCTGTTTAACTTTCTAATCAGCTTATAATACATCATTACCACTATAGATGACAATCACAAAGTACACTACAGTACTGTGTACAGTACTCTCAATACACCTGAGAAATAGGGCTCCTCCGGAAGCTACGGTGTGATCTGAACAGTAAAATTTACCACGCATATAACATTTTATGTGTAAAGTATATCGAACATTGAATGACATGGATCTAAATGTTGTATGTTATATATATATATATATATATATATATATATATATATATATATATATATATATATATATATATATAGAGAGAGAGAGAGAGAGAGAGAGAGAGAGAGAGGAAGGTAAAGGAATTGTAATGACTGTATTTTGTCTTAGACGCTTCACGGAGATGAAACACTACAGCGATGAGCTGCAGTCTCACACATCTCAGCTGCTCCGAGCACGAGCAGTAAGTATTATTATTATTATTATTATTATTATTAATTTGTGTATAGAAATAAATGAAAATGTTCCTGACACCTGCTGAGCTCCTTAGGCTGGAAATCTTAGTCAAATTATATTTACTATGTTTTTTAATGAACATCTAGTTTCATGTATTTTTTTACATGTCTTGTCTAGAGGGTTGCTGACCGTCTCTACGGTGTTTACAAGGTCCACGGGAACTATGGAAGAGTCTTCAGGTTTGATAACAAGCATGTGATAATGTTTCCATTGGCCCATTGTCAAGTCAAATCGGGTTTAGTCCAATATCACAAGTAGCATCTCATTTTGGATAAGGGGAAAACAAAAACAAACTACTTTCACCCTCTGAGACCTGCTGTGTTTCAGAGGCTGCAGCAGGTTCAGTTTTACAGAGTGAGGATATCATATGAAACTAGAAAACCTAAGGAAAACATCACCATGTCAGGAAGGAGGCTACATGACAGTTAGTTAGGGAAAATGTTGGCAAGGAAGAACTGTCCTGTCCATGTTCAGAGGGTCCGTTGACCTCTGACCTCCAGATGTGTGGATGTAAATGGGTTCTCTGGGTCCCCACCAGTCTCCCCTTTACAGACATGCCCACTTTATGATAATCACATTCAGTTTGGATAAAATACAAAGTTTTTCAAATGCAGTATAAATGTCTTATTTTTCCTATTCTAAATTCAACACCTATTCTATGGTGTGTTTTAATATTTCTGCATACTGGGTCCCTAAACAGTGTTGAATCCCATAAACTGGGTCTCAGTGTAAAGCTGAGACTCTGGTGGATCCAGTGAGTCCAACTGTGTTCATGTGTGATGATGTTAGTCCCCATAGGAGCCATTTCATTGTAGCGAGACCTTTGAAACTGACTCTTTGAAACTTGACCTTGCTGTATAAAATGACCTGTGGTGACCTCTAGGATAATCACAGCCTCTACTACTACTACTACTACTACTACCACTACTACCTCTAGGATAATCACAGCCTCATGAAACTTTACAGCCAGAAACTAGAGACCTGGAGCATTCAGAGGATGGACGGCTTTCCTAGCTAGATTCACAGTAAGGGGGTTTGAACTGAAGTGCTCGCCATCTTAACACCAAAGCATGCGGTTCTTGCAGAAATGCAGAAAGGTTTTGATACCAAATCACAGAATGGCTTTTTCTCTGGTGTTCCTCAAGGTCTTGGGGTCTTAATGTGGTATTTTGGAGGGATTATTGATCATTTTTATCAATTCTCAAGTGGTAAAAAATGGTTAAATTAAGCACCAGATCTGTGTAACAAATAGTATCAACCATAAATTGCAACGTGTCATACTAGAGCATGGGGATGATCACCATATACTTCCATCTTTATGTTATACAGCCTTATACCCTTTCACAGTTTATTTTATGAATTCATTCATTTTTTTCATTTCTGATTTATGACTGGAAGAATTTGACTCACAGCGCTTAGCTGCATCTCAAATGAATCTTCAGGTTCCCAGCATTCAGACGATGTTCACCACTTCTATGTGACGTCTACTGTTGAGCTGCTGTGTCCCCTAAAGACCCCCAGACCCCCTTAAAAAGACAAAAACAGGCCTATTGTGGGTCTCAGAGGGTTAACAGGGAAGTGTGTCACTTCATGTGTGTTTCACATATGACAAAGAAACAGAATTGATGCTACCTTTGAGAAACGGTATTTAAATGTGACCATCGTAATATTAACACATGAATAACATAAATAACACTGCATGGCATTCATATTGGAAAACAAAACATCAGTATGTGTGTGTGTGTGTGTGTGTGTGTGTGACAGACTCTCGTTGCTAATTTGCCAATGTGTGTGTACCCATATGTTGACTGCAGCGAGTGGAGCGCCATAGAGAAAGAGATGGGAGACGGGCTGCAAAGTGCCGGCCATCATATGGATGCGTGAGTTTCTGAGCCATATTCATCCATCTATCTCTGTTATTATGGTTTTATTTTATGCAATGTGACAGATATTACTTCTACACACTATTCATAAATATATATCTATTAACTAATGAATATATAACTCTTACATTAAGGATTGTTACTGCCTCTACCAGCTGTGTTGCTTGTGTTTTTGTCGCTCGCCTGTAGATATGCTGCCTCGATAGATGATATCTTAGAAGAAGAGGAACATTATGCAGACCAACTGAAAGAATATCTCTTCTATGCTGAAGCTTTGAGGTGAGATACAGTTTTAGTTACATCTTCACAAAATATGGTTTAAGGGCTCGGTGAACAGTGTAATGTCGAGGCTTGCCGTTGTAGTCGGTGTTAGCAGTGTAAGGGTTAGGGTTGGCTAAAATGACAAAATTATTGGTTTTGACTGGAACCATTGACTGAAATATTGAATATAATCTCATGCCTAAAATGGACATTTGACATAAACAATTAAGAGAGAAAACAATTTGACTGAAAAGTAATGACTTTTTAACTAAATGAAACCGAGGGCTGGGATGAGTCACTCTCTCTCTCCTGATTCGGTACGATCACGATACTTAGGTCCCGAGTCAATATTTATTAAGAGTTTTAAGTACTATGATTCTACAGTACGATTCGGTATTACCATCTACTGCGATTTTTGTTAATTTTTTAACACTCAACAATGGTGAAAAAGTTGAATCATATGCTTCCAGGGACTTTTACTTTGAGAAATATCTAAATGAATCCAGTAAAAGGATGTATATAGTTAGTGATGTCCTGAAGTCAAATATATCAGGATCATTTTTAGGAATTATTTAAGAAATCTTTTCCAGCAACCCAACAATCAAAGAATAAAGACATTTCCCTCACGAATTAGTGGTATTTTCTTTTTCATTTATAAGGGTCATGTAATGTTTTATACTTCTGGAGACTATAATCTAATCAGTCTTATTTCCATACAATATGTATTTTGTGTATACAGTTCCCTTTGTTAACACCTTATTTTGAAAAGCGGCCGTAGTCCCAGGTGTCTACTTCCTCTAACTCCTCCAAGGTGGTCTCTAGCTCTCCGTCAGCTCCGTTCTCTTTATCCATCCATGGTCAGCTCCATCGGGGCCGTCTGAATGCATTTAACATAAATGTCAGTATATGGAGCTCTACAGTCGTAGCGTCGGCCCGTCGGACCACGGAGACGAGAGCGACGGCCGGCCGGACCGCACGTTACCGCCGTACGATGACGTTTCCCGTCCGTGACGGAGTTAGCGTGCAGCTTTAGCCGTGATGTCTAGCTCTGCTTTTCCAAAGTGTTTCCCTCCTTTACTGGATGTGTAGTGTTTACCACGCTGGATATAACATGGAGGGTGGAGGTCAGATCCACGCCCACCCTCCACCCTTTAATACTTTACTGGATGTGTAGTGTTTACCAGGCTGGATTTAACATGGAGGGTGGAGGTCAGATCCACGCCCACCCTCCACCCTTTAATACTTTACTGGATGTGTAGTGTTTACCAGGCTGGATTTAACATGGAGGGTGGAGGTCGGACCCACGCCCACCCTCCACCCTTTAATACTTTACTGGATGTGTAGTGTTTACCAGGCTGGATTTAACATGGAGGGTGGAGGTCGGACCCACGCCCACCCTCCACCCTTTAATACTTTACTGGATGTGTAGTGTTTACCAGGCTGGATTTAACATGGAGGGTGGAGGTCGGATCCACCCACCCCCACCCTCCACCCTTTAATACTTTACTGGATGTGTAGTGTTTACCAGGCTGGATTTAACATGGAGGGTGGAGGTCAGATCCACGCCCACCCTCCACCCTTTAATACTTTACTGGATGTGTAGTGTTTACCAGGCTGGGTTTAACATCCACGTGGACTCTCCGTTGATTTCAACTTTCCCGTTTGGGCTCAGTGTGGTTTGTTTTGGTGACGGATATGGAACAGACATGATGGTACGTTACTCGTTACTGCAACAATAAAAGCAGGTAACTGCCTTCTACCTGCACTCAAAAGACGCAAATATATTAATTCTGGCATTAAAATATCATTTTCAAAATCGGAAAAAAATAAAATGACGATACATATGTGAATTGATTTTTTTTCCACCTCCAAGGAAAATGTTTTGATTTGTTGTTGACTAAAACTTGGCTAAATCTGCAAAGGATAAAAGTTAAACTAATATAAACTTTATTACTCCTTTCAACCTTGACAAAGGCAGCGCAGACCACATCCACTCCTTCTGTACTTACCTGTCACAATAAAAGCCCTAGACATTTAATATTCACAGACAAGTATTTTGAATTTTCATGTTGTGAATTCGTAATGCAGTGTTTACACACAACCCACATTATCAGCTCGAATTTTCAAGCTACCTTTCACCATTAGTTAGCCTGGTGGCTGGCGAACTCATCACATGGCACATTTCACATTGTATGTATCTGAAAAATTAATGGATTTATTTGTTAAATCAATGGATTATGCCTGCTTCTGATATGGTAAAAGGGTTAGTTCCGGTCTACATATGACATGGTAAATATAGCCTGAGCAGATAACTGCCATATTTTTCTTTTTTTTTCCTTTATTTAGTTCCCAAAAAAAGTGTCCACCTTGGATATTGACTCTTTTATTAGTGTTCCACTGCTACTGTATCTCAAAGGCTTGTATCAGAGCATAAGAGCTGCATGATGTTATATTATTATGTATATTATGTACGTATATTATGTAGTAGACTTTGCTTTGGCAGGGCAGTGTGCAGGAAACATGAGCTGACCCAGTTTGAGCTTGAGATGGCCTCCCAAGACCTCATCTCCAAGAAGCAGCAGCATGAGGAGCTGGCTACAGGGGTACACTATACTCTGTTATCTTTAGTCTTGCTTTGTCTGTTATTCTTAAGCAGTGATGGCTGATTTTGTCATGTCAAACCAAGCTAAAACCGAGATGTTAACCGCTTCCAAACTAACATACTCATCTGTGTGTACATCTTCCTCAGATTGTGCGGACGTTTTCCTTCAAAGGCATGACCAACAAGCTTTTTGGCCAAGAGGCACCCGAGCAGAGGGAGGCCAGACTGAAGCTGCTGGAGGAGCTGATAGCAGAGGGTGAAGAGACCGTCAAGGAGAAAACGGTCGAGTGCGAGTGAGTCATGGTTGCTGCTTAAAGGGGGGTCCGTGCATTCTTCTTCAGGGTTTTCAAATGGAAACACCCACACAGCCGATAGCAAAAAGCAGTGGTGTAGCTAATCAATACGGTCATAAATAATGTGAAAACTAGCTCTTGATGGGTCAATATAAGCTGAGCCAAGCTGAAAATGAAAAGTGTAGTTTGTTGTATGTATACTCCTTATACTTGTATGTATGTTGTGCAAGGTAAAATTACTGTTTTTATCTGTGTAGTCTGGTGGATTTGAAGAGAGTGATACAGTAGCTGTAGTTCTCTTAAAGGGCTGTCTGGTGGTGCGATAAGGCGGCTGAAAAAGGCCCAGCTAAAAAATAAACATCAGTTTAAATGTACGCTATATCTACAATATTTTCATGGCTTTAGCTCACCATCAGACAGCCCTCCCTGCTTTTATATCTCTTTCCTCAAAGCCACCAGACTACATTGATAAAAACTTATCAATACCTTACCATGCACAACAAATATACAAGTAAGCAGGGTCGGTTAGTTTGTTTGTGTTATTGTGTGACTTTGGGATCGGATCTAACATGAGGACCACAGCGGTACATTGCTTAGCTGGTACTCCAAATCTAAGTTACTGTAGGTAATACACTGACTATGGATATGGATATATGTAAATATAGTATGAAGCAGCATCATCTTGCAGTAAGCAAAATAATGGCCCCTCCCATTAATGTCTGCAGACTGTGTTTCCAAGAATTTAAAGTCATGTGATAGTCTCTGTGGTAGAGATGTCTGTGCTGGCCGACCTGCTCGGCCAGTCTTCCCTCCAAAAGCGTCCATGTTGAAATGAAAGGCGCAGCTCACACATAGTGCATAGTTACAAAAATTCAGAGGTGCACAACCCACAGTGCTGCAAACTTATAGAGCCTTCACACACCCTGCGAAAGGCATGATGGCATTATGGCCCTGATCAGTGTGTTTTAGCTTCCTGGGGCAACTATTTTCAGTGTTTTGCATGCTGACTTTGCATTGCTGAGCAGCTCATGTTTATCCGCTCTGTGCACCTCACGTTTTTACAGGAAGCATATTGCTTATAATTCAACTCAGAACATCTGTCATCATTAGTGTTTTTTCTCATTGTGGTGACTTTTGCTGGTTACCCGGAGCTATACAGTATGGCGTAACAAACCATAGTTATAATGATCTGAACAGAAAACAGCAGGAGGCAATTTAGTGCTGCGCTTGAGATTTCAGATAAGTTGCTTTCATTAATTTAAACTGTACTATCCACTATATTATGTAAAATAAAACAATACAGCAAACTACCAAAAACACCCTCTCTGATTGGGTGCAGTGTGCCACATGTAGTCCACCTGCAAAATGTGCTCTGTGTGATCAGGGCCTGAAAGGTTTTCTGACAGAGAATCACATGTTCTGTCCATGATTATTTATAATGTACACTGAACAAAAATATAATCACTTTTTGCTCCCATTTTTAATGCGCTGAAGTCAAGGATCTAAGACTTTTTCGATGTCCACTAAAGGTCTATTTCTCTCTAATATTGTTCACAAATTTCTCTAAATCTGTGTTAGTGAGCACTTCTCCTTTGCCGAAATAATCCATCCACCTCACAGGTGGCAGATCAAGATGCCAAACTGCACATTTTAGAGTGGACTTTTATTGTGACAGTCTAAGGCTCACCTGTGCAATAATCCTGCTGTCTAATCAGCATCTTGATCTGCCACCTGAGAGGTGGAAGGATTATTTCAGCAAAGGAGAAGTGCTCACTAACAGATTTAGACAGATTAGTGATCAATATCTGAGAGAAATAGGCCTTTAGTGGATGTAGAAAAAGACTTAGATCTTTGACTTCAGCACATAAAAAATAGGAGCAAAAACAAGTGTTGCGTTTATATTTTTGTTCAGTATTATGTTTTCTTCAGCGTTACATGTGTGTGTTATTTGATCTGTTTTACCACAGAGAGCATGTTGAAAGGGCGTGGGTGGATATGCAGCGCTTTAAGGAACAGAAAGACAAAGATCTGCGAGAAGCGCTCATCAACTATGCTGTCATGCAAATCAGCATGTGCAAAAAGGTAGAGAGCAGCACATCTGAGGGTTACTGGACTGTAGTGACTGTAGTGCTCATGTTCATCAGTGCTTTTTTCCCTCTCTCCCTGCAGGGTATACAGATGTGGAGCAATGCCAAAGAATGTTTCCTCAAGATGTAAAGTTGAAGCCATACTGAAAGGATTTTCACCCTCAGTGATGTTCAGTTTGGATGCTGGGAAATGATGTCAGCGTCTGCCAGTTGAAGTTTGAAAACAACCACAGTAAAGTAACGTTGTGTACAAAGATAATGTAGTTTCAAGTATTTACAGAAAATGTGTTCATATGCAACTAATTTTCATTGGTGAATTACATTGACTGTAAGTCTTTGGGAGGTGGTGGATCACACAAAGCACATGACTGGGACACTGGAGGCCAGAGTTCACAGTTAACTATCTCAATATTCAGCCAAGGCCATTTCCTCTCACCTTCAAGTGGCAACACTTTTTCATTTGGCCCTGTTCAGACCTGGTATTAACATGCATCCTGAGTGATCTGTCACCAGTAGGACAGTAGGTGGTAGTAGGTCTTTGTTGGCATTAGAATACGTCTCCACATGTGTCTCCGGTGACCCCTTGTGATCTGATCTTTCTTCCTCCCTCTATATGCAAATAAAGATGTAGTAAATGTAATTTCTGGTACTCGGTTTAACTCAGACAGCAGGAAAGAAGAGGCTCAGGAGCTGTTGGTGTCTTACACAGAAGGTTTATTGAAGCTTGATCAAGAAGCGGTTGTCAGGCCTCACAACTCTGCCTCCTCCCCCTGGCGCTCAGTGTTTTATCCTCATCATGTTTTAACTTATGAGATTCCTCTGCATCCCTGCCCCTGGTTGCCCCGGTAACTGGCTCTATGGCCCCTGCTGCAGACACAGATAACAGTGGCGCCCCACATCAGGAAACCAACACGAGAGACGGCTTGATGCCGCAACCGAGGAGAGAGGAACAGATAGAAAATTCACAACCCCTCCTTTTTGGTCGAAGATCAACACTTATTACCCATTAAATGTGACCTATTCATTTACCAACTGAGCACCAGAGCATGGAGCATTGATCCACTTCACACACTAATGATTAATTTAAATTCATTTATTTTAAACAGTCAGAATCCAAGACAGTCACATATCATGGTGTTTATGTTGTATGTCAGAAGGAACACATGGAATAACATTCAAACATACAATGACCATAACTCAGTCAACACCCTTTCATGAACACCTTACATGTAGGCACTTAATTTAGTTGCATATAATAATGGTAATAAAACACGTACATGTAAAGTACCTGGAGGTCTCCCAAACCCTGTAAGGTTCAGAGAGCTCTTTGACAGAGGTCGCAGGTCACATGCATCTACTGACAAATGGCCAAAAAAATCCGCCTGCGTTCTTACAGGATATGGACCACAAAGACCAGAAGCACTAGCTACTCTGAACAGGACAAAGGCACAACCTCAGATGACAAACAAGGGAAAACTCCTATTGTCCCATTCGTCTTCAGGGTGATTTACCTGACAAGGTCTCAAATGTAACCCAGCATACTTGATTAAATGAAATTACACACTAACCTTTAAACCTCATATAAAGCCAGTCGGGCTGCACGGTGGTGTAGTGGTTAGCGCTGTCGCCTCACAGCAAGAGGGTCGCAGGTTCGATTCCAGCTTGCGGCTCTTCTGTGTGGAGTTTGCATGTTCTCCCTGTGTAAGCGTGGGTTTTCTCCGGGTACTCCGGCTTCCTCCCACCATCCAAAGACATGCTGTTTAGGTTAACTGATGACTCTAAATTGCCCGTAGGTGTGGATGTGAGCGTGAATGGTTGTCTGTCTCTATGTGTCGCCCTGCGATGGACTGGCGACCTGTCCAGGGTGTATCCCTGCCTTCGCCCAATGCCAGCTGGGATCGGCTCCAGCCCCCCCGCGACCCCTAACGGGATAAGCGGTTGATGATGGATGGATGGATAAAGCCAGTCTTCATTCTTATACAAGGAAACAAGACAGATAATAGAATAAGAAATAAATGGAACAAAATCTAAGTGGAAGTAAATCAGAAATCATTTCATTTTTCCCTTTGAGATGGAGGTGTCCTTACCCACCGAGGTACCCAGAAGCAGGATGCAGCTCGGACACCCCTCCCCCACCCCTTCCTGTTTCCTCTTCCTTCTCTTACAAGTTCATTTTGAAGAGTAAACACTTTTACTATGAATCACTACGACCTTTAACATCAGGATAGTTTGACTCTTATTTAAATTCACTAACTGAGAAATTAAAACAAATGAAACCGTTAAACCTGGAGAGAGTAAAAGATTGAACTCATTCTCTGTGTTGGCTCTCATCTCTGTGATGTGGGTGTAATGTGTTTGATTTATTTTTATTAAGTGAGTGTGTGTGCTGAAGTGTGTGAGTTAATGCGATGTAGGTGTATGTGTACGTAATGCAATACAAGTTTGGGTGTGTGTCATATGTAATATTGATTTTAACAAACAGAATCATAGGGATCAATACCACTGGGTACATAATGGATAAGTTTGATTATATCAGATTGACACACAGAATGATTATCTATAACTGATTCAGTCTTTTCTTCAGCTCAGGTGCTTTGCACAGCGTAGAAGGCCTTCACTGTGTAGAGGTTTCTCTCTCTCCCTCTTTGCTGGTCTAATCTATATATAAACAGTCTAATCTATCAGAATTGATTCTGACAGTGAAGATAACAACAATCTCACCACAAGATCCATTAGTAGCTGTCAATTATATCACATGAGCAAATGGACTTTGCCTCTATGGAGTTGAATGGAAGTATAGACGTTCACATCCTTTAATTAAAGGGGAATTACACCCATTTTCAAAATTCGTCCATTCCTGTGGTCTCAGACAGTCCAAAAATATTAGTAACCACAAACAACTCTCCCCAAATCCAAAACCAAGATGCTAAAACTCAAGCTTGTGAGGTCATGAAGTATAAAGTGTGGAGCTGCTCCGTAGACAGCGAAGAGGGGGATCCATAGATTACTTGTTTTCTTTATATACTCAAATGAGCTTCATTCTATTGTAGTGTTGTCAGTTGTAAAACAGAAAATGTTCCCCTGGGTGCTCTCAGTGTCCTCAGTTCATAGTTAATGGAGCGGTTCCCCACGTTCTACTCAATGTCATCACAAGTCCGAGTTTAGCAGTTGTTCATGTTTAATAATATTTTTGGACTGGCTAAGAGCATAGAAATAACTAGAACTAAATATTGTGAAATGGGTGTAGTTCCCCTTTAAGTAAAGGATATGAACGTCTATAATTCCATAGAGGCAAAGTCCATTTGCTGAAGCTCATGTGATCATGCCTCCTTCACAAAAATCCTGCATGACTTTGTTAATACCAGTGGATTCCTTAGGTTTTCTAGTTTCATGATGCCAGTATCTAAACCCGCTACAACCTAAACATGTGTTACGTGGTTTTAATAGGTTAACTTTGACAGCTGTAAAAATTAGGGCTCAGTAATGAACAAAAAGGACTTGTAGATGTGTGACCTCACACTGTTGCTGTTCTGCATGTTCACCCATTTATGGTTCGGGAGTCCAGGTGGATGGAGCAGCGAGTATTTATTCCTCATCTGTATAACAGGACATACAACCAGACAGGTCAGGAATACTGTTACCATGGTCGGCACAGCTTCAAACACAGCATGAGAGGTTTTCCTGCTGTCTTTACACTGTGATCACATAGTGATAAATCCATAATGAAAATACATTACAGAGATTACAGTTGTTGTAAAACATGAACATGAAATGCATAGATTATGTTTCCACATTCACATACAGTCATATCAATTTTAAATGAATCAAATGTGATTTTTAACTGTGCAGCTAGTGTGTTTGTTCATCCCAAACTCTAAATGTCCACTAGTTTTCATTCCTCTAACGGTACAAGAGATTTACGGTGGTTAGCACCGTCGCCTCACAGCAACAGGGCCACATGTTCGAATCCGGCTTAGGGTCCTTCTGTCTGGAGTTTGTATGTTCTCCCGTGTTACTCCGGGTTCTCCGGCTTCCTCCCACAGTCCAAAGACATGCAGTTTAGGTTACTGATGACTACTAACTGTACCCCGCCTTCGCCCAGTGCCAGCTGGGACCAGCTGGGACCAGCTGGGACCAGCTCCAGCCCCCCTGCGACCCCTAACGGGAAATGATGAAGATGGGTGGCTGTGCTCTGCTGCCACCTTCAGGAGTGTCACAGAACACAGCAGCTACATTCTGGTTAACAAATGGCTCCTAATAACAGTGAATTTGAGCCAACATGGCTACGCTGCGTAACATGTTGTTGTGGCATCACTGTTTGTCCTTTACGCTGTAAGAAATAACACATTTAATAAACCAGAACTATGTGTAAACAGAGCCCCGCGTGTTCGCTGAATGGTGGGCTCTATAGAAGAAAGATATAGACCAAATGTAGAAAACTCAAAGCAGCTTTAACGAGCAGTTGAAGATTCAAAGCACAGAGCTCTGGGTCCTTCTTATGCTGAGCCTGACCAATAACAGATCACTGCTGGGCATGAAGACCAGCTCCTGCTCTGTCTGACCAGTTTTATATTTGTGTTACAAACAAGACTGTGTGTAGGTGCATGTGTGTATTTGTGATTGGTCCTCTGCTGTGGCCAGGTGCTTCTTTGTTGCAGCGATTGGTCAGTTGTATGCGCGCTATGCAGTAGGCGTTATTTTCTCAGGCTCCTCCGTCCTGCTGCGATACATGCCGTGGTATGTCTCGTGATGGAGGAGGATCCTGCAGCTTAACCTCCTCACACCTTGTTGACTCCCTCCCTACAGCTCGCCTCCTGTTGTATCAGCTCTGCGTGTACTCCATGTGTCAACTGCCAAGGACGTGATATGAACAATGCAGCATCATAACAATAGCTAATTATTTTGACATATACAGTTCATTCACAGTTCACCATCTCTACAATATCTAACATCCATATTTAACTGACATACCTGAGTAATGGGACATACACAACCAGACAGTAAGCAGACAGTAAGCAGACAGTAAGCAGACAGTACAGTACTGTTGAGATGGTGTGCACAGCCTGCTGGGATGAGAGGACAGACAGGTCTGCATTAACAACCAGTCAGCCGTACATTACACATGAAGCGAGCAGCTACGTTTTCATCACTAGCATCGCCTCTCAACCAGCAATGATGCATTTATCGCACTGGTAAGTTAACTAAATGTTGTACATGAGGTACAGTGTTAAACTATATGATAATGGCAACCTTTCCACATTGTGAGACAAATTATATTATTGATACTATTATTATATTATAGTGGAGCAAGCACCCACAGTTCTACAGAAACAATGGTTGGTTGTCCCAAATTAAACATAAAATGATCTATAATATTATTTACACCGTTACATATACTGGTATTTGGTGGTGTGTGCAGTATAATTGGGTTCATCTACAGAGTAACTCAAGCAGTAATTTAAATGTAGTGAGTAAAAATGGAGAAGTATAAAGAAGTGAAAAAAAGTACATGTGCTCTTTAAAATTCTCCCACAATGCACTGCCGGCTCAGCTGTGACACTCCTTCCGGGTTTGGTTTGCTCCAGCACACCTCCACGTGAGTGCTATCAGACTGAGTAATGTCAACAAACGGTGTAATTATGAATGAAGACGAGGACTTCAGGGTGTTCGTGGCCCTCCACGCCGGAGCCCTGCAGTCCTCCGGAATCCCGCCGGTCTACTGGAGGAACCTGCATCACAAAATCACCAACGAGGTCTGGTCCCGCTCACCTAGCTCCAATCCAGCCAGCAAGGCACTGTGGCACCGGTTAGGTGTGTGTGGGGTCTGAGTTCAGACATCAGGCAGCGAGTTATGAGTAATGATGAGACCGTTAGTAGACATGAACACAACGGTAGCTAACATCGGCTACGGTACCTCCACCGGTTCACGTCCCGGTCTGTCTCAAAGGAGGGTCTGCCAGACTCCCCTCGAAAATCTGCTAGTTCCTCTTTTCCTTCATTGTTTGCAAACAGAGATATCCGATACAGCAGGACTAGAGGTCAGATCGGGCCTAAAAAATCCAGCCCGACCCGACCCGACCCAGGCCCGCGGGTATTAAAGCCCGACCCGACCCCGAAACAAACCCGAAACTTTATATCTTATTAGTGAGGACTCAGGAGGAGGAGGAAAGGGAGGGGATGCGTCAGTCAGACCCGGACAGAGCTCTGCTCCGGGAAGAGGGACTGGTTGCGATTGACGATGCCTGAACAAATTAAAGCCTGTCTTTGTAACAAATTCTCCCGGTTAAACAAGACATTTTGGGCCCGACCCGGGTCGGGCTCGGGCTAAAGATCTTACCTCTAAGCAGGACTAAAACCATTTACCAAAGGTTTATGTTGTCGCGGTAAATTCGGCATATAAGTTACCCTCCAACAGGTATGTTGTTTCAGTGTAAAATCCACCTTCATAGTCCAGATCGGGGTTTGGCCGGCCTGGAGGACTGCGAGAACCGGAAGTGCTGCTTGGAGTATCTGGTGTAGGCCGAGTCTAAGTTTAAGTGGATCTAACACAATATTAAGTCGTGTTTAGCGTGTGCTGAAGATGAGAAGCGAGCACGTTTAAAATTGACAAATTATCTAATGGAGTCTGGTGGTGACATGAAAAACAGGCTCATATCCGTTTTGTATGTCATAGATTTATGATGCTGGGGAAGTTTTCGGAATCATGCAGTTCCAACGAGAGGAGGAGGACCAGGACCGGGACCAGGACCAGGACCAGGACCAGGACCAGGGAGTGAATGAGGAGAGGAAGAGGGACAAAGCTGGAACAGTGATCAGCTGTAAAGTGGTTGTGACCCGGGAGAGTGGGCTGCAAGCCTCAGAGCCGACCAGGTGAGGGGCCAGAAAATCCCCATTAACAGGAACCCCAACTAAATCATTCAAAAAATAAGTAATCATATAAATAAACTGAAATATATTAAATCAACTTGGGAAATGGGTGAAGAAATTATGAAAACTCAGCTAATTATTTTGAAAATGTTATTTAATTCATAGAAACTGAATTGTATTGGACATCATTTTTATCAAAAATCCCATTTGAATAAGTGTGTGTTTTTATTTAATATTTTTTATTTTTCCAGAGTTTTATTCAGTTGTCATAATGTTTTATTTAATGTTACCAGAAACAAGTCAGAAAGGAAACAGTGCATACAGAGTGTGTTTCCTGCATCTGTGTCAAGCAAGTTTTGCCATTACTTATGAATAAAAATAAAAAAAAATAATAAACAAAATAAAATAGTACAAATATATTAGATATGGGAGCTGCTATGTTGATAGCTAGATATGTTGATATTTTGACGTCATTTGGAGCCAGAGTCTGCGCAGTAGTGACCGCGGCGCAGTATCGACGTCCCGCCCATATTCCAGCTGAACCAATCACAAGCCGAGCGTGGCCGCAATAATTAATCATGACGTCTCAACCCCCTTTTTATAGCATCAAATAACTAATTAAATGCAAACGTATGAGAAAATAACATTTGAACACACATCAGTGTGATTTGAACTAACTAAAATGAAAAATGAATTTAACATGCATTTTGACATTTTAGTTTGGCTCATGTCCCGCCCATTAGCATGGAGGAGGCGGGGCTTATTGCCTATTCTGCAGCCAGCCACCAGGTGCTGATCCAGGTATTTTGGCTTCACTTTTTATGACCTGTCATCCAATTCAAGATATAATTAATTCCCCTCAACTGAAGGTAGCTACACTGTCCTTTCTAATTATCTTAAATAAAAACTTTACTCGTCAGAATGACATCGTAGAAATCTCTAACTGGAATTATGGCAAGCCAAAATTATGTCGTAGATATCTCAAATTAAAGATCGGCATAGTCAATGTCTTGTACATATCTATTATCAACTTATAGATAATTATTGAATTAGAGGTATCTTATTTGGAGATGTTTTTAACTTTCATTCTGCCCAGTCAAAATGTAATTACAGATTGAAATAAAGTTTTGATAGAGGTCGACCGATTAATCGGGCCGATTAATTGACATTTTTTCCATGATCGGCATCGGCCAACATCTGAGGATATTAAGTCGATTTTCAAGCAGGCGCATCAGCGGGCAGCCCAGTGTTGTTTCTGTAGACCAGGTGTGACTCCGCCCCCCGTGTGTCAATCAAACTGCCGTTCTACCAGCAGACCTCAGCAGTGTTGCCAGCTTAGCGACTTTGTTCTATATTCAGCGATTTTTCAGGCGCCTCTCGACTCTTTCAAAAAAGCGACAAGCCCCAATCCAGTGACCAGTCCCTGGCCCTGCAGCAGTCCCTGGCCCTGCAGCAGTCCCTGGCCCTGCAGCAGTCCCTGGCCCTGCAGCAGTCCCTGGCCCTGCAGCAGTCCCTGGCCCTGCAGCTGTCCCTGGCCCTGCAGCAGTCCCTGGCCCTGCAGCAGTCACTGGTCCTGCAGCAGTCCCTGGCCCTGCAGCAGTCCCTGGCCCTGCAGCAGTCACTGGTCCTGCAGCAGTCCCTGGCCCTGCAGCAGTCCCTGGCCCTGCAGCAGTCACTGGTCCTGCAGCAGTCCCTGGCCCTGCAGCTGTCCCTGGCCCTGCAGCAGTCCCTGGCCCTGCAGCAGTCACTGGCCCTGCAGCAGTCACTGGCCCTGCAGCAGTCCCTGGCCCTGCAGCAGTCCCTGGCCCTGCAGCAGTCCCTGGTCCTGCAGCAGTCCCTGGCCCTGCAGCAGTCCCTGGCTCTGCAGCAGTCCCTGGCTCTGCAGCAGTCCCTGGCCCTGCAGCTGTCCCTCCTAGCTGCAGTCAGAGCAAGAGAGGTTCATCCTCTGCATCCAGACTGCAAATGAATCGCGTATGCACTGTTGTCGATGTTAATTTTCTCCTTCCCTAAACATAATAAATTCCATGAAATGACCTCAATATTAACGACAGGTTGAATGATCAAATCTGGATAAACAGGAAAGAACTCGCAGAATCAAGATCCTTCAGTTACCATCAAAATGTATTGAAGAATTGCAGAAAAGATGCAGAGCTCTGGGGGCAGCTTGTTAATTTTATCTCTAGCTAGTACACAGAGTACCGGTGCTCAGAGGTTCAGCCTAAGAGTCCCGCCTTACTATTCAAGCCTCCCAGGTTTTATGTGGTACAGCTCACGTGAGTATATGTGGGTGTGATTATCATGTGTATTGCTGATGTTGCTGTGTAGTACTTTTGAACTTTGTGTTGTAGTTCTGCTTTCCCGTCGCGTATGGGCAACATCTGCATCCTCTCACGCCCTTAAGGTTGGGGAGGGCTCCTGTTTCTTAGTCTAGTCAGTTCCCTTCTCAGTTTCTGTTATCGTTATGTTATGCCTGCTCTGTGAGGAAATATGTGGGTGCTGTGGCTACAGTTAGGCCCATCTGTTCGCTTATATGACCTGTTTCTATTCTATCAGAGTCATGTTATTCTGTTAAGGTTAGTACTGATTTAAGAGTAATCTATTCTGTATTTACATATAATTTTACTTCAGTACGAAACTGCCGCTGGCTGGATTTAAATGTAAAATTTCCTTTGTCTTAAATAAATCACTGCACTAAAGTCTGCGCTGCATTTAACTCAGACACCCTGAGTCCTGGACCAGACCGGCCGGCGAGCGGTTTGACCCTCATAATGACCATTTCATGTCATTATAAATGTCATGTATATTTATTTTAGACATTTTATTAGAGCGAGAAAAAAAAAGAAAATCTGCCAAACATATCGGCCCCCATTCATCATATATCGGCCATCGGTCGTCCTGATTCGGCCCATATCGGTCGACCTCTAGTTTAGACTCGGCGAAATGACCTTGCAGATGTCTGTAATTACGTCAGCAGCAATGGCAAGTGGGAGGTGGAAGCTATTCAGACACTATGGTGCTGCACTGCAACCGTATAATAGTTTTATTAATTATGTCTGGAGACTATAAATCTACAGTACGCTGTGAATTTCAGGGAATCTAGAAATGTGAAAGTCTCTCTCTAGAGCCGGTGTTTGGTTTGTCCGTTCTGGGTTACCGTAGGAACATGGCAGAGCAACATGGCGGACTCTGAGAAGAGGACCATCTCCCTATGTAGATATAAACGGTTCATTATGATTATGATTATACACTAATAAAAACATAGTTAAGAATATTATATTCCATTTCTGCTAATACACTAGATCCCTGAAATGTTGCACGCTGTTCCTTTAAGAGAGAGGGGACATGTGATTGGCTGAAACAGCGTGAGACAGCGGTGACATTTCAATCAATAATCACTGTCATTCATGTGATTATTTCGTTTTTAGTTATTTATTTAAATATGAACACTTTGGAAATCCATAATCTCAAGTCTCACACTTTGGCTTAATTAAAAGAAAAGAAAGATGTACATAAAGTGATTTAAAGGAAAAAAATGTACTTTGAATTGAGTTTTAAAAATCTGCTTTTAACCTGAACCTCGTCCATCTTCCTCCTGCAGCGTTTTCTTGGTTGATCACGCCTGGACGTACCGAGTGGACGGCACCCGTCAGCAGCTGGAGCAGATGCCCGGCCTGCTGCATCGAATGGCCCCCCTCATGGGGGTGGAGTTCCACGGCGAGGCCCCGGACCAGGCCACGGTGGAGCTGGTGATGGAGCGCATGTGGAAGTACAACCAGACTTATAAACTCTCCCAGGGGGTACGTTAGAAAACACCCTCATTCCTACAGAGCTGACGCCTGTTTGATACACCGAGATATTGAGCGGATAGCTACCTCAGTGTTAATAATGTTAATAGTAATATTTCTCCAATACAGATAGCAGAACCATTCATGTTTGATCACCAGAGCTTGTTTTAGTACTGGGTTTGGTACCCATCCCTACACAAAAACACAGGAGAATAGGGTTCAGGTCCCAAAGTTACCCTTTAAAGCTGCAGGTGGTAATTTTGATGCTTGGACCAGAATGACAGAGACAGATAAAAATCAATCTTACCTCCTCCTTGTGCTCCTAATGTCAATTGCAAAATTCCACAGCGGCTGAAGGAAAACAACCAATCAGAGCTGAGCAGTCTCTGAGCAGCTGCCAATCACTGCTTGTGAAAATCTGATCACACTATGAAACTAGGCAGCACTGATAAGACATGAATCAAAGTTCTGTTATGGTAATGTCCATTTCTCTCCTCAGATGTTTTCACACATCTCGTAGTTACTGTTTAGCTGTAAAATGAACCGGCAGCCATGTTGAAAACAGTCAAGCCAAACCCAAGCGCCGCCCACCGGCCGGAGGCTTTCTACAGTAACCACAAGATGCCTCTGAAACATCTGAGGTGAGAAATAGGCATTATGGTCGCAGAATATTGATTCATGTTTTACAGTTTAATCAGAGTTTGGGAGTTTTGTGAGACTCCTCAGCTCTGATTGGTTGTTTTCCTTCAGGCACAGTGAAATCTTGCAGATGCCATTAGGAGCACCAGAGGAGGCAAGAGGAACCTTTTTTTCCAGAACACCGGTCTCATGCACTACTGTCAGGATATAGTATAGTGATGGATTTATAAGAATAATGTCTTATCATATTTGCTCAAAGTTACCAACTGCAGCTTTAAAAACTACGATAGCAACACATGTACATGCAGCTCTTGTCCCTATTAAGTTATGTTTTGTTTCTGTGCACTGTCTTATACAGTATTATACTGTCTTATCGGGTGCAGAGACGGATATTTGTTGTCTTTGTTTCTCATGAAGATGACAAGAAGCGAGACCGTGAGATTCGGCCTTAGTTCCCAGCAGAGAAAGATACTCCTTAAAGAGACATAGATAGGAGCTATGACTGAACAACGGGCAACTGTGTGTTAATTTAAGGTCCCAGATCATGCTAATTTTCAGGTTCATAGGTTCTACTAGAACATGTTTACATGTCTGAAACACTGCGTTCTTTAAGCTTAAGAGTAGAGAAGCAATGAGACCAAACTTTGGTGCTGCTGCCATTTTGGACTGAAAAAGGTTATTATATCTATATACAGTATGTGAGATATTTTCATATAGTCCAAAACCCCAGTATGAAAACAATAGTACACAAATTGCTAACTATTTCCAGTGAAATATTACACTATGCAACACTATCCCAACATCAACAATGTTCATAACAGATGCTGACAGACAACATTAACATAACATCATTAAAATCATTAATGCTTCAGTTTAACTGTAAGTATAAGATTTCACTTTGCTAGGTGTAATGTGTATTTTAACTTAATTCAGAATTTCAGTTCAGTAGCTCAGATGTCATCATTCTCTGACAGGCTTAGTTCAAGAGTTCAAATGACATCAACAGTTGTAATTATAGTCTAATCTAATTATAGTCTAATCTAATTATAGTCTAATCTAGTTATAGTATAATCTAATTATAGCACCTTACAATGGTTCAGATGCAGTACACAGTCTATGCATAGGCAATTTAATAAACAACAGTTCAAATATAGCACATGAGCCATGAGGTTCTATAGCATACAGCAGAGTCACCATACAGAGATAACTGGTATAATCAGATATAGGGGACAGCAATGAGTATATAATCAAAACAAGAACCGTGTACTACACATGAGAGTCAGTTTCTGGACATGCTGACAGAAACTGGTCTAAGCTCGGTGAATTTTACTGGGTGGATAACAGTTGAATACAGGTGTAGGTGGTGGTGCTGGAACATAACCTGCTCTGGAGCTGGTTAGGTGGTCAGCATAAGTTACCATGGTGATCTACTCCACCATTGTAGGACAGAAAACCCTGAAGGGTTAACCTTGATGCTACCTCATTACCCCTAAATCCTGCTTCATAGCACAGGCACCTGCTCTTCTTCACGCCTCCTCCTGTTACGTTTCCTTGTTCAGTCTCCAGAGGATAAAGTTCCCGTGTGGTACATCATGGATGAGTTTGGCTCCCAGGTGCAGCACTCTGACCAGCCCAGCTGCAGCATGGCTCCATTCTACTACATTCAGGGCGAGCTGGCCTACTCTGTGCTCTGGCCTCTGCAGGACCTGCAGGAAGGAGGTGACAACACACACACACACACACACACACACACACACACACACACACACACACACACACACACACACACGTATGGTACAGGAGACGCTGCACCCTGATGAGAAGCTCTTTTATACCATGGAGAGGTTTTATGTCATGTTTTGTTATCAGCTTTGGCCTCTCTGATTTTTACCAATTTATGGAGTGCAATTAGTCTCAAAATGGTTAGAAATGTGTATCTACAAATGTGGTTTGTGCACGGTTTGTGTGCAATTTTCGGTTTTGACAAAATACATTTTCCACTGTACACACAAACGCCAATCAGTTTGAACATGTTAAACAGTTTTACGAATGCACACATCACAACCTGAATGATTAAAAAGAAAAAAGTCTGCCTCTGAAAACCCTGCTGTCTAATCCAATCATACGTTAGTATGCTTATCAATATTCTCATGACCTGCTTTAATCTTTACCATATCTCTATTTCTCATCTCCAAAGCAGTTTCAAGCAAACACATATGACATGTAGCCACATTTAGCGCTGTGCTCAACAACGCTTTTCACCAGGCCTTTCCTCACAGTTTTCTGTCCACTCCTTCATCACATCTGTGGTTTGCCACAGCGGCTCATACTTTCACACACTCTTTCATGTATGTGAAACCGCAGAGAGGATTCCCTCCTCCTGAATTTGCATTCAACTCAATCAGTCGCAATTTATCTTTATCAGAAGAGCCATCATATGGTCAGTTGATCAGGCAGGTGACTGACTGAGGATTATCCGTTAGTAGCAGGACTCACACACAGACTGTGTACATCAGATAAGGGCAACACAAACATGTAAAGGTCCATCATAAACACTGCACGGCAGCACTCCTGGCAATAGGGAAGCTGCCCGTCATGATGGAGGGAATGTGCAGGGCTGCCAACACTCAGACTCAAGCGATATGTGAGCTCAGTCGTAAGCTGGATGTGATTCTTGATCAAAATCGCAGGCTGGCTGAGATTTCTGAACTCTGTCGCAAGATGGATACCAACTTGGAGAAGTTGCCAGCTCGGCTTGGCTGAATTTGGCTTTTAGACTTAAGACTTAAGGCAGACGGAAATTACAGTGTCACCTGACCCAAAACAAGTGTTATCTTCATTGGCTCCCCGAGACAACCAGCCTTCCCAAGGCCGGTTATCTCTCCGTTCTCCTGGATGTTATGTCGACAAGATGCTCCGTCCCCTATCGGCGATCGGCCGTGTCTTCGTCATCAGTACCAGACGGCAGAGACGATGGGTTGAGACTGAGCGGGAATGAAGGACACATACACACACATGAAGACAATGTACACACACACCCTTCAACACACACACAACCACACACACACCACACACACACACACACACACACACACACACACACACACACACACACACACCCCCGCCCCCTTTTCTCATGTAAGAAAACAGGGCGCCGTCCTAAACGGTGGCGACCCTCAGTCCTCCCGCTCCTGTCCTCCCTGTTATGTGTCACTGTATGGGATGGAACTGAAAGATAATTTCCCTTCGGGGATTAATAAAAGTTCATCTATCTATCTATCTATCATATATATATATACATAGATAGATAGATAGATGACAGAAAAAGAAGACCCCTCCCCGAACAACTTTCCCAAACAGAAGAAGAAGAAGATAGTCCTTTATTAGTCCCATGAGGGGAAATTCAATTTTTTCACTCTGTTGTTAACTTATACACGGTACATGCAGACCTGAACACACACATGCACAAACATGCAACAATGGAGAGATGTCAGAGTGAGGGGGCTGCTCCTGACAAGCGCCCCGAGCAGTTGGGGGTTTGGTGCCTTGCTCAGGGGCACCTCGGCAGTGCCCAAGAGGTAAACTGGCACCTCTCCAGCTACCAGTTCACACTCAGTTCTTGGTCCATGTCGGGACTTGAACCGGTGACCCTCCGGTTCCCAAGCCAACTCCCTACAGACTGAGCTACTGCCGCCCCAAACAGAATGACGTAGTTATTTTATAACTGTGGTGAATCCGAACTAACCAATAACACACAAAACTCAGCGACGAGGCAGTGGTAGTCCAGAAACCCGATGCTCTGCAAGGTAAAATTACTGCTTTTTCAATGGAGGCTGGTTGCTTGAGTTCCTGACTGGAAACCAGATAAACTGGCAAAAAAATCTTCTAAATATAGCAGATAGCATTGTTTTTATTTTTTTATTTATTTATTTTATTTATTTTATTTATTTTATTTATTTTATTTATTTTATTTATTTTATTTTATTTTTTGTTTTTGTTTTTGTTTTTGTTTTTAAGGTGTCTAAAATGCGTTTTGCTGCTGCCTATGTCCATAGCAGTACATTGCTTTTCTCCGGTGCTGGTACTTCTATCTGTTTCTCTTAACTCCATCTACTGTAGGTAACCCACTGACTATGGAGAAGTACCTCATATGACCCCACTTTAAAACAGCCAAACTATCCCTTTAAAACTGAAGTCTTCAGTAGGAACCAGTGGGCTGAGAGCCACAGATGGTACCAGGTCAGAGAGTACCTGGAGACATTTCCATATTCTGGTCATATTATTTTCACAGATGAAGTAACCCGTGATTATACGTACGGCGAGCCAGACCCCTTGGTGAGACGATGCCGCCTGTTACCGTGGATACCTGACGATCTAGAAGGGGTCAGCAGTGTCATCGCTGAGCCCCCGGACTCTCACTATGAGGTGAGGACTCACCTTGGTTTATGAAACACAACACAATATATGTCACCTGTTTGACTGGTATTGCAGGTTTGATTTGGTACATCAACGTCTGTCAATCAAATCCTGTTTGAGATTCTTGTAATATTGGCTGAATGCAAAAAATAACCATTATATGTTGAAAGCAGTTATTTAAAAAGTTTTAATAATAACATGATATTGATTTTTAGCTCTAAGCCCCCGCTCTTTTTTCCCCCACATATAAAATGTATTTTGTTACTCACATACATGTCGTAGAGAGTCCTTAAAGCTGGGGTTGGCAGGATGGAGCAAATATGATTAAAGTAAAAGTTGTTTTCATAAATTGTTGAGATGAGTTGAAGGAATACCGAGCAATGCCCACCAGCCAGAGCACATGCTCTCATTTTACAGCTAAACAGCAGGAGAGAAAGACGTTTCTGAAAACATTTGAGGAGAGAAATGATAATAATCTGGAACAAGCAAAGCTTAATATTAAGCAGCGTCACTTTGGATCCATGCTTTCAGGATGTTTACGCCACATTCTGACCCTGTTCTTGTTCTTGACTTAGACAATCAAATACATACAGTATAATCATGTAATTTTACACAGCTGTTAACTGTTACATGAACAACATTGTGCTGCATCATTCAAGCCAAACACCAGGATCTGGCCTGAAGTGGACTCCAGTACCTTGATAGCATCAGCTCTCTGCTCTTCTGTCTGGTCTGCATGCAGCTAGTGTGGGGAAAACATAGAAACTGTGTCACGTTATGAGAAATGATTGGACAGTTTTAGAAGGAGGGGCGCGAGGAGCAGAGACGATGCCCTTTGTTTCCAGTTACACTTCCAGAGGCTCCTTCTTTTAACAGACTCGACCTTATTTCACGTCTCTCCTTTTCAACTCTCACATGGATAACTTTATATTTTGGTGGGAAAAGTTTGTGAGCAAACACTGTCTCACTCTTTACATGATAGTGTTAGTGATCTGGGCCAGATCAGTCTAAAACAGTTCACCAATCTACAGAAAACAGTAAATCGGCTCATCAAATGAGTCAGTATATCCTTTACTGTGTAGTATAACACATTAAGGCTCATTTACTACAATATTCAACACACTCTACTATTCATTAACATGTTGATACTTGACATACTCTGTTTCTTCTTAGTATGTTTTGTCGTGGATTTTCTTCAGTCCATCAACATTTTCTGTCTTGTAGAGTTCAGGATCCAAAATGAGGCCAAGTTGATTTGGTGTTTATTCAGCAGAGACACGCAAACAGACCAAACACCAAACCATTCTCCTTTATACACTTTTGGGGCTCTATATGTCTTCTCCTCTCCGGGGCCCTCCCTTTATTCTATGGTTCTCCAGGTGTTTTCCACTGTTATTGTAGAGGCAGATCATCATCAGTCTGTATTAAAGGTGAAAGATAGACTTGTTTAGGTAAGGTTTAGGAGGCAGCTGGTTAAGATATCAGTTTTGAAATCGACCACGGTCATGGTGACCTGACATGGAGTGGGTGAGTTATGTCTGGCAACCAAAGATAACTGTTATTGCCAGATTTGAGAGAAAGACTAAGAGAACAGGAAGATACTTACGCAAGAAGACCACCGTTCGGATAGGCCACACACATACACACTCACACACACACACACACACATGAACGGATGCTGAGTATAAAAACGCCCTGAAGTGTGAATGTAGAGGGCCGTTTCCCAATGATTCGTATTGTAGGCTAGTATACTGTTGTATGCTACGATCTGCGAGTAAATTAATCCCGTTGGCTGTAACGTTTCTCCTTGGTGTCTCTTCATTTCAGTGTTTACTGAAGTTGAGCATTTTTCCTACATTATCTCTCCTACTCAGTTTAACAGTGGCTGCCTGTTGTATTTATCCTTTATTTAAAACAACGCTGTCATGTGTTAAACAGTACAATCACACATCACGCCTCTCTCAGGGCCACAGCTGCGTACTTCCCCATAACCTCCCTCACTGTCCTCCTGCCTTCCCCAGTGTGCTTCACAACATATTCACTCTTTTATGTGCACACAATACTGGTTGGACTTTGGGTCTCACCCAGTATTGGAGCCGTCACACACTCCTTCGTGGCACCTGTTTGGCCTCTGTCCCGGAGTGTCCTTGACTTGTCTGGTCATGTCTCTCTGAGTTAGATTCATACCAAACAATATTGTTCTTGTTTTATTTGTGTATGTAGTGCTACTGTTTTCCCTCAACAGTTTCAAAAAATAAGATAAGATAAGAAAAGATATTCCTTTATTAGTCCCACAGTGGGGAAATTTACAAAAAAATGTGCTACTCTGTATCGTATACGTACTACTCTCTGTACAGTATACTACTCTCTGTATCGTATACTACTCTCTGTACAGTATACTACTCTCTGTACGGTATACTACTCTCTGTACGGTATACTACTCTCTGTACGGTATACTACTCTCTGTACGGTATACTACTCTTTGTATAGTATACTACTCTCTGTACGGTATACTACTCTCTGTACGGTATACTACTCTCTGTATGGTATACTACTCTCTGTACGGTATACTACTCTTTGTATAGTATACTACTCTCTGTATGTAACTACCTCTGACGTAACACCTTTTAAAACCCCTAAACACCCTAGGAACACTCTACAGTATACTACTCTTATCGTATACTACTCTCTTACGGTATACTACTCTCTGTACGGTATACTACTCTCTGTACGGTATACTACTCTCTGTACGGTATACTACTCTCTGTACGGTAACTACTCTCTGACGGTATACTACTCTCATATCGTAACTACCCAATCTATACTACTCTCTTACGGTATACTACTCTCTGTATCGTATACTACTCTCTGTACGGTATACTACTCTCTGTACGGTATACTACTCTCTGTACGGTATACTACTCTCTGTACAGTATACTACTCTCAGTATCGTATACTACTCTCTGTACGGTATACTACTCTCTGTACGGTATACTACTCTCTGTACGGTATACTACTCTCTGTATGGTATACTACTCTCTGTACAGTATACTACTCTCTGTATCGTATACTACTCTCTGTATCGTATACTACTCTCTGTACAGTATACTACTCTCTGTACGGTATACTACTCTCTGTACAGTATACTACTCTCTGTATCGTATACTACTCTCTGTACAGTATACTACTCTCTGTACGGTATACTACTCTCTGTACAGTATACTACTCTCTGTATGGTATACTACTCTCTGTACAGTATACTACTCTCTGTATCGTATACTACTCTCTGTATCGTATACTACTCTCTGTACAGTATACTACTCTCTGTACAGTATACTACTCTCTTATGGTATACTACTCTCTGTACAGTATACTACTCTCTTACAGTATACTACTCTCTTACAGTATACTACTCTCTTATCGTATACTACTCTCTTATCGTATACTACTCTCTGACAGTATACTACTCTCAGTATCGTATACTACTCTCTTACGTATACTACTCTCTTACGTATACTACTCTAACACTCTCTTACGTAACTACTCTCTTACGTATACTACTCTCTACGTAACACTCTCTACAACCCTATACCCCTTACGTATACTACCCTTACGGTATACTACTCTCTTACGGTATACTACTCTCAGTATCGTATACTACTCTCGTATCGTATACTACTCTCAGTATCGTATACTACTCTCTGTCTGTTCCTCCAGTCCATTGCAGTGGAGAACAAGGAGCAGCTTCCTGTGGAAATCCAGCCCTACATTGTTCCTGAGGACAAGATCCTCAAGTAAGTGTCTGAAATCAGCAGCTCAGCATTACACAGTGTGTATATACAGTACACCTATGTACACTTATGTTCTACTAAAAAAAAAATTACTAAAAAAAATTGAATTTCCCCTCGTGGGACTAATAAAGGACAATCTTCTACTACGGCTGACCCGAATACCACTTTTTGGACTTTGACCACCGAGAAATATTCAAAGGTATTTAAAGCTTTGGGACTGTACCACTGCTGCACTTAATTATTCCTTTGAATTTCAGTTGAGATTCAGCTCACAATGGCCTGAGTAATCCTCCTGTCCGAGTAACTGCCAGCTGCCTGAATATATCCTCATTTCAACAGACTTTTTCAATGCTGACAGTAGCAGAAACACAGAAACAAACAGCAGAAACACAGAAACAAACAGCAGAAACACAGAAACAAACAGCAGAAACAAACAGCAGAAACGCAGAAACAAACAGCAGAAACAAACAGCAGAAACAAACAGCAGAAACAAACAGCAGAAACACAGAAACAAACAGCAGAAACAAACAGCAGAAACAAACAGCAGAAACACAGAAACAAACAGCAGAAACAACAGAAACAAACAGCAGAAACACGAAACAAACAGCAGAAACACAGAAACAAACAGCAGAAACAAGAAACAAACAGCAGAAACACAGAAACAAACAACAGAAACAAACAGCAGAAACGCAGAAACAAACAGCAGAAACAAACAGCAGAAACAGAAACAAACAGCAGAAACACAGAAACAAACAGAGAAACAGAAACAAACAGCAGAAACACAGAAACAAACAGCAGAAACACAGAAACAAACAGCAGAAACACAGAAACAAACAGCAGAAACGCAGAAACAAACAGCAGAAACAGAAACAAACAGCAGAAACACAGAAACAAACAGCAGAAACACAGAAACAAACAGCAGAAACAAACAGCAGAAACACAGAGAACAAACAGCAGAAACAAACAGCAGAAACAAGAAACAAACAGCAGAAACACAGAAACAAACAGCAGAAACACAGAAACAAACAGCAGAAACGCAGAAACAAACAGCAGAAACACAGAAACAAACAGCAGAAACGCAGAAACAAACAGCAGAAACAAACAGCAGAAACACAGAAACAAACAGCAGAAACAAAACAGAAACAAACAGCAGAAACACAGAAACAAACAGCAGAAACACAGAAACAAACAGCAGAAACACAGAAACAAACAGCAGAAACACAGAAACAAACAGCAGAAACAAACAGCAGAAACACAGAAACAAACAGCAGAAACGCAGAAACAAACAGCAGAAACACAGAAACAAACAGCAGAAACAAACAGCAGAAACACAGAAACAAACAGCAGAAACAAACAGCAGAAACAAACAGCAGAAACACAGAAACAAACAACAGAAACAAACAGAAGCAAACAGCAGAAACAAACAGCAGAAACACAGAAACAAACAGCAGAAACACAGAAACAAACAGCAGAAACACAGAAACAAACAGCAGAAACAAACAGCAGAAACACAGAAACAAACAGCAGAAACAAACAGCAGAAACAAACAGCAGAAACACAGAAACAAACAGCAGAAACACAGAAACAAACAGCAGAAACACAGAAACAAACAGCAGAAACAAACAGCAGAAACAAACAGCAGAAACACAGAAACAAACAGCAGAAACACAGAAACAAACAGCAGAAACAAACAGCAGAAACACAGAAACAAACAGCAGCAGAAACAAACAGCAGAAACACAGAAACAAACAGCAGAAACACAGAAACAAACAGCAGAAACAAACAGCAGAAAAACAAACAGCAGAAACACAGAAACAAACAGCAGAAACACAGAAACAAACAGCAGAAACACAGAAACAAACAGCAGAAACGCAGAAACAAACAGCAGAAACACAGAAACAAACAGCAGAAACAAACAGCAGAAACACAGAAACAAACAGCAGAAACGCAGAAACAAACAGCAGAAACGCAGAAACAAACAGCAGAAACAAACAGCAGAAACAAACAGCAGAAACACAGAAACAAACAACAGAAACACAGAAACAAACAGCAGAAACACAGAAACAAACAGCAGAAACAAAAACAAACAGCAGCAGAAACGCAGAAACAAACAGCAGAAACACAGAAACAAACAGCAGAAACACAGAAACAAACAGCAGAAACACAGAAACAAACAGCAGAAACACAGAAACAAACAGCAGAAACAAACAGCAGAAACAAACAGCAGAAACAAACAGCAGAAACAAACAGCAGAAACAAACAGCAGAAACAAACAGCAGAAACACAGAAACAAACAGCAGAAACAAACAGCAGAAACAAACAGCAGAAACACAGAAACAAACAGCAGAAACACAGAAACAAACAGCAGAAACACAGAAACAAACAGCAGAAACAAACAGCAGAAACAAACAGCAGAAACAAACAGCAGAAACAAACAGCAGAAACACAGAAACAAACAGCAGAAACAAACAGAAACAAACAGCAGAAACAAACAGAAACAAACAGCAGAAACACAGAAACAAACAGCAGAAACACAGAAACAAACAGCAGAAACACAGAAACAAACAGCAGAAAAAGAAACAAACAGCAGAAACACAGAAACAAACAGCAGAAACACAGAAACAAACAGCAGAAACACAGAAACAAACAGCAGAAACACAGAAACAAACAGCAGAAACAAACAGCAGAAACGCAGAAACAAACAGCAGAAACGCAGAAACAAACAGCAGAAACACAGAAAACAAACAGCAGAAACGCAGAAACAAACAGCAGAAACGCAGAAACAAACAGCAGAAAAAGAAACAAACAGCAGAAACACAGAAACAAACAGCAGAAACACAGAAACAAACAGCAGAAACACAGAAACAAACAGCAGAAACACAGAAACAAACAGCAGAAACACAGAAACAAACAGCAGAAACGCAGAAACAAACAGCAGAAACGCAGAAACAAACAGCAGAAACGCAGAAACAAACAGCAGAAACACAGAAACAAACAGCAGAAACGCAGAAACAAACAGCAGAAACACAGAAACAAACAGCAGAAACAAACAGCAGAAACACAGAAACAAACAGCAGAAACGCAGAAACAAACAGCAGAAACGCAGAAACAAACAGCAGAAACGCAGAAACAAACAGCAGAAACGCAGAAACAAACAGCAGAAACACAGAAACAAACAGCAGAAACACAGAAACAAACAGCAGAAACACAGAAACAAACAGCAGAAACACAGAAACAAACAGCAGAAACACAGAAACAAACAGCAGAAACAAACAGCAGAAACACAGAAACAAACAGCAGAAACAAACAGCAGAAACAAACAGCAGAAACACAGAAACAAACAGCAGAAACAAACAGCAGAAACAAACAGCAGAAACACAGAAACAAACAGCAGAAACGCAGAAACAAACAGCAGAAACACAGAAACAAACAACAGAAACAAACAGCAGAAACACAGAAACAAACAGCAGAAACGCAGAAACAAACAGCAGAAACACAGAAACAAACAACAGAAACAAACAGCAGAAACACAGAAACAAACAGCAGAAACACAGAAACAAACAGCAGAAACGCAGAAACAAACAGCAGAAACGCAGAAACAAACAGCAGAAACAGAAACAAACAGCAGAAACACAGAAACAAACAGCAGAAACACAGAAACAAACAGCAGAAACAAACAGCAGAAACACAGAAACAAACAGCAGAAACAAACAGCAGAAACAAGCAGAAACAAACAGCAGAAACACAGAAACAAACAGCAGAAACACAGAAACAAACAGCAGAAACACAGAAACAAACAGCAGAAACACAGAAACAAACAGCAGAAACGCAGAAACAAACAGCAGAAACACAGAAACAAACAGCAGAAACAAACAGCAGAAACACAGAAACAAACAGCAGAAACACAGAAACAAACAGCAGAAACACAGAAACAAACAGCAGAAACACAGAAACAAACAGCAGAAACACAGAAACAAACAGCACAGAAACAAACAGCAGAAACACAGAAACAAACAGCAGAAACGCAGAAACAAACAGCAGAAACACAGAAACAAACAGCAGAAACACAGAAACAAACAGCAGAAACACAGAAACAAACAGCAGAAACAAACAGCAGAAACAAACAGCAGAAACACAGAAACAAACAACAGAAACAAACAGCAGAAACGCAGAAACAAACAGCAGAAACACAGAAACAAACAGCAGAAACACAGAAACAAACAGCAGAAACACAGAAACAAACAGCAGAAACAAACAGCAGAAACACAGAAACAAACAGCAGAAACAAACAGCAGAAACACAGAAACAAACAGCAGAAACAAACAGCAGAAACACAGAAACAAACAGCAGAAACAAACAGCAGAAACAAACAGCAGAAACACAGAAACAAACAGCAGAAACACAGAAACAAACAGCAGAAACAAACAGCAGAAACACAGAAACAAACAGCAGAAACAAACAGCAGAAACACAGAAACAAACAGCAGAAACGCAGAAACAAACAGCAGAAACAAACAGCAGAAACAAACAGCAGAAACACAGAAACAAACAGCAGAAACACAGAAACAAACAGCAGAAACACAGAAACTAACAGCAGAAACGAGAAACAAACAGCAGAAACACAGAAACAAACAGCAGAAACAAACAGCAGAAACACAGAAACAACAGCAGAAACAAAGCAGAAACAAACAGCAGAAACACAGAAACAAACAGCAGAAACGCAGAAACAAACAGCAGAAACGCAGAAACAAACAGCAGAAACAAACAGCAGAAACAAACAGCAGAAACACAGAAACAAACAGCAGAAACACAGAAACAAACAGCAGAAACACAGAAACAAACAGCAGAAACAAACAGCAGAAACGCAGAAACAAACAGCAGAAACACAGAAACAAACAGCAGAAACACAGAAACAAACAGCAGAAACACAGAAACAAACAGCAGAAACACAGAAACAAACAGCAGAAACACAGAAACAAACAGCAGAAACAAACAGCAGAAACAAACAGCAGAAACAAACAGCAGAAACAAACAGCAGAAACACAGAAACAAACAGCAGAAACAAACAGCAGAAACAAACAGCAGAAACGCAGAAACAAACAGCAGAAACACAGAAACAAACAGCAGAAACAAACAGCAGAAACAAACAGCAGAAACAAACAGCAGAAACAAACAGCAGAAACACAGAAACAAACAGCAGAAACAAACAGCAGAAACAAACAACAGCAGAAACACAGAAACAAACAGCAGAAACACAGAAACAAACAGCAGAAACACAGAAACAAACAGCAGAAACACAGAAACAAACAGCAGAAACACAGAAACAAACAGCAGAAACAAGAAACAAACAGCAGAAACAAGAAACAAACAGCAGAAACACAGAAACAAACAGCAGAAACACAGAAACAAACAGCAGAAACACAGAAACAAACAGCAGAAACAAACAGCAGAAACAACAGAAACAAACAGCAGAAACAAACAGCAGAAACACAGAAACAAACAGCAGAAACACAGAAACAAACAGCAGAAACAAACAGCAGAAACACAGAAACAAACAGCAGAAACACAGAAACAAACAGCAGAAACACAGAAACAAACAGCAGAAACACAGAAACAAACAGCAGAAACGCAGAAACAAACAGCAGAAACGCAGAAACAAACAGCAGAAACGCAGAAACAAACAGCAGAAACGCAGAAACAAACAGCAGAAACGCAGAAACAAACAACAGAAACACAGAAACAAACAGCAGAAACACAGAAACAAACAGCAGAAACGCAGAAACAAACAGCAGAAACACAGAAACTAACAGCAGAAACAAACAGCAGAAACACAGAAACAAACAGCAGAAACACAGAAACAAACAGCAGAAACACAGAAACAAACAGCAGAAACAGCAGAAACAAACAGCAGAAACAAACAGCAGAAACAAACAGCAGAAATACAGAAACAAACAGCAGAAACACAGAAACAAACAGCAGAAACACAGAAACAAACAGCAGAAACAAACAGCAGAAAACAGAAACAAACAGCAGAAACAAACAGCAGAAACAAACAGCAGAAATACAGAAACAAACAGCAGAAACAAACAACAGAAACACAGAAACAAACAGCAGAAACACAGAAACAAACAGCAGAAACACAGAAACAAACAGCAGAAACAGAAACAAACAGCAGAAACAGAAACAAACAGCAGAAACACAGAAACAAACAGCAGAAACAAACAGCAGAAACACAGAAACAAACAGCAGAAACACAGAAACAAACAGCAGAAACAAACAGCAGAAACACAGAAACAAACAGCAGAAACGCAGAAACAAACAGCAGAAACACAGAAACAAACAGCAGAAACACAGAAACAAACAGCAGAAACACAGAAACAAACAGCAGAAACACAGAAACAAACAGCAGAAACACAGAAACAAACAGCAGAAACAAACAGCAGAAACAGAAACAAACAGCAGAAACACAGAAACAAACAGCAGAAACACAGAAACAAACAGCAGAAACGCAGAAACAAACAGCAGAAACACAGAAACAAACAGCAGAAACAAACAGCAGAAACAGAAACAAACAGCAGAAACACAGAAACAAACAGCAGAAACAAGAAACAAACAGCAGAAACAAGAAACAAACAGCAGAAACACAGAAACAAACAGCAGAAACACAGAAACAAACAGAAACAACAGCAGAAACACAGAAACAAACAGCAGAAACACAGAAACAAACAGCAGAAACACAGAAACAAACAGCAGAAACACAGAAACAAACAGCAGAAACGCAGAAACAAACAGCAGAAACACAGAAACAAACAGCAGAAACACAGAAACAAACAGCAGAAACACAGAAACAAACAGAAACAAACAGCAGAAACAGAAACAAACAGCAGAAACAAACAACAGAAACACAGAAACAAACAGAAACAAAGCAGAAACAGTTCAGAGCTGTATCTCTGAAGTCATTATAATAAGTACTGGATAAATATAATAATAGGAAATAACAGCACTGGAGAGGCTCAGATCTGGTGCAATAAGCAGAGTTTAATGTACTAAAGCACAGCAGACCATAAACTGAGGCTGTCTCGAGGCAGACTAACTGAAATCACATTTTACATCGTCTTTTATACGAGTCCCTCCTCTTCTGTGAAATGCCTTTTTTGGTCGGATCTATTGGTGTCAGGCATTTCATTGGCCCTGAGTTAGGGATGGGAACGATTTGGGTAAAAATCTGAACGGTTCGGTTCACTAGTCACGGTTCGGTTCGTGGTTGTATCGTTCGGTTCAGTTGAAATAGTTTATGAGGCCGATTGTGTATTTTTTCATCCCGTTTATTGTCACAGTAGAAATCAAGACCTGTGAAAGAGGCTGGGACACGGCAGACAGGGATATGAGGTAGAACACATGCAGTGTAACTGAAGCTGAGGTCGTGCGTTGTTATTGGCTGAATTTTGGCGATGGCGGACCAGATTTTACTGCATGTGTTGTACCGCCAAAGATAGGAGGCGTTGACGAGGCGTGACCCCGCCTCCTTCCTTCTCAGAGACGATGATGAAGAGCAGAGTCCGGCTGTGATTGGTTAAGGAAAGGTAGAGGATCCACCGGCGTCGTTTCGCTCTGCCGTGTGGGAGCGTTACGGGTTTGGTGTTACGTCTGACGGTGGCGGGAAAAAAGTGGTGGATGAAACGTCAACTGTGTGTCAGCGCTGAGCAACACGTGTGGCTAATGCTAGCGGCGATACTTCCAATATGATCAATGACTTACAGAGACATCACTCCAGTGTGTCCATCATAGCTGCAGAGTTTTCCACACCTTTTCATCGCTATGCTTTGTTTTCAGGGTTTACTCCGATATGTCACAAGTAACAAACAACCTGACACATCCACGGTTCCAGCTGACGGAGGACGAGGTGGAGGCTGATATCATATGGAGCTATAATCACATCAAAGACTACAGGTCAGCGACCAAGCAGCACACACACAACGTACACACACACACACAACGTACACACACACACCTGACACACCCACGGTTCCAGCTGACAGAGGACGAGGTGGAGGCTGATATCATATGACTAAACACACAACAACACAGGCACACACAACGTACACACACACACACACACACACACACACACACACACACACAACGTACACTCACAACCTGACACATCCACGGTTCCAGCTGACGGAGGACGAGGTGGAGGCTGATATCATATGGAGCTATAATCACATCAAAGACTACAGGTCAGCGACCAAGCAGCACACACACAACGTACACACACACACACACGTACACGCACACACAACGTACACACACACACAACGTACACACACACACACACACATACACTCACACACACACACGTACACACACACACAACGTACACACACACACAACGGTAACTCACACACACACACACGACAAGGTACAGGCTCACACACACATACACACACATAACGACACTCACACACACACACACACAACGACACTCACACACACACACACACAACGTACACTCACACACACACACACACACAACGTACACTCACACACACACACACACAACGTACACTCACACACACACACAATGTACACCCACAAACACACACATCCACGGTTCCAGCTGACGGAGGACACACAACGTACAGGCTCACATCACAACGAGCTACACTCACACACAACGTACACTCACACACAACGTACACACACACACACACACGTACACGCACACACACACAACGTACACACACACACACACACACACACACAACGTACACACACACACGCAACGTACACACACACACACACACACACACACACAACGTACACACACACACGCAACGTACACTCACACACACACACACACACACACACGTACACTCACACACACACACACACACACACGTACACTCACACACACACACACACACACACAACGTACACTCACACACGCAACGTACATTCACACACACGCAACGTACATTCACACACACGCAACGTACATTCACACACACCAACGTACATTCACACATGCAACGACATTCACACACGCAACGTTCATTCACACACACAACGTTCATTCACACACACAACGTTCATTCACACACACACACACACACACACAACGTACACTCACACACACACGACACACACACACAACGTACACACACACACAACGTACACTCACACACACACACACACACACACAACGTACACACACACACACACACAACGTACACACACACACACACAACGTACACCACACACACACAACGTACACACACACACACACAACGTACACACACACACACACACAACGTACACTCACACACACACAACGTACACTCACACACACACAACGTACACACACACACACACAACGTACACACACACACACACAACGTACACACACACACACACACACACAACGTACACACACACACACACACACACAACGTACACACACACACACACACACACACGTACACACACACACACACGTACACACACACACACACAACGTTCACACACACACACACACACAACGTACACTCACACACACACACAACGTACACACACACACACACAACGTTCATTCACACACACACACACACAAACGTACACACACACACAACGTTCATTCACACACACACACACACACACACAACGTACACACACATACAACGTTCATTCACACACACACACACACACACACAACGTATTCACACACACACACACACGTACACACACATACACTTCATTCACACACACACACACAACGTACACACACATACAACGTTCATCACACACACACACACACACACAACGTACACACACATACAACGTTCATTCACACACACACACACACACACAACGTACACACACACACAACGTACATTCACACACACACACACACACAACGTACACACACACACACACACACACAACGTACACTCACACACACACACACACACACACACACACACACAACGTACACTCACACACACAACGTACACACACACACAATTTACATTCACACACACAAGGTACACTCACACACACAACGTACACTCACACACACACACACACACACACACACACGCAACGTACACACACACGCAACGACACACACACGTACACCCACACACACGCAACGTACATTCACACACACGCAACGTACATTCACACACACATTTTACACACACAACGTACATTCACACACACAATGTACATTCACACACACAACGTACATTCACACACACAACGTACATTCACACACACAACGTTCATTCACACACACAACGTTCATTCACACACACACACGTTCGTTCACACACACAACGTTCACACACACTGTTGAAGCGAAGCGTTGAAGACCTGGGCCAGATTTGCTCGGCTATCTATTAAAACTACTGAAGCCTGACGCCCAGATGACGTCACTGGAGAGACATTCACACACACAAGGTACATTCACACACACAACGTTCATTCACACACACAACGTTCATTCACACACACAACGTTCATTCACACACACAAGGTACATTCACACACACAAGGTACATTCACACACACAAGGTACATTCACACACACAACGTTCATTCACACACACAAGGTACATTCACACACACAAGGTACATTCACACACACAAGGTACATTCACACACACAAGGTACATTCACACACACAACGTTCATTCACACACACACAGCGTACATTCACACACACAAGGTACATTCACACACACAACGTACATTCACACACACAAGGTACATTCACACACACAAGGTACACTCACACACACAAGGTACACTCACACACACAAGGTACATTCACACACACAACGTACACTCACACACACAACGTTCATTCACACACACACAGCGTACATTCACACACACACAGCGTACATTCACACACACAAGGTACATTCACACACACAACGTACATTCACACACACAACGACACTCACACACACAAGGTACATTCACACACACAACGTACATTCACACACACAACGTACACTCACACACACAACGTTCATTCACACACACAAGGTACATTCACACACACAACGTTCATTCACACACACACAGCGTACATTCACACACACAAGGTACATTCACACACACAACGTTCATTCACACACACACAGCGTACATTCACACACACAAGGTACATTCACACACACACACACACACACAACGTACACTCACACATACAAGGTACATTCACACACACAACGTACATTCACACACACAACGTACACTCACACACACACACAACGTACACTCACACACACACACACAACGTACACTCACACACACAAGGTACATTCACACACACACAAGGTACATTCACACACACAAGGTACATTCACACACACAACGTACACTCACACACACACACAAGGTACATTCACACACACAACGTACATTCACACACACAACGTACACTCACACACACACACAAGGTACATTCACACACACAAGGTACATTCACACACACAACGTTCAACTAAACTGAAACTACGAGACGCTTCTGAAAGCGTTTGAGCAGAAATAGTCATCACAATAACAGAATATTGATTCATTCTGATCAGCGTTCAGAGTGATTGACAGCTGCTCAGAGATGGCAGGCTCCAGATCAGCTCTGATTGGTTGTTTTCCTCCAGTCAGAGTGACGTATACTGAAGTTTAACTGGTTTAGTGTTATACTGTGATGGTCAAGTGTATTTTACTGCTGTTCCTAATTACCTGGCAGTGAGGCATTCTTATGTGGTGGCTTTCTACAACAACTCAACAGCCAATTTATTACATATTCAAAGATAGATTACAATAAATAAACCAAAGATAAACAGAGTACATCACCGTTTGCTGGTACGAGAAGGTGATTGCAGACACGTCTCCAATCGAAGCAAAAAGGGCAGCGAGAGAGAGCCCCGAGCTGAGGCCCGACTTCTATCTCAGACCATTGAGTCCAGCCTCCCACACTCACTGCTTCCTAATATGGCAATAATCTCAGTCTGTATGTGATGCTTCATCCGTGATCGTTGCTTTCTACAGTTCCTGAGAAGGCCTCATTCCAGGGGAGTGAGACACACACACACAAGATACTAAGAAACATGATATAGTCAGTATAAAATATAACATAAGGATAGAAAGATAATATAGTAATGATATAGTAATATGATAATATATGTGTGTGTGTATATGTATGTATGCGTGTGTGTATGTGTGTGTGTGTGTATGTATATACACACACACACAGACAGACACACACACACCTCGGCGGACGCATACAACCACGAGGCAGTAAATCCATTTTTTTTACAGTCAATCATCGTTACATCTTGTCTGACAGGAAGCTCAGCGAGGAACGACCTCATGTGATGCTGAACCAGTTTCCCTGTGAGAGCATCATCACGGTGAAGGACTGCATGGCTGCCGTGGCCCGCAGAGTGAAAGGCGGCTCACAACCTGATTGGCTACCAGAGACCTTCAACCTCCAGTCAGAGCTGCCGCAGTTCATCAAGCATTATCAACGGAGACAGCAAAGGTTGGAGTGTTACGCTTTCTGCTCCTTTAATATAACCACAAACATGTGGCTGACCCTGATGGTCCGATCAGCACTAAACAGGGTAAATGATGCCTCGGTGGGTTTCAGGGGAGAGGATAACCACTGGATCTGTAAGCCCTGGAACTTGGCCCGTGGACTGGACACACACATCACCAACAACCTGGACTACATAATCCGACAAAGAGAGAGTACGCCAAAGGTATGAAGATACTGTACAAACTGACACCATGCAACCAGCTTGCCAAAGACCATGTACGTATTAATCTGGCTAAAAAAGCATCACAAATGCACCTTCGGTTCACGAAACCAAAACTTCTTTATTCAGCTTCTGCAAAATGAGTTGGTTAATGTTCACCACTTACCTTGAATTGTATTACTGAATTATTCAGATTTAATTTGAGTATTGAAACATGGATGTTTTCTTCTTTTGTTACCTCTAACTTTGTGTGTGTGTGTGTGTGTCTTTGTTGTGTTTTCCAGGTGGTGTGTAAGTACCTTGAAGATCCGGTGCTGTTCAACAGAGAGGAGGTGGGAATGGTGAAGTTTGACATTCGCTACATGCTGATGTTGCGCTCTGTGCAGCCTCTACGTCTCTATGCCTACAACGTCTTCTGGTTGCGCTTCGCTAATAGGTACACTGCACCATGCATGCACTTACTCTTTGCCTCTTTCTGACTGAATGGGGATAGATTAAGCTGTCAGAGGAAAAACTACAATAACTAAGATATTTCCTAACTACATTTAACTCAGGAAGTGAGCATCACCCTGGTTATTGCAGAAAATAAGCTCTGTGGCAAACATACTTGGATACTTAACAAATTTCCCTTTAAGGTACATTTTGAACCGATAAATATTTTTTGTTTAATTTGATATTAATTATTAGATATTGATTGACAGCCCTAGTACAAACTGATATTCTGGACCGACGTGGTGGACTGACCAACATGCCCTTCTTAGACCTGTGTCGTTTAGTTTCCTCTACTGTATAGTGATAATACAGGTACAGGTATTTGCCTTTATATAGAGTGAACTCTTTCTCATGCCTTGACCTTTTTTTTTTTTTTTTTTTTTTTTTATCTAGACCCTTCTCCTTGGACCGTTTTGATGATTACCAAAAGCACTTCACCGTCATGAACTATGCAGATGGTGTGGAGCTTAAGCAGGTACCTGTTCATTGCCATTTTTCCTGTTAGCACTGTGTCTTTGTGAAATCAGTCTGTGGTCACACTGTCTGGTCCCTGTGGTCTTTATTAGTTGACCAAACTCTTGAAATTGAATGTCTCAGAAACAATGACATAAACATATTCATATTCAGAGGCAGCTTACATCAGCTTTTCCAGTCAGAAATGTCAGTTACATCTGATACGAGGTTATTTCACACTTTTGCTTAATAACTTCAAATGATCCAGCCTCGTGGAGGCCTGGTGCTCTGAGATGCGTAATGCAGAGTCTGGCTGTGGGCCTTTGTTGCATGTAATCCTCTTTCTCTGCAGGAGTCCCTGCTGGTAACTATCAAATCAAGGCAAAAAAAGTCAGTAAAAATAAGGGTTAGGCCTTTAGGGTAAGGGATAAATAATAAATTGACACTGTCCCCTGCGTCAGCACAAACAACACAAGTACCACATGAATGTCTAATGTAAACTAACAGAGCCTGGACTGGATCAGTTTCATGAAGGTGAAGATCTCTGTCTCTAGGTGCACTACGATGAGTTCATCCCCATGTTTGAGAACCAGTACCCTCTGTATCCATGGAAGGAGGTGGAGGTGAGTGTAAACCAGCAGCTCTTTTCAGCTGCGACATCTAGTTTATGAGTTTCTTGAGTAAAAGAACAAATACGCGCCTGATTGCAAACACAGCTCTTATTAAGTCTTCAGTTTCAGGGTGAGCAGTTAATCAGCCGGTGTGTCCCAAGCCTCACCCAGACTGTGAACTACAGGTTATTTTGTCTCACAGGACTTATTTCTGCCGTTTCCTGATGTTATTTAGGGACCCCGTTTAATAATGACCTTTCCTCTGTTGTCATTTTGCTTCTGTCATGACAATAAGAAACTAAGAGAAGGTGGGGGGATGGTAAATGATAAATGGTAGTGAAATACTCAATATCTGTCTTTTCTCTATTTACTAAGAGTTATTCTTTGCTGTTAGCAACAGTTGCCCCATATGCATGTGGGAGAGACTGACTAAAGAGGCAGTTTACCTCTGAGCTGGTCGTCCACCAATCGAAAGGTGCCGGTTTGATTCCCGGCTCCTCTGGTCACATGTCAAAGTGTTTACAGCTCAACCGAACCACAAACTGTGACTGTGAACTTTATGAACCATCCATCCTTAATTTCAATACACTTGTTGCATGTACATGAGCATTTTAACACAGCAGTTTCTGTAACACTTCCCTCCCTTTCCTTCGTCTCCCAGGCAGAGGTCTTTAAAGCTTTCAGGGAGTTCTTCCAGGCAGCCTCGTCGCGACCAGCTCCGTATGGTATATGTTCCTACCCGTCATCCCGGGCCATCTATGCCGTAGACCTCATGCTGAAGTGGAGTACGACGCAAAATGGTGAGCATTCATTCTATACTGAATTCATCAGCATGGTAAAGAAGCATCTACTAACGTTATATTTTGAGCCTCAAAGGACAGAGACCCAGCCTAAACCGATTCAGAGGCCATAACTCGACTTTCTCTTTCTCCCCCATGTTGATACTGAAAGGGTTTCAACTCATTCAAGGCCAGTGTATGCAGGGCTTCCATGTGGCACTTCTATTGACAAGTGTTGCTCCAGCCCAAAGGTCTTCATGTATCTGATCTATAGTATAGGAGACCGAAGTTGCGACCTTATTTGGATGAGTTTGGATTATCCTCAAGGTTATGTGAATCAGTATTGACTGACAGTCAAGATACGCTCATTACATGCATAGCGTTCATTCAAAATAAACTTAGGTTTTCACAGGAAGTTAGGTTTGTGCAACACAACCACTTAGTTAGGGTTAGGAAACGATCATGGTTGATGTTAACTTCAATGACTCAACTTTCGTGACTCACAGGATTGCAGATACCAATGAGTCATGTGACTAATGACATATGTGACAAAATAAATCAGCATTACTTGAACATGAACAGCGGCCTTTTTTTGGCTTTTCTGTGCATGTACGCTATTATTATGTAGCCTACGCACCAAAGGACTCTTAAAAATGAGGATGTCTGGCTCAGGTAGGTTTTCCGTGGGTCAGTTTCAGACTTTAGGACCTTTAAATCAGCACACTAATATGGTAATGTCCAGTATGGACACCACAATAATGCAGGAGTATGGTCCGTGTTTTGTGGGAAAATAAAAACCAAATGGACAAGTTTTTAACATTTACAACAAATATTTTATGAGGAAATATAAACAAATTGTGGTAACCTATAACCCTGTATGTTTATACTCGGGTCCATTTTAAAGGCGATTGATGTGAAAGCACTGAGACTGTGTGGTGATTATATTAGTGTAGGGTCATAACAACAAGGTCACACAAAAGGTTGGGCAATAATAGGAAGTCAGAGTCCAGTAACAGGAAGTGCAGGATGTTGCTGCTTCTTGTGTAAGAAATGTGTGTGTGACCTCTCATCATTCACACGCCTTCAGCTGCTGTGAGCAAAAATATCTGGAACTAGCGATAGGAGCATTTAAGGAAAGCATCAGGCTGGTCGGTGGAGCGATACGTGGGCATGATGAGGAATCATCCATTCAATGCTTCAGCAAATTTTAAGCAAACTTTTGAAATATTGAATTAGGCACGTTTCCATCAACTGGTTTTGAGCAAATGGACTCGGCTATGGCGTAGTAGATTGTTTCTGTCATTTTATCTAGTTCTTATCACACTTTATGTGCTGTATGTTCAGGTGTTCATTTTTCTGTAAAGCTGGGTTTTAATAAGTTAGGTGAGGTGTCGTGGATTTTCTTCTGTCTGACAACACGTTCTGGGCCAGTTGGTCTGATGAATTATAAGTCTTGGAGAGGTTCAGGCTTGGATAACAGAGGCAAAGAGTCGTTCTTCCAAAGTTGATTTGGTGTTTATTCACCAAAGGCTCACAACAGGTCAAACACCGGTGAGATGTCTGGCGCAACTGATTTGTTCTCTCAAATCGGTCCTTTTTATACAGTTTTTGGGGTTTTTGGGACTCCTCCCTGAGGCCCTCCCATTTTACCATGTTCTTTGAGTGTTTTTCCACCATTAGCACTCTTTCGCTCATGTTAATAGTGTCTGTCTGATGTGGCCTTTCTTTTTTAAAACAGTTTTTAGTTTGTATCCCGCCTCCGTCAGTGCCGCAGCTGTGTTTTTCCATCATCTTTGGACAGTAGGGCTGTACCGCCCCCGACCTGTGTACTCTTTATCTCATTTTGTACAGCCGTCTGGTCATTAGGCCTGTACTGCTTCTCATTACGTACCACTTTAATTTCTTGTCTCCTAACAGACTGCTGCCAGTCTGTCTTGTTTTGCCCATCCCATCTCACTGGGTCATGGTTGGGTCATGCTCACTGCACCTCCTTTTCTGTGTATGAAGTTGTACCATTACCCTCAACAGAGGCTATAAAACGGGGCTGAGACATCAGGATTGACAGATTGCGCAGCCAGAGGCTCTGAACCATGTGACAGAGATGTAACTTTGATTGTCTAAACGGTCACAAGTCTACAGTATGTGATAGAAAATGTGTCTGTGTGATCATAAGATAAGATAAGATATTCCTTTATTAGTCCCACAGTGGGGAAATTTACACATTACAGCAGCAAAATACAAATAAAATAAATTAGTATATACATAATAGAAAATAGAAAAGAGTAAATGTAAAAAAAAGTATCATAAATGTAGTTATAGACATATTATGGTTAGTTATTGTGTCTTTCTAGCCAAACAGCTACCATGGTGCTAACACAGCAGCTAGGTGGCTCACGCTAACAAGCTGCAACCATGCTCGGCTCATGATTGGCTCGAGCGTGTGTGTGATGGACCTTGATACCGGAGCTCCAACCGCCCAGTCACCACCATTACAAGTCCCCTCCAAAACAGCTGGAACAGTGAGGCCACTTCCTCTATTTCTGCTGAACACTGAAAACATTCAGGGTTGACATCAAAAGATGAATATGAGACCAGTATTTCAGCTTCTGTTTCCAGGTATTCACATCTAGATCTGTTAAAAAACTTTGTAACAGAACACAAAATTTTTAGGTGAGTGAAATTTTAGGAACAGATAACATCACGCCTGTGCCCCACTGACATCCATCTATATATCGGTCTGGTTTTAACCAGCATTTTTTGACACCAGGTAGCTCGTCACTCCTCCTGTATCCGCAGTAAGTGGTATTAAGTATCAAAGCGTGCACGTGGAATGCCATTCATCGAGTGGACATCTTCGTTTTCTCTCGTTTTCAATGCGGGTCCTTGTGTGCCCTCCCTTCTCACAGGGCCCAGCAAAACTAGCCCTATGGCACTGTTCACACCTGATATTAACATGTGCTCTGAGTGAGTCAAACACAAGTGGACAGCTTGAAGTACGTTCACACCGGGCATTAGATTGCATCTCCAGTGGCCACTTCCCCGCTCTGGTTATAATTTAACATGTAGTAAGCACATGGCTAATACAGCAGATGATGTGACATAATGTTACATGAATGTCAGTAGTAATATCCTACATATTCAGGGATTAGAGAGAGGAGGCGGGCGAGTGCTTGCTCCGTGCAAAGCAGCAGAACTTTAACACAGATGCATCTCCGACAATATGATGATAATTCACTTCCCCTGCCTATAATCTGTAGATTATGTAGCCTATAGGTACGATACTGTATATTTTAATAAAATACCGTTGTACTGACAGGGTACAGAAACTGTTTCCATGCTGTGAGGCAGACAAGGCTGAGGAGGCTGAGGCGCTCCGAGCCCGTGGATCCCAGCAGGAGGCAGTCCTTAATGTGGTCCAGAATGTGGTCTGACAGATCCGATCTCAGTGCGTCCTGAGTGCGTTCACACTTGTATTTAAAGCTGTCCACTTGTGATCTGGTCACTGAGGACGCATGGTAATAACGGGTCTGAGCAGGGCGTATGTTCCTCCGCTGACAGCGGCCCTGCTTCCAGGCGGTGTGGACCGGGGTGTAACACCCCTAATGCTAATTCCTCTGTTGACAAAGTTTAGCTTTTCTAACATTTTAGATAATTACTCAAATACAAGGGGCCTTGCCACTGGTCAGGTCTTGTAATGAGGGAATGTAGAAGGTATGCAAAAAAGAGGAACTACTGCTACAACAACTTCAAGCTCTGAGACTCTGAACTCTGCTTCTCCTGTTATTCATTGGAGCTGAGGATGGTGTCGAGGCTCGCTAAAGTCCGGCAGATATAGCTCATACTGTATGTGGTAAAACCCTGGTTACAAGCACACACATCAAGCAAGTCAGAAGCTTCCTGCTTGTTGATTTGTTTGACAGTTAACTTGCACTGTGGACAAAGAAGAAACATCCTCTGTCCAATGAGATTAACGGACTACCTCAGCAAACATCTGTTACTTTCCTCATGAACTCAGAAGATATTTGATTTCATAAAATTCAATTTAGAACATGCACAAGAGGCATTTTCATTTTTCAGCCTATTGTGACCTGTTGCCTATTGAAATGTTGTTCAGTGTTCCTACAGTGTAATACAGTGAGTTGCCAGGTGGCAACATGCGACCTCAGTCCCCAGTAAGAGCAGTTAGGCAGTACAGATGTGCCTCTCTGTATGTTTGTGTAATCATCCTAATCATTTGCTTATCTAATTTGTGTGCGTTCTGATCCTGGGTCAGGTGAGCGGGTCATGCAGCCTCAGATCCTGGAGTTTAACTTCAGCCCAGACTGTGCCAGGGCCTGTCTCTACCACCCCTCCTTCTACAACCACATGTTCCAGACACTGTTCCTGGATCAGCCGGAGGACTGCCCGGTCACACAAATCATATGATCAGCCCACCCGAGCCCGGCCGGTGTGTTCACAGTTCTGTTTTTTATACACTTATTACACTTTCTGTGCTGGTTTACGATCTAATTTCTAAGGGATTTTAAGAGCGACATGTTTGCCTCGAACTCAGTTCCTCAAAAAGCTTTAAGTGGCTACAAAACCAGCGATTTAAACCAAAACACTACTGTGCAATGAGAAGTAATAAAAAACATTTTTGGGATAAACTGGAATTGTGATTGTGATGGAATTGTGTAAACGATTGCAGGACAAATAATCTCTGGTGCTATGAAACTTAAGTACAGTGTTATGTGGTAGAAATCAACCATCCAGAGATCTAAAGTTTAACGTAGACCTTCATTACGAGTAACAGAAAATCCGTTGTCTTATATAGATTTACAGAAAGGCTAAAAATGTAGTTAGCTGACATTAGTGGACATAGTTGGCTGTGTGTCTGGCCCCAATGATGACCAGTAGTCGGATCTGTGGAGCCGGGTAACTACAGTACATACACACACATTCACATCTACATACACATTATATACATACATACACATTATATACATACACACACATTCACATCTACGGCCATTCATATATTAACCACACATTCACCTCTACACACCTTCATATACAGTATATACATACAGGCACATTCACATCTTCACATCTACCTACATATTATATACATACACACATTCTTCACATCTAATATAGTCTACACACACATCCCTATACTTACACAGAGTTCATATATGTATACTCGTACAGATGCATACTCACACTCACAGACATATGAATATGTATTATACCCACACAAAACCCAATTAAAAGGGAAAAAAGGGATAAGATATTTATATTGTATATGTATCCAACAATTATGTTTATTTGTTTACACAAGATCTGCCTCAGCCCAAATTTAAGTCATTCTATTAAGTCAAGTGTGATGAATTTCATACTTGTCAGCTTCATATTTCATCTACTTTATCTGGTTTCTTTGCACTATAACTCCTCATTTCTACTCTTTCTTCTGTGAGATTTCCTCCATTAAGTTGTTGTCTTATATCTCAACCACTTTGATCAACGCCTCCTATGTTCTGAGAGGGAGGGTGGGACTGTGAAGGGAAAGGAAAAGAAAATTAGTCAGTTAACATGTCGTGGGTTGTCTTCAGTCTATCAACATTTTTCTGGACCAGATGATCTGAGAAAAAATCTAAGTCTTGCAGGATTCAGGGTTAAAAATGAGGCAAAGATTCGTTCTTCCAGAGCTGATTTGGTGTTTATTCAGCAGAGACACGCTCACAGACCAAACACCAAACCATTCTCCTTTATACACTTTTAGGACTCGGGACCTCTGCTCCCCGGGGCCCTCCCTTTTTTACATGTTTTTTTGGTGTTTTCCACTATTATCTACCTTTCTTTGATGTTAACTGTGTCTGTCGGGTGTATCTACCCTTTTTTAAAACAATACAGTCATGTGTAAGGTAATACAGTCGTGTCACACCCTCCTTCAGTGCCACAGCAGCATGGTCGTCGTCGGTGCTGTCCTACATCACCTCCACCTCCTGCTGTTCGCTCACAGTGGCCCAACTCCACACTGCTGCTCCTGGAGCACAGAAACTGGTTGGACCCGGTTTCTTACCGCTCACTGTTGGTATTCAGGCCTTCCTGTGTTGGGCGTTAGTATCAAACAACAATAAGACTTGCCCAGAACATGTCCCCATAAATTAGACCTGCTGTCCTTTCTTTGACCTTTTACATTTACTACTTTTACCTTCTACACTATCAGCCTTTAGACAACAGATTTAAAATGACCTTATCAGGTGGAAAATGATACCAAACTCTATATTCTGCAGAGTAGAAATAATAAAAGTGATGATCCTCTCACAGTTCCTCTTCCTGTTTCAAACATTATATTTTATGTTGAAGATCTTATCAGCATCTGTAGCCTATAACCAAACAGGCGGCCCCCTTCTTCCCCAAATGGCAAAAGTTTTTTTTAATTGAATCTCTAACAGCGCTGTAAAGCCAGAAGTGTCCGTGAGATGATGTTTAGTAGTTTCATTTAGCCGCTTGATGTTTGTAAAATGTACCGCTCTGCTGACAGTGTGTGATTGGTCAGATACTGCAAACCGCGCCGCTTTCATCTGAACGCACTCTTAGCCAGATTGAGAAACCCTACGCTGACTTACTGAGTTGTCGTAGGACCACTTAGCATGATGGCGGTTGGTTAAGTCAGCTAAAGATACCGTAAATTGAATCTTTTGTGTGGTTGTTCCTGAGTAAGTAACAATTACATATCATAAGAGTGTTTTCCCCTTACAGACACACAGTCGAACAAAAGTGACTTAGCTGAGCAAAAAGGTCCACGGCTCCGTGCCTCATGTGATTTTAGTGATTCCATCACCATTCGGTCCATCAGTTCCCTAGTAGACAGTTAACAAACCACCCCGTCAAACTTTACAGGTTTATTGAGCTTGACAGTTTGTAGTGAATAAAGGGGCAAAAGTCTGAACCAATCAAAACGTGAGAAGCTTTAAACTCTTTAGATGAGCGTTGTGTGAAAAAGGCATTCCAACAGAAGCACATTCAAAATAAAGACCAATAAAAATGAAGTCAAATTCAGTCTCTATGACATGAGAGGTAATGCTGTATGAGGCATTATGACGCCGGGGGGGGGGGGCTTATTAAATATCAATGAACCTGTCAAGTTCAATAAGCCTGTCAAGTTTGACGAAAGGTGGTTTGTTAACTCTCTCACAGTGATGCTCCACAGCATAATAAAAAGCGTAATAATCATAGTAAATAACAAATGAAGTGTATGGAGGACAGGGAACGGACGACATTTGTGGTAGATCAGTGGCCCACATGTATCTTTAGTGGTGCACGGGACGCAGTGAACGCAGTTTTAAGAATTATTACTGAGACTAATATCTCAAAACTTTTGCAAATAAAAACCAAACACATCTTCATGGATAAATATTACTAACTCTTTAAAGGCTCGTTATTATCAGAGCCTTACCTCCATCTAGTTATTTTGTCAGTCTGACTCAGTGAAGTCCCTGTGAAGGAAACGATCGTGGGTTCATATCTGATGTCTTCAGCTTAACTGAGTACCTATAGAAACGGTAACGTTAACGTTAAGCGTGCTATGCTAACCGAGGCTTGCTACAGTTAGCTGAACTTGGAAGGAGCTGCTTTTGAACATGCAGCCTGACGTCAGACTAAAACTCTGCAGCTGTTACATAGATGAACAGGTAAGTCAAGAGAAATGTTTTGTTAATGAAGACACTTGAACATGATGTTCTGTGCTGCTCTACTCCTTGAAGCGGTGCCACACCCGCCCTTCACGACACATAAATGCCCTCGGCACACTACAAACCGTCTGGGTCTGTCCTTTCTGTTGGTGGCCATCAGGCTCCATAACCAAGGTCTGACCCAGAACCAAGATCTGACCCCCATGTGACTCTGATCATCTGCTCCGTATTTATTCCTGGACCAAATGTATATAATTACATATAATTATATAATTACATATATATATATGCTATGCATATACAATACCCACCCACCTGCACTTTACTTATTATGGTTTTACTTCAACAACAACATCATTTTATTGCCAATTTCCTTCATTGCACCTTCTTTTCCTTCATTGCACCTTCTCTTTTACTTTTTACGTATCGTATTCATCTGTACTGTTGTTGCTGCTGCTATGACACCCGAATTTCCCGGGATTAATAAAGGTTCATTTTATTTTATCTTATCTTATCTTATCTTCTTCCAGCAGTACCTCTCCCAGAACCTCCACTGTTCCACTACTGTTAAATCACTGCGGTGCAGAGCTCTGAGTCCGTTAAATCCATGGTATTAGTTTCACACTGAGTCCTCAAATGTATGGAAAGTCGCCCCAAAAGACTGCATTAATCAACTGTTCACCTATGAACTAAGCACCATGCAACCACACACCGGAGTGTAACACCCAGGTCAGTATGAAACAGGACTCAAATGCACGACTTGAGGGAAGGTCAAAAACAGGTTTAATACAATCGGTTCGGTACACAGGCAAGCAGTCCAAAATACAAACAAATCCAGTAAGCGTTAAGCAAGAGGCAGGGTCTAAGACAGGCAGAGGGTCAAAAAACACGAAAAGGCAAGCAGGAGGAGGAGAGAACGCGAGAATGACTTTCACCATAGGGCTCAAATACAATCTGGCAACATGAGGAAGGGAGCAGACACATTATATACAAGAGGAGTGATTGAACGCTTCACAGGTGGACACAATCAGGGGCGGGACCAGACAACTCAGAACACCCGTGCAGAGCAGGAAAGTAGGTCAAGGGGCGTGGAACACATGAGGGCAGGAGGTGCAGGGATCTGAAATGAGAGGGAGGTTAGTAATATCAAAATAAAACAGGAAATGGACAATAATGAAATGAAACACGAGAGAGAGACAAAACAATACATAACTTAAGACAGGATGATGTCGTCACAGGACCCCCCCCTCAAGGGACGGCACCTGACGTCCCAGGGAGGTCTGGATGATGGCGGTAGAAGTCCTTGATGAGATCCTGGTCCATAATGTTCTTGGCTGGTTCCCAAGACCTCTCCTCAGGACCGTAGCCTTTCCAATCCACCAGGTATTGGAGACCCCGCCCGCGGCGGCGAACAGCAAGGAGGCGTTTCACTGCAAAGACTGGACCTCCATCAACGATCCGGGGGGGAGGTGGGGGTCTGGAGGCTGGGACCAGAGGACTTGATGTAGCTGGTTTCAGGCGACCCACGTGGAAGGTAGGGTGTACTCTCATAGACCTGGGGAGTTGGAGTCTCACAGCGAAAGGGTTAACCACTTTTTTAAAAAATAATTAAATTACTAATTTTATTTTTTTTTTTTTTTTTTTTTTTTTTTTTTTTTTTTCATTTTCCTTTACCTTTACCTTCACCATCAGCTCCACTCCTTTCCCCCCCCGCCCCCCCCCCCCTCCCCCCCCCGCTCCTCCCTCTTCCCCTCTCCCCCCCCCCCCCCCCCCCCCCCCCCCTCCCCCACACAGGCAGCTCCCCCCCCGCCCCCCCCCCCCCTCCCCCCCCTCCCAACAGCGAGGGCGGTGACGGTCAGCACCCTGGAACGGAGAAAGGAATAGGAAGGAGGAGGAGGGGGGGCTGGTACGGGCCCCCTCCCCTCTTCTCATCTTCTTCCTATTTGTTGGGGTCTTCTGGGCCCCCCAGCCCCGCCCCCCCCCCCCCCCCCCCTCTTTTTTCCCCTCCTCCCCCCCCTCTTTAGGCTGGTGCCCCCACCCGGGGCCCCCCCTCCCCCCCCTCCTTTCCCTCCTCCCCCCCCCTCCCTCTTTTTTTCTTTGGCCCCCCCCCCCCCCCCCCTCCCCCCTAACATCCAAAAATTTTTATTTACAAGAATTTCACCTTCCCCCCCCCCCCCCTTTTTCTTGGGGGATTATTTTATTTGATAATTGATTTAATTTTTTATATTTTTTTCTCCTTTCTTTTTTTTTTTTTTTTTTTTTTTTCCCCACAAAAACACAAAAATAAAAATAAAAAACATTCCAGCGCCGCAGGGGAAGGAGGAGTGGCTGGGGGGGGGCCACCCCCCCCCCCCCGGAGGGGGTGGCTTTTTTTCTGCCCACACCCGACACGACGCCTCCCCCCCCCCCCCCCCCCCCCCCCTCCCCGGCCCCCCACCACCTTTTTTTTTTAATAATCTTCCTCCTCCTCCCCCCGGGGGAAAAAAGGGGGGGGGGTTTGGGCCCAATGGATGACCTGGGGGCGGGGATGAGCTGGAACGAAAAGTCTGTTAGGGGGACACGTATCAGGTACAGTAACCTTCACCAAAGCGTCTCTAAATCTCCTTTCAATTTCCCAGGTGATGGCGCCCACTATGCATGAGGGGGAAACAATGTGAGCAGGAACCTTAGGGGCCGGATCAGGGTCAAACAGACGGGAAAGGGCGTCTGGTTTAATGTTTTTCGAGCCCGGGCGGTAGGATAGAGTGAAGTTGAATCGAGTGAAAAACAAGGCCCACCTGGCTTGGCGGGAGTTGAGTCTCTTGGCTGTGCGTATGTATTCTAAATTTTTATGGTCTGTCCATACTAGAAATGGCTGCTCAGCCCCCTCAAGCCAGTGTCTCCACTCCTCCAGCGCCGCCTTGACCGCTAATAATTCACGGTTGCCCACATCATAATTACGTTCGGCTGGACTCAACTTGCGGGACAGGAAGGCGCACGGATGGAGCTTGTTATCTCCAGCAGCTTGCTGGGATAACACAGCTCCAATCCCGCAATCAGAGGCATCGACTTCAACCACAAACTGGCGCTTCAGATCGGGCAGGGTTAACACAGGGGCAGAGATGAAGCAAGATTTAAGGTGGCAAAATGCTTGATCAGCAAGAGGAGACCAGACAAACTTAGTCTGTGCAGAGGTGAGTGCATGTAACGGGGCGGCTATAGAACTGAAGTTCCTAATGAACCTTCGGTAAAAATTAGCAAAGCCCAAAAACGTTGAACTAACTTTCTGTTGGTTGGCGTTGGCCAATTAGCCACAGCACTGACCTTCTCTGGGTCCATCTGCAGGTGGTTTGGTGAAACAACAAACCCCAGGAAGGTAACAGTGTCCACATGAAATTCGCACTTTTCTGCTTTAACGAACAAGTGGTGGTCAAGGAAGCGCTGGAGTACCTGGCGGACATGTTGTTCATGTGAACGCTCATCTGGAGAGAAGATCAGGATGTCATCTAGGTACACAAAAACAAACTGGTTAAGCATGTCACGCAGAACATCATTGACTAAAGCTTGAAATACAGCAGGAGCGTTAGCAAGGCCAAAAGGCATGACAAGGTACTCGTAGTGGCCATTGGGTGTGTTAAAGGCAGTTTTCCACTCATCTCCTTCCTTGATTCGCACCAAATGGTAGGCGTTTCCAAGATCAAGTTTGGAGAATATCTTAGCCCCTTTAAGCTGCTTGAACGCGGAGGAGATGAGAGGAAGAGGGCAGGGACGGAGAGTCTTGTCTTTTTTTTCTACAAAAAAGAACCCTGCACCAACAGGAGAGGAGGAGGGCCGAATAATGCCGGCAGCGAGCGAGGAGTCAATATACTCCTTCATAGCCCCCTCCTCCGGTGCAGAGAGGGAATACAGTCTTCCCTTAGGAAGAGGAGAACCAGGAAGGAGATCAATGTTGCAGTCATACTCCCTGTGGGGAGGCAGGGAAGCAGCACGGTTCTTACTAAAAACCTCCTTGAGATCGTGGTAGCAATGAGGAATACAGGACAGGTCCAGCGAAGTAGTGTTGGAGGGGGAAGCCTCGGACTTAGTAACTCCACTCAACCGTGACGACACCACTCCCATAGTAACCTCCGAAGGGACAGAAAGCTCAGAACAGCATGTAGAAAAACAGTTTTTTCCCCACTTAACCACCCGCCCCGTAGCCCAATCTATGTAAGGCTTATGTTGAATTAGCCAGGGCAGACCCAGAATAAGGGGATGGTGTGGAGAGTCAAAAACATGAAGTTGTTGAGTCTCAGAGTGGTTACCGTTAATGGTGAGGCGAACGGGTTGAGTGCGCTGAGTAATACTGCACAGAAGTCGTTCATCGAGGACGTTCGCCTCCAGTGGTTCAGGTAGTGGAATTCTCTGGAGACCCAGAGTATCCACTAATTTGCTGTCCATAAAGTTTGCATCAGCTCCCGAGTCCACCAGAACCGGAAGCTCACAAGCCTGGCTGGGAGTGTGAAGACAAACAACAGTTAGTGGGCGAGAGGATGAAGTTATTGAAGAAGTTTGACTCACCAGTATCCTCTTGTTTACTGGTGAGCCCTGCCTTTTAAAGGGCAGATGGCGAGAAAATGTCCCAGCTTGGCACAGTAGATACACCTCCCCTCCTGAAGTCGGCGCTGTCGCTCTTCCGGTGAAAGCCTGGTGCGGCCCAACTGCATGGGCTCCTCCGGAACAGCAGAGGGCGGTGGAGGAGTCTCGACGGCGGAAGGCGAAGAAGAACGCCAAGCTGGAGGAACACGATAGGTCTGCCCCCTTGGGGTAGGCGGCAGAGGTGTAGGACGGTGGCTCTCGCGTTCTCTTTCCCGCAGCCTGTTGTCCACCCTGATGGCGAGAGCGATTACCGAGTCCAGGTCCGGAGGGAGGTCGAGGGGCGTCAGTTGGTCCTTCACCGGGTCGGATAAGCCATGCAGAAAGGTGTCGAGGAGCGAAGCTTCATTCCAGCCACTATCCGCTGCCAGTGTGCGAAACTCCACGGCGTAGTCCGAAGCCCGTCTCCTCCCCTGACGGAGCCCCACCAGCGCTCGTGCAGCCTTTCTACCTGGCGCGGTATGGTCAAAAATTTTCTTTAGAGTGTCAGTGAATTAAGATAAAGAGTTACATACCGTCGAGTCTCTTGCCCATTCTGCTGTCGCCCATGCCTCTGCTCTGCCGGTGAGACATGTAATAATGAAGGCTACTTTCGCTCTTTCAGTGGGGAAGTGAGCGGCTTGTAGCTCGAAGTGTAACCCGCATTGTACAAGGAAGGAGCGGCAGTTTTCAGCGTCTCCGGGAGAAACGCTCTGGCTTGGCTAAGTGTGGGGAGGACGAAGCAGGAAGTGGCGGAGCGGCCGGAGCCGACAATGGCGTGGCAGCGGGAGTAGGTGGAGATGCGGCGGACAAGAAAGTGTCGAAACGCCCCATCAGAGTCTGTAACTGGGAGCTCAACTGACCCACCTGTTCACCCACAGAGGATCGGAAACTGTCTTGTTGAAAGGTAAGTTGTTGTACGCCAGTGCGGACTGCGGATAACTGTTCCTCCTGTGACCGGAGACGGTTCCCCTGTGCGCGGATGGCGTCGCGCACTGGATCTAAGTCAGCTGAGTCCATACTGGCCAGATTGTACTGTAACACCCAGGTCAGTATGAAACAGGACTCAAATGCACGACTTGAGGGAAGGTCAAAAACAGGTTTAATACAATCGGTTCGGTACACAGGCAAGCAGTCCAAAATACAAACAAATCCAGTAAGCATTAAGCAAGAGGCAGGGTCTAAGACAGGCAGAGGGTCAAAAAACACGAAAAGGCAAGCACGAGGAGAGAACGCGAGAATGACTTTCACCATAGGGCTCAAATACAATCTGGCAACATGAGGAAGGGAGCAGACACATTATATACAAGAGGAGTGATTGAACGCTTCACAGGTGGACACAATCAGGGGCGGGACCAGACAACTCAGAACACCCGTGCAGAGCAGGAAAGTAGGTCAAGGGGCGTGGAACACATGAGGGCAGGAAGTGCAGTGATCTGAAATGAGAGGGAGGTTAGTAATATCAAAATAAAACAGGAAATGGACAATAATGAAATGAAACACGAGAGAGAGACAAAAGAATACATAACTTAAGACAGGATGATGTCGTCACACGGAGTATGTAGGATGAGGTGTTGGTCCTGGATTAGCCTACTTTACCAGGTCAAATAAAAAGTAGTGATTAAATGATAGTTTAATAAAACAAACAAAGCAGATCACTGTATTCTATGATTACATACAGTAAAGTATGCAGGGAGGCAATAAGGAAGACCACGGGGAGATACGCAGCTGTGGCACTGAACGAGGGTATGACACATGATTGCACTGTTTTAAAAAAGGGTAGATACACCAGACAGACACAATCTGAATGAAAGTAAGAAAGATAATAGAAAACACCTGAAAAACCATGGAAAAAAGGGAGGGCCTCGGGGAGGAGATTCCCTGAGCCCCCTGGATCAACTCACTGGTGTTTGGTCTGTTAGCGTCTCTTTGCTGAATAAACACCAAATCAACTTGGACGAATGACTTTTTGCCTCATTTTTTATCCTGAATTTCACAAGACAAGAAAATGTTGATGGACTGAAGAAAATCTGCGACACTTCCTTTGTTAGATTAAACTAATTGACTCGTTTCAGCAGGATTAATTCTTCCATATTTGAAATCTGGGCTTCATCTCTTTCACATACATACCAAACACAAAACATGGTGTAATGCACTTCAACTAGATTAAAATATATATCAAATATAAGATTAACTTGGCATTAGTGTGCACCCAACTTTATGTTTAAGATCACTTATAATACATGTATAAGATGCACATGTAAAGATATTAATGCAGCCAGATATAAGAAATGATTACCATAAAAGAGAAGGTTTTAACTTGCTTTGGTTGAATTTATGTCACCACCTTCCTGCCACTAGAACATGTTAGTGAAGCATCACACATCAGTTCATGTCCACTGTAATGTCAGAATTAGATTGTTCTGCCTCCATAATGTGTCTGTGTTTCACCACTTCTCTGCCAGAGAAAGACCAGGTCTCTGACCTGTTGACCTGTAAGTCATAAAAGCTTCATCTGGTCAGGACCATACTGGGATGTTATCTAGTGAGATTCACCAGGCTGGTTGGAAATGAAGAATCTCACCACTTAGTGAGAGGTCAAACAATCAGTTTCTGGAAGGATGTAAAAGTTAAGACGTGGACTGTAGATTCATCAATATTTTCATTATCACATTTCATATTCTTCATCTTTCAGTCATCATCCGCTACAGATGTCTTCCCGGTTTGTGAACTTTTTGATTTTTGACTCTGGCTCAGTGTTGCCTGCCTGCTGGATGTGTGTATGTGTGTATATGTATTGTCTTATTACTATATTATCTTTCTATCCTTATGTTATATTTTATACTGACTATATCATGTTTCTTAGTATCTTGTGTGTGTGTGTCTCTCACTCCCCTGGAATGAGGCCTTCTCAGGAACTGTAGAAAGCAACGATCACGGATGAAGCATCACATACAGACAGAGATTATTGCCATATTAGGAAGCAGTGAGTGTGGGAGGCTGGACTCAATGGTCTGAGATAGAAGTCGGGCCTCAGCTCGGGGCTCTCTCTTGCTGCCCTTTTTGCTTGACATTGGAGCGTGTCTGCAATCACCTTCTCGTACCAGCAAACGGTGATGTACTCTGTTTATCTTTGTTTACTCTGTCTCTGAAGCCATGGAGACGGAACACATGTGAAAGCATTACCTCTGCCATGTCTTTGGTGGAGGGCAACTTTGGTAATGCCACAAAGTTGACCATTTTGGAGAATCTATCCATCACAGTGAGGATTGTGGTGTTACCTTCAGAGGGGGGAAGACCAGTGACAAAATCCACAGAGATGACCAGAGAGACTCAGACAGAGACCAGGGGCGATGAGGCATGGGGAGTGGATGGAGTAGACCGGAGGGGGGCAGATGAGATGATTTACTCCGAGCACAGACTAAGCAAGTTGATACATATTCTTTTACCTGTTTCTCCATTGCTGGTCGCCAAAAATGCTGTTTAATGTTGAACATAGTGTGTCTGGTTCCTGGGTGGCAGGCAACATGGGAGGTATGGGTCCAGTGAATAACCTGTGAACTCTCAGGTACAAACAGTCTGTTAGGTGGGCACTCTTCTGGTATCGCAACATGACTTAAGGCATCCTTAACTTGCTTTTCAATGTCCCAGGTAACAGTAACACATGAGGAAGGCAGAATATATCAGGGACCCCTGGGGACATCTTTGGGATCAAATAATCTGGACAGAGCATTGATAAGACAGGGTGAAGTTAAATCTGTTAAAGAATAGTGCCCACCTTGCCTGTCGAGTGTTAAGATGCTTAGCTGTCTTGATATACTCTAGGTTCTTGTGGTCCGTCCAGACTAGGAATGGCTGTTCTGCTCCCTCTAACCAGTGACACCATTCCTTCAGTGCTGCTTTCACGGTCAGCAGTTCATGATTTCCTACATCATAATTGCAGGGGACAGTTTCCTAGAAAGGAAAGCGCAGGGGTGAAGCTTGTTGTTCTGAAGGGACCATTGCAAAAGCACCGACCTGATGCCAGTGTCCAAAGCATCTACTTCAACCACAAATTGATGATTGAGATCTGGAAGGGTGAGAATAGGGGCGGAGCTGAAACAGTCTTTTAATTTACAGAATGCCTTTTCAGCTTTTGGGGAACACACAAACTTAACTTTCGGGGAAGTTAGTGCATGTAAAGGGGCCACAATGGAACTAAAGTTCCTTATGAATTGTCTGTAGAAATTGGCAAACCTCAACAACCTCTGGACCAATTTATGGCTGTTTGGGGTAGGCCAGTTAAGAAGAAGAGGATTTTTTTGGGAATAAATTTTTTCTCTTTTATATTCATACATGGTACATGCAAACCTGAAACACACATACATGCATTAATGGAGAGATGTCAGAGTGAGGGGGCTGCTCCTGACAAGCCCCCCGAGCAGTTGGGGGTTTGGTGCCTTACTCAGGGGCACCTCGGCAGTCCCAGTGCCCTCTCCACCCTCCCTCAGGTCCATGTCGGGACTTGACCCCCCCCCCCCCCCCGCCCCCACCCCCCCCCCCCCACACCGAGCCACCGCCCCCCCCTGGGCTGGGTCCTTCTGGATGTTGTCGGGAGTCACCACGAACCCCAAGAAGGAAACTGTTGAGACATGAAACTCGCATTTCTCGGCTTTCACAAAAAGCTAGTGGTCTAACAGCCTCTGGAGAAACTGCCGCACGTGGTTGACGTGAGTCTGCTCATCAGGGGAGAAGATCAGAATGTCATCCAAGTACACAAATACAAACTGATTCAACAGAACGCAGAACGTCATTCACTAAAGATTGGAAGACGGCAGGTGCGTTAGTAAGCCCAAAATGCATTACTAAATATTCATAGTGTCCACTAGGAGTGTTAAATATCGTTTTCCACTCATCCCCCTCCCTTATCCTAACAAGGTGGTAAGCATTCCTAAGATCTAACTTAGAAAAGATCTTAGAGCCCTTTAATAGTTCAAACATGGAAGAGATTAACAGGAGGGCGTACCTGTTTTTGATAGTGATGTCATTCAGTCCTCAATAATCTATGCAGGGGCGAAGTGTATTGTCTTTTTTCTACATGAAGAAAAACCCTGACCCAGCAGGTGACAAGGAGGGACGGATGATTCCAGCAGCCAGAGAAGAGTCAATATACTCCCTCACTGCTTCTCCTTCAGGAGCTGAGTGAGTATAATCTTCCCTTAGGAGGAGCTGTACTAGGAAGGTGGTCGATTCATAGTCGTATGCCCGATGAGGAGGTAGGGAGGTGGCTCGAGCCTTATTGAAGACCTCTTTGAGATCATGATAGCAGGAGGGAACGCCGGCAAAGTCCGGAGAGTCAGGATCCACAGGAGACGATGCGGCAGGTGTGGCTCCCATCACCACCACTGGGGGCACCACTGGGACCTCAGAAGGCTCCGGAGAGGGGACAGACGGGCAACAGGTTAGTGCACAACCCTCTCCCCAGTTCAGTACCTCCCCAGTGGACCAGTTCATGTGAGGATTGTGTTTTATTAACCAGGGGAGACCCAGAATAGGGAGGTGTACTGAGGATTCAAAAACATGGAAGCTAATAGTCTCTGAGTGGGTACCCACAATGATCAGTTGCACTAGTTGAGAGAGATGAGTAACCTTACATAGGAGCCTCCCATCTAAAGCGCTTTCTTCCAGTGGGTCCGCCAAGGGAATCTTCTGGAGGCCCAGAGTATCAACCAGTCTACCATTGATGAAGTTCTCGTTGGATCCGGAGTCCACCAGGACCGGATGACAAATGGACTGATGTGATGAGACGATCTGAGCCTGTGTCAGGGGGCGAGAGGAAAAGTTCATGGAGGAGGTTTGGCTCACCAGTGTCCTTTCCTTCACTGGCGAGTCCTTTCTTTAAATGGACATGCAGCCAGGAAATGTCCTAATTTAGCTCAGTAGATGCACCGGCCCTCCCGCAGACAGTGCTGCTGCTCTTCCGGAGTTAATCTGGTTCTTCCTACTTGCATGGGTTCCTCTGAAGCACCAGGGGGAGATGATGAGCCCTCTGGTGTGGCCTGTGGAGGACGCCAACAGGACGCTGGAAGGAAGACTCCTCGTCTGGACAGGAGGTGGAACGGTAGCGCTTCGTCTCTCCTTTTCCTTGTCTTTTTCTCTCTCCCACAGCCGATTAACGATTCTTATGGCAAGGGCATGACAGCATCAGGGTTGGCAGAGAGATCCAACGGGGCCAATTGATCCTTAACTGGATCTGAAAGTCCATGCAAAAATGTATCAAGAAGAGACGTGTCGGTCCATCCACTGTCTGTGGCCAGGGTGCAAAACTCAATGACGTAATCTGCAACCCGTCTTTTCCCCTCCGAGAGGAATTGCCAGTGGCCACACAACAATCCTTTAGCTGCAAGAAAAAGGGAACCTTGTGATTATATCCAAATCCTCACTGATCCTTAGTATTTCAAAATCCAGCAACCGGGGGGCAGAGACTTTGATCACCCAATGACGACATCCAGCTGTTTGGAGTATGGCTATATCTCCCGATGTTTGATCTTCATGTCTTGCAGCTGGTATCCTTTTATCAAAGTCCCATTTAGAAATCTCAATCTCTCTGTCTCCAAAAATGAACAAAAGATTTAATCTTCTGGCGTGGTCAGTTCAGAAGGATACAATCCACCCTGCTTGAAGGTCATCCGAAGTAAAAATAGCCCAGACTATTGTGTGCTTTTACCTTTTATACCCTGAATTTGGGCATAATCCCTTCTACAACACATTTTACCATTATACCATTATGTGTGTGTGTGCACTTTAACCCTTACGTTGTCCTCTGGGTCAATGTGACCCGGTGGCCAAAAAGAAAAAGTCCTTGATGTGTGTACAGTAGGATTTTGTTGTTGTGCATGACATTTGGTGATTCTTGAATGGGTTACATTTTGTGTTTATGTATATTTATTTATTGTATATGATTTATTTATTTTTATTTTGGTATAATAAGAATAAAGTAAGAAAATAATAAAGACAAAGATGACACAAATGGTTTTATATCACAGAGCCACTGCTTTATTTTGGTCATCCTTTTCTTTGTTGTCACAAAAGGTCACAACACACACACACACACACACACACACACACACACACAAATGTCTTCAGTCACTTCTGTTGTTCCATCCATTGCTGTATGGCATCGCACGTGCCGCACATGTGAGAGCAGACCCCGAACGTCTGAGCGTAGTTGGAAAAGTCATCGTCGGATAACCATTCCGTACAGTGGATCAGGCCTCCACCATCGCCATCATCACCGCCGCGGCCACCGCCACCGCTGAGAGAATCGGAGGGCCTCAGCTGTGGATGAGGCAGGACTCTGTCCCTGTGGCCTTCACGTTTGCAGTTCTTTTCCTGTTCTTCTTCTTTTTCTTTTTCTTGTATTTCTTCTATTTCTGCTTCTTTTGTCTGCTCCATCTGGAAGGTTCTTTCCCTGAGTCACTGCAGAGGAGGCTGAGGCAGAGCATGCAGATGATGACACACCACCACCACCAACGGCAGGTCAGACTCCCTGTAGTCATGTGAGTGTGAGTCATCATAAATGTTCTTGTTGTTGCTGGTGTCCGACTCATCATGACTTGGACATTGTCTTGCTGATGTCCGAGTCATCATGAGATGGACATTTTTGTTTTTGCACGAGTCATCATCTCCCGCTGAACATTTCCCTGCTTGAGAGGAAGTGTCCGAGTCATCATGAGATGAACATTTTCTTTGCGCGAGTCATCGTCTCCCGCTGAACATTTCCCTAGCTCTGCGAAGACATGAAGTTCCGTCGCGTAAGACAAAACCTCTTATTCTTATTCTTATTCTTGTCCTCCTCGTCCTCTCTGTCTCTGTTATTACATACTCACACCCCCCTTTCTCCCTGTCAGCAGCATCGGGTCTCTTTGACCCGAAGCAGAGCCCCAGCCTCTTCCTTTTTGTGTCCCCTATGCATCACGCACCTCAGCATCGGGTGACCCGACGCGAGGCCGCAGCCCGTTCCTCTGTGTGTCCTCTACCTCACGCTCCTTCCCGCACGCCCCCCCAACTGTCAGCAGCATCAGGTCTGTTTGACCCGACGCGAAGCCACAGCTTCTTCCCATCTGTGCTCAACCTGGCCACTTCCAGCTCTGCAACACACACACACACACACACACACACACACACACACACACACGTCCCTGTTCCCCCATTGTCAGCAGCATCGGGTCTCTTTGACCCAACGCAAATCCGCAGCCTTTCCCCCACACACCTTACGTTGACCTCGTGGCCCTCCCCAAAAAAAACCCTTGATGTGTGTGCAGTAGGATATTATAACTGTGCTTGACATTTGGTGATTCAGGGGTTATATTATATGCAGGAGTTAAATTTTGTGTTTACGCCCATTTATTTATTTAGTTAGTATTTATTTTGTAATAATAGGAAGAAAGTAAGAAAACGCTTCATATAAGGCCAGGCAAGTATATTTGTATAGCAAACTTTGTGTACAAGACAATTCAAAGTGCTTTACATAAAACATTAAAAGCATTACAGAAAGAGAAGACATTAAAAAAAAATAATAATAACATCATGAAAATAAATTAGATTAAAATAATTAAAACACACACAGAATGACATTTGGTGATTCTTGCAGGGGTTACATTTTGTGTCTATGTCCATTTATGTATTTAGTTTTTATTTTGGAATAATAGTAAGAAAGTAAGAAAAATAATAAAGGAAAATATGACATGAATATAATACAGAAAAATATGTCACAAATGCTTCATATAAGGCCAGACAAGTTTATTTGTATAGCACATGTGATGTACAAGACAATTCAAAGTGCTCTACATAAAACATTGAAAGTATTACAGAAAGAGAAGACATTACAAAAAATGATAATAAAATCATGACAATAAATTAGTTTAAAATAATTCCCCACCCTGTCAGCAGCATCGGGTCTCTTTGACCCGAAGCAAAGTTGCTGCTTCTTCCCCTCTTTTTTTTTTTTTTTATTTTCTGTGTGTGTGTGTGTGGTGTTTATTCACTCAAAAATAATAATCCCCTTGAACAACAACATGTGTAGCTAAGAATGACTCAAACGACCCCATACACACAGACACCGTACCAAGCTGTACCAGTCTCCTCTTTTATTTATGTTTTTTTTTTTTTACCCCTCTGTCTTCCCCCTCAAGCAAGGCCCGTTACTCCCCACCCGTGTGCTCCTGTCTCTCTGACTAAACCCACTCTGTGTGCTTCTCTCTCTCTCTCTCTCTCTCTCTCTCTCTCTCTCTCTCTTTCTCTCTCTCTGTGTGTGTGTGCTTGTGTGTGAATCATCATGAGTCATGCTTTAGTTGGAGCGAGTGTTGCCGGTTGGACTCTCCCCGTGTGCTCGGAGCGATTGTCACTGGTCGGACTCTCCCTCGTGTGCTCGGAGCGATTGTCGCTGGTCGGACTCTCCTCGTGTGCTCGGAGCGATTGTTGCTGGTCGGAGCTATCGTGACCCTTTGGATACTTCTCCCTCAAGCCCAAGCCTCCGTTACTCCCCACCCGTGTGCTTCTCTCTCTGTGTGTGTGTCCACCTGCCCCCCTCCCCCTAAAAAAAAAAAAAACACCCCCCACACAACAAACCACATGGAAGGCAAAATTCTCCCCCTCTGGGAAAACACCACATGGAAAAACGATGAAAAAGAAAAGAGAGGACATCAGGAGAATGAAACAACTTTTATTCTTTTAATTTACTCCCCCCCCCCCCCCCAAAAAAAGAGACACAGGAATTTTTAATTTGTTTTGTTTTGTTTTGTTTTTTTTTTTTTTTTTTTGCTCTGGATTCTGAGGATGACTCAAACAACCTCTCCGCATCCAGGCATTTCGCTGCCGAAAAGGCCCGTCCCCTTGAACCCCGCTCTGACTCCAAAGGAGGAGAAGGAGGAGGAGGATGAGGAGCGTGCAGGTCGGGGACGGAGCGACGTAGGTGCAAAGAACGAAAGGAACACAAGAGCAACAAACTGTCAGCGCCGAGGCGTTTCGCTGCCGAAAATGCACGTCCCCTTGAAACCCGCTCTGACTCCAAAGGAGGAGAAGGAGAAGGAGGATGAGGAGCGTGCGGGTCGGGGACGGAGCGACGTAGGTGCAAAGAGCTACACAGGTGAGTATGAAGCAAGAAGACCTACACAGGTGCAAAGAACGAAAGGAACACAAGAGCAACAAACTGTCAGCGCCGAGGCGTTTTGCTGCCGAAAATGCACGTCCCCTTGAAACCCGCTCTGACTCCAAAGGAGGAGAAGGAGGAGGAGGATGACGAGCGTGCGGGTCGGGGACGGAGCGACGTAGGTGCAAAGAGCTACACAGGTGAGTATGAAGCAAGAAGACCTACACAGGTGCAAAGAACGAAAGGAACACAAGAGCAACAAACTGTCAGCGCCGAAGCGTTTCAGTCCTGTGAACCCCGCTCTGACTCCAAAGGAGGAGAAGGAGGAGGAGGATGAGGAGCGTGCGGGTCGGGGACGGAGCGAAGTAGGTGCAAAGAACGAAAGGAACACAAGAGCAACAAACTGTCAGCGCCGAGGCGTTTCGCTGCCGAAAAGGCACATCCCCTTGAACCCCGCTCTGACTCCAGACTCCAGAGGAGGAGGAGAAGGAGGAGGAGGATGACGAGCGTGCGGGTCGGGGACGGAGCGACTTAGGTGCAAAGAGCTACACAGGTGAGTATGAAGCAAGAAGACCGACACAGGTGAGTATGAAGCAAGAAGACCGACACAGGTGAGTATGAAGCAAGAAGACCGACACAGGTGAGTATGAAGCAAGAAGATGACGAGAGCAAGAGGCGAACAGCCGCGGCAAACAACCTCTCCGTGATGAGGTGTTTCGCTGCCGAAAAAGGCAGCATTCGTGGAAAAGTCAGGAGGAGAAACGAGAGTGGACAAAAAAAGAGACACACTAATCGTATACCACCTTCCCCCACCGTGCCGTCACACAATAAGCTCGCAGCGAACAAACAACCATGACAGTGCGACGTTCCACCGCTCAAAGGTTCCTACAACAGCTGTTTTCCAGCTCACCGCGTGAAGAAGAAGAAGAAGAAGAAGAAGAAGAAGAAGGGGAAGAAAACAAAGATGAAGCAGAGCGAGAGGACAGGTGGACGATGAGCCGGTTGCGACGGCAGCCAAAGAAGAACTATTGCGACCGAGAGGATGGGGAGGAGGAACAGGAGGAGGAGGAGAAGAGCGTCTCGGTACAGCAAAAGCAAGGAGGGAAGGAGAGGACAAGGGGATGGCGAAGAAAGGAAGAGGAGAGGAATCGAGAGCGAGGGGAGAGCATTTTACAACGACAAGAGCAAGAACGAGAGGACAGGAGAGCGAGGCTTCTGAGACGGTTGCTGAGGAAGAGCAATCGGGAGCGAGAGGAGGACGAGGAGGAGGAGATGGAGGAGGAGAACGCCTCGCTACGGCGAAAGCAAGGAGGGGACGAAAAGACGAGGGGATTGCGAAGGAAGGAGGAGGAGGAGGAGGAGAGGAATCGAGAGCGAGAGAAGAGCATTCCGTGACGGCGAGAGCAAGAATGAGAGGAAAACAGAGTGATGCTTCTGATACGGCAGCTGAGGAAGAGTGATCGGGAGCGAGAGGAGGATGAGGAGATGGAGGAACAAAACCCTCGCACAGCGAAGTGCGGAAGGGCCGAAAAGACGAGGGGATGGCGAAGGAAGGAGGACAGGAATCGAGAGCGAGAGGAAGCATTCGCGACGCGAGAGCAAAGCGAGAGGACAGGAGAACGAGGCTTCTGCGACGGCAGCAGGAGAAAGGGGTGAGGTACGGGGGAGGACAAGCGAAAGTGGTGCAATGAACAGAGGAGCAGGGTCAGGAAGAGGAGAATGTGAAGCAGCCGGTCACCGCAAGGTGTTTTGCTGTCAAAACAGCTCTAGGAGAGATCTTGTACGGTGAGCCTCGCTCTGGCTACAATGCAGAGGAGGAGAATGCATCAGAAGACGAAGAAGAAAGAGAAAACAAGGGGGAGAACACAGTCCTCAGAGCAGGCAAATGCATTCTTATGAAAAAAAAAAAAAAAAGAAGAAGGTGGAGGAGGAGAAGAAGAAGAAGAAGAAGAAGAAGAAGAAGACAGTCCTTCAGAGCAGGCAAAATGCAACATCATCCTCAGGAGAAGAAGAAGGAGAAGGTGGAGGAGGCGAAGAAGAAGAAGAAGAAGAAGAAGAGGGTGGAGAAGAAGAAGAAGAAGAAGAAGAAGAAGAAGGAATCCTTCATGTTACACCAGAGACGTTCCCCTCAAGAAACAGCAAAATAACTTGGTCCTCTACACCGTACCAAACAATGCCATTGCAGCAGCAGCAGCAGCCCTGGCCCCCGGGGCCCACTGCCTATGCAGCTTCCAAAGCCCGAGACATCATCTCAACATTCTACCTCTTCCTCACACCAGAAATAGATAAAATCATTCTGGAGGAGACTAATCGCCAGGGTCTTAGGACATATGGAAGAGATCGTGGCTGGAAGCAGATGGACGAGATTGACCTGCACGCCTTCATGGGGCTGCCCATCCTATCCGGTGTGTACAGGTCCCGAGGCGAGGCCACGGCCAGCCTGTGGGATGCAGAGAGCGGCCGTGCAATTTTTCGTGCCACGATGTCGCTCAAAGTCTTTCACATGTACTCAAAGCTGGTACGGTTTGACGACCGGGAGACAAGAGTGGCGAGACTTCGACTCGGACAAACTGGCAGCCGTGAGAAAGGTCTGGGATGTTTGGGTCGAGCAGCTACCAACCCTTTACAATCCTGGGCTTCACGTAACGGTGGATGAGCAACTGGTTCCTTTCAGAGGTGATGATGACAATAGAATGAATAAAAACGTTTTCTTTTCTTTTTTTCAAACTGTTCATAATAAAATAAGTTTTTTTTTGTGTCGTTTCCATTCTTTTGGTGGTGTAGTAAATAAAACACACACAGCTCAACAGCAGAATATTCCAGAAAGTCCCAGAATTGTCTGGCCTGTGCCTTGGCACCACGCCAAGTTTCCTGTTGACACACACACACACACACACACACACACACACACACACACACACACACACACACACACACACACAGATGAGCAACAGAGTATTCCGGAAAGTCCCAGAACTCCCTGGTCTATGCCTTGGCAGCATGCCAAGTTTTCTGTTGGGAGTGAGCAGTTACAGCTGTGATGATAAAAAAAAAAAAAAAGATTCGATGGTAGTGGAGTGATAGACTGTTTTGTAATTTTTTTTTTTGTGTTTGTCTTTTTCTCTCTCTGCCTTTCTCAATTCCACGGACACCCAAGGACGTTGTCCCTTTCGACAATACATACCGAACAAGCCTGCCAGGTATGGGATCAAACTTTGGGTGGCATGCGATGTCAGATCCAGCTATGCTTGGAAAATGCAAGTTTACACGGGGAAGAAGCCCAACGACGCCGCCGCTGCTGCTGCTGCTGCTGCTGCTGCTGCTGCTGCTGCTGCCAGAGGAGAAGGAGAAGGAGAAGGGAGGGGAAGAAAGAAGGGAAAAGGACAAGGAGGCTCAGAGAGGAACCAAGCAACGCGTGTGGTGCTCGACGTAACGGAGGGCCTGACGGGTCGGAACGTGACCTGTGACAATTTCTTCACTTCTTGCGAACTTGCGCAGCGGCTCCTCCGAGAGAGGAAAAACACCATGCTCGGCACGATCAGAAAGAACAAACCCGAGCTCCCACCCGCCCTGCTAGCGCTCCGAGGGAGACGGGTCCTCTCCTCCAAGTTTGCCTTCACGGCATGACACCACGCTGGTGTCCTACCTGGCCAAGAAAAACAAGAACGTGCTGCTGCTCAGCACATTCCACACGCAGGCTGCAGACGTCGTAGGCTAGCAGATGCAGCGGCGCACGGACAAGAAGCCCGCCGTCATCCTAGACTACAACGCCAACAAAGGTGGCGTGGACAACCTAGATAAAGTTGTCGGCGACTACAGCTGCAGGAGGATGACGGCCTGCTGGCCCCTCGCCCTCTTCCACAACATTCTCGACGTGTCCTCCTACAACGCCTTTGTGATATGGAGAGAGCTCAACCCCGGCTGGCTGCAGGGCAGGCGCAACAAGAGGAGGGTGTTTCTCGAGCAGCTGGGCAAGGCGCTCGTCGCTCCGCTCATTGAACGGAGGGCTTGCCTGCCGACTGTCGAAGCGGCTGCAGTAGTCGTGAAAAGCCATTGGCTGGCGGCGGCGGCTGCAACCAGAGGCAGTGGAAGTGGCGGCAGCGGCAGAGGGGGGGGGGTCGCTTCGTCTTCTTCTTTTTCTTCTTCTGCCCGTTCTCCTACGGATACTCCAGTCCAGGCCTCGGCCCCCTCGCTGGAGGCTGAACCTCCCGCTTCAGCCCAGACCCGGGCCCCTCAGCAGGCCCGGACCCCCGCTTCTTCCACGGCCCACCCCGTGAAACCACCCGTTATCCCCGCAAGTATGAGGAAAAGGTGTCAGGTCTGTCCCTCCAAGAAGGACAGTAAAACACACAACATCTGCCGTGGCTGTAACAAATACATATGCAGAGGCTGCGCGCTCCTGTACTGTCCAGCGTGTGCCTACTCCTCCTGCTCATCATCTTTGGAGCGTGGGTCTGTTTGACCCCTGTGCGAGAGGGTGCTGGGTGTATATGGAATACAAAGGGTGACAGCAGGGTTACTGTGGCCCCCGTGTGTGTTGGGCAAAATGTATGATGTGTGCATATGTCTCCTGTATGTACAATAAAAGAACGTGAAACACAACAGCTCTTTGGTGAGAAGAGTTCTTTATTATCAAACACATGCATACAAGAAGTCTTTGCCTATCACATGTGGACATGGGAAAAAAAAAACAACAAGAAATTCAACGTATCATCATGTGAGTTATTTACAGATTAATATTTGAGGACGTGATCAGACACGGTGTGAACAGACAGTAACCTAATCTGTTGTTTCACTCTGTAGAATTCAACAATAGTAAGTTTATATTTTTGTGTTCATCTGATGACAGAAACTCGTTACTGCAGCTCAGAGCTGAAGAGTCACATGAGGTCAAAGTTCAGCATCAGACAAAGATATTTAACATTTATAGAGAAATAAAAGCTGTGATGTGTGTCTCCTCTCATAGGGAGAAGACGATCTGCAGCATCTTCTTCATCATCATCATCATCATCATCATCATCATCATCTTCCAGACCTCCTGGGTCTCTGGTTAGTTCCCTTCATTGTCTCTAAAGACCAGGATCACTAAACTCTCCACAGAAACATCTCTACATGGAGGTGGACATGTTTGTATGCTCCTCACTGTCCCTCTCTGTCTCCTCTACAGGATCAATTGTAGTGAATGCGACACAGACCTTCTATCATGCAGAGGAGGGTCGAAACGTCACACTGGAGTGGACCTTCACCACTCCAACCAGCACCTCCTACAGATCTATTACTGCAGTATTTGATCTGACAACACTATGTGATCGGACAAGCATTCCCCAAAACAAAAAGACTGTTTCTCCTCCATAACGGTGTCGAGGACCCAGAGAATCAGGATGGACAGTTTAACCCTTACGTTGTCCTCTGGGTCAATGTGACCCGGTGGCCAAAAAGAAAAAGCCCTTGATGTGTGTACAGTAGGATTTTGGTTGTCGTGCATGACATTTGGTGATTCTTGAATGGGTTACATTTTGTGTTTATGTATATTTATTTATTTATGTATTTATTTATTTTTATTTTGGTATAATAAGAATAAAGTAAGAAAATAATAAAGATGACACAAATGGTTTTAAACCCGGCGGGTGGACAAACGGTGCAAGGTCGGATAAAACAACTCTGGCTGGTCCTTACCTGGAAAACAAAAACAACATTAAAAAGAAAGGAAACAAAACAGCGGTTGGACAAACGGTGCCTGGTCAGATAAAACGATTCTGGCGTCTCCTTACCAAAACAAAAAAAAAAAGAAAGGAAAGAAAAGAAAAGGACAATTTGACCCCCCCTTGTGAGAGGACACTGGGTGTATCCAGAATATGAAGGGCGACAGGAGGGTTAATCGTGCAGAGCATTGCACCCAAAGTCAGATGTTTTTCATTTACTGACTCTCACTTCCCTTTCTGGAAATCCCCCAGACTTCCAGGATGAAGTAACCTCGGTTCAACTTAGGACATCCAGCATTACACAGTTAGATCACTTCTCTCTCTTCAACTTGTTCTTCAAAACATCTCTTTACTTTATGTTTCTTAAAGGTTACTATTATATAATAAGTAATACATTTCATACTTCAACATTGTTTAACATAACATAATCATGTAATGTAATCATCTTCACAATTATTTCACACACTCCTTAGTTATTACTTAACATAATAGCTTTTGCGTAATGAATCAGCATCACTCAATTGTTACCGGTTATATAATCTGTGTGATTGATATTTGTGAAGTGTCTCTTTAGATAATCTAAGGGAAAGTCCCCAAACTCCCATCATCACCAGCATTCAGGATTTAATGATTACTTTAGCAGTGGGGGATTCTCAACTCATTTGACGATAATTCACAAATTACACTGTTTCAAAACAAGATATTAGTTTTTGTTCTATTAACAAACACACTCCTCACACACACACACACCCACACACACTCCTCACACACACTCCTCACACACTCCTCACACACACTCCTCACCCACACACTCCTCACACACACTCCTCACCCACACACTCCTCACACACACACTCCTCACACACACTCCTCACCCACACACTCCTCACACACACTCCTCACACACGCACTCCTCACCCACACACTCCTCACACACACTCCTCACCCACACACTCCTCACACACACTCCTCACACACACACTCTTCACACACACTCCTCACACACACATTCCTCACACACACTCCTCACACACACATTCTTCACACACACACACACACACACACACACTCACACACACACACATTCTTCACACACTCTTTACTCACACTCCTCACAGACTCTCTTCACACACACACTCCTCACACACACTCTCCTCACACACACATTCTTCACACACACACTCCTCACACACACACACTCCTTACACACACATTCATCACACACACGCTCCTCCCACACACACTCCTCATACACAATCCTCACACACACACTCCTCCCACACACTCCTCCCACACACACTCCTCCCACACACACTCCTCCCACATACACTCCTCACATACACACTCCTCACACACACACTGTTCACACACACACTCCTCCCACACACTCCTCACACACACTTCTCACACACACTCCTCACATACACTTCTCACACACACTCCTCACATACACACTCCTTACATACACACTCCTCACACACACACTCTTCATACACACACACTCCTCCCACACACACTCCTCACACACACACTCCTCCCACACACTCCTCACACACACTTCACACACACACTCCTCCCACATACACTTCTCACACACACTCCTCACACACACACTCTCACACACACACTCCTCACACACACACTCCTCCACACACATTCTTTACACACACACTCCTCCCACACACACCTCACACACACTCTCACACACACCCACCACACACATTCTTCACACACACACACACACACACTCCCCACACACACATTCTCACACACTCTTTACACACACACTCTCTTCACACACACACTCCTCACACACACACTCCTCACACACACATTCTTCACACACACACTCCTCACACACACACACTCCTTACACACACATTCACACACACGCTCCTCACACACACACTCCTCATACACAACCCTCACACACACACTCCTCCCACACACTCCTCCACACACACTCCTCCCACACACACTCCTCCCACATACACTTCTCACATACACACTCCTCACACACACACTTTCCACACACACTCCTCCCACACACTCCTCACACACACTTCTCACACACACACTCCTCACACACACACTTCACACACACACCACACACACTCCACACACACACTCCTCCACACACACACTCCTCACACACACACCACACTTCCCACACACACTCCTCCACACACTCCTCCCACACACACTCCTCACACACACACTCCTCACACACACACTCCTCCACACACATTCTTTACACACACACTCCTCACACACACACCACCTCACACACACACTTCACACACACACACACTCCTCACACACACACTCCTCCCACCTCACACACACTCCTCACACACACTCCTCACACACACACTCCTCACACACACTCCTCACACACACACTCCTCACACACACTCACACACACACTCCTCCCACACACACTCACACACACACTCCTCCCACACACCCCTCCCACACACTCCTCCCACACTCCTCACACACACTCCTCACCCACCCTCACACACACACTTCACACACACACTCCTCCCACACACACTCCTCACACACACACTCCTCCCACACACTCCTCCCACACACACTCCTCACACACACACTCCTCCCACACACTCCTCCCACACACACTCCTCACACACACACTCCTCCCACACACTCCTCACACACACATTCCTCACACACACTTCTCACACACACACTCCTCCCACACATTCCTCACACACACTTCTCACACACACTCCTCACACACACACTCCTCCCACACACTCCTCACACACACACTCCTCACACACACGCTCCTCCCACACACTCCTCACACACACACTCCTCCCACACACTCCTCACACACACACTCTTCACACACACACTCCTCCCACACACTCCTCACACACACACTTCTCACACACACGCTCCTCCCACACACACTTCTCACACACACTCCTCACACACACACTCCTCCCACACACTCCTCACACACACACTTCTCACACACACGCTCCTCCCACACACACTCCTCCCACACACACTCCTCACACACACATTCAGTTTACACACATACATCAGAGGGAGAGAAAAGAAAAAGAGAGACTCAGGCCTGTTCAGATTAAAACCACACACACTCCAGACAATAAAAACGTATTTACAAAGGGCTTTTTGTGGGATTTGCCGGCTCTATTCTCACTTCTGCTCTCAAACACTGTGGACGTTCCTTCACAAAGAAACACTGTAGTTCTGGCCTTATGTGATCAGCATATACATTCCCCTATATATCTACTAAAATCTATATCTCAAGTCTGTTATGCATCTCTTGTGGCTCTGCCACAGCCACTTTTACGTAGTCAATTACACAATACATAACACACAAGGTACACAGTAGCTCTCTCTTTTTTTCTTTTGTTATGTCCAAAGCACACACACGAGATACTGAGTAATATGATATAGTCAGTATAAAATACCAAATAAGGATATAAAGATAATACTTTGTGCGTCTGTCTCTCACTACCATGGAATGAGTGGCCTTCCAAGGAACTGTAGAAAGCAATGATCAATGATGAAGAAGAAGAAGAAGATCAACCTTTATTAGTCCCACGAGGGGAAATTCAATTTTTACACTCTGTTTGTTAACTTTTACACAATTCATGCAACCCAAAACACACACATGCACATGCAACAACGGAGAGATGTCAGAGTGATGGGGCTGCTCCTGACAAGCGCCCCGAGCAGTTGGGGGTTTGGTGCCTTGCTCAGGGGCACCTCGGCAGTGCCCAAGAGGTAAACTGGCACCTCTCCAGCTACCAGTTCACACTCTGTTCTTGGTCCATGTCGGGACTTGAACCGGTGACCCTCCGGTTCCCAAGCCAACTCCCTACAGACTGCAGCTACTGCCGCCCCCATGATGTATCACAAACAGACAGAGATTGTCACGGCATATTAGGAGGCAATGAGTGCGGGAGGTTTGATTGATTGATTGATTGAATGGTATAAGATAGAAGTTGGGCCTCAGCTCGGGGCTCTCTCTTGCTGTCCTTTTTGCTTCGATTGGAGACGTCTCTGCAATCACTTTCTCGTACCAACAAATGGTGATGTACTCTGTTTATCTTTGGTCTATTTATTGTAATCTATCATTGAATATGTAAAAAATTGGCTATTGAATTGTACCGATTGGTTTGTCATCATTTAGAAAGCCACCACAATGCAAAAATAAATACATTTTTAAAATATTAAAAATAAACAGATACATAAATAAAGGGGAAAACTAATCAGAAACTAATATAAAAATAAATAAACAAAATCAGAATCAGATTCATTTGTTACTTTATTTTTGGTTTTGGCAGGTTTGGTCCTCCATACCTCCAGAACTGTTTTGAAGTGGGGTTGTATGAGGTACTTCTCCGTAGTCAGTGTATTATCTACTGTTTACATCAGAGTAAGTGTAAGTGTATTTTCACCTGAACTGAAAGTGAAAGTTATCTATGTACTGAAGAGTCTGCTGTTTGTGAAGAGAACATCGATAAGTTTCATTTCCGTGATAATGGGGAGTAGCCTGCATTTGAAATTTGAGTCAACAATGACCTTATTGTTATTATTACAGGCTGCACTGAAGGTCTGTTGACACAGTTCATCCAATGACGGGCTCGCTTTACAGCCCGCCAATCAGAGCTCGGGCTGACCGTCATATAAACGGTCCGGTCGGGTCCCGTCCCTCCTCCTCCAGCTCTACAGGGGACCGTTTACTAGAGGACCGCAGCAGCACAGTGGGAATAACCGCCAGACATTTTATCCTCCACTCCTCTACTTCGGACCCACGGACGTCTCTGAAGAAGCCTGGGATTTCTGTCACTTTGGGGCTTTTTCAGGAGTGGACTTCTGCTCGGTGGAGACCTTTGGATCGGGGTTCAGGAGGCGCTGGACTGCTGAGAAATGAGTCCGATAAAGTGAAACACGGATTATGTGGTAAGTCATGTTGACCGCTGGAGAAACGTTTGTGTCTTTAGTGGATTTTCTTTAAACTTTTGTTGAAGTGTGACAAACTTTGCCGTTTCCACTGAGCGTGGGGGTGTCATGTCATTCCCGTGCTGGTGGATCTCGGCTCCGCCGTGTTTGTCCGATGATGGTGGTTCAGATATAATAAAGAGAGAGGCGCGTACCGACGGAGAGAACGGCGCCTGCCGCGTGTTCGCAGCGGAGAAGAACCTCACGGTCGGCGGCTACCGCGTGGGAAAGCGAGGCAGTCTGTCAGCTGGATGTTTAAAAAGCGACACGAGAGGAGGAAGCTGGTGGGAGGGAGAGACTAACAGAGACCAACGGGACTAACCGAGACTAACAGAGACCAACGGGACTAACAGAGACTAACAGGATTAACAGAGACTAACGGGACTAACAGAGACTAACAGAGACTAACGGGACTAACAGAGACTAACAGGATTAACAGAGACTAACCGGACTAACAGAGACTAACAGAGACTAACGGGACTAACAGAGACTAACCGGACTAACAGAGACTAACAGAGACAAACGGGACTAACAGAGACTAACGGGATTAACAGAGACTAACCGGACTAACAGAGACTAACCGGACTAACAGAGACTAACCGGACTAACGGAGACTAACAGAGACTAACAGAGACCAACGGGACTAACAGAGACTAACGGGACTAACAGAGACTAACAGGATTAACAGAGACTAACGGGACTAACAGAGACTAACAGGATTAACAGAGACTAACAGAGACTAACGGGACTAACAGAGACTAACAGAGACTAACGGGACTAACAGAGACTAACAGGATTAACAGAGACTAACGGGACTAACAGAGACTAACCGGACTAACAGAGACCAACGGGACTAACGGAGACTAACGGGACTAACAGAGACTAACCGGACTAACGGGATTAATAGAGACTAACCGGACTAACAGAGACTAACGGGATTAACAGAGACTAACGGGACTAACAGAGACTAGCGGGATTAACAGAGACCAACAGAGACTAACAGAGACTAGCGGGATTAACAGAGACTAACCGGACTAACAGAGACTAACAGAGACTAGCGGGATGATAACAGAGACTAACAGAGACTAGCGGGATTAACAGAGACTAACAGAGACTAACGGGACTAACAGAGACTAACAGAGACTAACAGGACTCTGACTCAGACGACACCGATGAGACGGAGAGCAGTTAGAGCCTGTTAGAAAAGCTACTTTTGAGCCCTCCTGTAAAGAAACTAGAACAGTAATTTTAAGTCCATTAGTGTGGAGCGAGGGTTGAATATATCCTGTAAATAATGTAAAGAATCACCTTTATGACAAACGTTGTGTTCGCAGCAGGATTTTTACTTAGAACGGGACCCGCAAAGCTGAACAAATTAAGGTTAAAAAAAGACATGACTGATGTACCAAAGTATGTGGAAAAACAGGTTTGCAAATATTATATAAATATATAAAAAGCACAAATGAATCTTAAACATCTACCTAAAGGTCAAATGTGTAAGTTGTGGACTATACAAACAGTGGAAAGAAACACATCTTTGGATATACATGGTTTAGATGAATACAGCATTTGCATGTTGTCTGTATAGTGTATATAGGCTACAGCAAGCAGGATTTATGGTGACAGTGACATATGTAAGTTGCATAAAAAAATACAAAAAGAAATGTGTAAAGACATGTATATTTAATAAAACAGAAAGTAAGTTTGGGTGAAATGCAAATGGATAATTGTGCATAAATAACTAAATAAATACTTAAAGAAATGAATACAAAGGAAAATTAATAAATAAATATAAGTATATAAATAAAATAATGCTTAAGTAGACACATGTTTGTAAACATTTATAAGAAAATAAAAACAAATTAATAAAAGGGAAAATTAAACAGAAACACAAAGAAAGGATGAGAAACAAATTAAAACAGAAATATCAATGTCACATTTTATCAATTAATGGCTACATTTAATTTTAATATTGTTGCTACTGTTGAGGGAAATAGTACAACTAAATGCATAAATGTCCGTACATTACATTACATGACCCAACTATGACCCAGAGAGATGAGGTAAACAAGTGAGGACAGACTGGCCACAGCCTGTCAAGGGACAAGAATTTAAAGTGGTGCAAGGTAAGAAGCGGTACAGGCCTAGTGACAAACTTGCTGACAAGATTAGAGTGATGGAAAAACACAGCTGTGGCACTGATGGGGGCAGGATACATGACAAAATTGTAAAAAAAAAAAAAAAGAAAAAAAAAAAAAGAAGAAAGGTTACATCAGGCAGATACCATTAACATGAATGTAAGTATGAATGTTGGTTGAGACCAAGAGGACGGACTCGGTAGCCTTTTGTTGTCCTGGTTGAGGCAGAGAGGACGGAATTGGTAACGTTAGTAGTCCTGGTTGAGACCGAGAGAACGGACTCGGTAACGTTAGTAGTCCTGGTTAAGACCGAGAGAACAGACTCTGTAACGTTAGTCGTCCAGGTTGAGACCGAGAGGATAGACTCGGTAATGTTACTCGTCCAGGTTGAGACTGAGAGGACGGACTCTGTAACGTTAGTCGTCCAGGTTGAGACCGAGAGGACGGACTCGGTCACGTTAGTCGTCCTGGTAGACACCGAGAGGAAGGACTCGGTAATGTTAGTCGTCCTGGTTGAGACCGAGAGGACAGACTCGGTAACGTTAGTAGTCCTGGCAGAGACCGAGAGGACGGACTCTGTAACATTAGTGGTCCTGGTTCTGACTGAGAGGAAGGACCCGGTAACATTAGTCGTCCTGGTTGAGACCAAGAGGACAGACTCAGTCACGTTAGTCGTCCTGGTTGAAACTGAGAGGAGGGACTCGGTAACGTTAGTAGTCCTGGTTGAGACCGAGAGGACGGACTCGGTGACATTATTCATCCTGGTTGAGACCGAGAGGACGGACTCAATAATGTTAGTCGTCCTGATTGAGACCGAGAGAACGGACTCGGTAACGTTAGTAGTCCTGGTTAAGACCGAGAGAACAGACTCTGTAACGTTAGTCGTCCAGGTTGAGACCGAGAGGATAGACTCGGTAATGTTACTCGTCCAGGTTGAGACTGAGAGGACGGACTGTGTAACGTTAGTAGTCCTGGTTGAGACCGAGAGAACGGACTCGGTAACGTTAGTAGTCCTGGTTAAGACCAAGAGAACAGACTCAGTAATGGTAGTAGTCCTGGTTGAGACCGAGAGAACGGACTCGGTAACGGTAGTAGTCCTGGTTGAAACCGAGAGGACACACTTGGTAACGTTAGCCGTCCTGGTTGAGGCAGAGAGGACGGAGTCGGTAACCTTAGCTATCCTGGTTGAGACCGAGAGGACGAACTGGATAACGGCAGCAGTCCTGGTTCTGGCCGAGAGGACGGACTCGGTAACATTAGTCGTTCTGGTTGAGGCAGAGAGGACGGACTTGGTAACGTTAGTCGTCCTGGTTGAGACCGAGAGGACGGAGTCTGTAACGTTAGTCGTCCTGGTTCAGACAGAGAGGACGGACTCAGTAACATTAGTAGTGCTGGTTGAGACCGAGAGGAAGGACTCCGACATGTTAGTTGTCCTGGTTGAGACCGAGAGGATGGACTCAGTAACGATAGTCGTCCAGGTTGAGACCGAGAGGATAGACTCAGTAACGTTACTCGTCCAGGTTGAGACTGAGAGGAAGGACTCTGTAACGTTAGTCGTCCTGGTTGAGGCAGAGAGGACGGACTCAGTAACGTTAGTCGTCCTGGTAGTGTAGTGAAAATGCTCAACTTCAGTAAACACTGAAATGAAGAGACTCGGAGAACCAAGGAGAAAAGTTACAGCCAACGGGATTAATTTATTCGCAGATCATAGCATACAACAGTATACTAGCCTACATTACGAATCATTGGGAAACAGCCCCCTACCTTCAGATTTCAGGGCGTATTTATACTCAGCATCTGTTCATGTGTGTGTGTGGGGGGGGGGGCATGTGTGCGTGTGTGCGTATGTGTGTGTATGTGTGTCGTGTCTCATGTTTTACCAGGAATTCACTGTCCTTCTCATTTCCTGTTATGTTCCGAACAAGGGTCTTCTTGCGTAAGACTTCTTAAATCTGGCAATAACAGTTATCTTTGGTTGCCAAACATAACTCACCCACTCCATGTTTGGTCACCATGACCGCAGTTGATGTCAAAACTGATATCTTGGCCAGCTGCCTTCTCAACCTTGCCTAAACAACTCTATCTTTCACCTTTGCCATAAACTGATGCATGATCTGCCTCTACAGTAGAGACCGAGAGGACGGACTCGGTAGTGTTAGTCGTCTTGGTTGAGGCAGAGAGGACGGACTCGGTGACGTTAGTCATCCTGGTAGAGACAGAGAGGACGGACTCGGTCACGTTGGTCGTCCTGGTAGAGATCGAGAGGATGGACTTGGTAACGTTAGTAGTCCTGGTTGAGACCGAGAGGACGGACTCGGTAACGTTAGTGGTCCTGGTTCTGATTGAGAGGACAGACTCGGTAACGTTAGTCGTTCTTGGTTGAGACGGAGAGGATGGACTTGGTAACATTAGTCATCCTGGTTGAGACCGAGAGGACGGACTCGGTAACGTTAGTGGTTCTGGTTCTGACTGAGAGGATGGACTTGGTAACGTTAGTTTTTCTTGGTTGAGACCGAGAGGATGGACTCGGTAAGATTAATCTTCCTGGTTGAGACAGAGAGGACGGACTCCGTAACGTTAGTCATCCTGGTAGAGGCCGAGAACCCACCCTGGTTAGGGAGGTCTAAGTCCAGGGCCAGACCAGCTGTTGACGAGCTGGTGGCGGCTGCTGCTTTACCTCACGACTGTGAGATTCATGATTCGTCTGTTGTTCACACTAGCCGCATTTAGCTGCTGCTGCTGTTCTTTCTACACAGAAACTGGCTCTGAAAATGACCATATCATGTAATTAAAAACGTAATTTATATTTATTTTAGACAGAGAAAGTTCCAGAAATGTGTGCTTATTTGTAAATAATAGTAATAATCCATGATAAAAATCATGTACTATTCATTCATGGAGCCCTGCAAGTCACTGCATGTCCTACTGCACATATTTCAGAATAAAAGCCTTGTGTTAACAAATGAAGGAGTTCTGGTCACAGAAAAAAAAAAAAAAGTTTGAGGGGTTTTATTTTGATGAAAGCAGGAAGTGTTGTTTTAAACATACATTTCAACTTTATTTTTTTCATGTCCTTGGCATTTTCTACAGATATAGACATCGAAAGCGTAGTTATGTTGCTGATATGATCAGTATACAGTCAAACTGTCACTTTCATTGTCCGTCGCTGCCGGACCAGTGTCAAGTGAGTTGAGGCTCCCCCCTGTTGCCCTAAATGCTGAAGTACCATCAAAGACTGAAATATGGAAGTTTGGGGACTTTCCATGAGGTCATCTAGAAAGGCATGTTGAGACATGTTTCTAAAGCTAAGAGAATAAGATACTTTCCTACGTAAATGTTACTGTATGACACAGATTATATAGTCAAAAATCAAACAATGGTAATTCAGTAAGCAAAAGCTATTATAAATAATAATGTGTGAAATTATTATGAAGTTGATTACATTGATTATGAAGTTGGTTGTGTTACATGATTGTTCTGTACTAGAGAATGTTGAAACATGAATTGTATTGTTTATTATACAATAACAACCTTATAAGCAACATGAAGTAAAGATGAAGATGTTTAAGATAACAAGTTAGAAATGAGAGAAGTGATTTAACTAAAGAAGAATGTCCTGAGCTGAAGACTGGGGGATTTCCATAAAAGGAACTGAAAGTCAGTCGATAAACATCTGGCCTTGAGTGCGGCCTAATGCTTGAGGAGGCTGCAAAAACACACACACATAATGGAATAATGTGTTGTATAAGGAATGACGTGATTTAGTGTATAAAAGGAGATAGCACAACGTAATCTGCGCTGTTTCCTTCGGACGACACTCGAGCAAGTTGGATTGTATTCTCTTGGACTGACCACACCTTGAGGATTAAATCTTTTGTTCATTTCTGGAGACAGAGAGAGTGCGATTTTCAAATGGGACTTTGGTAAAAAGGATACAGCTATAAGATATGAGGATAGAGCCACGGGAGAGATAGCCAAGCCACAGCTAGCTGGACATCATTATTGGATTACCATAGCCCCTGCTCTCCAGTTGCTGGACCCTGGGAACTGAAGGATCATTGATGATTGGATATAATCACAAGATATCTGTTGGATTCCCTTTTTTTTGACAACTAAAAGATTGTAGGACACGTCTGCAATCCCTCTCTGGATTTTCCCCCTAATAAGGACTTTCTATCAGCATCAGCTCTCATCAGGTTTTTGGACATTTTTACAAATTATGAAAATCATATATATTGTTATAATCATTGAAATCATTGACACTCGAGCAAGTTGGATTGTATTCTCTTGGACTGACCACACCTTGAGGATTAAATCTTTTGTTCATTTCTGGAGACAGAGAGAGTGCGATTTTCGAATGGGACTTTGGTAAAAAGGATACAGCTATAAGATATGAGGATAGAGCCACAGGAGAGATAGCCAAGCCACAGCTAGCTGGACATCGTTATTGGATTACCATAGCCCCTGCTCTCCAGTTGCTGGACCCTGGGAACTGAAGGATCATTGATGATTGGATATAATCACAAGATATCTGTTGGATTCCCTTTTTTTGACAACTAAAGGATTGTAGGACACGTCTGCAATCCCTCTCTGGATTTTCCCCCTAATAAGGACTTTCTATCAGCATCAGCTCTCATCAGGTTTTTGGACATTTTTACAAATTATGAAAATCATATATATTGTTATAATCATTGAAATTGAATCATTTAATATAATCAATGTTTATGTTGTATGCCTTGCCCCACTCATAATCAAGCAACAAAGACATCAGTTGCATTTAAAGTTAATTACTGGACATTGGATTATTATCACTTTAATAGGACTGTGGTCGTAATGGTATAGTGTGTCAACATCTTTATGGTTCCTATAGGTTTCCCTAGCCTACACAAATTAACAGATCCTTAAGACTTATTTTCCAAGTCTTTAAACTTTTATCTAACATAATAACAGAAGCCCGAGATCGCTTAGAGGAGAGCTGCCGTTAACGGGCGTGGCCGGTGCTGGTATAGGATCCCAAGCTACTCAGTCCTATGCTGCATTGGAGCAAGCAGGGTAGACGCTTAGATGAAGGCAGTTAGATGTTAGGCGTGTCTCTTCGCCACCAGCTTGAACAGTTTACAGTAATTCCTATTTGAGTAATACCAATAGGAACTGTAGATTGGACCCTTTAAATGGAGAGCTGGACGATATATTTAAATAAGGACACTTGGCGTCCGAACATGGACCTGACGAGAGGACTCGCAGTGTTTGGATTAATTTCAGTGGACTCACCACCGCTGACTCTGGGCGAGGAAGCCCAGAGAAGAAGACGACGTGCAGCAGAAAAGGAGTCTGCCGAGCATCAGGAAGGTAACGAGCAGGAGAAGCAGTGTTACCAGGCGGCCAGCAGGGAAACGCAGAGCCGCCACCCCGCAGGAATTGCAGGCAGCGAGGGGAGAGAGGAGCGACCATCGAAGGACAGAAGCAGCTGTGTCCAGGGACGAAGCTGAGTAGCAGAGTCTGTAACTCATCCCCACCCAACTCGCGTAACGGGAGGCTTTGAGGAGGCAGACAACTCATTGAAGACAGAAGACAAAGACCCAATAGCAAGTAGAAAACAGCAGAAGATGTCAAGACCTTGAGGTGAAATGGCAGACATAGATCCACCAGAGTCACAGCAGGGACCTCGAGACCAAGGGACTTTAAACTTTTACCTAACATAATAACAAAAGCCCGAGATTGCTTTGCGGAGAGCTGCCATTAACGGGTGTGGCCGGTGCTGGTATAGGATCCCAAGCTACTCGATCCTGTGCTGCATTGGAGCAAGCAGGGTAGACGCTCGGATCAAGGCAGTTAGATATTAGGCCTGTCTCCTCGCCAGCTTGAACAGTTTACAGTAATTCCTATCTGAGTAATACCAGTAGAAACTGTAGATCGGACTGTCAGGGCGGCAGTAGCTCAGTCTGTAGGGAGTTGGCTTGGGAACCCCTGAGCAAGGCACATCAGGTATTTATTGAAAGATTTGGCAGTGAAAAGCATATAGCTCAGATGTCATTAGGTTATAATTTGGTCATTTGGTCCGACCCAATAGAGGAATCCATATCCCAGCTCTAGAGTCTGTGCAAGGAAGAAGAACGAGAACTATTTAATCCTCTTCTGATTGTATACCTTCCCCTCACATTGGTGTGCTCTCCCAGTCGGACTCAGATGTTGTTGTTCCCTCAAACAGTCTTACATAATAATATACAGTACATCTGGTCTAGCATTAACTAAGCAGCAACTAAGATCCTGTTTCATTCAGTCATGGGACTGATTATCCCACAGCCAGAGGCCTGTCATCACCTTACTGCTGTTAAACGTATGCAATTTTTTTCCTTTAAACAACTCGTGAATATACGATTCCAGTCCTACATCCAGGGCTCCACACTAACCTTTTACAGTGGTTACAGTAAGTATATAAGTCCACAGATCTTTGGTCATATATGTGACCAAAATAGTCATTCCTTATTTTTCCTCGGAATCAACCATGAGGCATATGGTCACCATCATTAATTATTATCACACAATCATCTGTAAGTAATGTAATCCCTACTTTTTAGCCTTAAGCATGCATTTGGCTATCCTAATCACTCATACACAATGCAGGATTAACATTCATTATATTTAGTGAGGTTACATACTCTGTGTGTGTGTCCATGTACGAAACTCTCCAAGAGCCGTTGTTAATCTCCCTGCGTATGACGTGCAGTTGAGGGGGATTGACTAGACAGCGGCCAAGGTGTATTGATGCATATGGGGGGCAAAGGCTGGTCCATCTTGTCAGATCCAAGAGAAGAGCTACTGGACTTCAAATTGCTGAAAAAGTTGTGTCAAGTGTGTCAAGTGAGTTGAGGCCGGAAGTAGCTCAGTCAGTAGGGAGTTGGCTTGGGAACCGGAGGGTCGAGTGTGAACTGGTAGCTGGAAAGGTGCCAGTTTACCTCTTGGGCATTGCCAAGGTGCCCCTGAGCAAGGCACCAAACCCCCAACTGCTCGGGCGCTTGTCAGGAGCAGCCCCCCCACTCTGATATCACTCCATTAATGCATGTGTGTGTTCGGGTCTGCACGTACCGTGTATAAGTTAACAAACAGAGTGTAACAATTGAATTTCCCCTCATGGGACTAATAAAGGTTGATCTTCTTCTTCTTCTTCTTGAGGCTCCCCCTGTTGCCCTAATGCTGAAGTACCATCAAAGACTGAACTGGGGAAGTTTGGGGACTTTCCATGAGCTCATCTAGAAAGGCATGTTGAGACATGTTACCAAAGCTAAAGTGAATAAGATCCTTTCCTGCATAAATGTTAACCATATGGCACACAGAATATATAATCAATCAAATCAAACAATAGTAATTCAGTAAGCAGAGCTATTATAAGCAATAATGTGTAACATGATTGTGAAGCTGATTACATTGATCATGAAGTTGGATGTGTTATATGATTATTCTGTACTAGAGAATATTGAAATATGAAAAGTATTGTTTATTGTAATATATATATTATATATATATATATATATATATATATATATATATATATATATATAGCAACTTTATAAGTAACATTAAGTAAAGAGAAAGATGTTTGAAACAATATGTTAAGATATAAGAGAAGTGATTAAACCAAAGTAAGATGCCTTGAACCGTGCTTATTTCACCATTGAGAGACTGGGGGATTTCCATAAAAGGAAGTAAAAGTCTAATCGTTAGTTAACAGGAAACATCTGGCCTTGGGTGTGGCCCCAGGCCTGGAAAGAACAGCACACACACACAATAGAAAATGTGTTATATAAAGTCTGAGGTGATATAGGGTATAAAAGTAAAAAGCACAATGTAATCTGCAATATTTTTCCTTCGGACGACCCTTGAGCAAGTTGGACTTTATTCTCTTGGACTGACCACACCTAGAGGATTAAATATTTGTTCATTTCTGGAGACAGAGAGAGTGAGTTTTTCAAATGGGACTTTGGTAAAATGGACACAGTTATAATGTGAGGATTGAGCCACGGGAGAGATAGCCAAGCCACAGTTAGCTGGATGTCCACATTGGATTACCATAGCCCCTGCTCTCCAGTTGCTGGACTTTGGAAGCTAAAGGATCACTGAGGATTTAAACATAATCACAGGATACCTGATGGATTCCCTTTTTCTGGCGACTAAAGGATTGTAGTACGCGTCTGCAATCCCTCTCTGGATTTCCTCCTAATAAAGACTCTCTATCGGCATCAGCTCTCATAATCAGGTTTTTGAACATTTTTACAAATTACGAAAATCATACATATTATTATAATCACTGAAATTGAATCATTTGAAATAATCAATGTTTATGTTGTATGTTAGTTAATTACTGGACATTGGATTATTAACACTTCATTGGACTGTGGTTTTAATAGTATAGTGTGTTAACATCGTTATGGTTCCTATAGGTTACCCTAGCCTACACAAATTAACAGATCCTTAAGGCTTATTTTCCTAGTCTTTAAATTTATACCTAACATAATAACAAAAGCCCGAGATCGCTTAGAGGAGAGCTGCCGTTAACGGGTATGGACGGTGCTGGTATAGGATCCCAAGCTACTCGATCCTGTGCTGCATTGGAGCAAGCAGGGTAGACGCACGGATGAAGGCAGTTAGATGTTAGGCGTGTCTCCTCGCCACCAGCTTAAACTGTTTGCAGTAATTCTTATTTGAGTAATACCAATAGGAACTGTAGACCGGACCCTTTAAACGGAGAGCTGGACGATATATTTTTAATGGATATATCGCTGGATCGAACAGTTGCTATTTCAGATAGAAAGGTGTCAGAACACACAGTGCATCGCAGTTTGTTGTGTATGGGGCTGCGTAGCCACTGACTGGTCAGGGTGCCCATGATGATGACCCGTGTCCACCGCCAAAAGTGCCTACAATGGGCATGTGTGCATCAGAACTGGACCATGGAGCAATGGAAGAGTGTGGCTAGTGTGAAGAATCACGTTTTCTTTTACATCATGTTGATGATAGGATACATGTGCGCGTACATTGCTTACCTGAGGGAGTAATGGCATCAGGATGAACAATGGGAAGAAGACACGCTTGCAAAGGCAATGTGATGCTTTGGGCAATGTTCTGCTGGGAAACCTCAGGTCCTGCCATTCAAATGGATATTACTTTGACACGTCACCTACCTAAACATTGTTGCTGACCAAGTACCCCTCTTTAAGGAAAGAGTAGTCCCTAATGATAGTTGTCTCTTTCAGCAGGATAATGCGCCCTGCCACGCTGCAAAAATGGTTCAAGAATGGTCGGAGGAACACGAGTTTGAGGTGTAGAATTGTCCTCTAGATTCTCCAGATCTCAATCCAACTGAGCATCTGTGGGATGTGCTGTACAAAAAGTTCAATCCATGGAGGCCCCACCTTGTAACTTACAGACTTCAAGGATCTGCTGCTGACAACTTGGTGCCAGATGCCGCAACATGCCTTCAGAGGTCTAGTGGAGTTCATGCCTTGATGGGTCAGAGCTGATTTGGTGGCAAAAGGGGAACCTACTCTATTAGGCACGTGGTAATAACATTATGGCTGATTGGTGTAACTTATCTATAGGCTACATAATTTACCGGCTATTGGACTAGGCACAGGAAGTGCAGTATTATCATACTGTTGGAGATGTGTCAGTCTGTTTTTGTTCCACTGCTTTGCACAGAGCTGACGCCCACCTGGATGCTCGCTGTCTCTCCTCCCCAGCTCTCTGAAGCTCTGTAACCACTGATGCCTGGCAAAGGTAGCAATGCTGGTTGCATGGAGGTCCCCAGGGACTGACCGTACAATAACTTTATATTAGGCTTGTTGCAGTTAGTGTTGTCATGATATGACCAACATGAAACATTTTGGTATCGATACCAGTACCAACATGTATTTCGATACTTTTTGATTCTGCTCCAAATAAAAGGAGAACTCATCACACATCAGCAAATAAAATAACCACAAAGACGGGCTTTTCTAATTCAGAATTTTAAACTAAATAAAGAATAAAATATGATTCAAAACACTAACACCAAACTGACAAACTGAAAACGCTGCATCTTTTTTGTTATTTTGACCAGTTGTAAGTTTTGGGAGAAACAGTTATCAGTAGTTTATAGAATTAAACAAAAACGTTCATTTTACTCAAACACACATCTATAAATAGACTATTAAAACCAGAGAAAGTGGTAATTGCAATGCAGCTTAAACTTTTTTTCCAGAGCTACTTTTGTGGAGAGTGAGGGGGGCTGGCATTGCTGGCTTTTAGCTCTGAATGTGGCTTTTTTTTTTTTTTTTTTATGGGTATATCAGTTATTACCTGTCGCTGTCTGAACTCCTTGTGCAGGTCTGGGTGCTAGTTGCTCAGATGTTTTGCCAAGTTGAAGTGTTTCCACTCTTGGCCAGACATGTTTTATAACACCATTTGAACAGTGGTACTTCGGTGTTAGTGGCTTCACGGTGCTCATTTATTCTGAAGTCGAAGTCATTCCAGACAGCACTTCACTGCTGGTTCCTCTACGAGTTGCGGTGTGTTGAGGGTTGCTGCCATCCTCTCCTTGCCCCCCCACCCCCCCACCCCTCTCTCTCTCTCTCTCTCTCTCTCTGTGTGTGTGTGTGTGTGTGTGTGTGTGTGTGTGTGTGTGTGTGTGTGTGTGTGTGTGTGTGTCGCCAAGCTTTCCTCCTGCTCCTAAATGCTGCTCGCTCGCCTCGGCTCAAATTACAATGTGGTAACGTCACGCAGTCGTCACTGCTGCCATCGCTATATACAGTATATAATGCAAGTACCGGTCTCATTCAAATGCATCAGTACCACGGTACCAGTTTAATTGTGAATTTCCCCACTGTGGGACCAATAAAGGAATATCTTATCTTATACCTGTATATGGACAAGCATAGTTGCAGTAATTGGGGTTACCGGCGTTGGTTGGTTGGGCATGCACTGACTACATTACATCACGTCCCTACCACCCCCTCTGTCGTTTTTGCTTTTTTTAGGGAAATAAAACTCATTTTGTTCATTTTGGCATATCACTGCCCTGTTATCTATAGATTTTCAGATGACGCTGATAAACTGAAAGTGAATGCATCTGCTCTGCAAGGAGTCTCAGCTCAGAGCCGCAGGTGTCATATTTTATACACACAAGAGAGAGTTGACAGACCAAGAGATTTTAGATGAAAAGCAAACATCTATTTGATAATACGTTATACTGCCAACAGTATTCACTCAACCATCCAAATAATTGGAACACAGACTGTTTCTACAAACATCTGTGAAAGAATGGGTTGCTGTCAGGAGCTCAGTGAATCCCAGAGTGGTACTGTGATAGGACACCACCTGGGCAACTAGTCCAGTCGAGAAATATTCTCGCTCCTAAATATTCCACAGTCAACTGTCAGTGGTATTATAACAAAGTGGAAGTGAATGTGAATGACAGCAACCCAGCCACGAAGTGGTAGGCCATGTAAAATTACTGAGCAGGGTTAGCGGATGCTGAGGCGCATAGTGAGCAGAGGTCGCCAACTTTCTGCAGAGTCAATCGCTACAGACCTCCAAACTTCATGTGGCCTTCAGATTAGCTTAAAAACTGCATAGAGAGCTTCATGGAATGGGTTTCCATGGCCGAGCAGCTGCATCCAAGCCATACATCACCAAGTGCAATGCAAAATGTCAGATGTAGTGGTGTAGAGCCACCGTCACCAGACTCTAGAGCAGCGGAGACGCCTTCTCTTCATAGCAAGGCATTGGAAATATTGGGTTTCACAGCTCAGCGGTGCCATTGTTGTGTCGAGTCTGGAAGGACCTTCAGGGAGTGAGAGAGAGGGAAATGGAGAGTACTAGGAGAAAGAAAAACTCCAGCAGCGGCAAAAAATTAATGAATGGATGAAAACAGATTCCTATTAGTTTGTACTACAGAATCACGCAAGTTCACACCATCCATCTATCTGCAACCACTTATCCCATTAGGGGTTGGCATTGGGCAAAGTTGGAGTTCACCCTGGACAGGTCGCCAGTCCATCACAGGGCACATAGAGACAAACAACCATTCACACTCACATTCACACCTAAAGACAATTTAGGGTCATCAGTTAACCCACACTGCATGTCTTTGGACTATGGGAGGAAGACGGAGAACCCGGAGAAAAAGCTAACACAGAGAGAACATGCAAACTCCACACAGAACGGCCCCAAGCCGGATTCGATCCTGCGACCCTCTTGTTGTTAGGTGACAGTGCTGACCACTGCACCACCATGCAGCCCAAGAAGGGCAAATTATTCAGTTTTCTTTTCTGAGAATTAAAAGTAAAATTAAAAGTGGGCCTATTTAATGTAAAAGTTCTGTTGCTGTACATTCAGTCAGAATTCACCAGAATGCAGGAAACAAAGTTTCTGAAACCCAAATGTTTATTTGTTTATTTATGGAGGTGGTATATTCTCTGAGCCGGAAGGTGAGCCACATCTGAATAGCTTGTTGAATCACTTGTATTCTGATATAGGCAACCCACAAAATATGAACTGGTTTGTCTTATTTCACAGTTTGTGGGATGGTAAGAATTCCAGATAGCCAAATGTATGCACAAGCACTGAACAAGTTCTTCATGATATGTCCCCTTTATGTGATTTTGAAAATCACAACGCATTAAAACAGACACATCAGCAAAACACACTTCCTTGTAATACCTGTCTAAATATGTTCTGCATTACAATTTTGGTGACATGTTGAAAACCAGCTGTTGCATTCTTTCCCTTTGAGAGAATCTGGAACTTGGATTTACCTCCTGAGCAGTGGTCAAAATTATGTACAGGAACTCACCCCAAAAGATAGTATTATGGGTCGTTGGGATCCCACAGTGGAAAATGTGTCACCAACCAACCACTAATTTTGCTTTCATTTGTTTCCTAGACCAGAGAAGCGAACTGAAGTGGATCACATGAAAGAGTCCTCCACATGCAGTGCAATCTGGATTACCATTCAGCCAAGGAGAGGCCTATTCTGTATTCCAATACTGGAAATGTGTTACTCTCCCATCGCCTCAGTACATCAATATTACATGTACCAGTAGTTCATCCTGAAAATGAAATGCAAAACAACATGGTAGCCACTCAGTATCCTGGGGAGCTTAGAGTGGCTTATAGTCCAGCTCAGTTGCACCAAGGCTATGGACAACCACAACAAAATCTCCAGGGACTCCACCAGCAACAGGAGTCACAGGAAAGTGTAGGAAGCACTGGATTCCACCACTCAATACCCAAAGATAGTGCATGCACTTCTCAGAGCAGGCACCACCAAATTAGCAGAGAAGGTAACCCTGACGTTTTTTCATCAGCACAAGTCTCTGCACATCACAGCAGTTATTTTGGGACATTGGCTCATGAGAACCCTGTAAGACAATCTGTCATCAACTGTGGGCAGCGAAGGGAAGATCCCATGCAAAACTGTAGCAGACATTTCTTGAAAAGATCAAATATGAAAAGTAATACTGGACTGCAGCAAAGATGTTGTTTGAATTGTGCCTCATTAGCCTGTACCGGTTCTGCAGCACTTCAAGGAGTCACAACACAGACATTTCCTTTACAGGATCAGTGTTCCTCTGTGACTGTGTGCAGAAAGCAGACATCTAACCCACTGCTGGTTGCCTTACTGGAAGGAAATCCATCACATTCCAAATCCTTTACCACCCAGTCTCTTGTGTCAGAGACTAATGGCAACATTGAACTCAATCCTATTCCTCATTTTTCAGATGACAGACATCACAAAGGCCAGCAAGTCAAAGGTTCACAAGCTGCTCTACACCGTGGATGGATGAGAACACAAAACCCAGATCCTTCAGGAGGAACTCCTTCCACGCCCCGTCAGCATCAGGTCTCCTCTCCGTCTCTCAACAGGCAGCCATCTGCAGACAAACCCTTGGCAGCTGGAGAGATGGAACCACCTACAGATGCAGAAATATATGACTTTATTGAACGAAAGCTCACATATTTTAGGACTGTTTTAACACAGAAAGAGAGAAATTATGGACATGATGCATTGGACAGGAACTCCACACTGCATCCTGACTACACCATGCCAAACAGTGTTGCCCATCTCCCCACAACCTCTGCCTCTGACAAAGCTGTGGAGAGGCAAAGACTCAGCTGTGCTGTGATTGGGGAGTGCACTGCTGCAGTTGAAGAGGACCATTCAAAGGTCTGTACAGTAAACACTGACTTAATGCCCATGTTTAAAGAGGCAGATAATTGTGCTACATCTGCATCAATGAAACATTCAACAGGTACACTAACTATGCCTGCAAATGGATCTTGCAAACTTGTTTATTCAGATGACTGTGGCCAATCTTTTGAACTTGCATCACTCATTGAAAATGAAGATGCAAATACAAAAAAGAGGAAAAACGCTGACGAAAATTCCGGTGTTACCTGTAAGGAAACAACTACACATTCCGATCTCGATTCACCAGTTGATAAAACTGAGACTCATAATATTGGATCAATTCCTGTAAACCAAAGTGAAAGGCTGAGTGATCAAACAAGTGATGAAGGTGCGAGGGAGGATGTAGGCTTTGTGCATTCACGAACTGATTTATGCATAGCACCGTATGAAAGCGATGTCAAAGAGCATGCTACCCAATCTGAAAGAGAGGGTGAGGAAGCCTGTCCACAATATGAAGATATTTCAGACGATGACGCGCCACCGCTCACCACAACCCTCCCAAACACAGAGCATGAAGAATTCAGCATTCCAGCATGTATTAAAGACCCACAGTACGAAGATATTAGTGATGCTGACAGTCCACAGAATGAGTATATGACTGTGGAGACGTGTCCAGCACCCGAACCCAACAATAGACTGTCATCATTTGAAATTGAAGGCTATGAACATGTGCAGGGTCAGTCTCAGATGAGGACAGAAATAATTCCAGATGGGGAAGCGATTACAAAGCAGCAGATTTCATCAAAAACACTTGAAATACCACAGCAGTGTTCTAGTTCATGGTTGGTTGAAACTGATTACGGTTTTGAAGAGCTACCATGTCGTGAATGTAACCACACCACACAAACAAACCACTCCGATTTGAAAACTGAAGATGAGACTGATGATGAGATGGATTATGACTGTTTCGTTTTAAGCGTGTTAGACCTTCAATTTGAACCAGATGAAGACCAGGATAGCCCAGGAAAAAATGTGCAAGACAGTGGGGAAACAGAAGACCAAGGAAGACAGTGTAACACAAGTCCAACACTTCTGAAACCAGTACTAGCTTTTGATTTTCCCCAGCTGCCGGTGTACGACACAAAGGAGAGCTTTATACGAGCTATGACATGCAGATTTGAGGTGGCATCAGGTGAGAGCACACCTGAACATGAAGTGGTCTCTGAAGGAGCTCAGAACAGAAGACAGTCTGTAGACAGCTGTGAAACTGAAGACAGCTGTGATTACTCATCTGCATCGGAACACAACTATCTGACAGTGTCCAGGAAGATGCTGAAGAAGAGGTCAGCACCTCGTCCCTCAGAGACAGATGTTTCCACGTCTGAAAAAGAGGACGAAGGCGATGAGGTTGCAGATACGCAAAAAGGTCAAACTAGGAGCGTGGACAAGTCTGGCTGTATGCAAAAACGACGACAGCTGATTGAAGCCAAAGCTGACTGCTCTAATCCACCCGAGACCAATGGACAAGAGATTTCACAAAAGGCTGATATTATCGTCATAGAATCTGACACGGAGGATGAAAGTGATCACTACTGCAAGAAGTCAAAAAGGAAGAGAAAAGGAAAAAGAAGCTTGTTCTCTTCAGAATCGGAGGACAGTGGAGATGCCTCATGTAGTCAACAAAAGAGACTTTCACCTGGACCTGTGGGTCGTCAGTGTGGATCTGGTAAAGAAAAGTTTCCAAAAAACGGACGGCCATCTGCAGACACACCAACACCACAGTACCGATCTAATGACACACCAACTGAAGAAATGCTGCAGGATTCATGCTCTGACCTGTCACACGGTACAGAAAAGAGTGGGCAGTTGACTAAAAGCAGAGCTGCCTCTGAGCATGTTAAACAGGTAATAATCATTGACTCTGACATGGAGGACGACAGCGACCAAACATACAAAAAGCAAAGCAGGAAGAGATTCTTCTCCTCAGAGTCGGGCAGTGACGATGCCCCATGTGTTGAACCTGAAACCAGACTGTGTTCTGCAGACTCAGCACTGCTACAGCACCAGTCTAAACTTCATGATACACAGTTAACAGACGTGATGCTGGATGCATGCTCTAACATGTCAAACAACAGAGAAAAGAGTGGCCAGCTGATTGAAGCTAAACGTGGCTCTGCGCATGTTCGACTTGAGGCCAACAGGCAAACGGCATCAAAAAGAAGAGAGGCGTTCCACGATTCTGTGGTGAAAAAAAGGACATTTCAGCAAAAAGAAAGCAGATAAACGACGTTCAACTGAAACTGTGGACCATTTTTGTGGAACTACCGAAAAGCCTCAAAAATACAGACTGTCATCGGAAGACTCGCCAGAACAGCAGCCCCCGTCTGTGGACAGGGAGGTAGACTGTCCTTTGGGTGCTAATCCTGTGATTCCTCGCCTTATTGCGAAGCCTTCTCCACCCAATCCATCCATGATACTTTTAGAAAACCCTAGTGTACACAAGCAGGTTAAAGCTGTAATGAGGTCTCCACAGACCCCCACAGCATTCGGCAAAAAGACTGACTCCTGTGAGAAAAATGATGCATATTTGTGCAGAAATAAACCTGCAAATAATGGACATCGTGCAACAAAGAATAACTTGCAAGCCAACATACCAAAACCCAGAATGGACTCAAGACAGCTTTCTGAAGCCAGACTAAGCTCAGCTTCCTCAAGAGGTTTGTCTCTGTGTGGAGAAACCTCTGCCTCATCAAGTCTTCCTACATCTAAGCAGAGCACATCTGTTCCCAGACAATGTTTCCGTTCATCCAAACTGCAGCAGTCTCACTCGTACAGCAGCCCCTCAACATCATCTTCTGCAACCGTGCCGTTATCAGCAAAGGAACAACTGAACAAAGACTGGAAGAACAGCTTTTACCCAACCAAGAGGGACAAAAAACACAGCATGAGGATGGAGGAGGACTTCAGAGCCATAAATGATTCATTTAGGGAAGCTAGACCAGGACCGAGTCACCATGGCAAGACACCCAGACAGAGGCACAAGTCTGACCCCCCCCTGGTGAAGATGATCAAGGCTGCTGCCATACAGAGGACAAAGGACATAAATCGGGACGGCCCAAAAGAACGTGTGTTCCTTTGAAATCTCCACAGTGTATTTTTAATTGTCCTTAATGAATTGAGGTTGTTATATTTGAACGTGTCTAATTGGAATACTTGTTGCTGGTCCTTATTCTTACTGTAGGATGCCCTGTGGGTGAAGGTTACAAGTGGTCAGATAAGCCAACAGTGGCAAAGCCAACAAAAGGTGATACTTGACATTTCCCTAACATGGTTTGCTCCATGCATAATAACAACTCTCTGCATTATGCAGCATCATCAGGTTTTCCAGTTTCCGAGAGATGTGTAATCTTTTTTTTCTCTGTTGTTTCCTGCTTTTTGTCATTTTAGGTTCCAGCAGGGAGGGGAGGAAGTGTAGATCCCCTCCAGGACCCCATCAGTGAGAAAACATTGCCAGTATCTATGATTGTGAGTCCTTTGTTTTACTCCCAAAAAGACGCGTGGCGGATGGGTCAAAACAGCAGTTGCTGCTGATTTGATTTGATTTTCCAAAACATTTTCTGTACGTTAACTGTGTTTGTATATATATTTACTGTGAATATATTATATATTACCAGCTGTTTGTGGTAATGGTATTCAATGTTTTACAGTGTTCTTTTCTCAAAATATATGCAAGTTCAGTGTTGTTAAATGTTTTTGTTCTATTTACAGTCTAAATTTGAAACTTTGCAGCAATGTCAGATGTTGTTTTATACACCACATTTAAAAAAAATGTACTCAGCTGATTGTTTCTATGGGCAATGTTGTATCACTGTATCACACTAATATCATTGTGAAAATGCATTGCTGTTTGTCTTTTTTGCCTTTCTATTTCACCATTAGAAGGAGATTTTGCAATATATAATATAAACATTTGATCTGAATTTTAAATCAGTAGAGCCTCAACACATCATCTGTCCATATTGTTTAAATCTGTCTTTTTTTTCCCAATAGTTGTCCATCCAGTATCACAGTCTGATAGATTTTTGTTTGATAGAAGTAAATATATTCATTATTTATATGATGATATGGAAAGTTTTGTTTTACAATTACAAGCAACCTCCTGTTTGTTTTTAGGTGGCCACAAAAGCTGTTTTGTTTATTTTTTTCTTTAGAAATATACACCATTTTACAATGAAATCTCTTAAGATTTATAATTTGCAGTGACTGCAAAGATCAGACCACATGCTGTATCTGATATGTTGATTTTCAATTCAGTTAGATTAGACTCAGATTTGCCTCTGGTGGCCCCACAGTCTGTATGACACCCTCTGTCCTTGGACCCTTTCACAACATTGGAATCATTTATTTGAATGGATGTAAAAACTTGCAAATTTGATTTTAGATGATCCTGTCAGTAGTGCATGAGAAAGGTAATCTGAAAAAAAAAAAATTATACCTTTATGTCCTCCCTTGTCCTCCAGTGCACCTGATGGCATCTCCAAGATTTCAAAACAACCAATCGGAGCCAAACTGAGCCTGCCCTCCCTGAGCCAGCTGTCAATCAGTAAAACTCCAATCAAACAGTGAAACTAGTGCAGATCAAATATGAATTAGTGTTCTGTTACTATAATGCCCATATCTTGGCTTGAGTGTTTTCAGAAACATTTTGAAGTTGCTATTTAGCTGTAAAATGAGAGTTTGTGACGCAGCAGCCACGCTGCGATCAGTAGAGGTAATACCAAGCACTGCGTACCCGTGGGAGCAAATGTTCTCAGCTTTAAAAGCCACTTAAACCATCAATAAAAGAAAAACATTAAAGGCACCTTAAAATGAGACCATGGTTCACCACCTGAGGGATAATCCATCTTAGCTGAGTTCACCAATCTTTTTATCGATAATGCAGACTTTCTCTAGAATGTGTTACAAAGCTGATGTATGCAATTTGAAACATGATGGGAAAGTAAGAGTGGGCATTTATAGTTCTGGGGGACCAGAAGTCGCCCAAAGACACATACCCTGTAAAGACACATGAAATGCACACTGATTAAACAGTGTTTGATAGATACAGACTGTACGATCCTACGATATACCCCAACTGGGATATTCCAACCAGCTCTCCGTTTACAGGGTCTGGTTCTCAGTCCTGCTGGTATTACTCAGACAGGATTTACTGAAAATTATTTAAGCTGGTGACGAGGAGACACGCCTAGCATCTAACTGCCTTCTTCCGAGCGTCTACCCTGCTTACTCCGATGCAGCACCAGATGGAGTAGCCTGGAATCCAATGCTATCGCGGGCCACGCCTGTTAACCACTGCTCTCCTTTCTGCGTTCTCTGGCTCTTGGTATTGTGTTAGGAAAAAGTTTTAAACACTAGGAGAATAAGTCTTATGGGTCTGTTAATTTCCTTGGCTAGAGCAACTGATAGGAACCATAAAAGATGTTAGCACACTGTACCTTTAAGACCACATCTCTTAAGGAATGGAAAAATCCAATGTCCAAAAACTTACTTTAATTGCAGTTGATATTTTTATTGTAGATTCAAGCAGGTCAAGGCATACAACTCCAAAATGATTACAATCCAATGATTGAAAATTGAATATTCATTTCCATAACTGAGTAAATATTCAAAAAGCAGATTATATTGAAATGATGGGTCCAAAAAGGAACTGCAGGCGGCCGCTCTACAGTCCTTTAGCTGTCAGAAAAGGGAAGTTGACGCAGTCCTGTGATTTATATCCAAAATCCAAAGTGACCCTCAACGTCACGTATTCCAGTCAACTGGAGAGCAGAAACTTGGATAATCCAATGAAATTACTCAGCTGGTTGGGAATGACTATTCCTCTCGAGGCTCGATCTTCATGGCATCCAGCTGTTTTATTTTATCAAATTGAAATCTCACTCTACCTCTAGAAATGAGCAAAATATTGAATCCCCTGGTGTGGTCAAAGCAGAGGATGTCTGAAGGAGACATAGCCCATAATGTTGTGGGTTTTAACCTTTTATAGTATGAGTTTTGCCATAATTATGTCAAGTCCCCATAAAACACACTATGCTATTGTGAGTGTGTGCTTGCTCTTAAGTGTGTGCAGGACCGCACCCAAAACCAGATGGCTGGTTGTTTACTGACTCGGTTCCTGAATCTGGAAAGTCGGACTTTCAGAAATGTATGTGGTTCAGCTAAGCACATTAGTGATTACACAATCAGATCACTTTTCCTTAGAACTTGTTTGTTCAAAATCAGCCTCTTTCTTTACTTATTGTTTCTCTAAGATATTCATGTTATAATGACTAATGCATTTCATGTATCAGTATCGATTAACACAACAGTTTTTCAGTATGATCACATTACAATAATTTCTCATGGTTTTCAGTCTCGTACTTAGTACAACAACGTTCACTCATTTCGGTTACTTGGCTATATAATCTCTGTGCTATGTGATCATGTATTTGCGCAGGAAAGTACCTTACATTTCCAATCTCTGGTGAAGTGTCTTTCAGGTGATTTGGTGGAAAGTCCCAAACTTTCAACATTTACCAGTCATCAGGCCTCAATGTTACTTCAACAGTGGGAGCAGTAGGGGGAGCTTGACTTATTTTGACTAAACCAAATGAACATAAACTGAAGCAAATACCCACAAAACAAACTCAACCTTGCACACCAAACGATGACTTTATTATCAAGTCTTTGTCACTGAGAAGTCGTACTAATTGAGGTGATTAATGCCACTGTCAGAGAGGTCAAATGTCATGAATAACCTGATGCTGGTTGGTGTTGTGGAGTTTTAACAGGGCAGGTGGTGGTTGGTCAGCACACAACCTGAACTCAATTATTGATTGTAGGACAGTTTTATGGGTTTAGTATTTTTCAATGTTGTCATGTTCAAAGCTTCCATTGCTAAAGCTACGGCAGTGAACTGTGGTCTGAAGGTCTTGGGTGCCTCAAGGAGCTTCAACCCACGAACACCATGGTGGACACCGTTGGTCAGGGAAGCCATCCGACTGAAGGAGTCCCTCCAGGATATGTTATCTCGGAGATGATGAAGGCTTTGGGTGTGGAAGGTCTGTGGATGACACAGCTCTTCAACATTGCATAGGGGAGAGATTGAGGGACAGTGCCTAATCAGTGGTAGACAGAGGTGATGGTTCCCCTGTTTAAAAAGGAGGTCCAGAGAGTGTGTGCCAGTTACAGGGGTATCACACGACTCAGCCTCCCTGATAAAGTCTACCCCAGGGTGCCGGAAAGGAGGGTACGGCCAAAAGTTGAACCTTGGATCGAAGAAGACCAGTGTGGATTCTGTTCTGACCATGGAACAACAGACCAGCTCTTCATGCTCACAAGGATCCTGGAGGGGGGCTGGAAGTATGCCTATCGAGTGTACCTGTGTTTTGTGGATTTGGATAAGGTGTATGACCGGGTGCCCTGGGAGATACTGTGGGAGTATGGGGTGAGGGGTCACTTCTCTAGGCCATCCAATCGCTTTACACTCAAAGTGAGAGATGTGTTCGGGTTCCTGGCAGTAAGTCAAACTCATTTCCGGTGGAGGTTGGCCTCCAGCACAGCTGTGCTTTGTCACCAATCTATTGAGGTATAGTCGGGGGGAGGAGGGTTTACAGTTAGGTGTGCTGAGGATCTTGTTGCTGCTTTTTGGAGATGATGTGGTTCTGCTCACATCATTGGTCTGTGACCTCCAGCACTCACTGGATCGGTTCGCAGGCAAGTGTGAAGCGACTGGAATGAGGATCAGCACCTCTAAAGATGAGGCCATGGTTCTCAGCAGGAAACAGATAGGGATAGGGTAGGGAATAAGTTCTTACCCCAAGTTATGGAGGTCAAATACCTCAGGGTCTTGTTCACGAATGAGGAGACAATGGAACATGTGATTGGCCAGAGAATTGGAGCAGCGGGGGCGGTATTGCAGTCGCTTTATCGCACTGTTGTGACAAAAAGAGAGCTGAGCCAGAAGGCAAAGCTCTGGTTCCTACTGTTACCTTCGGTCGTGAGGGCTGGGTCATGACCGAAAGAACTAGATTGTGGGAACAAGTGGCTAAAATGGGTTTTCTCAAGGGGGTGGCTGGTGTCTCCCTTAGAGCATGCATCTATGCATGTGGTCAGTAAGTCAGTTTTTTCAGTCTTTTTTTTCTCTTTAGGTGCGAAGTCTAAGAGACTGTTAAAGAATACACAAATCTGATTCTTTGAGAAATATTCATGTTAAGTGTGGTCACTGAGTGGCTTTTAAAAACCCAATATGACTGTAAGATTTTGCTTTGTCTCATTTCTTGAAACGGGTGACCTGGTCAATCGCTGTATTTTCATGCGTTAATATTCAAATGTATGTACATTCAGTGTTAAGTTGTTAAATATTTTTGCACTATTGGGTGCAGGCTAAACTTGGAAGATCACAGCTGTTTCAGATGTTTTGATCTTTTTTTATGTCACATTCTTTTTATTTTTTTTTTTTGTACTTTGAAAACTCAGCTTATTGCACAATTCCCATGAGCAATGTTGTATCACTTTTTAAAATGTCAACGTGAAATTGCGTAAAAAGTCTTAAATGGATCTATTGCTGTTTGTTTTGTGTGCTTTTCTATTTCACCACTAGAGGGAGACATTGTAATATCCATCCATTCATCTGTAAGTATACAGACCCCTTCACTCCATTCACATTTTATGTTGCAGCTGTATGCTAAAATTGTTTAAATCATTGTTCCCCTCATCAGTCTACACTCAATACACCATAATGATAAAGTGGCAACAGCATTTATTAAACAGGAAAAACTGAAATATCACATTGACAAAAGTATTCAGACCCTTTGCTATGACACCACCTCACCTGTGGTAAATTCAATTGATTTGACACACACCTATCAATTTAAGGTCTCACAGTTGACAACCCATATAAGACCAAAACCGAAGCGATGGGGTTGAAGGAACTGCCTGCAGAGCTCAGAGACAGGATCGTGTCAAGGCACAGATCAGGAGAGGGCGACAAAAAAAAAAAAAAATCTGCTTCATTGATGGTCCCCAAGAGCACAATGGCCTCCATGGACAACCAGGAACAACCAGGACTCTCCCTAGAGCTGGCTGACCTGTCAAACTGAACAACTGGAGGAGGAGGGCCTTGGTAAAAGAGGTGACTCTGGCTGAGCTCCAGAGATCCTGTGTGGAGACGGGAGAAACTCCAGTAGGACTACCATCACTACAACACTCCACCGATCTGGGCTTTCTGGCAGAAGGGCCAGACGAAAGCCTCTCCTCAGTGAAAGACACATGAAAACACCTAAAGGACACCCAGACTATGAGAAACAAGATTCTCTGGTCTGATGAGACCAAGACTGAACTGTTTGGCCTCAATTCTAAGTGTTATGTCTGGAGGAAACCAGGCACCGCTCATCACTTGCCCAACGCTACCCAACGCCATCCCAACACCATCCCAACGATGAAGCATGGTGGTGGCAGCATCAGGCTCTGGGGTTGTTTTTCAGTGGCAGGGACTGGGTGACTGGTCAGGGTTGAGGGAAGCTGAACGGAGCAAAGTACAGAGGTATCCTTAATGAAAACCTGGTCCAGAGCACTCAGGACTTCAGACTGGGCCAAAGGTTCACCTTCCAGCAGGACAAAGACCCGAAGCACACAGCCAAGACAAGGCATGAGTGGGGGCAGGGACAACTCTGAATGTCCCTGAGTGGCCCAGCCAGAGCCCTGACTTGAACCCAATCGAACATCTCAGAAGAGATCTGAAAATGGCTGTCCACCGACGGTCCCATCCAACCTGACAGAGCTTGGGAGGATCTGCAGACAAGACAGGCAGAATATCCCCAAATCCAGGTTGCAAAGCTTGTTGCATCATACCCAAGAAGACTCAGTGCTGTCAAAGGTGCTTCAATTAAGTACGGAATTAAGGGTCTGATTACTTAGGTCAATGTGATATTTCAGTTTTTCCTTTTTAATAGATTTGCAAAAAATTGTAAAATTCTGTTTCCTCTTTGTCATTATGGTGTAGAGTGTAGATTGATGAGGGGAAAAAAATCATTTAAACAGTTTTAGCATGATGCTAAAAAGGGTCTGAGGACTTTCTGAATGCACAGTACCTTGTTTTTACAGTAACAAGGATTTATATTTGGCTGGTTCCTATAACTGAACAAAGAAATAGGGACAACGTGAGGTCTTAGAGGTTTTAGTTATAACTTTCTGTATAATAACTGGTTAGTTTGATGTTTGATCAGTTTGGTGTTAGGAAGTCAGTTATCATTCTCTTGTTGAGTAAAAGTTCTTTTCATTATTCTTGATTATTTTTATGATTATAACATACCGTCATATGTTGTAACTCAGATACCGACAGGGAGGTCTGGGTTGAGAGCTACAACTTACATTAGTGAACAATTTGATCATAGCTATTAGCTACGTACCTATAATGTCCATGGATTGAATCATCCTATTAAATGTGTATATATATATATATATATATATATATATATATATATATATATATATATATATAACGTATATATATATACACACATACACGTATATATATATACACACATACACGTATATATATATACACACATGTATATATATATATATATATACACACACACAGCTGGATAGTACAGTGGTCTGAACCTCCTCAGTCAGATCATCACAAAGATTGGTTACGGATACCATTTCCGAAGTGGGGCAACAATCAGCCACCCAGCAGCGACTCACTGATCCACACCACCAGGATCTACAGCGACGACATAGGAATGTCATTCAGGTTGGACAAATGTGGCTGGATGGTATCAAAGAGAGGCAAGATGATCAGAACTGAGGGGGTGGACCTACCACAGGGCAGGATAGGAGACATCTAAGACAGCTACAAATACCTTGGTATCCCACAGGCGAATGGAAATCATGAGGAGGCTGCAAGGAAGTCAACCTAAGGGCTGCTAATGTTTGGCCCACTGGAGGCAGTAGCCCACAGCCATTCTTCTCGGCGCCACTTGTGTCAGCCATCCGTTACTGACACCAGACCACCTGTGTGCTGTGCTTCTGCATTACCTCCTCAAAATCTGGAAAGAGGGGCATTCTGGTAGGGGCAGGTTGAGCTTCACTCTCATCCTCAAACCGAGAGCGTGGTGCCCTAGGATTCTCAGGTGGAGGAATTTCGAGTGCGCTTACAGCCTTCGCGATGACCTCCTTAAACTGGAAAACCATTGGTGACTCAGCTGCCCCTGAGTCCTTCTCAGCCTGCTGCCCAATTGGCAAGTCGACTTCATCCTCTTAAGGGAATAGGGAGGAAGAAGATGTTTTAAGATTTAACAGATACTATGAGAGGCTGCCTGTTAGCTTTTCATTTTCATAAAGCCCAGGCTAATTGTTTGGTTCCTTAAACTGTACACCCCATACATAAAAATCCAAAGGAAATAACTGATGCCTTTGCAGCAGTTTCAAAAAGTCCATATGAAGAAGCAAAATTAAGAAAAACTAAACTACGGGAAGCCATAAAAAATAAAAAACAACAAATCTTGAGGGACAAATGGACTCCCTGGAGGATTTTATAAATGTATCATAGTTGATTTAGCACCGATTTTAACAAACGTTTTCAACTATGCGCTGTCCAAAGGTGAAACTCCAGGTACATGGTCATCCAGATGATCCAGCGATATACACCTGTTGGGATATACCAACCAGCTCTCCGTTTAATGGGTTCAATCTTCAGTCCTACTGGTATTACTCAGATAGGATTTACTGAAGACTTTTTAAGCTGGTGGCGAGGTGACACGTCTAACAACTAACTGCCTTCATCGGAGCGTCTACTCTCCTTGCTTTAATGCATTACTGGATCGAGTAGCCTGGCATCCGATACCAGCACCGGCCATGAACGGCAGCTCTCCTCTAAGCGATCTCGGGCTTTTGTTATCGTGTTAGGAAAAACTTAAAATATATATATTATATATGTCCAATAGTTGACTTTAATTACAACTGGTAACTTTATTGCTTAACTGAGCAGGGTAAAGCATGCAAGTCAAAATTAATTAAAAATAGATGATTAAGAATTAATGATTCAGTTATGTGATCCATCCATCAATCGTCAACTGCTTATCCCGTTAGGGGTCGTGAGGGGACTGGAGCCGATCCCAGCTGGCATTGGGCGAAGGCAGGGTTCACCCTGGACAGGTCTCCAGTCCATCACAGGACACATAGAGACAGACAACATATAGACAGACAACCATTCACGCTCACATCCACACCTACGGGACATTTACAGTCATCAATTAACCTAAACTGCATGTCTTTGGACTGTGGGAGGAAGCCGGAGTACCCGGAGAAAACCCACGCTTACACAGGGAGAACATGCAAACTCCACACAGAAGAGTCCCAAGCCGGAATCGAACCTGCGACCCTCTCGAGAGTGCTAACCACTGTACCACTGTGCATCCCTCAGTTATGTGATCAATTCTTATAATTTGTATAGAAATGTCTCAAAAACCTGATAAATGAGAACTGATGCCGATCAAAAGTCCTTTAGAGGAAAATCCAGAGAGGGATTGTAGCAGCTGCATCACAATACTTTAGCTGCAAGAAAAGGGAATCCTCTAGAAATCCTGCGCTTGTATCCAAATCCTCAGTGGTCTTTAAGAAGAAGAAGAAGAAGAAGATAGTCCTTTATTAGTCCCACGAGGGGAAATTCAATTTTTTCACTCTGTTGTTAACTTATACATGGTACATGCAGACCCGAACACACACATGCAACAATGGAGAGATGTCAGAGTGAGGGGGCTGCTCCTGACAAGCGCCCCGAGCAGTTGGGGGTTTGGTGCCTTGCTCAGGGGCACCTCGGCAGTGCCCAAGAGGTAAACTGGCACCTCTCCAGCTACCAGTTCACACTCAGTTCTTGGTCCATGGCGGGACTTGAACCAGTGACCCTCCGGTTCCCAAGCCAACTCCCTACAGACTGAGCTACTGCCGCCCCCAATCTCTATCGTTATCTCTATCTCTATCTTTAGTATCCCAAGATCCAGCAACTGGAGGGCAGAGACTTTGATAACCCCATAAAGATGTCCAGCTGGTGGGAATAAGGCCACATCGGCTATATCTCCCATAGTTCATAGCTCATCTTCACATCCTGCACCTGTATCCTTTTATCAACGTCCCATATAGAAACCTCACTCTCTCTGTTACACACATTATACCATTATGTGTGTGTGTGTGTGTGTGTGTGTGTGTGTGTGTGACTGCACCCAAAGTCAGATGTTTTCCATGTACTGACTCTCACTTCCCTTTCTGGAAACGCCCCCGACTTACAGGATGAAGTAACCTCGGTTCAACTTTGGACATTCAGCATTACACAGTTAGATCACTTCTCTCTCTTCAACTTGTTATTCAGTCACCAGTATCCAGGCCTTGGTGGTACTTCAGCATTTGAGCAATAGGGGGAGCCTCAACTCACTTGACAGAGGCCATTATATCAGTGATCCACAAAAACAATAAACACCTGACATTGTGTGAAGGGTATAGACCCATTAGCCTGCTATGTAATAATTTAAAGTTATTGACCAATATCCTGGCAAAGAGGATGCAGAGAATTATAGCAAAACTGATTAATCAAGATCAAGCAGGCTTTATCCCTGGTCAACAAGGAGCTAATAATATAAGGAGAACATTATATCTTAATAACATGTACCAAGAAAAGTGTGCAAAACTCTATGCTAATTAGCTTAGATGCAGAGAAAGAAACTCAAAACAGTGAAATGGCAATTCCTGACTAAAACACTGGCTGCTGTGGGATTCCACCCAAGGTTTACTGAGTATAATGATTATATACATAAATCCAAAGTCACATGTCAGAGTAAACAAGTGTTTTATTTTTTTGCCTTGAGAGGGGGATACGTCAGATTGCCCTGCTTTTTGTTATAAATATTGAACCCCTAGCAGCATTAATAACGCCAAATAATAACCCGAGGATATAAAAGATGCAGGTGAAATAGATCATAAAATGTCGCTCCACACAGATACATATTGACATACAGTATGTCAATGACCCAGTCACCTCTGTCCCAGCATTGATAAGAAACTTGATAGAATTTGGAGAATATTCAGGCTCTGAAATCAAATCTGTGGCAATGATGTTGTGCAGATGACGGCCTCCACAACTAGTAGGAGGATTCCAGTTCCACTGGTCTAACCTGGGGATTAGATACCTAGGCGTTGTCAGAACTGCTGACACATCGCAGTTATTTAAGGCCAGCTATGGGAAACTGATGGATGAAATAAAAATTGACCTTGTAAGATAGAAAATCTTTCCCTTATTCCTCATAGGATGAGGGAGAAAAATACAAAAGAACATCTTGCCAAGGCTGCTCTTTATGTTCCAGTCCTTACCTTTAGAGGTCCCCATCTCTACATTCAAAACAATTAACAAATGGTTATCAAAATTTGTTTGACAAGACAAAAGACCCAGCATTAAATTTAAACGACTTTCATGCTCAAAGGAAATTGGGGGCATAGATTTACCTAACCTGGAAAAATATTACTGCACAGCCCAGCTCAGATCAATAGTGGTATGTCGTTATGTACTGTATGGTATGTACTTACTTCCTACTGGGAATACTACTGTTAGGAACCCCAGGTCTTAGTCTGTTCTGTGTTGCTTGTTGCATGCTTTTCAGTTGAGCACTTCCTGTTTTATTTTTAGCATGGTTAACCTCTCTTCTCATTTCAGTGCACGTCACTTCCCCTCCTGCATGCTTCCCGCCACTACGTTTGAACACCGCCTTCTGACCTAGATTCTCACCATTCACCTGCATCTCTGCATCTTCCCCCCGCCCTGATTGTGTCCACCTGTGTATAGTCAATCACTCATTCACAAGTATATAATGTGTCTTCCCCTTCCCCTCGTTGCCAGATCGTCTTGTGCTTTCACGTCAAGAGTTCCAGCGTTTCCCTGTGAGTTATTGTCTTCTAGTGTTTTTGATCTCTGCCTGTTTATACCGACCAAGCGCCTAGCCTGCCGTTTTGGATGTGTTTGCCATATCACCTGATTCCTGTGTACCGAACCACCGACTGTAATAAAGACACCGATTATTGCCTACGACCTGTCGCCTCTGTGTTTGCTCTGGAGTCCTCTGCAGCCGTTGATCAGATCCTTAACAGTACGATCTAGCCAGAAATGGACTCTGCGAACACAGATCAGGTCCAGACTGCTATCCTAGCTCAAAGGGAGCGGATCCATCAACATGAGGAGCAGCTCACCGCCGTGTGTAACGGGGTGAAAGAATTGACGGAGCGACAAGAGACTTTTCGTGTCACAGTTGGTGAGCAAGTAAATCAGTTAGGTACACAGATGCAAGCACTATTAAACCTGTTGAATACTCACCAGAACCCCGGCACTGCAGCGGGCGCTCCACCACCTCCACCGCCGGGCTTCCAGATGACTCCAGATCCCGCTCCACCTGTGGCTCCGTCTCCAAGCCAGTTTCACTCTCCTCATCTGGCTAAACCCGAGAAGTTTTCCGGAGACTCAGAAAACTGTAGATCATTCCTGGTTCAATGCGGTCTCCATTTCGAGCTGCAAGCCGCTCAATTCCCCTCCGAGCGTGCTAAAGTGGCATTCATTATCACACATCTCTCCGGCAGAGCGGAAGCGTGGGCTACGGCCGAATGGGCGAGAAACTCCCCGGTATGTTTCTCCCTCCCTCTTTTCACTGAAACTTTGTCTAAGATTTTTGATCACTCTACACCAGGCAGAGAAGCAGCTCGAGCGCTGGTTGGGCTACGCCAGGGGAAACGCCGGGTAGCGGATTACGCAATAGAGTTCCGCACCCTGGCTGCGGACAGTGGCTGGAACAATGCCTCCCTACTTAACACCTTCCTGCACGGACTTTCCGATCCCGTCAAGGATCGACTGGCCGCCGAGAGCTCCTTGACTTCCACTGGCGCATAATCCACAAATTGACTGGGTTCCTGGGGAGGTTTTGAGCTGGGGGGGGGGATTGCAATCTAACCTGTCGTCCTTCTATCCTCCCTTCTGAGCCGGCCATACCCCCCAGTGCTCCCCTGGTGGTGAACCCTGGAACTGCTCCCCTCCATGGGAATAGTGTAAGCACAGCTGAATTAAAGGGGGTACCAAGCCAGTACCATGACCTAGGTGAGGTGTTTAACAAGTCTCGGGCCACCTCACTCCCACCTCACAGGTCATATGACTGCAGTATAGACCTCCTCCCTGGCACAACCCCTCCCAAGGGACGTCTGTATTCTCTCTCCGGTCCTGAGAAGGAGGCCATGAGAGAATACATCGAAGCCTCTCTAGAGGCTGGGATCATTCGGCCCTCCTCGTCGCCAGCCAGCGCTGGCTTTTTCTTCGTGGAAAAGAAGGACCACTCCCTCCGGCCCTGCATCGATTATTGTGGACTCAACGACATATGGAAATTTACAGTACACAATACAATACACATGGAAATTTCTCCACTGTGGGACAAATAAAGGAATATCTTATCTTATAACCATCAAGAACAGGTACCCCCTCCCTTTGATATCTTCTGCCTTTGAACAATTAAAAGGGTCTAAGGTATTTTCCAAACTAGACCTTCGAAATGCTTACCATTTGGTCAGAATAAGGGAGGGGGACGAATGGAAAACGGCCTTCAACACCCCTACTGGACATTATGAGTATCTGGTGATGCCTTTTGGTTTAACAAATGCCCCTGCTGTTTTTCAGGCCCTGGTGAATGACGTCTTGAGGGACATGTTAAACAAATTTGTCTTTGTGTACCTTGACGACATACTCATTTTTTCGCCAGACGAGCATTCCCATGTTCGACACGTCAGACAGGTTCTCCAGAAGTTGATGGAGAACCAGCTGTACGTCAAGGCGGAAAAATGTAAATTTCACGTTTCCACTGTGTCCTTCCTTGGTTTCATCGTCAGCCCAGATAAGATTCAGATGGACCCAGATAAAGTAAGTGCGGTAGCCAATTGGCCTACCCCCACGAACCGCAAAATGGTTCAGAAGTTTGTAGGTTTCGCCAATTTTTACAGACGTTTCATTAGAAACTTTAGTTCTATTGTCGCCCCTTTACATGCCCTCACATCACCTCAAACCAGGTTCTGTTGGTCCCAGGAGGCAGAGAGGGCTTTTGAAAAGTTAAAGGAGAGTTTTTGCTCTGCGCCAATTCTCTGCCTCACGGAGCTAGACCGGCAGTTCATTGTAGAGGTTGACACCTCTGATACCGGCCTAGGAGCCGTCATCTCCCAGCGATCCTCCGCTGATAATAAGCTCCACCCTTGCGCATTCCTCTCTCGCAAATTGACCAGTGCTGAAAGAAACAATGATATAGGCAACAGAGAACTACTAGCGGTAAAGGCAGCTCTTGAGGAATGGAGACATTGATTGGAGGGGGCGGAGACGCCGTTTTTGGTCTGGACAGACCATAAAAACTTAGAATACATTCGATCAGCTAAGAGACTAAATTCCAGACAGGCTCGGTGGGCCCTATTTTTCAACAGGTTTAACTTTACTCTCTCGTACCGCCCGGGTTCAAAAAATGGCAAACCTGACGCCTTATCCAGATTATTTGACTCGGAGAGCGTCTCCAAAACCCCTGAACCTATTCTACCTCCCTCCTGCATGGGGTACCAAGCCAGTACCATGACCTAGGTGAGGTGTTTAACAAGTCTCGGGCCACCTCACTCCCACCTCACAGGTCATATGACTGCAGTATAGACCTCCTCCCTGGCACAACCCCTCCCAAGGGACGTCTGTATTCTCTCTCCGGTCCTGAGAAGGAGGCCATGAGAGAATACATCAAAGCCTCTCGAGAGGCTGGGATCATTCGGCCCTCCTCGTCGCCAGCCAGCGCTGGCTTTTTCTTCGTGGAAAAGAAGGACCACTCCCTCCGGCCCTGCATCGATTATCGTGGACTCAACGGCATATGGAAATTTACAGTACACAATACAATACACATGGACACACTAATCTCTATACTGTACCTCACACTAGTCTCAATACTGTACCTCACACTAGTCTCAATACTGTACCTTACACTAGTCTCAATACTGTACCTCACACTAATCTCTATACTGTACCTCACACTGGTCTCTATAGTGTACCTCACACTGGTCTCTATACTGTACCTCACACTAATCTCTATACTGTACCTCACACTAGTCTCAATACTGTACCTTACACTAATCTCAATAAGATAAGATAAGATGAACCTTAATTAATCCCCGGAGGGAGATTCGTGTATATACTGTACCATATACAATACTGTACCTCACACTGGTCTCTATACTGTACCTCACACTAATCTCTATACTGTACCTCACACTAATCTCTATACTGTACCTCACACTAATATCTATACTGTACCTCACACTGGTCTCTATACTGTACCTCACACTGGTCTCTATACTGTACCTCACACTGGTCTCTATACTGTACCTCACACTAATCTCTATACTGTACTTCACACTGGTCTCTACACTGTACCTCACACTGGTCTCTATACTGTACCTCACACTGGTCTCTATACTGTACCTCACACTAATCTCTATACTGTACCTCACATTGGTCTCTATACTGTACCTCACATTGGTCTCTATACTGTACCTCACACTAATCTCTATACTGTACCTCACACTGGTCTCTATACTGTACCTCACACTGGTCTCTATACTGTACCTCACACTAATCTCTATACTGTACCTCACATTGGTCTCTATACTGTACCTCACACTGGTCTCTATACTGTACCTCACACTAATCTCTATACTGTACCTCACACTGGTCTCTATACTGTACCTCACACTGGTCTCTATACTGTACCTCACACTGGTCTCTATACTGTACCTCACACTAATCTCTATACTGTACCTCACATTGGTCTCTATACTGTACCTCACATTGGTCTCTATACTGTACCTCACACTAATCTCTATACTGTACCTCACACTAATCTCTATACTGTACCTCACATTGGTCTCTATACTGTACCTCACACTGGTCTCTATACTGTACCTCACACTAATCTCTATACTGTACCTCACATTGGTCTCTATACTGTACCTCACATTGGTCTCTATACTGTACCTCACACTGGTCTCTATACTGTACCTCACACTAATCTCTATACTGTACCTCACACTGGTCTCTATACTGTACCTCACTCTGGTCTCTATACTGTACCTCACACTGGTCTCTATACTGTACCTCACTCTGATCTCTACACTGTACCTCACACTGGTCTCTATACTGTACCTCACACTGGTCTCTATACTGTACCTCACACTAGTCTCTATACTGTACCTCACACTGGTCTCTATACTGTACCTCACACTGGTCTCTATACTGTACCTCACACTGGTCTCTATACTGTACCTCACACTAATCTCTATACTGTACCTCACACTGGTCTCTATACTGTACCTCACTCTGATCTCTATACTGTACCTCACACTGGTCTCTATGATGTACCTCACACTGGTCTCTATACTGTACCTCACACTAATCTCTATACTGTACCTCACACTGGTCTCTATACTGTACCTCACACTGGTCTCTATACTGTACCTCACTCTGATCTCTACACTGTACCTCACACTGGTCTCTATAATGTACCTCACACTGGTCTCTATACTGTACCTCACACTGGTCTCTATACTGTACCTCACACTAATCTCTATACTGTACCTCACACTGGTCTCTATAATGTACCTCACACTGGTCTCAGTAAGGGTCTCTCCTGCTTGTTGCTGAGAGCTAATTGGGAGGAGCTGTTAGCAGCAGGCCCTTTTTACGACCACTCAGGGGCCCATCATGGGAGGTGAGCTCTGGTTTCTGGGTGAGTGTCAGGTTGTGTTTGGGGCATCTGATGTGGGAGAGCCTCCATCACAGCCCATGCATCTGAGCTGTGGGAGATTCAGGCACCATCTTATCTTTTTGTTTAGATTGCTGCTCTGAAACATCCATGAACTTCACTGGTATTTGAGGTATAAGTTGCACAGAGGGCAGTGATTGGATGGAGACTTTAACCTCCCCCATAAAACACTGACAGTCTGACACCAACCTTTCTGTGCTGTTTCCTGCAGCGAGATTCCTGCAGGCTTCCTGCCTCTTGTGTCCTTATCTTGACCTGATCCAGATGTCCTGTCACTTGCCTCAGGAATGTATTAAATGAAATTTCAGTTTGGGTGGACTGGTTTCATAGACTCCAAACATGATTTTTTTTTCCCCCTGTGTTTCCCTGTGACCTTTCTTCTGCCTCCTAACTAACGTTTCAGCCAACACCGCCCCAAGAGAGGCGAATTTACAATCTTTCCACTTATCCACAATATTCTGTGACATTTTAAAAACTATTTCACATGTTATACAGAAAGGGTAAATGGCACAGTGCCCGAGGGAAAAAGAATCATCTACACAAATTATCTGATCATTTGTGAGCTTAATCACTAGGGGTACTCCCAGTCATTCACTCGTTTTAATTCACCAACCTCTGTAACACCCTGACCAAAATATTCCCTTTAACCTATTCCAGTGCCCCCCTTACAGAACTGCCCAAGATCTGTGTATACAACAGAAATTCTCCATCAGTCTCAACTGGTCGAGACACTGTTGTTATACAGTAAAAATATCAGTCGAGCAGGAAGCCACCCACATTTTCATGAAAAATAACAAACTTATCCCTGTGTCTTCATAAAGGTTTTATCTTTACAATTATATCGGAATTATTTTTCTCAGCCACTCAACAGGAGTCTTCGCCTTTCCCTGGCATCTGTTGATCCAGGAAAGTTCAAATGTCCTTTAATAATTTAGAAGACAATATGTCTTTTATTACAGCCACATCAAACTAAACTAGGACATTTATTAACTTTCCCTCACGTGTGACTGTTTTTTCTACTTTTACTCCCTACAGACTGAGCTACTGCTGCCCCCCTGTTTGCTCTTATTTGAATGTGCAGGTGGAGGCTGCAAACTGCAGATGATGGCTCAAGGATGGAGCTGGATGAGGTTGTAAATGGAGCAGGTGTCTGGAGCTGTCTACCAGAACTGACAGGTGGAGGCCAGGGCTGTAGATTGGAGGCAGGAGGAGGCTTCAGGTTGCTGGCAGAGGCTGTAGGTGGATGTATGTCAGCCAGAATCTGCAGGTGGACATGGAGGTGGAGGTCAAGGGCAGAGACCATAGGTGGAGATCCAGGTAGAACCTGTTTGCTGGTATTTGAAGGTGCAGTTGGAGGCTGCGGGTTGCTGGTGAAGGATCCAGGATGGAGATGGAAGAGGCTGTACATGGAGCAGGTTTCTGGAGCTCTCAACCAGAATCAACAGGTGGAGGTGGTGGGTGTAGATTCCTGGCAATGGCTGCACTCCCATACCGCCACCTGCAAGTTCTGGCAGACAGTTGCAGGCCACCCCTCCACCTAAAGCCTCTGCCAGCAACCTGAAGCCTCCTCCTACCTCCACCTCCAGCCTCCCCAGCAATCTACAACCACCACCTCCACCTGTTGATTCTGGTAGTCAGCTCCAGACACCTGCTCCATGTACAACCTCTTCCAGCTCCAGCCTGGGGCTGTCGCCATCAACCTGCATCTGCACCTTCAAATACGAGCAAACGGGTGCTACCTGGATCTCCACCTGTGGCCTCTGCCATTGGCCTCCACCCTCACGTCAACTTGAAAATTCGGGCAGCTGCAACCAAAGAAAAACCCAGCAAACTGCATAGCCGCCGCCACCTGCAGATTCTGGCAGATAGTTCGAACCTCCACCTTCACCTACAGCCTCTGCCAGCAAAATGATGCCTTCTCCTGCATCCACCTCCAGCCTCCCCATCAATCTACAGCCCTGGCCTCCACCCGTTGATTCTGGTAGACAGGTCCAGACACCTGCTCCATGTACAACCTCATCCAGCTCCAGCCTTGATCTGTCACCAGCAACCCGCAGCCTCCATCTGCACCTGCATGTACAAGCAAACAGGCGTTACCTTAATCTCCACCTATGGCCAATGCCCTTGACCATGAAGATTCCAGCAGCTGCAACCCAAACCTCCACAGCTGCCTCTAGCCTGCAGACGCCTGAGGTGGTGGTTTGGCCCACAGCTATCTGCCAGAACCTGCAGGTGGAGGCGGGTCCCGCAGGTTACCAGCAGGGGCGTTGGGTGGTGGCTTGGCCCGCAGCTGTCTGCCAGAACCTGCAGGTGGAGGCGGGGCCCGCAGGTTACCAGCAGGGGCGTTAGGTGGTGGCTTGGCCCGCAGCTGTCTGCCAGAACCTACAGGTGGAGGCGGGGCCCGTAGCTTGCTGGCAGAGGCTTTGGGTGGAGGCTCAGCCTGCGGCTGTCTGTTGGAAACTGCAAGTGGATGTTGTGCAACCTGCAGGCCCCGCCTCCACCCATTGCCTCTAGCTATAACCTACAGGCCCTGCCTCCACCCATTGCCTCTAGCGGCAACCTGCAGGCCGCACCTCTACCTGCAGGCTCCGGCAAACAGCTGCGGGCCGAGTCTCCACCGGCAGCTTCGGGCCGAGCATCCCCCCAGTTCCTCTGCCGGCAACCTGCGGGCCGAGCATCCCCCCAATTCCTCTGTCGGCAACCTGCGGGCCGAGCATCCACCCAACGCCTCTGCCGGCAACCTGCGGGCCCCGCCTCCACCCAAGGCCTCTGTCAGCAACCTGCAGGCCGCGCCTCTACCTGCAGGCTCCGGCAAACAGCTGCGGGCCGAGCTTCCACCAGCAGCTTCGGGCCGAGCATCCCCCCAATTCCTCTGCCGGCAACCTACAGGCCCCGCCTCCACCTGTAGGTGCCGGAAAACAGCTGCGGACAAAGACTCCACCTGCAGCTTTGAGCTGAGCCTCCCCCCCAAAGCCTCTGCCGGCAACTTGCGAGCTCCGCCTCCACCTGCAGGTTCTGGCAGACAGCTGCGGGCCAAGCCTCCACCCAAAGCCTCTGCTGGCAAGCTGCGGGCCCCAACTCCACCTGCCGGCTCTGGCAGACAGCTGCGGGCCGAGCTTCCACCTGAAGCTTCTGCCGGCAACCTGCAGGCACAGCCTCTACCTGCAGGTTCCGGCAAACAGCTGTGGGCTGAGCCTCCACCCAAGGCCTCTGCCGGCAACCTGCGGGCCCCCTCCTCCCGAACCTGCAGGTGGAGGCGGGGCCTGCAGGGAAGCCGGCAGAGGCGTTTGGTAGAGGCTTGGCCCGCAGCTGTCTGCCAGAGCCGGCAGGTGGAGGTGGGGCCTGCAGGGTGCTGGCAGAAGCGTTGGGTGGAGCCTCAGTCAGAAGCTGTCTGCCAGCACCTGCAGGTGGAGGGGGGGCTCGCAGGTTACCAGCAGAGACATTGAGTGGAGGCAAGGCCTGTGGCAGTCTGCCGGCACCTGCAGGTGGAGGCGGGGCCTGCAGATAGCCAGCAGAGGTGTTTGGTGGAGGCTTGGCCCGCAGCTGTCTGCCAGAGCTGGCAGGTGGAGGCGGGGCCTGCAGGGTGCTGGCAGAGGCGTTGGGTGGAGCCTCAGCCAAAAGCTTTCTGCCGGCACCTGCAGGTGGAGGCAGGGCCCGCGAGCTACCGGCAGAGACATTGAGTGGAGGCCCGGCCCGCAGCTTTCTGCTGGAACCGGCAGGTGGAGGCGGGGCCTGCAGGGTGCCAGCAGAGGCATTGGGTCGAGTCCCGGCCCGGAGCAGTCTGCCGGCACCTGAAGGTAGAGGCAGAGCCTGCAGGTTGCCGGCAGAGGTGTCTGGGGAGGCGTTGCCCGAAGCTGCAGGTGGAGGCTTTGCCGGCAGCAGTCTGCGGGCACCTGCAGGTGGAGGCATGGCCTGCAGGTAGTCGGCAGAGGCGTTTGGTGGAGGCTCGGCCCGCAGCAGTCTGCCAAAGCCGGCAGGTGGAGGTGGGGCCTGCAGGGCGCTGGCAGAGGCGTTGGGTCGAGTCCCGGCTCGTAGCAGTCTGCCGGCACCTGCAGGTGGATGCGGGGCCCGCGGATTACCGGAAGAGACATTGAGTGGAGGCACAGCCCGCTGCAGTCTGCCCGCACCTGCAGGCGGAGGCGGAGCCTGCAGGTAGCCGACAGAGGTATTTGGTGGAGGCGCTGCCCGAAGCTACAGGTGGAGGCGGGGCCTACAGGTAGCCAGCAGAGGCGTTTGGTGGAGGCTCAGCCAGAAGCTGTCTGCCGGCACCTGCAGGTGGATGCGGGGCTCGCGGATTACCGGCAGAGACATTGAGTGGAGGCTCGGCCCGCAGCTGTCTACTGGAGCCGGCAGGTGGAGGCGGGGCCTGCAGGGTGCCAGCAGAGGCATTGGGTCGAGTCCCGGCCCGGAGCTTTCTGCTGGAACCTGCAGGTGGTGGCGGGGCCTGCAGGTTGCCGGCAGAGGTTTTAGGTGGAGGGTGACAGGTGTTTAACATGTAACTATTTTTCACTGTTAGAGGCAGAGGAGATGGTGGACACAAAAGGATTTAGATGGAGCATGTGTGCAACCATCTGCTGTCTGCAGGTGGAGGCTAAGACAGCAGATGGCTGCTGAGATGAAGTCGGTCGGTGGCTGAAATTGGTGGAGGTTGGCAGAGGCTGTTCACTGAAGGTGGATATTTTTCTAGTAGTTGATGGTGGAGACTGTAGGTGGAGGATCTAACTCTGAACTGCACGTACTACTAAAAACAGATTATTCTTATAAAGAAAACTTAAAATCACAATATTTACAGATCCGTTAAAATCACAATATTTACAGATTTCATCTAATTGATGCTAATTTGATTAGGTTTCATTTCTTAGCTCTTTTAGTTGATGGCATCCTCGGCTTTGGTTCTCCCTCAGTGTCGACATCATAACGGGGAGGAGAGACTCCAACCCCGTATGACACCTCCACCTGAACCAGCCCGCCTTCACCGACTGATGACGTGAACATTGGACGACCCAGCCTCTCCCACGGCTTCTGCTTGATGCGCCGTCCAAGCTCTAAACTGTAGGGACGCTGGCGGCCATTCTTGAACCTGTGAGGAGCCGAGGTAACACATTTAATCAGAGTGATTTGTGTGGTCAAAATGCTTATTTTAAGGTTGCAGTTATTGAAGAATATAATAATGATCTGATTGAAAGAGTCCTGATGTTTGGCTCAAACATACCTCAGCATGTCATCAACCACTTCGTGGTAGATCCGCTGGTACTCTTCCACCGGGTGGTTGTTGATCAACAGAGGGCCGTCGTCGAGCAGAGGAGGGCTGAGGGCTGGGGCCCACCTTGGAGACCACTGCAATGCTCTTCTTTCTGGTCCCTCTAAAAGATTTTGCAGCTGCAATTACTTGAAAACTCAACCGCTCGAATGTTGACAAAGACCAGAAAGAGCGCTCACATTACGCAGATTTTAAAGTCTCTGTATTGGCTTCCTGTGTCTTTTATAATTGATTTTAAAAGTCTTTTACTGGTTTATAAAGCTCTAAATGGACTAGCTCCTTCTTATTTATCTAACTCGCTTTTACCATATGAGCCCAGCAGAGCCCTCAGGTCTTCTTGAAGTGGCCTTTTAACTGAACCCAAAGTCAGGACTAAAACATACGGGCAGGCATCTTTTTACTACTATGGAATAAGCTCCCTGAAGATCTGAGGGCGACATGTAGTATTAATAGTTTTGAAGTAAGCTTAAGAGCCATCTTTTTAGTCTGGCCTTTAACTCAATTTTTCTTAATCAGTTTTAGGTATTCTGTTTTATTTTATTCTGTTTTACATGTTTTAAATGTGTTCAGTTTTATTTTTTAAAACATTCAAATTTTTCTCCTGTTTCCTTAATTCATTCTATTTCTTTTAAATTCAAGATGGCGTTTCCTCAGTGTTTCCTCAGTATTTAGTTTTGTCATGATGTAACGTGACTGTTGATTGTGTGAGTTGTGTGAGTGTTGACTGTAAAGCACTTTGTGCTTGTGTGAAAAGTTCTATACCAATAAAGTTATTATTAATTTGTCAAATTAACAGACACTTCACAGATTCGATTTCAGGAAAAAACTTGTGATTTTACATCTGGACGCAAGAAGAATTCAAATTAAAGCACAATAAAAAATGTCCTTAAACTGACGTTTTCACAGAGTGAAGCTGTAAATTGGTTAAACTTTGATGGGAACTCAACAGGAAAGTTTCTGTAATGTAAAATGAGTAGGTCTGTACAGTAGACCGTGTCCCAAAACATTCAGTATTCACAATATAGTCGCCCACGTGTCTTTAAGATTACATTGTGAATAATTAGGACATGAACATGTTTTTCTATCCAAAGGAGTGAAATGAGATGTGTTACCTGGCTGCCCCTGCAGCACGGACGCTGTCTGACGGCTGCAGGCTTCCTGTCTCTCCTCCGTCTGCAGTAGCTGTGGTCTCCCAGAGCGATCAGCACATCACACTGCAACAACACATGCTCATGTTAGAATGAGGCTTCACAAGTAAATGCAACACACAGCACTGAATAATGGGAATTTCATTCTGCAATTTTCTGCAAAAATTCATAGCTGGTCCCAGATCTGCTGTGCTAACCTGAATAAATCGTTTTAATTTAGGAATATGCAAAATGTCAGCACAAAATGGAAATAATGGAGGTCTTTCTTTGACACAGCTGAGGCCTTCTTCAGGACAGATATGTTTGGTTTTATGTTTTAGTGCTGCATATTCATAATAATTCAAGTAATAATAACAATAATAACTCAAGTTAAATTAGCTCAAACCACTAAGTTGCCATGAAAATATAATGTCACATATCACTATATTATCAGTAGGTTTTGAGCGCCATTTTGTGAAGGCCTACTATGTGAGTCGTGGTCGGGGCAGTGTTCATGGCACAGTCTGTTTACAATGGATGATGAGGGCTCTGGGAGCACATGGGAGAAGTTTGCTTTAAGGGCTTTCTGCCAGAAATCTTCTTAAATTTAGACAACAAACGTGGTTAAGTTTAAGACAAGATCAGAGTTTGAGCTCAAATAAACCCTTGAAAACAAACGTCTCCAATGTTCGCTCCGAGAGCCTTGACGGTAAACTACATAGAAAAATCAAATCTGACATTCTCCATGGTGAAGACGGTCACTTCTCTTTGGTCACTCTCTGAAAGTCTTCAGTCTTTCACACGATGGTTGAAATCCTGACTTGACTCGGTAGTTTTCAACAAATCGTCGAGTGCAACTTTTGAACAAACTTTTCCGGCCGTTGGAGGATTTGTTGATGTTGAAATTCAGCTTTATAAATGATGCGCCTGAGAGAAACCATGGCAACCATGGACGGCCATTTTGTACGCAAGAGTGAGGTCAGGTCTCACCTCTGTGATGTAATGTTTCATCCAATCAGCTGCTAAAGGCCTGAGATCAAGTCCCCATCTAAGTACTGTATGAAGAAACATGATGGCGTCCTCAGTCATATTGTCTGATGGATGTTTGGTTCAAGTCTCATGCGCAGCTACTGATGGGGATGACCACAAGTCTTTCTGCGACTCCTCAAACTGATGTTTGTTCACACTGACTGTTAATATTTAGTATTTATTCCTTTGAGTTTATTAAATACTTGTAGTCATCACACAGCAGCAGGATCGATACGTGGTCCCCACACTGTCAGAGGCGCTGTGTGCATTTTACGCACGTGGCACAGCACCTGAAACTTCATTAATGAGGCCTATTTAAATCTCCAGACTAACAACGGGAACTTCAGAATTTCTAAACACACCATCTTATATTTTGCTCAGTCAGGTTCATTTAGTAAACACACTTCCCCCTTCCCTTTTTCCTTTTCCTCCAACATTTCTAGAAATTTTTTTGGGGCGACTCAAGTCATTTTACAACCATTTAACTCAACCTCAAAGGCCTATTACAAACTGTCCATATTCACCATATCAATATCATCAACACAGTTGAGTAATCCTCTTTTTTTTCTCTATCATAAAAGACAACGTGTCCCCCTAAAGTTCGCACAGCGCTGTGCCATTTTACGTACATGGCCAGCTGAAATTATTATAAGCCATTTAAATCCCCCCACTACTACAATCGTGAGGATAAGATAAGATGAGAAAGATAAGAACCTGTTATTTCACTATACAAATAAAAAAAGTTATCATTAAAAAAGAAAAAAGTAGAGACAGAAAAAATTTCCATCATCAATGATATAATTGTACTAAAGTTCTTATTGTTTTTTTTTTTTTTTTTTTTTTTTTTTTTTTTTATTTTTTTTTTTTTTTTATTGTTTTTTTTGTTGTTTTTTTTATCTACTCCAGGCACCATGATATAATATATTTTTTTTTTTCTTCCCCCCCCCATTCCAAAAATCTTTTTTTTCCTCCTTTTTTTTATTTTTTTTTTATTTTTTTTTCTTTTTTTTTTCTTTCTCCTTTTTTTTTTATTTTTTTTATTAATTTTTTTATTTCATAGCCCCCCTCCTCTTAATAACTCCCCCTCCTCCATCACTTCTGGTATTTTTTTTTTATAATAAAAAAACCACCTATTCTTTATTTTTTTTTTTTTCCCTTTTTTTTATTCTTTTCTTTTATTTTTTTTTTTTTTTTTTTATATATAATATATTTTTATTTTTTTTATAATAGTCTTCTTCTTCTTATAAAAGCCCACTTTCCATATTCACCATATCAATATCATCAACACATCCTCTCTCATCATAAAAAACAACCCGTGAATATTGTTGAAAATTGTGAAATAGTGAAAAAAACATTTTTTTTCACTATAAGTGGGACAGTACAATGACTGTCGTCGTGTCATTACACAGATGAAACGGATCATTACGCACAGGCAGGGATTTTCCTGAAACACTGAAATTGGTAATTAAATTCAGTTGAACTTCACAAAAGAAAATAAAGTTTAAAAAAACACAAGCAGCTAAAGACTCAACAAAAACTGAACATTTTTAACAGGTGGTTTTATTGCATGTCATTGAATCATGTTTATTTTTCAGTAGATAATTATAGTGATGTAGCAACTTCATGTCTCGACTAAAATATCGCGACGCAAACATACAATATTATTGTCACTATGAGATATTATTGCTTCAACAGACATGCAGGTGTCACAATGTTAACTTCCTCTCCTAATATCAGGCCCTCGGCCCTTCAGGGTGTGCGCTTTTAAAACTGTCCCTGCTGCTTTCCGTAGTTAATTCTAAACACGGCAGTGGCGTTCATGCTATGTTGATGTTACTAAAGGTAATTTTGGTCAGATAGCTCTCACAACAACTCTTATAAGAGCATTTTGACACTCTTACAATGACCTGTCTTACATATTTATTACCGTATCCATGCAGAGAAAGAAAAGTAATGTCATAATTTCAATGAAAATGCAAATGGAGCTAGTGTTAGCTTGATCCCGTTAGCTTAGCAATTGTCTTAGCAAGGTGAAAATGAATCGACAAGAAACACGTTTAGGACATTTATGGTTTTTAAAAGTGGCTGGAGTTCCCCTTTAAGGCCTCTAGATGTCACAAAAGGACAAAGTAACTTTGTGACATCAGAAAACTCAACACTTATAGATCTTTCAGTGCCCAGTTAAAACAATGGATGATTAATATAGACATGTCAAAACTAAACTATTTTTGCTGTGTGTCCTTTTCCAACATTTGGACTGCGTGTCTTGTTTTATGTTTTTGATGTGATGTATTTTAGGAAGACCTTTAAACTGTATGCCTTGTTTTTGTTTTAATGTATTTTAGGATACCTTCTGGAACATCTTGGCCAGGGACAAAAGATGAAAATAGCCTTTTGGCTAATTGTGGCATTTTTATACCATGTGCATTTATTAATTTGTGCTGTTCCTTCATAAATAAACTAAACTAAACTTTAATCCCTCTGGTTTCAAGCTTGAATCCTCCATGTAAAGCTTTTCTCCATGTAGATCCGCCTCATCAAAATGATTTTTTTTATTACTTTATTTTTCACTTTTTTTTTAGCATAACACAGTTATCATAAGCTTTTCTGTGTTTAAGGACTACACCAAATATAACATAGAGGTACATGCACAAGCAGGATGTATTTGTATACAATACCTGAAATATATAAACTGCTTGTAAAACATCCTCTTTCTAAACACTTACCATCTCACAGAATGTCCCTATTTTATTTAACATACTTTATTGCCCTCATATTACAGCACAGGGAGTATTGAGAAAGTATAAAAGTGTAAGTAAAATCTATTAAGTTACCATGTATTTAAGTACACACACAACCAACAAAACAGAAAAAAAGATATGCCCTCATTGTTAAGAGAAAATGTGTCAAGACAGAGGCTGTGTCTTTCATTTCCCACGTCCTCTCTTGTCTGTGAACGCAGCATTAGCCAGCCATTACTGCAGGTCAGTCAGTCACACCTGAAAGACCTGACAGGCTTACAGGTGAGAAAATATACAGTTTCTAACATGATAAACAATCATGATGTGTTGTCTCAAAGATTATCAGGCCTAATAACTCGATAATGTTGGGTAAATATTGATTATCAAGTGATAAACAGTTGCTAGCTAAAGTTAGAGTTAGCTAGCTAACGTTAGCTAAATTAGTTAGCTTAGCCAGCTAACTCGCTTTTTTCATAAGGTTATCCTGTCTGTGTCACTGGTGTTGTTGTATACTGTCTCTGTAAAATGTTATGTTAAATACACTAATATACATATTGTTTGGCATTGTTCCATAATTGCCTGGACATGAAGACAACACAGTTAACTGGTCCTGGCTAACTGTTAGCAGTCAGACATTATCACTACAGTGTGGAGGTAACGTTAGAGTATAAACTATAAATGAATGTCATATGATTGCTAAATGACTGAAGCCTTTGTGGTTACTGAGTTTAACATATGTTATTTCTATTATGAATGAAATAGTAGCACCTATATCTAAAAAAAACACACATAATATCGTTCTGCGCTGTCAGGAAACAGGGTTTAGTGGTGTTTGTGGCCCCATGGTGTAATGGTTAAATCCAGTGATCACAGTCTAAATCTTGGTGGGACCTCGTACTCTGTTAAACTAAATTTCGCTATGTGCTGCTATGTGGATTCATGTCACAGTGTACTATAATGATGTATATCATGACGTATTTAATATTGGAGATGATATTTATTAAAATGTCCACTGAATATAGGATTTATTTAGTCAGGACGTCCGAGCGATGCTTCCTCTCCATTGAGTCTTCACCTGTATCTTAGCATTGTATTCATGGTATAATGCTTAGTGCTTACACCTTGTCACTAATGTAAAATTTTTGTTAATATTTTACATGAATAGTAAATGACTGAATCCTTTGTGGGTGCTGTTGTGGGTCCTAGTTTATTGTTATATTGTTATGAATGCCAGCAAAATAACATCATCACGTGTTAACTCACATTTAACATTGTTCTACAGGTCACTGGCAACAGACATATTGAGCTGTGTAGTGGTTCCATGGTGTGATGGTTAACACTCTGAATCCAGTGATCTGAGGCCGACTCTTATTGGGACCTGATTTTAAAAGGGAGCTTTGAAGACTACAACAGATCCAGCTTGAAAAAAATCAGGTAGGTCTAAAGTCACCTGCCTCCACCTCAACTCAATACTTGACAATAGTAGTCATGCAGTCAATAACATATAGCCACCTGAAGCGGTGTAGAGTTAGCATGTTAGCTCATGGTTGTCCCCACAGTCGTCCTAACTGTTGCTGGAATAATTGTTTGTAGGAAGTCTTTCAAAACAATTTCTTGTTGCCAATTTCCACATCTCCTCTCCTCTAATTGTTCAGTCCGACCTTCCACCTCATTAAAATACAGACACAGAAATTAATGAATGTTGTTGTACAAACATGTAGAAATAAATTTTATATATTTATGTTCTGTTTAATTATCACATTTTATGCATTTATGTATTATTTTATGTATTATTCTATTTAATTTTCATGTATATAATTATACCTTTATTTAATATTTTAAAATTTTATTCCATGTTTATTGATTTATTCTTGTATTTATTTACAGATCTATGTATCAATTTCTGAATTTATGTACACATTTATTTACAGTACAGTAGATTTGCAGTCATCTATTTATGTGTATGTCATTTTTTGTCCTCCATAAGCCACCAGACCATCAGGGTGCTATGGGAATGGGGAATAATGTTAAAAATAAATGTTAGAAAATTGTATTAGTAAAAATATTAAGGCCAGATGCACCAAATTGACATAAAAGAGCTCGCGGCAATGGAGGCCAACTGTCATGGTACCTCACGTCTCCTTTGTCTTGGCCTACAAGTTGCATCTGAACACACCACAACGACTACATCTGCAGAGTATGCACTGAATCTTATGTATTTTCTGCTGTTCTCGTCTGTGAACGCAGCATTAGCTAGCAGTGGTGAGTTTGAGTGTGCTCACCTGTAAAATGTACAACAACACAAAAATACACTGAACGAGATGGAATGGAATAAACAAAAATACTGTCTTACTGAATGTGAACATGTATTGGGGTGAATACTAAATAAGCTGCTGTTAGTGAGACAATTATGTCTCATAGTATGTCAGGATGGCCGAGCGGTCTAAGGCGCTGCGTTCAGGTCGCAGTCTCTCCTGGAGGCGTGGGTTCGAATCCCGCTTCTGACAGATGCTGTTTTTCACTAATATGATTTAACTTTGACTAACAAACTACTTGTCCGTCTCAACAGTTGAGGTTGAGGCCTGTACTTTAAAGCAGGATTTACGGTCAGCGAGGTAGTTTCAACTTTGGGGTCTTCTGTCCTACGCCGCTGGTTCACGTCTTTCAGGGTTAGATAACTGTGGTAACGTACTGTATGCTGATGCCACACTTTGACCTGGAGTGAGGGTAGTGTAGAGGATGGACTGCCCTGTTCTTGTGTTCCTTTTTCATAAGCAAGAAGGGAATTGGAGATGGGCACTGGTTCCGGTACTAATCCCAAACCCTGAAAAACCACATTCCAGCGTCAAGAGGACATAAATAAAGGAGACACTGATCAGGGCAAGCACCCTCTGGAGAGACATTTGCTCCTTTGTTCTCAAGTTAATCATTCTAAAGAAGTGACTTTGTCAGAATCCACAGCCTCCCAGGAAGCAACAGGATTTTACGACGGGGCGATAAAGGCCATCTAGTCAACAAAGACTGACAGGCCTGGTCAGTTTTCAAAATGACCTTTGACTTTAAAGGACCATTTGTTTCTACTCCCATGGATCAACAGGGCCACCTAGCGGCATGGACGGTAACAGCAACAGCCTGTTGATTGAACTGTTTCAGTGTGATGTTTGAAGTTGGTGTTAGATTAAAACTACTCAGGGTATTATCACTAATACCCCCTAATGCCACCACCTGCTTTATTATTGTTAATGATATTAATATCCTCGAATCACAAGTATATTATACAGATGTGATGCCTCAGGCAGAATTGCTAAGTCTAATTATTGTGATTTGATGATACATCTAACAAGGCTCAAATATTCAATCAGAATGTTTCTATGACATGTGTGTCACATAGTAGTCACGTATGGGATTAACTGAACCTGTATAGTGATGAGAGAATTATGATGTGGTGTGTGTTAAAACTTCCCAGTAAGAGAGTGATTGGGAATCGATCAGGAGCCCCTCCCCTGAGGGAAGTTACTTCGGAAGTAAAACTTAGAGTTTGGAGCTGCTCGAGGCTTTTTGGTTTAGGTCTCCCTCGAGGGAGCCTCTTCCAGTTAAGGGGGAATTAAGTGGAGACCGACTACGGACTCCTTCTGTTGGCATCCAAGGGCCGAGTCCCCAGCTGGATCCCTCCGAGCATCTCACCACAGCGCATCCTGCCCAGACAGAGCGTCATAGGAGAGAGAGAGAGAGAGAGAGAGAGAGAGAGAGAGAGAGAGAGAGAGAGAGAGAGAGAGAACTTTGGACCAGACTCGGAGCCAACTATTGAGAAAGTAAGAATATTGGTGGCTGGGACCGATCAAGAGCTGTTGTCTTATTGATCTTCTGACGTTGAGTAAACTCCAAACAGATAGTTTTAATCTTCTTAGCCGTTAGAGGAAGTCTCATATTCTCTCATCACTAACTCACTGAATCATCCTCATTCACACAATCCTCTCCATTCAGTCATCATTCATTAGGTTAGGTGTCCTACGTTCTCATTATATCAGTTATTGACTGACACGATCTATGTAAATAAATATTCCATCATCCATATCATTACGTCGTGGTCTGTGTGTGTTTCAGCAGAGGACTAGCGATCCATTGATTAGAACTTATTCCACTTGTGAGACTGATAGAGTATTTCGATCGATTATTGAGTTATAGTCTCCACTATTTGCTATAAAATGAGGTGGTGCCCTACGAGTGCAAAAATTAATTAATTAGTTAATTAATCGATAAAATCCAAACTGTCACACGCTACAGTAGTGTGCCGAAAGGCTGACTGGAAAAGGTGTAGTTTACTCCTAAAATGTTAAAAGAGGGTCGCAAGATGAGGTCTGTTTGATGAACAAAAAAAAATGAAGTGCTTTATTCCCCTTTAAATACAGTTCATGGAGTCATGAACAAACAAGCCAAAAATTCAGCAAAAAATATTTCCAAAGTACTAACCATAATCAGTGTTCAGTCTGTTCAGCACCACTGTCCTTCTCGGCTCGCCTGGCAGTGTAGAGGCCCCACTATTTAAAGGCTAGGCTCCTCCCACTGGACCATACCTTTAACTGAAATCAATTACCTAATCAATTCAACCTCATAGGTCATTTTCTAGATGAAAAACCTTACAAACTATATTTACTCTTATTTTCCACACATAAAGTTGGCCATCAAAACATTCACACAAGACCTTGACGGAGAAATTAATTTACAAACCCATTTCCAGCCCACAGTTGGCTCAGAGAGAGATGGACTGAGCATGCTCCTCCCTGCATCCTGCTCAGGCACTATAAGAGGCAGCCTGGAGCTAGTGTAGCGTTATTGCATTGAGCAGATTCATTAATATCAAGATTCATATTCACAATTAATAATCCCAAATTATAAATTGTAAGACAAATTATCATAAAATGTGAAGGAAAGGGGTAACATTCATCTTCAGATATTACCCACAGTTAACTTCAATATCAGGATTTACTCGGGGCACCACCCAGTTTTATTAAAACAGGGAGAAATAACTAAATTTGATATTAATCAGCTGCGTCTCATAATCTCATGGTTGCTACGGAGTTGTTGGCCTGGTGAACAGTGATTTTAATAGTTTATAAATATATACACAAAATCAAGTAACCAAGTTCTTTATAAATGAAGTGTTTATTTGACTGGACTACACGACTAACAGAATATAATTGAATGAATGATAAAACAATGACGTGTCACCGGGTGCGAGCTGCCCAGCCTGCAGAAACTGTTCACCCAGCGGTGTCTCAGGAAGTCCCTGAGGATCATAAAGGACTCCACACCCCCCCACAACAGCCTGTTGTCCCTCCTCCCCTCTGGTAGGAGATACAGGACCCCCAGGACTAAAACCAGCAGACTCAGGAACAGGTTCTCTCCCCAGGCCATAAGACTGCTAAACAGTTAAACTGTAAACATTCACATTCAGAAGTGCAATAACAACTCAAATGCAATAAACAGTATAACACAATCTATGCAAAATGTGCAATAAAAGATAAATAAATAAATAAAATAAATACTGTAAATACTGTCAAATACTGTGCACCTGTACAATACTCTGTTTACCTACCTTTACCTGCACTAAGCAGTCACTTTATTGTTGTACATTAACTGTAAATACACTTTTTTCCTTATTCCTTTAGTTTATCTTTGAGTCATTTTTGTTATTATTATTATTATTGTTATTATTATCTTCTCTTCCTCTAGCCCTTTTTTTCCTTGTGTGTGTTAAATGGAACTTCCCAGCAATAAGAATTTCACACGTTTGTACTTGTATAACCGGAGTGACAATAAACATCTTGAATCTGTACATCAGCCTCTCTGAGTAGATGGTAGATGGAGGTTGTGCTGTCTGGAGCAGAGCAGCAGCAGCTTCTGTCTGGAACAGTTTGGACCTTCTGGATCCAACGATGCGACCCGGCTTGGGTCGTTTCTCCCCCTCAGTGGCTCTCTGTGGTTCCTCAGACACCCTCGTTTTTGGATGGCTGACATGTCACCTCGATGCATGTTTCCATCTTCGTCTCTCTCTGCCTGCCGAGGCATCTCTGAGCCGTTTCTTCAGACCCCCCTCCTCGGAGCTGGATGGGTCACTGGATTCAAAAGATTCTGGACCTGAAGTCTTTCTTAGCTTAGGAGCGTTACAGAAGGTCCTTCCTGCTTGCAGCTGTTAGACTCCACAGCCAGCACTGCTCCCAGTAGACCACATACACATCCACAACCAGCACTGCTCCCAGTAGACCACATCCACATCCACAACCAGCACTGCTCCCAACAGTAGACCACATACACATCCACAACCAGCACTGCTCCCAGTAGACCACATACACATCCACAACCAGCACTGCTCCCAGTAGACCACATACACATTCAGAACCAGCACTGCTCCCAGTAGACCACATACACATCCACAACCAGCACTGCTCCCAGTAGACCACATACACATCCACAACCAGCACTGCTCCCAGTAGACCACATACACATCCACAACCAGCACTGCTCCCAGTAGACCACATACACATTCACAACCAGCACTGCTCCCAGTAGACCACATACACATCCACAACCAGCACTGCTCCCAGTAGACCACATACACATCCACAACCAGCACTGCTCCCAGTAGACCACATAAACACTCACAACAAACTGACCGGACACAAGTGCAATAACAACTCATATGTGCCTCCTTTCAGGTAGACTGGGTGCTGGTATCATCTGGGTTTGAGGTGTTGGACCTGAGTCCTCAGGATGGAGAGCTGGTGTCCTTGGAGTGTCCCCCCCCAACCCTCTTGGGGTTTATGGGCCCAAGGAGGGGGAACGCAGAGGGGCATAGCTCTAAGAGCTGAACCACCCCGAGGAGCCTGAAGCCCCAGAAAGACCCTTTAGACTAAATGTGTGAAGCTTCTTATTATCAGTTGAAAAAGGGGGTGTGCTGTTTAGTTGGCGGGAGAACAGGATCCTCCTCCCACCTGAAAAACTATTCTGATTCTTTAGTAAAACTTATTTTGTTAGATTAAACTAATTGACTTGTTTCAGCAGGATTAATTTTTCCATATTTGAAATCTGGGCTTCATCTCTTTCAAATACAAACCAAACACAAGACATCAACCCCTGAATAAAACTGATCAACTGAATTAAAATGAATCAAACAATTACATCACATAGATGAGACTGATTATCAGGAAATTAGTTCTATCGGTTCTGAGCATGTGTAATAATATGAATCAATTTATGTATGGTTCACAATCAGCATAAAATGGTGTGATACACTTCAACTACCGTAGATTAACATATACTGTATATCAAATATACATTAACTAGACATTAGTGTGCACCCAACTTTATGTTTAAGATCACCTATAAATTGCTGAATAAGATACACATGTAAAGTATTGATGCAGACAGATATAATGACCTGATCAGCATAAGAGAAGGTTTTGGTCTATAACTAGCAAATATTTTAACTTGTTTTGATTGAATTTATGTCAACAACCTCCTGCCACGAGAGCAGATGTTAGTGAAGCATCACACATCAATTCATGTAGACTGTAATGTTTGATTTATATTGTTCTGCTTCATAATGTGTCTGTGTTTCACCACTTCTCTGCCAGAGAAAGACCAAGTATTTGACCTGTAAGTCATAAAAGCTTCATCTGGTCAGGACCGTACTGGGTTGGTATCTGGTGAGATTCACCAGGCTGGTTGGAAATGAAGAGTCTCACCACTTAGAGCCCTGAGAGGTCAAACAATCAGTTTCTGGAAGGATGTAAGAGTTAAGATGTGTACTGTGGATTCATCAATATTTTCACTATCACATTTCATATTCTTCATCTTTCTTTCTTTCTTATAATTTGTATAAAAATGTCCCAAAAACCTGATAAATGAGAATTGATGCTGATCAAAAGTCCTTTAGAGGAAAATCCAGAGAGGGATTGTAGCAGCTGCATCACAATACTTTAGCTGCAAGAAAAGGGAATCCTCTAGAAATCCTGCGCTTGTATCCAAATCCTCAGTGGTCTTTAGTATCCCAAGATCCAGCAACTGGAGGGCAGAGACTCTGATAACCCCATAAAGATGTCCAGCTGGTGGGAATAAGGCCACATCGGCTATATCTCCCATAGTTCATAGCTCATCTTCACATCCTGCACCTGTATCCTTTTATCAACGTCCCATATAGAAACCTCACTCTCTCTGTTACACACATTATACCATTATGTGTCTGTGTGTGTGAAATATCTTTTTAAATCAACATCTGATTTATCAATGTGAACATTTATTATGCAATCTGCAACAACTTGGTAGTCCATAATATAACTGGCAACGATACAGAATTTCATGCATCAGCCTACAATTGGAAAACAGTTGAATATGGTGGAATAAAGGAAAAATGTCAAATATCACTACTTTTCTTCAAAATGAAATGCTGACAGTGCAGAAAAATGTGGTTTTAATGGCCACGAAGGTGTCCAGAGAGAGAATATGACGCTACATAAAAATACTGATGCAATCAAATCAGATCTGTTGCTGATCTTTGACTCATCCAAGACTCTGATCACGTCTGAGCTGTCAATCAGGACGCTATTATTATTATTACAGGTTGACACAGTTCATCCAATGACGGGCTCGCTTTACAGCCCGCCAATCAGAGCTCGGGCTGACCGTCATATAAAGGGTCCGGTCGGGTCCCGTCCCTCCTCCTCCAGCTCTACAGGGGACCGTTTACTAGAGGACCGCAGCAGCACAGTGGGAATAACCGCCAGACATTTTATCTCTGAAGAAGCCTGGGATTTCTGTCACTTTGGGGCTTTTTCAGGAGTGGACTTCTGCTCGGTGGAGACCTTTGGATCGGGGTTCAGGAGGCGCTGGACTGCTGAGAAATGAGTCCGATAAAGTGAAACACGGATTATGTGGTAAGTCATGTTGACCGCTGGAGAAACGTTTGTGTCTTTAGTGGATTTTCTGTTAACTTTTTTTTAAACGTGACAAACGTTGCCGTTTCCACTGAGCGTGCGGGGTTGAAGTTCCACGTGGCGCGTCCCCGGTGCGGTGGGGCCCCTCTCCGTGGCTCCTGCGCGTGTTGCGGATGTACGTAGCGGCGTTGAACGTTATGCTTCAGCGGTTACTGTGTTCACAGCGCACCCTGCCATCACGGTATGATCCCATACCGAGTAAAGACAGGGCTAGTGTCGCCGATACAGAAACCTCTTACTACAAAGGTCATGATCGTCGAGTAATTTTGTGATTTTTGCCTTAAAACACAGGACAAAGTTTTTTGCAAACAAACATGTTTTGTTATTAACTAACTACAATATGAAACAATTAACAGTAAAAAAATAAAATAATGTAACATGTAAAAATGTAAATAACACAACAGAAAATACTTTATCTTGCACACAGATATTGAAGAGATGCGCTGTTTCCACAGAGGTGGAGAGAAGCTGCTCTCCATCCATCCATCCATCCATCCATCCATCCATCCATCCATCCATCCATCGTTAACGGTTTATCCCATTAGGGGTTGTGATCCCAGCTGGCATTGGGTGAAGGCGGGTTCACCTGGACAGGTCTCCAGTCCATCACAGGACACATAGAGACAGACAACCTTTCACACTCACATCCACACGTACTGGTGTATGTAGAGTCATCAGATAACCTAAACAGCATGTCTTTGGACTGTGGGAGGAAGCCTGAGTACCCGGAGAAAATCCACACTTACACCAACATGCCAACTCCCCACAGAAGAGCCCCAAGCCGGATTCGAACCTGTGACCCTCTTGGTGTGAGACGAGTGTGCTCCCCCCTCCATGAACTCTGTGAGCAAAAACCAGTAATTTGCTGGACGTATAGACGACAAACTGCAACAAAAGTATCGATCTCATCACGCTGATATTGATCCGATACCGATACGCCCAGCCGCACCATACATGGGTTGTTCTCCAAAACACATACTTTACTAGTAATACGTACTGATTTTGCCAAAATGTGGTATGTAGTAGTATAGTGTACCTGAAATACCTGGTTGTCGTACCGATTAGGGGAAATGGTGCCTTCAGATGGAAGTGCTGAATGGGTGTTTACGTGAGAGGAAGTTGTGAACATGCATGTTGCGTTCAAGGGGTCAAGTTATGAAGAACACCACTACTAAGCAACAGAAACTTTAACTGTAATGTATACTAAACATACAGATGTACAGATTTACAGTATCCTTCAACATGAACCTTCTTTCCTCTATCTACACTACCCATTTATCATATGTGAGACCACATGGTGCAATCGAATATGATAATATAAGCTACATTTACTCAGCCTGTCTTTCTATCTTTATGCTGATGACTTGTAGATATATTTCCCATAAGACCCACTGATAATGCTGCTCCCACTTGACACTAGGATTGCATTACTGACGTAAAGCAGTGGCTGGATCAGAACGTCTTACACTTGAATGACAGCAAAACACAGTGCATTTGGTTTGGCATGTCACCTACGTCGAATACTATCACAATAAACTACGTCAAAAATCTTTAGGTAACATTCGACAGTGGGCTCAGATTCGACGAGCAGATTAGCTCTGTCATTAGGAGGAGCTTCTTTCAGCTCCGTCTTTTGGCTAATGTGAAGCCTTTTCTACGTCAGCGGGATCTCGAGAAGGTGATCAAGTTTTCAGTAGCTCAGGGCTGGACTACTGCAACGGCCTTTACGTCGTCCTCAGCCAGTCCTCGAGCTCGCGTCGTCAGCTGGTTTTTAACAAGCACGTCCACAACGACGTGAACACATTACCCCGGTGCTGTCGTCCCTCCGCTGGCTTCCAGTTCGTTTTCGAATCAATTTTAAACTTTTAGTATTTGTTTTTAATGCCATTAATGGCCTGGCTCCGTCTTACCTGTCTGAGCTTTTAATTATCCACAACCACGGCAGGGCCCTGCGCTCTTCAGGAAGCTTCGGTTAGAAGTCCTACAATACAACCAGCGGGGTGAACGCTCTTTCACCGTCGCTGCTCCCGACTGGAACAAACTGCCCCCGACATTCGCATCACCAAACTCGGCCTGTTTAAATGAAAGTTTAAGACCCACTTTTTTAGTCTGGAGTTCAATACGTGTATTTATTTTTGTTGATCCCATTTTATGTACTTTACTGCTACTTTTACGTTTACTTGAAGCACTGGAGCACTTTCTCATGTGTTCTTATGTATTGTTTTATGGCTTTGTTGTAAAGCACTTTGGGAGCCTTTCGGTTATTGTAAAGGTCTATACAAATAAACTTTGATTACATTTATGAAAGGATTGGAGAAAATTCGGACTACTGAAATGTATATTTCCCTCTCTCCACCACCCCAGCAAAGATTTACTACGTATAGTAGGGCTATTAAAGTTTTTCACCTGGGCATGTGGCAACTATTGGGTAGTATGACTAAGATTATATTTCATTTGGTTTTCTAATAGCTCAATATTAGGGATGGGACCAGTTCGGGTAAAAAAATGAACCGTTCAGTTTGCTAGTCACGGTTCGGTTCGTGTCTGTATCGTTCGGATCATTTGAAATAGATTATGAGGCCGATTATGTATTTTTTTTTTTTTTTTTATCATGGCGTTTATTGTAGAAATCAAGGCCCATGGAAAGAGGCTGGGACACGGTGGACAGGGGTATCAGGTATAACACAGTGTGTAGTGTAACTGAAGCTGTGATTGGCTCAATATTGGCGAGGGCGGACCAGATTTTACTGCGCATGTGTCTCAACCACCGCCACTGCGTTTACACTACAGCAGTTATTAACTCGTCACCATATGTTAGCTCATCAGCTAACAGCGAATAGTAAACGTTTAAGTAAATGACTTTAGTTCCTTCTAGTCAGCAGTGGTTGTGTTCAGGGAGTTTATTGTGAAGGGAGGAACAGCAGCAGTGAAGCGGTGATAATCTGTTATTGATAAGGGTCCGAACAACAGAGCCTCCATGTTATTAATATATTATCCTCATAAAGTTTAGGAGCAACGTAACCCTCAACTACACAAACGGAAACTAAAGCTGGCAGTAGACTCTGTAGTCTGACTGTTGGATTAGTTTGTCATGTATCTTAGTAGTAAACTAAAGCTGGCAGTAGGCTCTGTAGTCTGACTGTTAGGTTAGTTTGTCATGTATCTCAGTAGTAAACTAAAGCTGGCAGTAGGCTCTGTAGTCTGACTGTTAGGTTAGTTTGTCATGTATCTCAGTAGTAAACTAAAGCTGGCAGTAGACTCTGTAGTCTGACTGTTAGGTTAGTTTGTCATGTATCTCAGTAGTAAACTAAAGCTGGCAGTAGGCTCTGTAGTCTGACTGTTTAGGTTAGTTTGTCATGTATCCTAGTAGTAAACTAAAGCTGGCAGTAGGCTCTGTAGTCTGACTGTTTAGGTTAGTTTTTCATGTATCTCAGTAGTAAACTAAAGCTGGCAGTAGGCTCTGTAGTCTGACTGTTTAGGTTAGTTTGTCATGTATCTCAGCAGTAAACTAAAGCTGGCAGTAGGCTCTGTAGTCTGACTGGTTAGGTTAGTTTGTCATGTATCTCAGTAGTAAACTAAAGCTGGCAGTAGGCTCTGTAGTCTGACTGGTTAGGTTAGTTTGTCATGTATCTCAGTAGTAAACTAAAGCTGGCAGTAGGCTCTGTAGTCTGACTGTTAGGTTAGTTTGTCATGTATCTCAGTAGTAAACTAAAGCTGGCAGTAGGCTCTGTAGTCTGACTGTTAGGTTAGTTTGTCATGTATCTCAGTAGTAAACTAAAGCTGGCAGTAGACTCTGTAGTCTGACTGTTAGGTTAGTTTGTCATGTATCTTAGTAGTAAACTAAAGCTGGCAGTAGGCTCTGTAGTCTGACTGTTAGGTTAGTTTGTCATGTATCTCAGTAGTAAACTAAAGCTGGCAGTAGGCTCTGTAGTCTGACTGTTTAGGTTAGTTTGTCATGTATCTCAGTAGTAAACTAAAGCTGGCAGTAGGCTCTGTAGTCTGACTGTTTAGGTTAGTTTGTCATGTATCTCAGTAGTAAACTAAAGCTGGCAGTAGGCTCTGTAGTCTGACTGTTTAGGTTAGTTTGTCATGTATCTCAGTAGTAAACTAAAGCTGGCAGTAGGCTCTGTAGTCTGACTGTTAGGTTAGTTTGTCATGTATCTCAGTAGTAAACTAAAGCTGGCAGTAGGCTCTGTAGTCTGACTGTTAGGTTAGTTTGTCATGTATCTCAGTAGTAAACTAAAGCTGGCAGTAGGCTCTGTAGTCTGACTGTTTAGGTTAGTTTGTCATGTATCTCAGTAGTAAACTAAAGCTGGCAGTAGGCTCTGTAGTCTGACTGTTTAGGTTAGTTTGTCATGTATCTCAGTAGTAAACTAAAGCTGGCAGTAGGCTCTGTAGTCTGACTGTTAGGTTAGTTTGTTATGTATCTCAGTAGTAAACTAAAGCTGGCAGTAGGCTCTGTAGTCTGACTGTTAGGTTAGTTTGTCATGTATCTCAGCAGTAAACTAAAGCTGGCAGTAGGCTCTGTAGTCTGACTTTAGGTTAGTTTGTCATGTATCTCAGTAGTAAACTAAAGCTGGCAGTAGGCTCTGTAGTCTGACTGTTTAGGTTAGTTTGTCATGTATCTTAGTAGTAAACTAAAGCTGGCAGTAGACTCTGTAGTCTGACTGTTAGGTTAGTTTGTCATGTATCTTAGTAGTAAACTAAAGCTGGCAGTAGGCTCTGTAGTCTGACTGTTAGGTTAGTTTGTCATGCATCTTAGTAGTAAACTAAAGCTGGCTGAGACAAAGCAGACCCCCCTCCTGCTGCGTTTGTTAGAGACTCTGGTCCAGTTCAACCCTGGTCTGACCAACCTCTTGACTTGGGTCGCAAAGGCCAGTCGATCAACAGGGGTTAACCCTTTCATAAACCCAGTCGACCCTGGTTCAACCCTGGTTGAGTCTGCAGTGTGACAGGGGTATACCTCGCCTACAGCATCCCACAATGCAATGCGGTTGACCACAACAGCAGCCTAAATGCCTCTTTTTTATATTTTTCATAACTATTTCATCACTACAATCTCTTATGAAAATGTTTACTGTTTTTGCAATATTAGACGGTGAATTGAACATTTTGTTTTCATAGACGAGGAGCTTTTATTTCCTTGTTGGTGGATAGGGTTCTTGCGTTGCGGCTGCGCGTTGCGGCTGCGCGTTGCGGCTGCGCGTTGCGGCTGCGCGTTGCGGCTGCTGCTGCTGCTCTTAGTGCACAGTTTGACTCGCATAATGACCGTTTCATGTCATTATAAATGTTATTCATATTTATTTTAGACAGAGAAATGTCAAGAAACGTGTAGTAATTTGTAAATACTAGTAATAATGCACAATTAAGATCCTGTACTATATTCATCCATGTAGCCCTGCAAGTCACTGCATGTTCTACAACACTGTCCTGCACATATTTCAGAATAAAAGTCAGTTAACAACTGAAGGAGCTCTGCCCACAGAAAAAAATAGGCTTGAGGGCTTTTATTTTGAAATGAAAGCAGGGAGTATTGATTTAAAAATGCATCTTGACTTTTTGATTTTTGACTTTTTTTTTGACATTTTCTACAGATATTTAGAAATTGAAAGTGTAATAATGTTATTGATATGTCAATATAGATATCACCTTCATTGATATGATGTCAATATACAGTCAAACGATCACTTTCACTGTCTGCTATCACGCGACTCACATCAGACACAGGCGCGACCTTGAATCTCCGGAAGCGTCCCACGTGGGCGGTGTGGAACCTCCAACCCATTAACATGGACGCCGTAGTGAAAAACAGTGACGCGGCCGCCACGCGCTCCTCAGACGCACGGTCTGGCCCAGCTCTTGGAGAGGGAAAGAAGAAAGGTGGCGGGGCGGCTAAACCACATTACATGACAATTTGTAGTCAATGTTCACAATATAGTCATTTTATGTACTACACATGGGATAAGCTGCGATACATTGACTGTATTCAATGTACTGTCCACATTTACTTAAATTAGTCCTAAACATGATCTCTGTTGAATGTAACTGCCAGGAAACAGTCAGAAAATAACTTTTTATTTCTCTGATGTGCTGGTTTGTTTTCACTGCGCTCCCTCTCTCTGTTCACCCTATAGCTCGCTCGACCCTCGCTGCTCTCTCTCCCCCTCCCTCTGTGGTTGAGCTGACGTGGAGCCAACTGTGAATACCTCATTAGCAAACGGCAACCAGCGGTGGTTACATTGTCGGAAAAATGCTCAACTTCAGAAACACTCAAAGCCGGAGACCACGGAGAAAAGACAGCCAACGGGAAATTATTCCCCATCTATCATACACCAATATACTACCCTACAATACAATCATTGGGAAACACCCCTCTACATTCACACTTCAGGTTTTATACTCTTTGTGTGTGTGTGTGTGTGTGTGTGTGTGTGTGTGTGTGTGTGTGTGTGTGTGTGTGTGTGTGTGTGTGTGTGTGTGGTCATGTTTGCCGGGAATTCAAAGTTCTTCTGGTTTCCTGTTATGTTTCTAATGGTGGCCTTCGTGCGGTAACACCGTGACCGTGGTCACCGTGACCGTGGTCACCGTGGTCACCGTGACCGTGGTCACCGTCACCGCGGTCCTGGATATTTGACCAGCTGCCTTCTAAACCTCGTCTAAATAATCTTATCTTTCACCTTTAATGTAAACTGATACATGATCTGCCTCTACAACATGTTCTATGTTTAAGAACAACCAGCTTAATTAGACTCTTAGTTTTTTCCCCCCCCCCCACAATACTCCCCCCCCCCCCCCCCCCCCCCCCCCCCCCCCCCCCCACCTCTCCCTTTTATTATATCCCTTTTTTTTTTTTTATAATTTAAAAAAGTAAAAAAATTGATTTCCCCCTACGGGACTAATAAAGGAATATCTTCTTCTTCTTCTTCTTCTTCTTAGTAAACTCAGAAAATATGTTTGGAAAAGATTGTTTGGTGGATTATTTCTCTGTTGTTCCAATGCTCACTGTCATTGTATTTGACATGGTTGGAAAGCCTGTTTATTGACCTTCACAATGATGCCCAACTTGTAAGGATCATGCCTTTGTGGGATGAGCAGTGTGGCTGATTATGTGGGTAAAATTCTCTGCCTGTGTCAAACGGTGTGTTCTGCTGTTGGTATTGACTCTTGTTTTGAACTCCAGGTGCATCACCTGTGTTCATGGCGCCTGCCGGGTGCTCTGCCATACTAAAGTGATCATTTGGTGTTTGCTCCAAGCATCAGCATGCTGTGCTTGTTCTTGTTTTTGAGTTATTCTTTATTGACCTTTTATTAAATAATACTGCCGTAACATAAAAACTGGGTGCAGGATTATGTGCAAACAGTGTCTGTGTTGACAGACTTGCTGCTGCAGCACCAAAAAGCACTTAAAATGCCCATTTCTGAGCATTTATTCAACAAAGGGTAACAGATTTGACAACTTGTGATAGTGTAATAATTCCATGGAGATTACAGTACAGTAAAGTACTGTGAGACATCAATTTTTGCTGCTCTAGTCGTGTCTCCTGTCGAGCTGCAGTGGGGACCGGATCCCCTCCGGGCTCTGTGGGCCCACCTAGCAAACTAGCTAAAATCTCACAGGAACAAACGGCATGGTGGTCTGTTGCTTGGTGGGAAATGAAAACAGGGGAACTGAAGATGACACGCATACTGAATTTTATACACGACCTGGAAGTGTTTATTCAGTGATCGGTGATAAAAGGTCATCTGTACAGAACATCATGTGTATGGAATATAGTTGGCGTACGTTAAACACAGAAACATTACCTGAGGTCAGCACAACAAGCATATTGGTGTGTTAGTTTCTCACACTAGGGCAAGCACAAATGAAATGGCAGAACTGGGTTGGTAGGAACTCCAGATACCCAAATGGTTGTGGACGAGCACTGAAAATGAGTTTTTCACGATATGTTCCCCTTAAAGGGACTCAGTAATTGCTTGTTAACGACATATGTGGCCGTTAAGTCAACAACAGTCAGCGTCCTATTGCTCGCGCTTGTGCTCACACTGCATAGACACAAATGAGATCAAAACAGTGAGGCGACACATGATTGACAGTTAAAACCTCAGTATCACTGTATCCTGTATTTCACATGCTGGGCAGTAATGTTAGATGGCCAAATTAAGGCCCAGACACTGTCGATATTAGTGTTAACTTTTCCTGCTTCAGCCTCCTGATTGTGGTAAGAAGGCACAGGGGAGACACCAGAGTGTTGGTTGGAGAGGATAACGTTACTCTCTCTGGAGCCCTGCATCTTCACCCAGCAGGAAACGAGGCACAGGAAACCTCGGTCTACTGTACATTCACTTGATATTCTCAGGGCTAAACTAGCTCTTCTGCTTCACTGCTCACTCGTTTTCCTGCCGCTCGGGCACAAATACTCCCACAGCACTAGTTGTAGTAAATTTGACACCAACCAACCATTAATTTTGCTTTTATTTGTGTCCTAGAGCCGAGAAGCCAACTGAAGTCATCACTTGAAAGCTTGTTCTACATGAGATGCGATCTGGATTTCATCTCAGCCAAGGAGAGGCCTATTCTGCGTTCCAGCGCTGGAGACACGTTGCTTTCCCGTCACCTCAGTACATCAACGTTACACCTGTACCAGTAGTTCACCCTGAAAATGAAATACAAAACAACATGGTAGCCACTCAGTATCCTGGGGAGCTTAGAGTGGCTTATAGTCCAGCTCAGTTGCACCAAGGCTATGGACAACCACAACAAAATCTCCAGGGACTCCACCAGCAACAGGAGTCACAGGAAAGTGTAGGAAGCACTGGATTCCACCACTCAATACCCAAAGATAGTGCATGCACTTCTCAGAGCAGGCACCACCAAATTAGCAGAGAAGGTAACCCTGACGTTTTTTCATCAGCACAAGTCTCTGCACATCACAGCAGTTATTTTGGGACATTGGCTCATGAGAACCCTGTAAGACAATCTGTCATCAACTGTGGGCAGCGAAGGGAAGATCCCATGCAAAACTGTAGCCGACATTTCTTGAAAAGAGCAAATATGAAAAGTAATACTGGACTGCAGCAAAGATGTTGTTTGAATTGTGCCTCATTAGCCTGTACCGGTTCTGCAGCACTTCAAGGAGTCACAACACAGACATTTCCTTTACAGGATCAGTGTTCCTCTGTGACTGTGTGCAGAAAGCAGACATCTAACCCACTGCTGGTTGCCTTACTGGAAGGAAATCCATCACATTCCAAATCCTTTACCACCCAGTCTCTTGTGTCAGAGACTAATGGCAACATTGAACTCAATCCTATTCCTCATTTTTCAGATGACAGACATCACAAAGGCCAGCAAGTCAAAGGTTCACAAGCTGCTCTACACCGTGGATGGATGAGAACACAAAACCCAGATCCTTCAGGAGGAACTCCTTCCACCCCCCGTCAGCATCAGGTCTCCTCTCCGTCTCTCAACAGGCAGCTATCTGCAGACAAACCCTTGGCAGCTGGAGAGATGGAACCACCTACAGATGCAGAAATATATGACTTTATTGAACGAAAGCTCACATATTTTAGGACTGTTTTAACACAGAAAGAGAGAAATTATGGACATGATGCATGGGACAGGAACTCACTGCATCCTGACTACACCATGCCAAACAGTGTTGCCCATCTCCCCACAACCTCTGCCTCTGACAAAGCTGTGGAGAGGCAAAGACTCAGCTGTGCTGTGACTGGGGAGTGCACTGCTGCAGTTGAAGAGGACCATTCAAAGGTCTGTACAGTAAACACTGACTTAATGCCCATGTTTAAAGAGGCAGATAATTGTGCTACATCTGCATCAATGAAACATTCAACAGGTACCCTAACTATGCCTGCAAATGGGTCTCGCAAACTTGTTTATTCAGATGACTGTGGCCAATCTTTTGAACTTGCATCACTCATTGAAAATGAAGATGCAAATACAAAAAAGAGGAAAAACGCTGACGAACATTCCGGTGTTACCTGTAAGGAAACAACTACACATTCCGATCTCGATTCACCAGTTGATAAAACTGAGACTCATAATATTGGATCAATTCCTGTAAACCAAAGTGAAAGGCTGAGTGATCAAACAAGTGGTGAAGGTGCGAGGGAGGATGTAGGCTTTGTGCATTCACGAACTGATTTATGCATAGCACCGTATGAAAGCGATGTCAAAGAGCATGCTACCCAATCTGAAAGAGAGGGTGAGGAAGCCTGTCCACAATATGAAGATATTTCAGACGATGACGCGCCACCGCTCACCACAACCCTCCCAAACACAGAGCATGAAGAATTCAGCATTCCAGCATGTATTAAAGACCCACAGTACGAAGATATTAGTGACGCTGACAGTCCACAGAATGAGTATATGACTGTGGAGACGTGTCCAGCACCTGAACCCAACAATAGACTGTCATCATTTGAAATTGAAGGCTATGAACATGTGCAGGGTCAGTCTCAGGTGAGGACAGAAATAATTCCAGATGGGGAAGCGATTACAAAGCAGCAGATTCCATCAAAAACACTTGAAATACCACAGCAGTGTTCTAGTTCATGTTTGGTTGAAACTGATTACGGTTTTGAAGAGCTACCATGTCCTAAATGTAACCACACCACACAAACAAACCACTCCGATTTGAAAACTGAAGATGAGACTGATGATGAGATGGATTATGACTGTTTCATTTTAAGCGTGTTAGACCTTCAATTTGAACCAGATGAAGACCAGGATAGCCCAGGAAAAAATGTGCAAGACAGTGGGGAAACAGGAGACCAAGGAAGACAGTGTAACACAAGTCCAACACTTCTGAAACCAGTACTAGCTTTTGATTTTCCCCAGCTGCCGGTGTACGACACAAAGGAGAGCTTTATACGAGCTATGACATGCAGATTTGAGGTGGCATCAGGTGAGAGCACACCTGAACATGAAGTGGTCTCTGAAGGAGCTCAGAACAGAAGACAGTCTGTAGACAGCTGTGAAACTGAAGACAGCTGTGATTACTCATCTGCATCGGAACACAACTATCTGACAGTGTCCAGGAAGATGCTGAAGAAGAGGTCAGCACCTCGTCCCTCAGAGACAGATGTTTCCACGTCTGAAAAAGAGGACGAAGGCGATGAGGTTGCAGATACGCAAAAAGGTCAAACTAGGAGCGTGGACAAGTCTGGCTGTATGCAAAAACGACGACAGCTGATTGAAGCCAAAGCTGACTGCTCTAATCCACCCGAGACCAATGGACAAGAGATTTCACAAAAGGCTGATATTATCGTCATAGAATCTGACACGGAGGATGAAAGTGATCACTACTGCAAGAAGTCAAAAAGGAAGAGAAAAGGAAAAAGAAGCTCGTTCTCTTCAGAATCGGAGGACAGTGGAGATGCCTCATGTAGTCAACAAAAGAGACTTTCACCTGGACCTGTGGGTCGTCAGTGTGGATCTGGTAAAGAAAAGTTTCCAAAAAACGGACGGCCATCTGCAGACACACCAACACCACAGTACCGATCTAATGACACACCAACTGAAGAAATGCTGCAGGATTCATGCTCTGACCTGTCACACGGTACAGAAAAGAGTGGGCAGTTGACTAAAAGCAGAGCTGCCTCTGAGCATGTTAAACAGGTAATAATCATTGACTCTGACATGGAGGACGACAGCGACCAAACATACAAAAAGCAAAGCAGGAAGAGATTCTTCTCCTCAGAGTCGGGCAGTGACGATGCCCCATGTGTTGAACCTGAAACCAGACTGTGTTCTGCAGACTCAGCACTGCTACAGCACCAGTCTAAACTTCATGATACACAGTTAACAGACGTGATGCTGGATGCATGCTCTAACATGTCAAACAACAGAGAAAAGAGTGGCCAGCTGATTGAAGCTAAACGTGGCTCTGCGCATGTTCGACTTGAGGCCAACAGGCAAACGGCATCAAAAAGAAGAGTGGCGTTCCACGATTCTGTGGTGAAAAAAGGACATTTCAGCAAAAAGAAAGCAGATAAACGACGTTCAACTGAAACTGTGGACCATTTTTGTGGAACTACCGAAAAGCCTCAAAAATACAGACTGTCATCGGAAGACTCGCCAGAACAGCAGCCCCCGTCTGTGGACAGGGAGGTAGACTGTCCTTTGGGTGCTAATCCTGTGATTCCTCGCCTTATTGCGAAGCCTTCTCCACCCAATCCATCCATGATACTTTTAGAAAACCCTAGTGTACACAAGCAGGTTAAAGCTGTAATGAGGTCTCCACAGACCTCCACAGCATTCAGCAAAAAGACTGACTCCTGTGAGAAAAATGATGCATATTTGTGCAGAAATAAACCTGCAAATAATGGACATCGTGCATCAAAGAATAACTTGCAAGCCAACATACCAAAACCCAGAATGGACTCAAGACAGCTTTCTGAAGCCAGACTAAGCTCAGCTTCCTCAAGAGGTTTGTCTCTGTGTGGAGAAACCTCTGCCTCATCAAGTCTTCCTACATCTAAGCAGAGCACATCTGTTCCCAGACAATGTTTCCGTTCATCCAAACTGCAGCAGTCTCACTCGTACAGCAGCCCCTCAACATCATCTTCTGCAACCGTGCCGTTATCAGCAAAGGAACAACTGAACAAAGACTGGAAGAACAGCTTTTACCCAACCAAGAGGGACAAAAAACACAGCATGAGGATGGAGGAGGACTTCAGAGCCATAAATGATTCATTTAGGGAAGCTAGACCAGGACCGAGTCACCATGGCAAGACACCCAGACAGAGGCACAAGTCTGACCCCCCCTGGTGAAGATGATCAAGGCTGCTGCCATACAGAGGACAAAGGACATAAATCGGGACGGCCCAAAAGAACGTGTGTTCCTTTGAAATCTCCACAGTGTATTTTTAATTGTCCTTAATGAATTGAGGTTGTTATATTTGAACGTGTCTAATTGGAATACTTGTTGCTGGTCCTTATTCTTACTGTAGGATGCCCTGTGGGTGAAGGTTACAAGTGGTCAGATAAGCCAACAGTGGCAAAGCCAACAAAAGGTGATACTTGACATTTCCCTAACATGGTTTGCTCCATGCATAATAACAACTCTCTGCATTATGCAGCATCATCAGGTTTTCCAGTTTCCGAGAGATGTGTAATCTTTTTTTTTTCTCTGTTGTTTCCTGCTTTTTGTCATTTTAGGTTCCAGCAGGGAGGGGAGGAAGTGTAGATCCCCTCCAGGACCCCATCAGTGAGAAAACATTGCCAGTATCTATGATTGTGAGTCCTTTGTTTTACTCCCAAAAAGACGCGTGGCGGATGGGTGAAAACAGCAGTTGCTGCTTATTTGATTTGATTTTCCAAAACATTTTCTGTACGTTAACTGTGTTATTATGTAACTGAAAATATTTTATAATACATATTACCAGTTGTTTAAGGTAATGAAACTGAATTCTTTTTACCAGGTACTTCAATATGTGTGTAAATTCAGTGTAAATGAATCTTTTTCTTTTCTTCAGCCATTTCAGATTTTATACAGAACATTTTTTTTATACTTTGAAAACTCTGGTTGCACTACTCCTGTGGGCAGTGTTGTAATTTTTTTTTTATATATATATAAAAACATCCATATGAAAATGTATAAAAAGTCTTGGATCTAGTGCTGTTTGTCTTGTGTTCTTCTATTTCACCACTAGAGGGAGACATCGTGTTATCTATTACACAACCAGGTCTCCATTTTAAATGAGGCAAACCAGTGACTGTGTTTAACCAAATGACCCATTCTGATCTGATTAGAAACAGCAGTGGTATTAACTATATTGACACTTTCAACATTAATCTTCTGTCTATCAGCGGAGCACTAACGCCTCATCTCTCAGTACTGTGGAAACCCAGTGGTCTCTTTTAGTTGACCATCCAGCATCACACAATCTGGTGGATTTCCTGTAATAAAACTAAATCTAGTTATTTTAGGATGATATGAAATTCATTTAGGTAAAGTTTTGGTTGGGTATGGTATGTGGGTCCGTCTTCAGTTTCACACCCGAGACGTCTACAATAGAGTAAACCTCCCATTGTGGAGCAGCTCCACGTTTCTACACTATGACAGTACAAGTTAAACTTACGTCTGTGGTTTCTGTCTTTGAGAGAGAGACGCTCACGTTCACAAGTACTGATACGACTTGAACCGTGGAAATGACTCGCTGGTCGTCTTAACTGAGGGCTTCTGGCTTTGTTACCTTGTCGATTTTACCAGACTGACTCCAGTTTTGGGAATAATTAATGGATAAATGAATGGATCATAATATGTTAAATGTTTTTAAGATGCGTTGTGCATGAAGTGAGGAGGCCTTAACCTTTATCATTAAAAAAAATAATTTTCACCTTCAATATTAAAATTAAGACCCCGTTAAGATATTAATTAATGTGTCTTCCATGTTGTTTGGTACATTTTCAGGGAAGCAGAACAATATATTAAAGGCACCTTAAAATGCATTTAAAAAAAATACTTAAATAGACTAATTAAGCCCTTAACTATCCCAACAAAATGTAACTTAAAATCCCTTAATTACATCATTAAACAATGAAAAAATAGGGGATTATCTTCATTGTGGAAAGGATTATAAGAGTATTAAGATAAATGCATATTGTTACAAAACTATAACTGTATTATCAATATGAATGATGTGGGTCAACACCTGAGGACAAATCCATCTTAGCTGAGTTCACCAATCTTTTAATCTATGATGCAGATTTTCACTAGAGTGTGTTGCAAAGCTGATGAATTTAATATGAAACATAATGAGAAAATAATCATGGATATTCATCGGTCTGGGGGACCAGAAGCCGTCCAAAGACACATGCTGTGGAAAAACACGTAAAATGGACATTGATTAAACATTAAATTACTAAATACAAACCAAATGAACATAAATGAAAGTTAATACTCCCAAAACAAACTCAAGCTTACACAATAAGAGATAACTCTGTTGTGCAGCCTTCATCACTGAGAAGTGATGCCAGGAAATAAGCGTCTTGTCAGAGGTCAAAGGTCATGAATCACCTGAAGCTGGTTGGTGCTGTTGACTGTTGCTGTGTTCATAGTACAGTACTGTGATGTACAGTTTGTCATGAAATATTAATTTATCTACACATTAAGAATTGTGTACCAGTATATAGTGTTGAATTCATTGATTTTGTCCTCCCACTGGCAGACTCAAAGATTATTTTAGTTAGATGTGGAATAAAATATTACACTATGAATATGGTCAGAAAGGCTGTCTTTTCAGTCCTTTTTATTTCTTTAAAAATGGATGTAAAGATAAAGTGTTAACTTTTAAGTAAGATCATTAAAAACTGAATATGACCGTAAGATGATTTGGTGTAGTTTCATGAGTTGATATCTAAGAAGACAGAACCTGTCGGTTATGGCTAATACTCTCAACAAAAATATAAACGCAATACTTTAGTTTTTCATCATTTTTTATGTGCTGAAGTCAAAGATCTCAGACTTTATCTACGTCCAGTAAAGGCCTATTTCTCTCTAATACTGTTCACAAATTTGTCTAAACCTGTGTTAGTGAGCACTTCTCCTTTGCTGAAATAATCCATCCACCTCTCAGGTGGCAGATCAAGATGCTGATTGGACAGCATGTCACAGGTGAGCCTTAGACTGTCACAATAAAAGTCCACTCTAAACATAAAAAATGATATCATAGTGTTGTGTTTATATTTATATAAATTTATAATATAAATATATATAAGTAGATATCCTATATATCCTAATTCCTTCAACACCACGCTGGTTTATTTATATTCTTCTTCTTCTTCTTCTTCTTCTTATTATTATTATTATTATTATTAATAATAATAATAATAATAATAATAATAATATAGCTGTATCTGATGACCTGTCCCGTGTGCACCCTGCTTTCCCCATTGTCAACTGGATTTGGCTACTGAAACTCCTACAGATGATGGATGGATGATGGATGGGTGGATGGACGGATGGAGTTCCAGTGATAAGAACAATAAAATGAGTGAGACTAATAAAGGAATATCTTATCTTATCTTATCTAATAAGAACTAAAGTATGAACATGAACATGTAAACAGGCAAACAGAGCAAAGCTAAATAAAACGTGCAGATCTGAATAATCACATGGAGGGAAATGATCGCTTTCTGTCAGATCCTTACAGGACAGCACTGCGTTAGTCCGTCTGCGTCAGTGCGCCACGGCGAACAATGGACTCGGGCTGGATTTGAATATCCCGCCCTGCCAGGCGGGTCAGAGCCGCGTGGGGCGGAGATTCAAGACGCTGTGAGTCCACAGACACCAGTCGGTGGATCTGCTGACACGACCCGCTGAGAGCGAAGCAGCACTGCAACAACATTTAAACGCGACCTCGATCCTCCACCGAGCGTCCAGTCCCACCTGAGACCCGACGGAGGAGCCGCGTCCCCGAGTCGAGCGTCCAGTCCCAGCAGAGACCCGACGGAGGAGCCGCGTCCCCGAGCCGAGCGTCCAGTCCCACCTGAGACCCGACGGAGGAGCCGCGTCCCCGAGCCGAGCGTCCAGTCCCAGCAGAGACCCGACGGAGGAGCCGCGTCCCCGAGCCGAGCACTTCATCCGGTTTCCCTGCTTTCCATGGAGACGCGTCGCTTGGAGAACTAGGAGCGGACGGAGCTGCACGCCGAAGCCGGGATGAGTGGCAGCACCGCGGGGTCCGGCGCGGCGCCCTGCCGCTTCGCACACTACTTCGTTATTTGTGGGATAGACACAGAAACTGGACTGGAACCGGACGAACTAGCAGGTATGATCCCTGTTCGGTGACTTGTTGTTGTTGTTGTTGTTGTTGAAGACTGTTAGGGTTAGGGTTCGGGTTAGTCCACCGCTGAGCTAAGTATATAAAGATATATAAAATATATAATAGTGATATGATCCATAACGATAGAAAGCGCAGAAAACACCACAGTCACAGCTGACAAAGCTGTCAGCCATCACCACAGGTGGTACACACACTCACTGCCTTTTCTTTTACTCAGTTTCAGAGTAAATACGCGCCTTTTCATTAGCAACCAGCGGCCCGGCAGAGCTCGGTCTGAGGTCCGACAGCAGCTCCTCCGCCCAGGTGCGCTGGAGGTGGACGAGCTGCCGGTGTGTTAACACTGGCACATCCCCAGCATCCTTTTCTGAACCTTATAATCTGATTTAATCTGACTTCCTGTGCTCTGCTGTACACTCCAGACCTGTCAAAGTGAAACTACTCTTCATAACTGTACTGTAGATTTTACTCACTGTGTTTTCCAAATACTGGTAACTGGATATTAACTTTGGTTACGCGTCCAACATTCAGTCTCCTGGAAAAAACAGACTCATTCACTGACTTGTTTGAGTCTCTGTGATGAAACAAGTGAAAGCAGAGATGTATTTAAACCGGCCACGAGTGTGGTTTGAGGTGGTGATGCAGCCTCCACAGCAGGGCAGAGTGATTGAATTAACGAAAACTTCAGCAGGAAGGATGTGAGCCATGAGAAAAGCCTGAGAGCTAATGCAATATCTGCCCAGCAGTGCCAAAACGCTGTTGCCGACTGCAGCTTGAACACGTCTACGTTAGGATTGCTGTTGTTGTGTTTATTCATATGGAAGCGAGATGCCTTCAGTTACTGTGCTCCCATCCAATAACAGCCTATCGTATTATCACAAGCCTTACCTTCTGGCTGTGGTTCCTACAGCATGCAGGGCTGCATGCTCTGCTGCTGCCGCTGCATCACAGTCTAACTGGTAGCTTCTGTCTGTGGGCCAAAGTTCAGCATCGTAGCGCAGCGTGTTCACACTGAGCTGTGATTGACTGAGATCAAGAGGACCCGCGTTAAAATGTACACATGAATGTGTGTGTTTTTAGTGCCACATTTTCCAGACTGTTTATGTCTGTGTGTGTGTGTGTGTGTGTGTGTGTGTTGCCCTCAGGCGGTACTGCAGCATGTCTCTGAGGAGACACTGATAAGCCTCCAACCCACTGAGTCCATATGCCCTCCTGTCTGCTCTGTTAACACCAGTCAGCCCAACTTGTTGAGCATCTGGTGTGTGTGGGTTAAATCTGGAAATAGTTAATACTCAGTGACGGCGGCTAACTGGGACTGATTGTTTTCAAAGGTGAATTCTTCAAACGTCTTGTTTTGACCAGCCAGCAGTCTAAAATCCTCAAAAGTTCACTATTGCAGAAGACAAAAGAAAACCACCAAATCCTCATCTTGAAGAAGAGGAGAATAGAGGAATTTTCTTTCATACAAAATGACTCAAAATAATTAACTGATTATTAGAATAGTTGCTGATTAATTTTATGTTAATTGATTAATCAAATAATGGCTGCAGCTGTAGGTTAAAGTTAAACTATCACCTTTTTATGAGGCATTCTGCAGACAGAGCTGGTAGTGATGGAGGTAGCTATAGATATCCATCCATTATCCATATACAGCACAGTGCCGTAAACTAACTATTAAACAGAGGGTTGTGGGGGTGTTGATGATGCCGTTGTTGTTGTGATTGATGAGATCATGTGAAGTGACTCATCTTGAAGGGGGGCTGGGGCTGTACTAGCTGCTACACAGAATTATTACCATTTTTGCTGGTATTGATGTGGAAGTATCTGTTACACAGACCTGTTTTCCCGGGGTTTGACAAACTTTCTCTTAGCAGGGATTTCTGAATGACTACATTTCAGAGCATATCCCTTATTATTTTTTACCCATGTACCAAAAACCTGAGTCTGTAAAAGAAATAATCATTTTTTCTCTCCCTTTTTTATTCTCCTCTATTTGGGAAATTTTTTTATTCTCCTTTTTTTTTGTCCCCTCCCCCCTTTTAAAAAAAAAAAAACAACAACAATCTCTGAGGCTGTTTGGATCCCAGTTTTCACTTTAACCGCTGCCTCAACCAGGTCTGCTGTCAGGCGGGGTCAAAGGGTACAGGTGTCCTTGAGCCCAAGGCCCATTGGGGTCAAGGACACCTGTTTGTGGGTTGGCAGGACCTCCAGATACCCAAATAGATGCACAAACACTGAAAAAGTGAGTGAAAAAATTATAATTGTGAAAATCAAAGATTTTCCCCATGATTTTCTGACATTTTACAGGCAATAGTCCATTATAATATGATCAATAGTTATAATTTAACCAGGCCGACACCATGATCCAGCCCCTGTTGGCTGGTGGCCGGGTTCAAAATAGAAAAAGAACACATTATTAAAATGCTATACAAGTGAAAAATATACGTAACCATCTGTGAATGAACCTTGAGCACATTCACCCATGTGCACCCCTTTTAAAACCCACAAACCGATGCTGTCCAGAGGCATCATGTGGTTTGATGGACGCTGATGCAGCAGGGACACCACTGTCCTGTTAGCGATGCAGTGAGGCTGACGTATGACGTGTCCGGTGTGTGACATGTCACCAGTGTATGTTAGCAGAGTACTGAGGGACAATATGAATGTGAGTTTTTGTCTGACGTGAACATGAGCCAAGCATTAGTAGAGCATTATATCCCCTCCTCCTCATTCACCCCCTTTTCTTTATCCTCTGCCTCAGCTTGCCTCCATCCTTCTACAATTCATTAGAGATCATTACAATTCTGATCAGGCCTGTTGTTGTCCTCCCCCATGATGCACCATCATCCAAACAACACTAACTCTGCTGTGATTGATATCAACATGTTGCCTTTGTCAAGCACATGGCTACAGCCCAGCACCCTTACATGCTCTTGTACCCGGAGTAAGAGGCAGTCAGAATAGTGGTGACCCACATTAAGCTGCGTTCTATGTCTTGGCTTATTTTAGGCCGTGATTCCCCTCCTCCGGGCTCTTTGTGTGGCACTGTGGCCTTATTTCCCTCAGCCCATTGTTCTAGTCAGAGGACCAGACTTCCTGTAGACCTGCCTTGGGCTTCTCTGTGGTTCATGTTCCCCCCGTTCGCTGTCTGTGTGCGAGTGTACTCTCTACAGGATCATACAGTATTTAACTCATGCCCTGTTATAGATCCCGAGCTATTCAGTCCCAGGCTGGAATGCTAATAAGATGGTGTAATTCTTCTCATAACTAGCCACTCCATCACCCACCCATTCCCATGCCATTGAGCCTAAGTGGTATAAATACACCCTGGCTTGCATAGAGAGCCTGAAATAGAGAGTACATTCTAACACCAGATGCATTTTAGGGTCAGCCGCATTGTGCAGTGGAAAGGTGAGAGGACTGGAGAGCTAATTTGGGGAGATGTTTGGCGTGCCAGCTGTAGATGGATATATGCTGCCACAGTGTGAGATCTGTACCACTCTTCCATCGTCTACCCGTTACAGGGAGGTGACAGTCATCCAGCCCAGTGCAGCTGCTGCAGTGCTGATTGCTCACCACTTTGACCAGTCACAAGTCAACCAGACTTACTGGGGAGCATGATGGAGATCTAAGTAACAAACAAATGTGTTTTTTTTTTAATTATTATTTAATCTAAGCATTATTTGTATTGTTTAGGTTACAACGGTTACAAAACTTGCGCGCACACACACGCACGTATGTTGGTCCTTTAACTGCAGGACTGGCACCATTTTCTTAAAAACACCAGCTCACAGCTCAAGTTGAGCCTTCAACATTCTGCAGCAGCTGAGATGAAGATCTGAACATGAAGCAGCTCGTATGCATTTACAATATGACCTTTGACTCCTGTAAACATCTTATTACTTTCTATGGGAGACGCAGTCTGTCCAGATATCACACACACCTGACTGAGGCTGCCTTTGTCTGCAGGTCAAAGGTCACCAGACGAGCAGTAACCTGGATGTTTGGTTTAAAACAAAAACTAAAAAAGATGAAATGTTTCTTCCCTCAGGTGGATGGCTTCAGATTCAGTAATCAGTTTTTGAATGTCTAAACAGTTAAATGAAAATCCCGTCCCATAAACTGGGTCTCAGTGTAAAGCTGAGACTCGTGTGGATCCACCGAGTCCATGTGTGTTCATGTATAATGATGTTAGTCCCCATAGTAGCCATTTCACATAGTGATTTCTTATGTCAGATTTTGTACATATGATGGTGTTTTCTTTATGCTATGACAGTTTTCCTAAAATTAGATTTGAGAAAAATCACAATATATCGTGTTGCTTACAGTATCACAGTATATCACAGTATATTGAATGTATACCTCTGCATCACGATACGTGTAGTACAGATTCTAACCAATACACAGCCCCAGCAGTGACACGGTTACTGTTTGCCTGTATTGTTACTGATGTGCATGCATGAACACACACAGATGTGTAATACATACCACACACACACACACACACACACACACACACACACACACACACAGTGGAGGCTGTGATGATGAAAACAACAGTTTCAGTCCTCCGTTGATCCAGTCTGTCAGGTGTTCAACTTGCCACCACTTGTCATTTTTGGCTCCAGCAGCACTAGACCTTCTCCTCCTCCTGTCCTTCATCACCTTTCTCCTCCTCCATATACTCCCTCTCTTCTCCTTTCATGTCCTCCTCTGTGCCTCCCCTTAACACCTCCTGCTCCTCACACCTGAATGTCACCCGCTGCTGTCCTCCACCAGCGATGCCCTGCTTTGGTCCGAGAGGTGGGCTGTCCCATGGGCTGTGATGTAAATGAGCTGATATCACCCCGGGGAGAACTGGCTGGGCTGGTTACAGCACAGGGATTTACAGCCACCTCGCTTCCTAGCCAGGTGTCGATCACTCCCTTTAGAGCCGTAGAGGTTTCCTCTTTTCCTACAAGTTTCAGCATGTCTGCTTCAAGCTGAATGTCTTTTAAAAGTGCGAGACTTCAGGCAAGCCTTCATGTATAGATTCAACCCAGTAACTTTGAACTTTTTCAGCTTTTTTTAAACTTTTTGCTTGGCCTGTTGATTATATAGTTAATGTCCATGTTCTACTTAGTTACTCTTCTTCGTTAACTGACAAGATTAGTGCCTTGCATGCAGGGTTGCTGTGGTTTAAGTGTCCGTCAAGTCGCCCAGTTGCAACGATAACCCGATGCTCAAACAGATTAAATCCATCATTTACTGCTAGCTGCAGTGTATGTGCAAAATAAGGATGTAATGGTGCAGAAATTTTCCGATTATACTGGATGTTTTACTAGAAACGCTGGTCAATGTGTGTAGTGTATTTACTGTGATCTCTAACGTCTTTAATGTCAAATCTGAAATGATGCCAAATAGGTTGGTTGGTTGGAATAACACCAGCAGGCAGCAGTAGTCTGCATTCGTCATTAAAAATGAGAAACCAGAAGACCGAGGACTGCAAGCTGTTTTTATGTTACGTACATGAAACAAATATCTGTGTGTTGGAATGATCAGATGACATGAAGATGAAAATGATAAAAGCCTTCTGTGGGTGCCCTCTTGACTTTACTCATTTGCTTGCTTTCCTCACTTCCATTTCTCGTTTGGTGCACTGATTCGTTTGAGCTGAACAGCCAGTCAGTGATTTCTCTCACTGACGTGTGCCGTCGCTGGTTCAACACTCTGAATCAGCTGCGAAAGCCTCCAACACGGGCAGACTAGAGCGAACGATACAGGACGCACCTCAAAAACAATATGAATCTACAGCAGAACTCTAAAACACACCTGTAGCGCTGTGTATTGGCAAGAATCTGACGACACCATACGTATAATGATACAGTGGTTGCGATTCAGTGTATTGCAAAATATTGTGATATATTGTGATACTGTAAGCAAGGCGATATATTGCAATTTTGTAAATCTAATTTCAGGGAAACTATGCCTTTTGCATGTAAATAATTAATAAAAAATCAATACAGTGGGTTTTTTTTACAGTATATTTTCAACCTTTTCAGTATTTTCTTACACCCCTAGTATTGAGCTGGCCAGTCAGTTTAATATAAATGTCTGAGACGTTTGATCCTCATCGGGGAGTATTTACAGCCACAGTGGGCCAGTCTAATACTGTTCTTGGTATTCATATACAGTTTGTTCAGGGAGCTCCTTTGCCTCCGTTGGAAGCTATGAGGTTTTTAAATGAGTGGAGCCCGGAGGTGTGCCGGCCAGGGCTGAGGTGGGAGTGTCCTCAGGCTGCAGTAGGACACAAAGGGATTTGAGCAGCTAAAGGTCCCCTCTGGCCTGGACCATCTGTCCACACACCGACCAGCCTGGGAGTCAGTCAGCACAAAGGCTGAACGCTGACACTGCCCACCGACGTATGCTAATGATGACAGGGGCTAACAACGGCGATGCCCGCCCCTGTCGACGTATGCTAACAAAGGTATGCCTGGGTAATGAGCAGATAATAGCATATGGCAGTGCAATGCTAGTAGCTCAGTAAAACAAAGAGCAAACCTCTGTACAGGTGCTTTATTGTGAAGGAGGAGTTATGTCCTGTTCATCTCATATTCAAAATGGCAACATTATGACAATATTGTGACTTTTTTCTTTGTGACATCAGTTTTTTTTTGTTGTTCTTCTAATTCACTTTACCTACATGTTCCAGCATCTTTCTCCTTTAGTCTTTCTTTCCGTCATGGCTCATCAGCTCCTTCCTCCTCTCGTCCCCCTGTAGTGATTTCATCCATCTCTCTGCATTTTGTCCCCAGCTCGTTGCCTCATGCTCTGTTAGCCCGGCCGGGCTGCTGTTAAGCCTGTTAGAGTAATCCCTTCAGACAGTTCCTCCAGGCTACACACAACGCATTGCTGTAATGTAACACACGGGCCAGGCCTCAGCACTGTGTCCTCTGTGCACACACACACACACACACACACACACGCACATTCATAACCATGAATGTGTGTGTGTGTGTGTTTGACCAGAGGCATCCTCTGGTCTTTCTTTGTAAAAGCACTCACTGTAGATCAGCTTGTTAATAGCTTTCAATGTTTTGGCCTGGCTGGACAAGTAATGATTTTATGACCAGTTTCCAGAAAAAGAAGTGGAGTTCAAAGAATTTCAGTACAGTACAGAAGTACAGTAGTATTATTATTTTACAGTATTTGGTAAGATTAACTCGTGAAACTCACTAGAGCTTAAACTAATCGTTTTGATTTCTGATTTTTCTGACCTGCAGACACAGATTTTTTTTTGTAAGACTAGAATTGACAGCAAGGCTCCAGAATCACTTTTCATGTTTCCACCACTGTCCTGAAACATAATTTCAACCGTCCTGAAACCAAAAACATAAGATCATACTTGAACGCATCATGATTTGTCCTCATTTTTAGGAATGAATAAAGCTTTAACATATAATGCTAGTCTATGCAACCCCCGTTCAGGTGAGCTGCTCCTTTATAGGACTGGAGAGACCGTGGGCTGTCGGCAGGCCAGCAGCATCATGGGAATGAATATAATCAGTGACTGATTTATGTTTTTAAAGTTGTTCCTCCATGGCTTATGTTGGACATGCAGTTATGACAAATTGCATCTCTACGTCTTCTTCACTCTCACGAAGAACGTCCACACCGGTGACGTGTTGAGTGTGTGACGTTACCGTCTGCGTCTGCTGTGTGCCGACATGATGACTAACAACAGACTTTTGTTGTCTCAAGTCCATATTGTATGTTTTAAGTTGGCTGTCCTCTGGCTGACATGTTGAATGTCAGGGGTATGTGGTCTCATCCTAGACCCACACAGTGTAGAAGAGGCTACCATGTGGTGCTAGTCAAAGTTCAAGGATCGGGGGGTAAGGGGTGGGGGGGTAATAATGATGGATGGTCTGCCTCTGGGAGTCAGCGGGACCTGACGACCTCAGAAGATGCTGCTAGCTGTTGCTGACTGGTCACATCCCTTTGCAAATGTCTCTCCATCTCCCAACAGCAAAGTGGGCAGTTGATCTTGGGAGCCGTTTCACAGCCCCTCCCTCAGAGTGACCTTTGACCCTCAGCTCCATATGTTCGGTCTCTATTGGAGACGAAGGAGACAAAAGAACCAGGGGGAGTTTGGGGGTTGTTGTTTTGCTGATTAGAGGGGCCACAAATTGTTGGTTGGAGCTGGACTTGACCATAGACACCTAGTCACTGTTTTTGTGTAACTTTTTTGCATTAAGCAGAGAGTTTTGACCTTCTTTATTTTGCTTATTCAAAACCGCAGCAGTGTTTCCCCTGCTTTATTTCTGTCTGCCCACTTAGCAGTGTCTGAGCGGCTCTCGTTCTTTAGAGGCAAATGATTAAATTAGCAAAACAAAATGACAAAAAAAAAACAAACAACAACTGGTGGTGTACGCAGCTAATCACTACTAGCCGATATATTCGTCCAATCATCCAACTCTAGACTGTACACACCTATACATGCTGTAGAACAGCTCCCAGTGAAGTATATCAGGGTTCTACGTTGTAAAAGGTCATCATCCCAGGCCTGAAAACCAAGCCTGGTGTTTCCCTGTGGTACCATCTCTGAATGTCAAATCACGTCCCCCAGGATCTCAGGGCTTCATATGAAAATGCCACTGACATTTTCCTTGTAGCTTGTATTGTTCGCTGATTCTCAGCTAAAACAGTGTAATAAGCTCAGATATGCGTATCCCATTACTGTAGCTGTACAGCCTACGACACCAGCAAAAGTCAGCTTTTATTGCAGTGACCAAAGTTGCACACAAATCTATTGTGGGGCATTGTTACAGCCACAGCTGGTGTCAGGTCCATATGCCTTCTTGTAGTGTTTTGATGTGTATGCTGAGTAGGTTGTGTGGTTGGTTGCACCTGCTGAGGCGTTGCCCGTCCCCACTTCTCACGCATGATATTTCCAATTGGGGCCAATCTGGGCACATTTTAATGGTTCGGTAATTATTGTGATGCTTTTAAAATGTTAATCTGCTATTTTTTCAGATGTACCTGACAGTAGGGCAGCACAATGAATCGTATATTAATCACAGTCAAGATTTTGGCTTCCCATAATTAAATGAGCATGATTGACTGCAGTATCGAGGTTTGAAATGCATGCTCCACTCATAGAAAATGCTGCTGCATAAATCAAGCATTTCCTAAGCAGGAGATGTACCATCAGTCAGCAGCCGACTGAAGATGGACAGTTTTCAGCTGTCTCATATATCCACATTTAATACACACACAAAGCTCGTAGGTGTGTTTTCATGCAAAGAACCACTATAAAACCTTAACAGAGATTTTGACATTTGGACTGTAGCACAACACTGATGTGAAAACAGCGCTGTGTTTATTTAAAATGTAGAATCTTAATAAAAATAGTTTGTCCCTAAAATAATAAATAATCGTGATAATAATCGTGATCTCAATACTAATAAAAATAGTCCCGACTGTCATTTTGGCTGTAATCGTGCAGCCCTACCTGACAGTAAAGACTAGGGCTGCAAACATAGCTACACAATGCATTTCTCAACAGGATTTATTCAACTTGGTCACTGAGGGTTTGCCGTAACAGCTGTTTATTTTTAATAATCGGTAGTGTCATACATATTTCACCTCTAAAATAAACTGCAGTATACCACCCATGCTGTCACCTTATTCCCTGTTTTAGCCTATACTCCCCTGTAGCTGCCCTCTCTAACAGTGCAAAGACCGACTCGTGTTTTATTTGCTGTGTTTACTCTGTTAAATCAATAGTACACCTTTATGTAGTGTGATAGTTCACTTTGTGCTCTGTGGGTTTACATGTGTGAGTCTGTACCCAGGCCAGGCGGACGCTGACCAGCATCTTTATCTCTCTTACAGATATGTGAAGCAGATTAAACAGAGATGGGACACTGTGACTGGGGGAAAACAAGTCGGCCAGATTTTAACCATTGAGACAGCTGTGATTAATGAGCCTGGATTAATATTCATTGATTGCTGAATGCAGTATAATACCTCCTAGTCCCTAGTGAAGAGCACACAGGCGACATCAGCTCAAACGAACTTCATCATTGAAACAGCATGGAGTGCAATGTTATGTCAGACAGGCTGTAAATCTCCTTACATAACTGTGATAGGCTGCAGAGCAGTAACTAGGGTCCCTTATGACAGATTAGAGCCGCTGTGGTGCAGGGGCCCTGCTGCCGACTGACAGGCCATCACCTCACACAGCGGACGCTGGATTATACATAGCATTACAGAGCTCTAACGGATTTATTTATTATATAATTGCTTTTTGGGCTAATAAGTAACAGTGTGTGTTTTACAGAGATGCTGATGCTTCACACAAACAAACTGTGTTGCCTCCTCATGTACGAATTAGGGTCGATACTGTCTCGACACTTTGGTGCTGATTTGATAGATTATATGATTTTTATTATTGCAATTGGATATTGCAATTTATTATGTTTTTTTTTTTTAAGTTTTTGTTAACCTTAATCTTTCTTTCTATACTTTTATTCTATATAAGTATTTTGTATATACATTTCCCTTTGTTAACACCTTATTTTGAAAAGCGGCCGTAGTCCCAGGTGTCTACTTCCTCTAACTCCTCCAAGGTGGTCTCTAGCTCTCCGTCAGCTCCGTTCTCTTTATCCATCCATGGTCAGCTCCATCGGGGCCGTCTGAATGCATTTAACATAAATGTCAGTATATGGCGCTCTACAGTCGTAGCGTCGGCCCGTCGGACCACGGAGACGAGAGCGACGGCCGGCCGGACCGCACCTTACCGCCGTACGATGACGTTTCCCGTCCGTGACGGAGTTAGCGTGCAGCTTTAGCCGTGATGTCTAGCTCTGCTTTTCCAAAGTGTTTCCCTCCTTTACTGGATGTGTAGTGTTTACCAGGCTGGATTTAACATGGAGGGTGGAGGTCGGATCCACGCCCACCCTCCACCCTTTAATACTTTACTGGATGTGTAGTGTTTACCAGGCTGGATTTAACATGGAGGGTGGAGGTCGGATCCACTCCCACCCTCCGCTGTTTTCTCCTTCTTTGTTTTCAGCTTACGGCAGCTGGCTGCTGTGTTTTTGTTGTAGGATACTGAACGGATATGATGTCATATTATTCAGACTACAACAATAAAAGTGGTAACCTCCTTTTACCTCCACACAGATTCAAATGAAGCAAACATATTAATACTGCCATTAAAAAATCTGTTTCAAAATAACAATTGCAATGCACAGGTGAATTGATTTTTTCCCCACCTGGAGTACATATCAGTGTGACTAGCTTTATAGAAACTCAACACATAGAGTGTGTGTGTGTGTGTGTGTGTGTGTGTGTGTGTGTGTGTGTGTGTGTGTGTGTGTGTGTGTGTGTGTGTGTGTGTGTGTGTGTGTGTGTGTGTGTGTGTGTGGGTTTTAACTGGACTTTGATCTCTCACTGACTGAGCTCCAACTCATCCACCGACCTCTGGCCTCAGTGATAAGGCCAGGTAAACAAAGCATGACTGCTATCAGTTAAGCTAGTCAGTGCCATATTCTCCCTCAGCGCCACTTTCCAAACTTTATTTATTTGTTCTAAACCAGAGAGTGGATTGAATTATCTCCCTTTTGTCTTTTCCTTGGTCTCTGGTGTCTTTCATCCTTTCTTCCCCTCCTCTGCTACACTTTCACCACCCCCCAGCAGAGCACACCATTAAGCTGAACACCCTTCGCACAAGACAGTGAATATAGTGAATCAAACCAGTGATGTGTGTAATGAAGCCACCCAGTCATGACCTCCCTCTGCAGAAACATCCAGCAGAGGCTAACAGCTCCACACACACACACACACACACACACACACACACACACACACACACACACACACACACACACACACACACACACAGCAGTGATGAGGCACCGCTGGCGGCCACAGCTGTCCAAAGTGTAATGCTTTGAGGGTTTCTTTAAGGACAGGTAACCTTGATACTGTTGTCTGAGTCTGAAATTAACCATGACTGAGAGCAATAAATGTTCCCTGTAGAGAAATAAAAAATAGAGAGCAAAGAGCTTTGTATTATTTGCAAGAATGAAATTGAAGGTTATTAGCATTTCATCCTGTTTACATGTTAAGTCCAATCTAATAATCCACAGGATTTCATCCACATATCAATAACTGTATCTAAAGTCGATAAACTAGCAGCTACAACAGTAAGATGCTGTGTAGACATTAATGCAACAGTACACAACACGGGTATAAGAAAATACCAAAAAATATAATGTTGTGATATTATGTCATATGATACTGTATCAATTCTCAAAAACACTGTATACATTTTTAATTAATAGTTTACATGCAAAAATGAAGTCAGTCAATCCTTTGTTACATTTGCAAAGTGATTTCTTATATTTTTGCATATTTGTCACATTTAAATGTTTCAGATCATCAAACAAATTTTAACATTAGACAAAGATAACCTGAGTAAATAGAAAATGCAGTTTTTAAATGGTGATTTCATTTAATAAGGGTAAAAACTATCCAAATCTATCTGGGTCTATGTGAAAAGGTTATTGCCCCCCTTATTAAATCTTGAATTAACTGTGATTAACCACATGTTTTTGGAAAGCTGAGTGCAGTTTCAGTAGCTCCACCCAGACCTGATCACTGCCAGACCTGCTGGATCAATAAATCACTTCAATAGAAGCTGTCTGACAAAGTGAAGGAGGCTAAAAGATCTCAGACAGCAGCACATCATGCTGGGATCCAAAGACTGGACCGATGAGACAAAGGTTGGACTTTCTGGACGGTGAGCGTCCCGTTACATCTGGAGGAAAACTACCAGCATTTCACAGCAGCAGTCAGACATGGTGGTGGTGGTGTGGTGGTCTGGGTCTGCTCTGCTGCTCCAGGACCTGGACCACTTACTGTAACTGATGGAACCATGAATCCTGCTCTCTACCAGAAGATCCTGAAGGAGAACGTCCGGCAGCAGGACAATGATCTGAAACACACCAGCTAGTCCACCTCTGAATGGCTAAAAAGAAACAAAATGGAGGTTCTGGAGCAGCCTAGTCCAAGTCCAGACTTCAGTCTGATTGAGATGCTGTGGCCTGACCTGAACCAGGCCGTTCATGTTCAAACCCTCCAGCGTGGCTGAATTAAAACAGCTGTGTAAAGCAGTGGGCCGACATCCCTCCACAGCGATGTAAAAGACTCACTGACAGTCATCGCAAACGCTTGATTTCAGTTGTTGCCGCCAAGAGCAGCGCAACCAGTTATTAGGTTTAGGGGGCAATTACTTTTTCACATAGAGCCAGGTAGGTTCGGATAGTTTTTTTTTTTTTTACCCTTAATCCTTAATCTTACCCTTATGTTTGTCTAATGTTAAAGTGGATCTGAAACATTTAAGTGTGACAAATATGCAAAAATATAATAAATCAGGAAGGGGGCAAGGATTTGAGTTCTTCTGTCATCACTGAGAGATGGTGGAGTTGATGGCAGAGAGTCTGCAGTCAGTGTGTCCGGAAATTATTCTAATTTACACGTTTAAGCTCTTTCTACAAACCCAACAACAAACTGCATTGAATCTAAATGAGTAAATAATGAGTTCCAGATGAAATCAATCAGCGTTATTAGTGGGAGCTCACTCAGGACATCAAGGCATTGGTCCAGTATGATTATGCCACAGCACACAGCTGCTCAGTGTCCCCCAGAATGGGTTCAACAAACAGCTGGAATCTCCTCCAGCACCACATCAGCACCAGTTAGTTGAGTCGGGCTTTGTGTCTGTGATTCAACACTCACTCCCGTCCAGATGAAGCCCTCTCTCCTCCCCCGGGAACAACATCGGGTTATGTAATTGGGCCATCGGTGGGCTCGTCAAGGCAGATTAGACAGACTGCAGCTATTTCTGAATCAGTGTCTTGGATTGTTTGTCCCAGCAGGACGAAGGGTAAAACCTGACAGGACAGCAGAAATTAGAAATCTGAGAGGAGAGGAGACTGATGGGAAGAGAAGGGGTCCTAATGTGAAGATGGAGGAAGGGAGGTGCCCCAGGACTGGAGGCAACTACTGGTCAGCTTATTAACACCTTCACATTTTTAGAGATTAAAGGTGTGCTCCAAACCTTCCTATCACCTCCATCTTTTCAACACCACACCCTCAATTTACAATGCCGGCTTTGTCTATATATTTATAGCCTGAGCAGTGATGACCCAGATGACATCACTAGATTTCCCCTTTTAAGGTCATAAAAAGTTTTTAAACTGAATAGGTCACTTTTATATGTAAAATCTTGTCCCCAGATGCTGTGCTTTAACATTTGGTATTCAGTCTTCTAGTTCTGAATCGATTCTCTACCTATACCCTGGTCCAGTGCTCCCAGCTGTCTTATCTGAGCTCTGATCTGCTGCATGTGAAGCAATCTGCAGTCAGCGATTATTTCATCGTGTCTGTAGTCGATGTGATCAATCCATTATTCCACACATTTGCTGCTGCTACGTTAATCCACGTAATGGTCGACTGTAATGTAAAACTCACAGTTTATGGTAAACGGGCAAAGCATCAGTATGGTCCCATGTAGCGAGAGAGAGTATGAAGCTGACATTAACGTTATAGCTGTGAATATATCTGTTTATTTGTCAGTGATTAAATGCTACAGCTCAACATCGGGGTTAGGGTTAGGACCAGCTATTCTCCTTTTAGTGACAAGCTGCACCTCCGAGGTTTGCTCAGATTTTTTTTTGTTTTTACACAAATATGCCATATACCATATACTAGTATATAACCAGTAAAAATGTCAGGAAGTTATGAAAAAAATAGATACCACCTAAGCCTAGTATTCAGGCTTCATTAACCATTGTTCAATATATTTACATTATTTAAAAAAAAATGGATCTGGCCCCTTTTGTATAGTATGTATTCCTTATATATATTATATATAATATTATATATATTACATTATATCAATGAAATGTACTGAAACAAATGCAAAAAGGCTATTTATTATTTTGGCCAGTAAATAATATGCTTACAGACTTATACCAGGCTAGGCTTTTGGCTCTCGTCTCTCTAGGACCTTCTGTCATTTTCAGTTTATCCTGCGAGTCTCTGAGGTAAGCAGACATCCTCTGCTCCCAGTGTCAGTGTCATCAGCCCTGTTGTTGAAGGCCAGTTTGGGATGTACTGGCTGAAGTAGCTTATGCAACTGTCCTCAATGTGCTGCCCATTCTTAGGGCCATTTGAATAGACGGTCTGTCACTCTCTACCTTTTACTCTTCCCTGTCTTTATCTCTGCTCTAAACCTCCATCATGTCCTTTCCAAGCAGCCTCCGTGAACCTCGGACCCCCTCCCCGTCCTCTGGGTTGTATTGGAGCCAGGGGGAGTGTACCCATTATGAAACATCACTAGCATTGCCTGCTGCTTGTCCATCATCCGCCACTCTCAGGTAGCCCTGTGTGATGATGAGCTGAGAGGCCTGTTCGAAGGCAATGCAATTAACATGCGCCGGGGTTCAAATGGGACGACATAACCTCCATTAACAGCGGCCCTTTAGCCTTTTCTGTGTGCTAGAGGATGCACAGGGGTTGTCATGGAGACAGGAGAGCATTTAAGCAAGACAAATGATTTCACTGAAGGGGGTTGATGAGCGAAAGAGGGGTGCCTAACATCTCTGCACCCCCCCCCACTCACATACTCTCATCCCTTCTTATTACACACAGTAATTTATGTTGACTGTCAGCTGGCCAGGCCTGAAAAGCAAGTAGCTTTATTGTGTTTCTGAGCCCTCGTTCCTGACAAACACTCACTATCTGCATCAAGTATGGCTGTTATGCAGGATGTGAAAACACTTATTGCTCAGTGGACAATTTGACAGTGCAGCTTCTGGGACATTAAGGGATTTTAAAAAGTGTATTAAAGGGAAATCTGCAAACAACACACAGTCCACAAATTCAGTTTCACTGATGTGTTCTGACAGGACTCAGTGTGGGATTTTGTTTGGGATAGATGTCAATAAGATCAACATTAGCCGAACATGACTGGAGACTGGATTAGCATTTATTATTATATTTAGACTTATTATTATTATTAGACTATCCTGTCTGTGCTTCTCAGCGCCAAGCTTATTGGTTCCAGTTTATATCTATGTAGTAATGTTATTTTTTATTAAAACTCAGTAATTTCCCAAACAGCTGGTTGCTGTATTTTCATCAAACAGCATTCAAACAGGAGGAAATAGTACATTTGTTGGGGATGTTCTCAGTGGTCTAGTTAGTATTTGTTGCAGTGGGATGATGTATGTAGGACTGAGTCAAACTACAGTGTGTTCATGATAATGAAGTGACACAGTGAGGCTCACTGATGTGTTTTTAATAGTTTTTGGCAAAAAAAGATGATGTATCAGGCTTTGGTACACACACTCAATACTCTGGATACCTTCACTTTTTTCTTTGCACATGATCAGATTGAGATTGATCATGAAAATAGTTGTTTTTTATTATTATTTTTTTAATTTAACCTTTATTTAACCAGGTAAGTCAATTAAGAACAAACTCTTAATTACAGTGGAGGCCTGGAAAAAGGCAAAGCCTCTTGAGGGAAAGGGGTAGGCGTTAAAAGTAGTCTCAAAAGTTACTGTTACTATTAAGGGAAAATACTGGAATACAGGACAAGCATTACATAATTCAATCACAGTTAGCACCCCTAATCTAAGCTTAAGGTTTTGTGCCATTAACAAACTGGGAAGAAAACCTCTTCTGGTCGTGGAAACGTCCCAGCGAAATTATGGAAAGTCATAGACAACTCCTTGGTTTTACTGCTGCCCTCAAACGTCCCTGTAAACTGATGTTTCCTAAAGATCAAAGATGTCCGCCGGCTTCGTGAAGATGCCCCAGCACTGTCGGACTGATCGGTGTTTGAAGGGGCTCTTAGGGCTTCAAGTCTGGCTGTGAATGATAAATCTTTTTACATCCAGCTGAATAGCCTTTTATTTGTAAAATCTGTGTGCATGTTGGTGAGAAAGGCTGGAACCGTCTCTACCTCTGATCATACACTGAGGATGTCGAAGGAGGTCGAGGCAGACCTCCCTCCCCTCTCCTCTTTTGACTCCTTAGTGCTCCTGCAAGCACAGTCAAATAATCAGTGCATTGGTTTAATTGAAGATACTATGGCTGTCAAACTGTTATATAAATATAACATGTTAAAGCAAAATTGTTTTAACACCACTAATTTCTTTAAGGTACCAATGCAGTCATTCTTTCAGAGGTCGTAGCGGGCTCACTTTTAAAGAAAGGAAATACACTGACATCATCGGAAACTAGAAAATCGGAGGAATTCATTGGTACCAACCAGGTCATACTAGCCTGCCGGGAAGGAGGCTAAACAACACTCCAAACTTGTGTTATACTTTGACGAGGAAAAACTGTCCTGTCCATGTTCAAAGGGGTCCGTTGACCTCTGACCTCCAGATGTGTGGATGTAAATGGGTTCTCTGGGTCCCCATCAGTCTCCCCTTTACAGACATGCCCACTTTCTGATAGTCCCAGTCAGTCTGAAACAAGTCCTAGTCAAGTCAGCACTCTGACACACTGACAGCTGTTGTTGCCTGTTGGGCTGCAGTTTGTCATGTTCTGATTGGAGCAGATTGTTGATGCTAAAGTCAGAACCTGGGAGGGTTTCTGGACAATATCTGGTATTGATTAGTGTTATGATAAGAGTATTACATACTTGACAAATCTAAGGTATTTTAACTTCCAAAAAATGATAAATGTGATAATAAAATAAAAGTGATACATTTGCGATTAATCATAATTAACGATGGACAATCCTGGGATTAATCCTGGGGCGGCAGTAGCTCAGTCTGTAGGGAGTTGTCTTGGGAACCGGAGGGTCACCGGTTCAAGTCCCGACATGGACCAAGAACTGAGTGTGAACTGGTAGCTGGAGAGGTGCCAGTTTACCTCTTGGGCACTGCCGAGGTGCCCCTGAGCAAGGCACCAAACCCCCAACTGCTCGGGGCGCTTGTCAGGAGCAGCCCCCTCACTCTGACATCTCTCCATTATTGCATGTTTGTGCATGTGTGTGTTCGGGTCTGCATGTACCGTGTATAAGTTAACAACAGAGTGTAAAAATTAATTTCCCCTCGTGGGACTAATAAAGACTTCTTCTTCTTCTTCTTCTTCTTCTTCTTAATCTTGATTAAATATTTTAATTGATTGGCAGCCCTACAAATACATTTACATTCAAATAAATCTAGGCTCTTACTTTCTGTAGCTTGCCCCGAGAGAGCTGGAATGCATTTTGCGCTGCATGCTAAAAAGGGAAGGTTTTTACAGCGTGGTTGGATGTTCGGGTTTGGTTGGTTTGAGGTTGTGTAATTGTCTAGCTGCATAGAGGAACAGAGGAACCCGGGGTTTTAACCAGACTAAGACCTGTATTTATGCTCTTAGAGCCACGAATTAGAAACACCTAACAAGTGACTCAGCCAGTGTGTAAATTTAGCATAATGTAGATTTCAGCTTCATGTCCTACTCACCACTCTCTCTCTTTTTTAACACAAATAGTGTTCGTTCATTAATCCCAATCACTTCAGCTTGTTTCTATCATTGTACAAAATACTTCCTGCGATTATTTAAAAATATAAACTTACCTGCCACAGTCATGCACTTTAGTCTGCTCTAAAGCTTTTAATGTGAAACAGCTGGGCAGGAAGTGTTGAGTGTCATTCGTGGTAGCTTAACTGTGATCAAAAGCAGCATAGAAGTGGCTGGAAATACTAAATGAGCAGTTTCTATTAGAGTAGACAAACCAGTGAGTTAACTGGCTTTGTTGTTGTCCTGCTATTTGATTACTGGCTTTTATTTGAGAGTTCTGGTTGTTTGCACCCTGATGAATGCAAAAAAGCAGCATTCATTTTATTAAAACTGGTTTGGTGGTAACAACTGCTAAGCTAAAACTGCAGTTGCCAGAAACATGTTGGCATTGGATGTTTCTGGAAACCACGGGGTGCATCGAATGTTGACTTTTCTGAGCCAAAAATAGTTTTCATAGATGCGTTTCATATCAGCCTTGTGTCCTGCTTGCAGAAATGCACAATCCCACTGTGACTGGATTGATTAGGTTTAGGTTAAGGTTAATAAAAGCATCATGGTTGGTGTTGAACAGGCCCAGCCATCCAGACTGTAGGGTCGCTCAGTACAGGCGTGTTGTGGGATTCAGTTACTGACTTGTCATGTCAGCTGTAAAGAGCAGCTTTGTTTCTGTCCTGTGTAATGAAACGTTGGCTCTGTCAGCTCCACAGCTGTCCTCTCTCCTTCACTTTCTCCTCCTCCCACCGTCTCTTGTTCAGTCTCGTTTGTATCTCTCGTGCCCTTTGCTTGGTGTTTGTCTCCCACACCTCGCTGTCAGACCTCTCGTTGATCCTCAGCATCACTGCGAGGCTCGCTGTGTCTCGGCTCTGTCTGTCTGTGCCTGTTAGTCGTCCCTCGCTGTGGATTTCTGCATGTTTTCCACTGATCTTATGTATTCATACAGACAACACAGAGGCTGGGTTGATGCTGCTTCTGTCAGCTCTGCCAACAAAGATAATGTTTTCACCCCCGTCTGTCCTATAAAGTCTCAAGCGGAATTCGTTTTTCTTTAGCCATAGTGAACACTCATCTACGAAGGTCCAACATTTCAGAGGTGCTATTACTATAAATTCTCACATTAAAGTCATACAGCAACAAAGTTATGTCATACTCACCAATCTGAATTACTTTCTAATTACTAATTCAAAATCTTCTTGTTTTCAATTGATGTTAAGGCCTTTACACACCAGAGGTTGTTGAATAAATGACATGAAAAGTCGAAATACTCATCTATGAATATTATATGTCTCTGTCAAGTTGAAAAGAATAATAAGGTTTGCCATCTTGATTGGGACTACGGAGCCTTTAATTCCTAAAATCATAATCCACCCGGGGCGGATCGGGGGATCTGTCATGGTTTCTACCTGTTAAAGGGAAACTTTTTTTGTAAAGTGCACACCCATAGGAGATCTCTTGTTGGGTGTCTGAATTATTTATATAGTACAGTCTATATGAAAAGCATCTTGAGATAACTTCTGTTACGATTTGATGCTTTATAAAAATAAACTGAATTGAATTTATTGTAAAAAAGTAACGCCGCTGGTGTGTAAAGACCTTAAATCTGCTGTCAACAAAACTCAACACTTTTAAAAAATATTTCACAACAATATTTCAAAACAACAATTTTACAAGCCTATTATTATTAGGGCTGTGTAATTATAATAATATCTTAATTCAATATACAGTACTACTGCAGTCAGAAGAGTGGGATCTGCATTTACATTCATCACAGTCGCTGCAGCATCCGGCGTCATCGTACTGCTCTGAGAGGCCACATCTCTACGCCACTGAAATAAAGCATTGACTGAGTCAACCTTTGCATGTAAACTGTTAATTAAAATCAGGTGTTACTGAGATTCGATACAGTATCACAAAACATAATATTGTGATACTCGATACTATTAATAAACTTATTTTAGTAATTCATTTAATCACTTCTATGCCCCATTGTAAATTTTTCCACTGTGGAACAAATAAAGGAATATCTTATCTTATCTTACCTTATCTTATGAACTGAGTGGGACAGTGAATGCACAGTGAGACCTGAGCCGACACACACACCTGACTGCCTTAATAATGAACTTCTGTATACAAAGAGTGAGTCGCTGCCGTCAGTCGGGCACATCACCATCACCACTTGGTCAAAGCCCTGCAGCTGCTGTGAGAACAGCTGCTGTTTGCTGACGCACACAGACACACAGACACACAGACACACAGACAACAGCTCAGACAGCTACTTCCTGCCTGCTGACACAGATATTCTTCATAATAAAATAAATGTGTAGAGGAGCTGTTTCTCATTAACAAGCTACTAATCTAGTTAACTCACTATGTCCCTTCAGCAGAGCATGTACTATGTACTACAGTGGCTTAAACATGTTGAATCAGTTTATGCAATATTGAAAATTTAAATGTTTCATTTTATGGCATTAAATTGCACAACACCCAAATCATCATATTATCATATATCAAACATATTGATTTAATGTACATTTCCTATATGTGCAATTGAGCATAAAAACCTCCAGAGAAAAAGCTCCAGAGATTAAAATAGAAGCTGAAATTTGTGTTTTTTTGTTTGGGGGAATTTTTGTTTTTAAAAAAAATGTGTTGGGGAAAAATTGGGGATTTATCTTCCTTTTTTCTTTTTTTTTAAAATTCTCCCCCTAAAATTTTTGGAGGAGAAAAACAAACACTGATTATCGTACAAATTTATACACAAAAACAAAATCATACAAATCTTTACTAAATAGAAACCTAATTTATTAAGTTTAACTGTATTTTAAAACAGGATGTTATGTGCTGGTTTTCTTGCATTTTTCTGTACATTGATGTAGTTTACGTAGTGACCAGGCATGGAGTAAGGCTGTGGCTGGATTACCGTCGTTTATCAGTCTCAGTCCTGTCAGACTCACCGTTGGGTATATCATTACAAATTCATGCTGACAGATGATGGACCCACATAACATAACTCTAAGTTTAAGTCCATAGATGTAACGCCAGACTGAGACTAAAACGGACAAGATAAGCGGAGTTCAGTTTGTCGGAATGATGTAACCAGTAGAGTTGGAAGAAATATCGAAAATATCAAGCATTGCAATATTTTGTTTTGTGGTACTGTATCGATTCTCAAAAAGCCTGTATTGATTTTTAATTAATAGTTTACATACAAAGATGAACTCAGTACATTATTTCATTTGCAGAGATGCACCATCTCAGTGTATGAACCCTCTAAATGTGAATCGCATAAAAAAGTAACTTTTACTTATATTTTATGCAAATGGTTTTGTGTTCTTTATACTACACAATAGTTTTCCTAAAATTAAATATAAAAGATTGCGATTTACTGCCTTGCTTACATTATTGTAGTACAGTATATAGTGATTTATTGAATCGTATCCCCGGTATAGTGATACGTATCGTATTGCCAGATTCTCTCTGATGCACTGCCCTAGTAAGCAGTGTATATATGGTATCATGGGTTTGAATATTTCACCCAATGTAAGCATCAGGATTTATTGAAATGTTGGACAAGCAAGACAACAGCATATGTAAGTGATATGGTGTGTCGTGTGACTTTTAATGTATTTATAGGGAAGTTTATGTGAAAAGTGTGTAACAGGTTAAGGGAGTATTGCTGGTTATCAGGTTTCATGACTTTAGTTGGTGTGTGAAGCTGCTGCAGAGCTCTTCTCTTATTTGCAGCCAGCCTGCTGACACGATTGTGTCATGAGTAAAGAATGCTGGACTAATGCCACGTTGGCGACCGCAGCTTAACGGGGATAAATGGACTTGTGGGGGACACATTTTCCCTCCAAATCCCTCAGTGCAACAACGCGTTATCATCCTTTACCGTTGTGTGTGCAATCACGTCCTCCTTCACTGCGCTGATTTCATTCAGCGTAGTGAGGGTTATCTGTGCCGCCTCCATCAGTCAGCTCTCTGAGAGCTCTGAACAACGAGGACATCAACAGCAGCTGCTAATCTGCTAATACAGTCAGGTGACAGTGAGTCATGAAGTGGGGACAGAAAAGCCTCCCATGATGGAAGGACCCAGGGGAGCGACCAGAACATGTGCCTGAATGAACACGAATCGGCCACCCTCCACACCTCCTCCCCTCTCTTCTTCTCCCTCTTCTTCCTCCGTCCTTCTCCTCGCCACCTTAACGTGAAGAAAAGAACAAAACTGTGTTTGACAGCATGACAGGGTGATGACGTCACCTCAGCAGCGTCCTGAATGGGCCGATAGAGCCAGCGTAGCCCTGGCACCGGGACACTGGACTATTGTAACACACACACACACACGTATATATACAGTACACACACACACACACACCACACACACTTGCCCTGTGTTGTCATTGGAGTCTACAGTCCTGATCCCCATCATGTAAGGATAATTCCTAATAATTAAGAGATTAGAAGGTGAAAACCGCCGCCTGCCCACCGCCCACCACCCGAACAACAACCCCCCCCCCCCCCATGTTTAGTCCTGTTGCCAAGGAGACAGATGGGCTCTGCTCCCACCCGTCCAATGCCAGGAGTTGGCAGCCCAGCTTGGCGTAGCAGGCGCTAGCTCCGTTAAGAGAGAACGAGAGGGTTTGGATGGTGTGTGTGTGTGTGTGTGTGTGTGTGTGTGTGTGTGTGTGTGTGTGTGTGTGTGTGTGTGTGTGTGTGTGTGTGTGTGTGTGTGTGTGTGTGTGGACAGGCCAGGCGGGCTGCCCAGTTGCAGCAGGTGCGGCTGGTGAAGCCCTGGGTGGTGGAATGTGTTGGTGAAGCCAAATGGATGATCGTTTTGGGAGCAGTAGATTAACTCCTGCTGATCTGCAGCGAGGCTTTGGCCATGAATACGCTTTTTTTTCTTAACTGCTGCTGAATAGGGACAGAGCGACTGTAATAGCAGTGTGGCATCTTTGCTGGCCTGCAGTGTGGGGAAAACCTTGCTAAAAATTCAGAACGCTGAAAAACTGGAATTATTTTGAGGGTGAAGATACTACTACTGTTTTCAAACTTAATATTTAGCAGGTGTTTTTATGATTTTTGTTACACCACTAAAGTTTTTGGAGCTTTAATTCTGCATGCAGTTATTTGTTTGTCCTTCTCCTTCAATGAAGTGACTATCCTTCCTAAATCACTACTGAACAGACCTGCTGGACACACGCCCAGTGGTCCAAGTGGTTAGGGGGGCCCTGGAGAGCAAACACAACCATATAGAGATTCATAATGACCATAACACAAAGCATTTACTAAGAGACACAAAACATCCCAGAATGATGTAGAACAAATAAGAAGAGACGCAAAGCAACAACAAAAAGTTGCAGAATGACCACAAGTCGACGCAAAATGACCACAAAGAGATGCAGAGCGACAAAAAGAGTTGCAAAAAAATGACTGCAAATAGATGCATAACAACTACATAGAGATGCAAAATGATTACAAGTAGACACAAAGCAGCTACAAAGAGATGCAAAGCCACTACAGAGAGACTCAGAACAAACAAGAAAAGATGCAAAGTGACCACAATAGATGCAAAACAACCATAAAGAGATGTACAGCATCTACAAGGAGATGCAACAAAACAACATTGACACAACACACAAAACAGGCACAAAGACAAAAATCCAGGACTCTGCTACTTAGATTTGAACCATTCTTTTTCTTGTAAGTCTCCAGTCTCTCCAGTCTTATGGAATTGCAATACTGAAGAAGGATCCCTTTAAAAGTTGCAAAACATTCGGAGTGAAGACTGGGTGGTGATAATCAAGAAGCTGGTCTTGTTCTATGTGCTCCAGTGATTGATGGACAGAAATGTGTGAAATCTGTTTGGATGGCACTTAAGTGGATAAGTGGATCAATTTGTATGTGCAGATTTCCCTCCTTTCCACCAGTGTGTTTCTACCTGTTCAGATCCCATCCTCCTGGTTTGAGCTTAGATTTCCATGTCAGTACTGACTGTGTGCGCTCTACCGGCTCTTTTTTTTTCCCAGAATGCATCCTTGCTTTCACGCACGACTGACTCGTCGAGGGGGATGATTTAATGTATTCAGTAAATATTGAGGATATGCACAGACGGATGCTTTTGAAGTAGGACAAGACATCCGAGCGCTGGAGACTGTGAATAATGACGGCCACAGGCCTGCTGTCAAAACCATGAACACACACTCTGTCTGTACCTTTATGCTGCAGGTGAAGGACGGACGGTGTCGTCTCTCAGTCGCGTGTCGGTCTGCTCGGTCTGCCTCTAAAGGACTCGTACACACTCTTACTGTACTCTGACTCAGTCAGTCAGTCAGCCAAGCTCCCTGAGTGTCTGATCAACCGGTCCAGCAGGGCAACAGGCTCCACATGCATTATGCATCAGTGTCTGTAGCCAGCATATGATTATTTCCTCTGTTTCTTGTATTTGTTTGTGTGTGTGTGTGTGTGTGTGTTGTAATTGGACATTTTCCCCTCAGTGTGTGCTTGGTAAGGAGCTGATGTTTTTGTCTAATGAGATGAGCCTCTCGCTCTCCTCATTGTGTACTGTGTATACAGTGTATGTGTGTGTGTTTTGTGCATTTACATAGTCATGCATATATTCTCCTGGGGCCTATTGCATGTAATTAGAGGTGCATTAAGTGATTTGTGGCTCTAATGATGCAGTGTGTGTCATATGATACCCCACCCCTGATACCCAGGGGGTGTACTCCTGCAATGTGGCGCTGGCTGTATGGGCGTCTATTGATGGAAATACCCTCATTATTTTGATGATTGTCAGCAGAAATACAGGGGGGAGGGGGGTGAAGAAGGCAAATTTATTTCAGCAAACTGTTAAACTGAGAGCTGATCAGCTACTACAGCGAAAGGAGTTTGTGCAAAAAGGCCCCGAACAGAAAAAGCGCAGAAAACTCAACTTCTGAATTTCTACCCAAGCAAATTTTAATTGTCCATTTTTCTTTAATCGTAACGTCATTATTTCCTGGTTTAAATATGATATTCTGAACAGTTATAATAGGGAAATATAAAAGTAAGTAAAAGTATCTAAGTTATCAGTATAATCAGGAAAATGTGTTGACTGATATATTATTGAATGATTAGAATACTGTCACTCATGCATTAATGTGTAAGCAGCCTTTTACTGCTGTAGCTGGTTGAACTAGAGCTCATTCAAACTATTTAAGACTGCATGGATGGATTAATAATCCATATGGATCAGTCTGATTATTTTCTCCATTAATGGATTTGATTGTTTGATCTGTGAAAATTCTGAAAATAGTGAGAAATGCTATCACAGTTAGTCCAAAGTGACATAATGTTTGTTTTGTCCAGCAGTCCAAACCTCAAAATTATTATAAAGAAATTAAGATTATTAAAATAAAAAAGTCTGTCACATTTGTGACATGAAATGTTTGGCATTTCTGTATGAAAACTGACTTATGATACATATCCCTTTACTACGTCACCTGACTTTGAGTGTTTGAGTGTCTAATTTTGCCGTGGGTGAGTTTCCATTAGAGTTAGTTGAAAGCCTGCTGCTGCTGTATGAGACGCTGTGGCAAAGCATCTTTATTTGACAGCGTGGGAATGAGACTGGGCTGGTTATCAGTGCTTAGCCTTGACTGTGGATAAGAAGTAGTTTCCAGTATACAGCATTTATCTGTTGAATATTATAGTCACAAAGACGACTGAATCCGTTCTGTATCATTTGTATTCAGCCCTGAACTTGCTATGACTGATGACATTGTGTCATGTAGTAGGTACCCTACAGTGGCAGCCTATGAAAAACTTTTCTGAAAGTTGTGGCTGCAGTCCAGAGTCCAGAGGAGAAGTGTATCATACAACAGAGAGCAGATGGCAAAATGAAATTTCAGGTGAAGAAGAACCTTTTTTTAAATCTTATTTTGATGCAGAGATTTGCACGAGTAGGAGTGTAGCACAAGTTGACAGTGAAAACAGTCCTTTGTTTATTCAAATGTGAAAGTGCAATAAAGACATTTTGTCCCTAAAATCACTTGAATAATCATGATCAATAATCGTGATTGTGCAGCCCTATCATGTAGAAACAAGCATGAATTGTGCATGCGCAGTAAGCAGCTAACGCGTGATACGATTTTAATTTATTTTTTTCCCAGAGCTGTTGGTCCAGTAGCTGTCTTCAGTTTTAGGTGGTTAATCATCCACTAATTATATTTGAAGTCAAAATGATTAATTAACTAGGCAATCGATCATTTTTCAAGCAGAAATAGTGAATAATTAATAAACATTCTCTGATTGCCTCCCTGTCAAAGGAGGCACTTTGCTGCTATGCTATATTTGTAAACTAAACATTTTGGGGTTTTGGACATTTGATTGAACAAAACAAGATATTTGAAAATGGTGCCTTGGATTCTTGGAAGCTGTGATGGGTATTTATCCACATATTTGATATTTTATTGAGTAAATGATATTAGTATTTATGATAGTAATGGAATGATATCTTTGTTTTTTGGGCACTTATTTGGACAAAAGAAGCATTTTGAAGACATAACCCTTGTGATAAGCATTCTTCACACTTATTTATAGACAACACTATCAATTGATTGATTGTAACAAATAATAGTTTATTGAAAATAAAGAGGGGAAAAGCCTCAGCTGTAATAGACTGTTGTAAACAAGAGAAGAAGAAAGAAGCTATTGTGTTTCGTTGTGTTGAAGTCACACATCAGTGACACCATCAAGAGTCAATTTTTGGTCATGGCTGGATGTCATTCAGACCTGGTGTGAAGCACTGTGGGTAAAATGTACACGCACTGAACTGTTGCGCAGCTTCTGTTTTGCAATTCAACTTGGGAGGCAGCAGCGAGGGCCGTCCATAGGGGCCGATCGGCCGTCATACCCTTCACACACACTCATTCACTTTTAATGGCGGAGCTGCTTTCTCAGTCCAGGGGTAACCCGTGGCAACCACCCACTTGCACCTTGGTGAGGAGAGAGGGGAGGAGGGGAGGAGGTGAGGAACAAGGGAACAGTTTGCTCTTACTCCTCTCTCAGCTTTGATGATCCACCACTCTGGAAATACACCAGTTTAATGTAGGATGTGTGTGATTTCTTGGTTGTGTAATAATTGGCTCGTTCAAGATGAGCTGAGCCTGCGCAGAATCGATCACCAGCGATCGCAGCGTATGCCGGTTAGATTTGTGTCTAGCTCGACTCCAGCTTGCTCTGACGTGCACACGTGGGCAGTGATAACCTCACAGAATCGAGGTGGCTGCAGTTCTTAGAGCCAGGAACTGCAAAACCCAGGGCATGATGGGAAACGCCTGGCTGTCACCTGATTTATAGTTCTGACAGGAAACACCATGTGTGTGAAAGTCAGAACTTTCTCTGTATTGTAATAATTTTTATCCTTTATTTAACCAGATGAGAAACTCATTGAGATTAAAATCTCTTTTCCAAGAGGGACCTGGCCAAGAGGGCAGCAGAAAATAATAATAATAATAATAATTGTAATGATTAATGTTAGATTGTAGGCTATTTGTCTCGTGTTGTGCAGTAAAGGTTTCATCTGTTAGCAAATATATCTTGTGTAGTTGTTGATGATAGTAATAATAATAATATATTATTGTGTATGAAAAAAAACAAAATCTAAAAAAATTGAAATAAAAAAAACAGACTAAACCTCAACAACAGCCTAATGAAAAAATGACATCACCTTAAACTGAATGGGGAACTAAATCATAGTGGGAATTGAGGGTAATGAGTGTATTATAATGAATATGTATCTGGCTGAAAACAGTCAATCCTCTGCATCAATACAGAATCCCAGAGGGCCGAGGGGTTTGGCATCAACACTGACTCACCAATATGCAGTAATGCTTTTGTTTGCTCTACGGTGAGCAGCTGAGTGAACATACAGCTTCTCTGCTTTCTCACCATATTGACCTCTGCGCCGTTAAGTGGCCCATTCAATGGTTTGTCCACACTTTGAATGTGGCTTGCCTCTGTAGAGACTCTTCATGGGTGTCTCAAAGGACGGATGGCCAAGTCTTCATGCTTTAAGTCCACTGTATGGACTGATGCTCATACTTAGAGGGAAACAGAGTCCTGCCAAGGTCATACATGAGGTCGCCAAAACTCCAATTATGTAAATTTCAAATCAGCCTCTCAAATATATAGTTTCATTTTTTTTAACAAGGCTTAGTGATTTCCAGAAATAGCTGGTCATAGCATGGCAGTTGCAATCTGTTGTGTCTGTAAATTGCACTGCTGCTCAGGCTCTTTGGCAGTCGTCCCAGCCATCTCCTGAGATGGTTGCTGACCCTCCTCTCCGAGTTATCAACTGTTGAGATTGGGACTTCATAAATGAGGAGGGGCCACAGGATTCTGGGAAGCATGCAATGCTGATAGACCAAGGCTTTATACTTAACATGTAGGCCAGACTTGTCCACGGCTTTCAGTCAGTCATCCAACTCAAGCAAGTTGACTGGATGGATGCTGTGCCCCTCAGAGCTGTCAAAATACTCTCCCAAACCCTTGACTAGCTTTTCTGTGATGGTTGGGATATTAAACTGGAACTTGTCCTCCATCCTACCTTTTCTCACCACCATAGATGTTCATTTGGCTGGTTAGAAGCATATCCTGGCCCTGGACCAGCTTGTCAAGCCCCTGCAGGATCCACTGTCAGTCTGGGACTGAGTCTGTGGTAAATGTGAGGTATCCAAGCCCTGATGGGTGGTTGCCGTTGAGCGGATTTCATTCTGGGCCCTCTGCACTCTGGTTCAACGGACTTTGTGAGCATGTTCATGACTAGGGAGAACAGTCTCAGACAGATGGTACACCCTGTGATGATGCCGAGCTCTATCTTGTGCCAGCTTGATTTTATTGCTCCAGAAGAGACCCTCATCCTGAAGTTGCTCTAGTAATCAGCAGTGAGGTCTATGGTCCTGCTGGGGACATGATGTTTGCTTAGTGTGAGCTGCACCACCTTGTGTGGAGTGGAGCCATATGCATTCACCAGGTCAAGCCACAGCACAGACAGGTTGCCCTTGTTCTCTTTGGCCTCCCTGATGAGCTGTGCCACCACACCTGTGTGTTCCAGACAGCCTGGCACCCTGTAAATGCCACCCGTCTGGACTGATGTGCTCTTTGACAGGTAGATGCACAGCTGATTGGAAAGAGCACAGAAGAAGACCTTTGCCTCGACACACAGCAGGGAGATGATGCAAAACTGTTCTGTTTGGGTAGATTTTCCTCTTTCAGGATCCACACCCCTTCATCCACTATCCACTGTTTTGGGATTTTCCCTCTTCTCCAGAAGACTTTTCCACAGATTTTCCACAGATGCAGCAGGAGTTTGGGACAGTTCTTGTACACTGTGTATGATATACCACCTGGTCCTGGAGCAGAGCTTGCCTTTACTTTGCAGGCGGCGTCTCTGACCTCAATCAGCTGCAGCTCTGACAGATCAAACTGCACTTCTGGTTCAGGGGAGTCTATTAGGATGTTGCACTCCCAACTCCTGCTGTCTTTCTGAGTGGCTGTATGTCTGCATCAGATGTTGATCTATTTCTTCCTGCCAGCAGGCCAGTTTCCCACTTTGTGTCCGCCCCAGCAACTCCTTGGTGAACTTGAAGAGGTTGGCAATAAAGGCTGTGTCTTTCAGGGCCCTTTTGTGCAGCCACCTCCAATGCCACTCTGCCCAACGGAGGACCCTTCTTTTGTAGGATTCACATCAGCTGGCCCAAGCCACTACATTCCTCTTCTGCTGCCTCCTTATACTGGGACTTCAGTGCTTTCATCTCTTTTGGTGTTGTGGATCCTCACTGCTCTTTAGTTCTTTGCATCAGGTTTTCTGGAGCCTTTCTACTCCTCCTCTGCTCTTCTGACAATGATGGTTGTCATGGCTTGTAGCTTCCCTTTGGCCTCTCTCTTCACTGTTGCCTCCAGAATTTGTCAGCATCTATGTCAAACTGCTTCCACAGTGTTCAGTCATTACAGTCTTCCACAAGTCATGTTAGCTGCTGGCCATTTGACCCGCATCCTGTTAGACTTGGTGCTAGAGGGGTTAGTTTGTAACACTTGGAGGTTCTGGGTGCTATGGGATGACTCCAGGCCTGGCTCCTCCTGTGTCTCACCACCACCGTCTCCACCAGACACTTCATCCTCGCTTGGTGGATTTTCAAACTGCGATCATTCTTGCAGACTTTGCCACATGCACACAGCTTGCTCGTAATCATTTGTCTGTTTCCAGGGTCTGATACTATTGTGTTCGTCTGACTGCTTATCCTCTGGGGGGATCTTTCCACATAGTAAAATGGATTACCAGGACTGAGCTGGAAGAATTTCAAAGTAACATTAGATGCAATAGATGTTATTGGCATTTAAGCAGCATCAATAACCATTTTAAGCATGGTGTGCTTTGAGCAGCAGAACATGCAGGCCAATAACTAATCAGCTTAATACTGCTACTCATTGATCTCAAGCCAGTTCTGATCTCTCTAATCACTCAAAACTGCTTCATTGATCCTGTGTGCAATCTTTGCACGTGAGGATCTAATGTGTACATTTGTTCAAGACCTCATTTGAAGATTGGTTACATGATCCACAGTCCCAAATGTATTTCTGCGTCTTTTCACAGTATGCAACCACGATTGATTTTATGTGTGAAAGTTCTAGCAACAAATGAAGACAGATAAGAGTGAATAGAGCTGGGCAGGTAAAGAGGAGGAGATACAGTGATGAAGGAGCAGATAATGCCAGCAGCACTGTGTGTGGTTTTCCTGTCACACAGCTGAGCAGTTTCCCTCCATTCTGACTTATCTGCCGTTCAAACCGAGCGGCTCCTCGTTTCACAGAATGACTGGTGAGACTTTCACTTCCACATTCACACAGTCCAGGTGCCACAGCTGGCCCTGTGGGGTCAGCACATGAGAGAAATGATAAGCTCTCCTGAGGACTTTTACATTTCCAGATCATTAGTGGGAAGATTGGCTTTTTCTGTACAGTTATTCTTAATTCTTGTCATTGGTGCCATGGGGGTCTGATTCTGCTAACCCAGATCTGGCTTAGCTGCTGCACACATAAAGACTTGATCAACTCTGTCTTTCTTCATTCAAGTGATGCTATCGTATGGTACATACTGTATAATTTGTGGTGCATTCAAGGTGTCTCTGACTTCCACGATTTAGTTGGGATAAAATACATTATCACAAAATCCATCCTCGAGGACAGCCAGTAAGCAAACATGGATTTTATTTTATTATTAAAGGATTTGTGGTTGACACAGAAGTCACAAATCTTTTAGTGTTCAGTGTAGTTCAGTTATGACCCTTGTTCATGTCGTATCCAAGTGATTCTCTTTTCCTTTTTGGTACTTTGGTACAAATATCTCAGTTTTGTGACCTGCAACGTTATGCAGCCAAATGATGTGAAAAAGTGCAAAAAAACATCTTCCATTCACTTAACTTTCCTTCGTTAAAATGTCTAAAAATGACTCAACCAATGTTATATATTTTGTTGAGTTGTGTACTTGTATTATCCCAAATGTTTCCCTACAATTTTTGTACATGTGTCATTGTTATGGTTATCTGCCAGAAGCTGTCATAAATCGACTTTTTATCCAGCTTTAAGCCATATTTTAAAAATACACTTTTTCTTTTTCTTTTAAAGATATACAGTATTTTAACTGGATGAAGGATTTTAGTCGCTTGACATGTGGATCTGAAGTTATCAGGGAGAGAGGAGGAGACCTCTGGGGATAATAATAAAAACCTCTTTAATGTCTGAATCTTAAGTTATCAGAGAAACGAGCTGAGCAAATGTCAGCTCGACGCTCCCGGGACGTCCTGTGTTCGATATTTTTTTTTTTTATAATATTAAATAAAAAAAAAATTTTTTTTTTTTTTTTTTTTTATTTTTTTTTATTATTTGTTTTTTGTTAAAAGTCTTTAAAAAAAAAGAAAGGGAGAAGGAGAGGGAAAGAAAGAAAAATTTATTATTTTTCTATCTTTTTTTTTTTTTTGCATGGGTGTGTTTTTTTTTTTTTTATAAATTTTTAGATTATAAAAAAAAACATAAATTTTTTCCAAATTTTCCCAAACATATATTTTTTTTTTTTATTTTTTGTGTGTGTGTGTATATATTTTAATGTATATAAAAAAAACACTCCCAAGATTAAGGATGCATTTCCTCTTTTTCTCTTTTCAAACCTGTACGGCTCTCACAACTTTACCAAGGCACTTTGGATAAAGATATCCAGCAAGCTGTTGGTGTAAAGCTCCCTGCTTTAGAGTTGTGTGTAGGAGAGAGCTGATTAAGGCCTCTAATCTTTGGCCTGGTGATTCTCTCACTGGGATTGGCCTACTGTCTGTATGTTCACAGAGTACCTCCATCAACAGATGGATTAGCTTGTTTGTATTCTGGTGTAATCTAGACATTTACAGTAGACACTGTAAGCCTGTTTTCTCTAAAAATATACAATATACAGTATGCATTAAAGGGGATTTTTCAATTTTACACAGCAAGATGAGTAAAATTGTCCCAGGAAGTTGTAGCGGGTTTCCTATAGGTGCTGGGGGTGCCAGCCGGAGTGTCATCTGACAAGTTTAATGTTTGAGTTCTTTAAAGATCAACCTCCACATGAACCAGTCTGTATTAAATATTAAGAGAACTGTATACAGCACTGGAAACTTCCATCTATGCTCTCCAGTTTATTGGAAACCATCTGGTGTTTGAGAGATCTAAATATGATATCAGTGGTTTGCTGCTCCTGTTTGTTGTTGTGAAAATGCTGCTTGGTAACTCGTTAACTCCATAGAGTTTGCCGCTTACTAACACTAAACCACTCACAGCTCCATTATTCAAGGCAGACGCTGATATGCGTCTTAACATTTCCAGAGTCTTGCACTTCTGAAATGGCACTTTTTACTACCTAAAAGACCAAATATTCATGAAAAAGTCCTCTGAGGGGACAGAAAGTAATGTCACACTTTGCAGACGATGACCCACAATTTGTATGTAACATACTGCTTTTGTCTGCATTTTTTTTTTTTTTTTTTTCCTCGTTTGGAAATTTGACCTCCATAATTGCACTGGTTGTTGGTAGTTCAACACTGAAAAGTAAAAAGTGTCATTTTAAAATGCCTATACTCCCTCTCAGGTCCATGTGTGTCTTACATGCCATGTCATGCTCTGTTGTGATAGTGTATGTGTCATGTTCATGCGCTACTTATTCTCATACATTTATTAATCTGCTTTTCTGTGTGCATTTCTTTTGACATTGCGCTCTTTTTCTTTGTTTTTTGCTCCATGTTTTTCTGCATGTGGCTCGTCCATAGCTTTGTACCAATGGCTAGAAGCAGACCGACAAGGCAGGGATCCAGACACTGCAGCCACAGGTAAAACACCATCACCTGTTCCACATCTTCATAACCGAGCGCTACAGCTCTCACTGCCTGCATGCCTGCTGTCAGCTGCTCTCTTACACCTTGTAAGTTATGTGACCTAATATGATGCTAGCCCTGCTCCAATATAGATGTACATTTCCAAAGGGATTTCACTGGGAAAATAAATGTGATTTTCACATAATCACCTCAGTCTGTGTTCATCAGGTTTTTCACACTTCTGATCAGAAATGTGGGCTTGAGTCATTATGACTTGGGACTTAACTGAGACTAGGACCCAATGACTTGAGCCACATATCTGGTTTAACCTGTTTTTGTCTCAGATAGCACTGTGACCATTCTTGTCTGTGACATTCTCATTAGACAGCCCCAACTTCTAAGTCCTGGGTTACAACTTATGCTGTTAAGTGACGTGCAGCTGAATGTCATTAGAGTTGCACTCTTAAACACTCAGCAGTTATCTGAAAGGTTGCATGCAGTACATTGGTACAGTGAAAACAGCTGGGATATGATGGCATTTTATCAAATCTAAATACAGTATTGAGCCAAATTATAATCCTTTCAAATCCTTTGTTGAATCCATAGCCATTTAGTGTAATAAAAGTTAAAAAATAACTAAATCACATAATTCAGTTGACACCTGTAATCACCTTTTGTTGATACCTCACGATAGTGGAGTCTTGTTTCTTTTCCAAACAAACGCCCTTCGGCCATGTACACGTGTACATGTATACATAACAACAAAAGTGGTCGAAGAGAGAGAGCAGCGATGGTTGAGTGAGTTATAGAGTGACTGAAAAGAGGGAGCGGCGTTAGTGAGAACAAAGCAGTGAATCAATAATGAATCAAAATAAAACATTTATTTCCAATTGCTTCATGGTGGTTATGTTCTAAAGCACAAATAAACACAACCACACCTCTGCACAACCCTGTGGGAAGGAACTTAATGGATTTTGAATGAGTGCAGCCAAAGGGCAGACTTCATCCTGTCCAGTAGCGGTACACGGCAGCTACTCTAGTACACAACAGAGGGGGGGAGGAACGGGAAAAATATATAGATAGATAGATATAACAAACCTGAACTAAAGGGGGACTTGTGCCTTGGTATCAGAAGCCGGGGGGGTTGTGACAAAGTGGTGGTATTTGACGGCCTGTTATTGTCTGGGGGTTACCCCCCTATGTGTGGCCCAAAGTGTCTTTGCTGAACCCCAGAAGAGTCTCAAATAGAGCAAAACAATAAGAAAAAGCAAATCCAGGCAGAGGGCTGCACACACTTCTAGTGGGTCAGAAGTGATGATTGAGAGGGATTATTTTTGTGTCAGTCTGTACATTGTTTTTTAGAAACTTCCTCCATATTATACCTTTAAAACCATTTTATGCCACTGATAATAATAATAATACAAGTACACCCAACAAAGAGCAATTTAAATAAAATGGACTCTGGTTCTGTTAATACAAAATGTATAGTGTCTGCACAGTACTCGCGTCTTATTCTTGCATCCTGTTGTCTAAAATGTTGCTTGTAAACACAACGGGCAATGTCGAGGTCAGCAAAATGGTCATGTTCATATATCGTACGATAAGGCGTTAGCGTAAAAATGATCAAGGTCATGACGTTCTCGTGAGATGTTACTAGAGTGCACAGCGTTTTTATCCCTTGTCCCATGTCCCACATATTGAGATAATGTCCCACATTTTCATTGGCTCTAGTTTTCAAAAGTCAAACTGCTGTAGGACAGAGGCTTTTTTAAAATCATCTGTCCTACATCCTTTGGCTTTTATCCAGTGGCTGTGAAGAAAGCAGGGAAGGCTGTCGTCACAGGCCTGTTTGCTGTCAAACTGCTCACACACGGGTCAAGTGCAGGTTAATATGTCACCGCAACAGAGAAAGTCACTGCAAAGTCACAAGCTGCAGATTTATATGAAATATGATGGAAACAACCACAAAGAAAAGGAAAAGCAGCTACAGCAAAGACTGTGAAGCTACTTATACTGATAAGCTGGTGGAAGGTGATAAAAAGTGTTGCGCTAATCTATGGATGCATTCGAGCAAAGCATAGAGATGTTAGATAACATGTTTGTTATTGAAGTTAGACATTATAGCAAAATTGTAGACTACCTCTCAGTCCTTGTAACATGGTCCCACACAAACATACTCTTTGTCCCACATTCGGTTTGTTGGCGTCTGGTCACCCTAGATGTTACCTGGACGATATCTACATTGCTCTAAGCTAATAAAAAAGACAGAAGAAGTAAAGGCTTGGATTCAAAGTGGAGCCGTCAATCAGAAGCCACTCCTAAACTGACCGACTAGGACAACCTCACACAAAAGTCATCATCACAGAGCAATCAGCTGATAATAGAAACAACAGTAATCAGCAAGCAGCTTGCAGGACGATGGTGCCTAACATACAACCCTTTACACATTACATTACACTGAACTTCTAAGACTAGTTGAAGTGAACCTGCTCTCCAGGCTTTGATTTTGAGAGTAACTGAGTAATTTATTTTCCCTATAGAGAAATTGCTGCAGTCTATTTGTGTAAGGCTGGCATCATCTCTGTGGTCTCTAGATCCCTGTTTCAGTCTGCCTCCACCACTGCCACCTGGATTAAACCCTTCAATACATTTCATCCTCTTAGAAAGAAAGAAAGAAAGATATTCCTTTATTAGTCCCACAGTGGGGAAATTCAGATTTACACTCTGTTGTTCACACAGTACAGTTCACACAGTACATATACATGTCAATGGAGAGATGTCAGAGTGATGGGGCTGCTCCTGACAAGCGCCCAGAGCAGTTGGGGGTTTGGTGCCTTGCTCAGGGGCACCTCGGCAGTGCCCAAGAGGTAAACTGGCACCTCTCCAGCAACCAGTTGGTCTTGGTCCATGGGGGATTTGAACCCGGGTCCTCCACATCCTAACCCAAGTCCTTACGGACTGAGCTACTGCCGCCCCTCTCTCTCTCATTTCCTTTCTTCGTTGTACAGTATTTGGGTCAACTTTCTCTGAGCTTGTTATCCAAATCAGTCTTCCTCTCGTCCTCCCTGGTCATAGCTGACTATTTTTTATTCCTCCCCGCCTCACTTCATCTGAACCCAGATGAAAGTTGTCCTGTTTCCCTTCCTCCAGGTTACTGTTTGTTTTTTATGTCTGTCCCTGCTCTCAGACTGGAGTTTAGGGACTTAATAAAAGTAGAGGATGGAGGGCAAAGCAAGCCTCTTCTCTTCCCATTTCCCTTTCTTACCCTCTTCATCGTCTCCCTGTCACCTTCGGTTTGTCTTGGTTCAGGGCCTCAGGGGACTTCAGTTGTCCTTGCACTTGCAGAGAAGACACAAAGCCATCACCTCCAGGGGCACACAGCCAACTAGTGACACCATGATGTGTGTTTGAGTGTATTTTATATGTGTGTGAGAGAGAGAGAGACAAATAAATAGCCAGCCAGAGATCCAGTGTATGTGTGCAGTATGTCCTCTTTGATTAGGTGACAACAACCTGAGGCTTGTACAGGTTTAGACAAATCAAACATTGCCTTATCAGGTGCTATGAATGTCATCGAATCCCTGTACAGTTATGTACAGTGTATTGTGCAGGTGTAGAGTAGAGAACCAGCTGGAATCAGTCCACAGACAGTCCACAGACAGTCCACAGACAGTCCACAGACAGTCCACAGACAGTCCACAGACAGTCCAGTCCACCCCTGGTGACTGTGAACCATTGTTTTGCTGTGTTTTGTTCCCCAAGCCTCCTTAAATGTCAGCTGGCCTTTTCATTATTCATCTGATGCTGCCTCTCTCTCTCTCTCTCTCTCTCTCTCTCTCTCTCTCTCTCTCTCTCTCTCTCTCTCTCTCTCTCTCTCTCTCTCTCTCTCTCTCTCAACCATTGATGCCTCAAGCAGTTTAGTGAGAAACACTGAATGCTTCAGAACAGAATTATGTTTATTCACAATAAAGCTCCTCAGGATATCTTTTAAAGTCATAGACATGCTGTATATACATAGACGCTGCATTGACTCCCGGGTCGTATGTCAACGTGGGCGCCATATTGGACAGGGCAAGCCTGGCCTGTAAACACATACAAGTAAACGGGGGAGCTGCCATTCTTCTGGGTTACTGGCCAGACTTGCCAGGTCCAAATATGCCCACGTTGACGTATCGCTGCAACGAGCTGAAGCATCCAATATGGTGTCCATGTATATATGTCTAGGGTTTAAGGTGAAGTCTGCTGACTTTATACTGTATATGATTCTCATTGTCACCAAATCCCAAGTGGAGAGCCAAACCAACAGTGAATGTATGTTTAGGTCAAAAGTAAAAATGCCAAACGTTCACTGATTCCAGTTTCTCAACTGTGACGATCTGAAGCTTTTTCTGTCATACATGATGGTAAAATTAATATTTTTGGGGTTTTGGACTATTGGTTGGACAAAAATGGACATTTGAAAAAGTCACTTTGTGCTCAGAGAAATGATAGCAAGCATTTTTCATTATTTTCTGACATTTTATAGGCAAAACAAGTAATTGATTAATCCAGAAAATAATCAGCAGACTCATCATTGGTGTCGCAGTTTCTCCCGCTAGGAGTCACCACAGTGGATCATCTGAGATCTGATTTTTTTATGATCTACATATTTCGATTAGATTTGGTTTGGATTGGCAGAGGTTTTACTGTATATCGGATACCCTTCCTGATGCAGCCCCACCGTTCACAGCTCCCAGGGGGATACATGTTTTGATGGTGGTGGTAACCAGCAGATTAATCAATAAAAAAAGAACAAAAACAATGTTAATTGCAGTCCAACTTTCAATGTGAAACATCTGTGTATGAAATGTTGAGTTTGACTGATACTTAACATTAAATGAATAACTAAATAAATGTATCCCTGTGTCACATAAAGACCTCTGCAAGTGAGATAAAGATCCCTTGAGAATTTACTGTAATTGCATTTTGTTATCCTCTCACAAAACCCTTATTGATCTGGTGACTGGTCCCACTGTGGACTGATCAATGACTAATCATTCCAAGCCATCAGTCTGCAGTGGTGGTCAGTAACCTTCTGACCTCTCTCTAATCATAAAAAGGCCCAAACTATGTACAGTCAGTACACTAGTGCTCCCAGTTACAGAGCTCATTCACTTATCTGAAATCAATGTAGGTTTGTCTCCGCCTTGTAGCAGGACTGTCGAGATCTGGCTGCAGAAAGGAAATGAAATGGTATGTGGATTAGTGTGAGATTTACTAGCCCCCAGAGAGTCATTACAGAGCTGCAAGTCTGACCCCAGTATTGAAGCATCTGCAGCACTTCATTAGTGAAAAAAATGTATTTACTCTGTTGAAGAGTCTTCATGATCTTTTTAATTGTTGATTAAAAAGGTATTGAACTGCACTGATTCAGAATGTCTTTCCTCCGAGATCACCAGTAGAAAACCTCGATGAGGTTTGTTTTGTGTTGAAGGATACAGAACAGATATGACATCATGTTACTCAGACTACCACAATAAAAGCTATAACTTCCTTCCACCTACATGTAGACTCAAATGAAGCAAAGATATTGATTTTTTTTCTTTTTTTCTTTTATTGTCCTCTTCAGTTCAGTGGTGCATACACAGAAAGCATCTGAAGAAAGTGAGGCTGTGATGGAGTCGGTTGTCTGGGAGAAATGGATGTAGTGAGATGTAATATAACCAGTTGCTGTGGACAGCTGTTGTGTCTGGAGCAGTTGTTGAGGGCTACCCTGCATTAGACACAGTCTGTCTCTATGTTATGTGATGTGACAACTGTCTGTCTCTCTCTCTCACAAAATGAAATCTCAGTATATGGAAGTGAATGGGGTTGTTCAGACATAAGCTAGCTGGGTGCTGAACAGCTGTATGTATTTCATTGTTCACCTGATGCTGAGAGTCTACGGGCTGAATCTGTATATGCATTTAGTAATTATGACTGCGGAGCACCAACAGACCTAATGGCAATACAAAAGTTCCTGAAACCAGATACTGTAAAGATGCCTCACATCAACCAAATATCATCGTTCAGTGCAATAACACTCAAATTTAAAGTGGCAATAGAAAACTTTTCAGCTCCCCCTCAGCATTTCAAAGTGGTGACAAGAGACAAATTTAGCAATTTGTTTAGACCTTCAGTGAAAAAGCAAAAACTGTTGTGAACATACATCTGCTGATGCCTCTGGACATATCATCAGTGATGTTCCTGGAATCATCGGGTGTTTTGGGCCATTTGACCTCATACGCCCTCCTCCAGGTGACCCAGCTGGGGCTGATGGATCCCAGCTTGTGTCCAGATGGATAGCTACTCTGACTCCATGACTCTCCTCTTTTGAGCCACAGACATGTTGAGGCTCTCTCTGCCGCATCGGTGATACTGTGGATGGCTCTTCTCCTCCTGTGTCCTTATACGCCCAAACACCTGAATGCTTTGGCATGGGAATGGGCCACAAATCCCATGTATCCACAGCTGCTGACCAGTCCTGTGTACTTGGAGAGGTTCCTTTCAAAGGTTCCTTCCATAGACCTTCCTGTGGGACTATCAGCTCCAGCAGCACAGCTTGCTTTGTGGACTCAGACACAAGGACAATGTCTGGTCGCAGGGTGGTGACTGTAATATGGCTTGGGAATTTCAGCTGCCGTTCGAGGTCCACCAACAGCTGCCAGTCCCAGATGTTCTTTTGACAGGGTTTGGCTTCTCCCCAGTGCTAACAAATGCAATGGTCTTCTTGGAGGGTCGGGATTGCTTTGCCCATTCAACTCCTGCACTGATGGCTTCAGCAATGATCATGCCTCCATCGGTACTGTCCATCTCCAAGTGCCCTTGTACAGTAGCTGAGGACATGTTCCAGGATTCCTTGCTTGAAACACAGTGGGAATGCTGGTGTCTTTGCTATGCCCTATGTGCGCAGCCTTGCCTCTGCTTCCAGAAGAGCTTCCACTGCCCCCCACTTCCTGCCATTCCTCACTTGGATTCCAGCTTTTGCTACCTTCAGATCACTTGAGTCTATGTACTGTACTACTTGCTTCTTTGGCCTTTGTTACTTTGAATTCCTCCTCCAAGGATTTGAAGGAAAGTTGCAGGTTTTTGTTGTATCTGTAGATTGCAATATTGTTCAGGCTCTTTGTCAGCACCAGCTGTCTCCTGAGATGGTTGCTGGTTGAAACTCTTGACTGTCTTTTCTGTGATGGTTGGGATGGCTCCGCCTATGATATTAAATCAGAACTTGTCCTCCACCCTACCTTCTCTCAGCACCATAGGATTGATTGATTGATTTGGTTGGTTTGAAGCACATTCCGGCCCACTCCACTAGCTTTTCATGCCCCTGCAGGATCCACTGGCAGTCTGGGACTGATTCTGTGGTGACTATGAAGTCATCCATGAAAGCCCTGATGGGTGGTTGCCGTTGAGCGGATTTCATTCTGGGCCCTCTGCACTCTGGTTCAGCGGACTTAGTGAGCAGATCAGATCCACTCCTCCTGTTATTACCTTTCACAATAACACCCCTAGACATGCAGTATAATATTCTGTATTATCCTGGCATTAGAGATGACACATTTTGCAAAGCTGGAATGATGATGCTAAAAGACATGCATGACATGTTTAATTGCTGTTAAAGTACATCTTAACAGAAGATGCTGAACCTCAAAGAGGCTGATCTTTATTGTAGTTCTCTGATGTTATTGGAGGTTGACACAAGTGAGGTTGTACAGACACGTAGAACCTCAGGGTTATACTGTGTGTGTGTGTGTTCAGTGAGGTGTGTGTGTGTGTGTGTGTGTGTGTGTGTGTGTGTGTGTGTGTGTGTGTGTGTGTGTGTTCACTGAGGTGTGTGTGTGAGTAGTGGGGGAGTGTTGGGGAAACGCAGTGTTGGTGACACATTCTGTTCATGAGGTCATCCTTACAGTGCTGCCGTTTCTGTCCTTGTACTGTCCTGATTCTCTACAGCTTCTTGCTTTGTTAAGCCCCTGTCCCATTGGACAAATAAACACTATCGTCTCCTAACATCTGGCTTCATTCCCTGGACAGACGACTCAGCAGTAGTCGCAGGTATTTATTGGCTCTAGCTCCAATTGCCAGTGATGGAAACATGACACCCAGGTGGACATGCTAATTTTTGTAATGTTATTTGACATGCTTTGAAGTGAATATAGTTAATAAAATCAACAGGGATTTGGGATTATTTATATAATTTATTAACATACACAATATACAATTAATATGCTCTCCTCAAAGCCACCAGACAGATTTTCTGTCTCACACTGTCACACAAACATCCAACAATATAACATACAGAAACATATATACACCTAAATTTGTCACAGTTTCTCACAATCTGCCACCACTTATAGAAACTGTGTTAACAGGGAAAAGTTTGTCAGGCAGATTTTTAAAGCTTCATGTGTATATAATAAAGATTGTTTATATTGGAGGTGCTGATGCATCATTGCCCTCGTCTCTATGTCTTCTCGTTGTCCAGGTGAAAACTTTGAGCAGAGCCCCCTGAGGAGGACGTTCAAGTCCAAAGTTTTGGCACGCTACCCTGAGAATGTGGAGTGGAACCCTTTCGACCAGGATGCTGTCAACATGGTGAGTGTAATGTACCGTTATACAGGGCAGGGGTAGATGAGTGAGGATAAACGGTCAACAGTACGTCCAACAGAGCAGGACAATGGGGATTATTTATTTATCCTGGGTAACAAAGTGATGATAAATTCTCCTCCGATCTCTATGGAATTACCCTTTAACCTGTTCATCTTCCTCTTTGAGTGGTCTCTATTTAGATGCTTAATGTCAAGGAGTCAAACGACAAGTGGATTAAGAGGATTTGTTTCGGACGAGGACCTTCTCAGAGTCATAACTCAGTCAAATCCAAACACGGCCGGCCGATTAATCGGCCGACCTCTAATTCAGATGTGGCTCCCCTTCCTATGTCACACACAGATTCGTCAGGATATATCGTCCACAGTTTGAGAACTACATTTGCAAAGGTGCACCATGTTTTTCTCTTAAGCCAATCAGAGTAGACTGGGCTTCAGAGTGAATACAGGTACATTCAGTACAGGAGAGTATAATGTATAGAATAATGTTTTAATGTTTTTGAGTAGGAATCTGGAAATCAGCATAATATGTCCCCTTTAGTTTGACAAAATGTAAACAAAAAGTTCACCATGTGTTGTGCAGTGCAGGATGAAGCCTGAGTGACGCTGCACAGGTGTTATTTTTACCTCATGATCTGATATTATTGATGTCTGCTGTTTTTAATAACTCTTGCCATTGGAACTGTCTTAAAAGTGCATGCAAAACGGCCAAGGGAGCTTTTTAGGTTGTTAATCGCTTTCCCAATTTAGTCATGGGCAACTTGATTTTCCTTCCTCCCACTGCATGCACAAACTCAGATTTTAAATAATGACGTAGTATTTTTCTCATTGTTTGCTTTTAACAATCTGGGCCTCCTCCCATTACAACCTCACATATTCAAAGAAAGTCATGCAGTGTAGCTCAATGACCCACTGGGACTTGTGTTCTCCTACTGTTGAAACCTTTATATATTATCTACAATTACACTGCAGCTTTTATTTACACTCACTGGATATGGAGGTGGGGATTCAAATTCATGATTTATTTATTTCACATTTTAATTTGGGTGCACGGATCAGATATTATGTTATTTTGTGTATTTTACATGTATAAAGCAAAACTCAATATACTACAATATAACTGACAGAAGAAATTAAGTTATCAATATCAATGAGGCAGTTTCGATGACTTCTAGTGTAGCCTTCAAAACGAGAGTTTTGTGTTACACCTTTACTGATAATGTATTGTTTAGTAGGTATTCAGTGTGCTGGGGATTATGCAACCTAAAAAAGAGACATATAAGGTGCTGAAATTCAATCAATGGCCTTAATTCCCGTATTTTACACTTATAATAACACCATTCGTCTATCAGGACCTTTATTTTCCACTGTATCACAGGGAAGAGACAACCATGATGAGGGATGATGCTCAGAGAGAAATAATAAACAGGACGTCAGGACAAGATGGGGACCTCTGTGGAGCCGCTGTTTCGACCATTTTTGACATACCATAAAGTATACAAATGCCCAGCCCTTCTATTTCACAAAACCAGACCTTTAGAGTTATTGAAAAGTCCTTGAATTTGTTTTTGAAAATTGATTGTTTGATGAGGCTCTGCTCAAAGTGCTAAGCTGTCGGTTCAGTGACCTTGACAAGAAGAACAAGAGGGAATTGTCCATGTGGATGTACCTCTCCTGTGGTCACCACCTATTTTTCCACCTGCCCTGGCGTCAGCACTGCTGAATAATGCAGCCGCCGTTCTCACGTTACGTCGGCATGGAAACAAGCATTATGCATCAGTGCAGTGTCTGAAACCTAACACCCAGCGAGCTGTCGAGGATGACGGCTGAGAGACATTTAACATCATCTCTCTCTCTGTTCCTACGTCTTGTGACCAGCACAGCATCTCATTTCTCCCTCTTCCTCTTCCTCTTCCTCCTCCTCTTCCTCCTCCTCCTCCTCCTCCTCCTCCTCCTTACCTCCATCACTCAGTCATTCCATCATCCTCTTCTGTCTGGAATGTTCTGACTCCAGCTCCTCCTCTTCCTGCTGTGAGGTGAGAGATGAGGAGGATGCAGCCCACTGGGTTTTAGTCTTTCTTGTGACAACTTGTTTGGCCTTCCATCCACACTAAACTGTTTTCTAAGTTTTCAAAGTTTGACTTTATTGTGAATTAAAAGTACCTAAAGTGGCTGGGTGGTCAGTGTTTGTGTGTATGAGAGTTCATATGGTTGTTGCTGTGTTAGTCCAGACTTTCTGGAGGTAGAGGGTAGAGAATTCAGCCTCCTAGCTGCCTGATGTATGAAGCTGCTGCTCAGCCTGATGGAGCCAGTTCGGAGGCACTGGTATCTTTTTCCAGAAGGCAGCTGACTGCAGAGGCTGTGTGAGGGGTGGGTGGGGTCACTTATAATGCTGGTGGCTTTGCTGCAGGAAAGTGTTGTAAATGTCCTGGAGAGAGGGGAGTGAGGCACCAGTGATCTCTCAGCTGTTTACACTATTCGGTGAAGGGACTTGCAGTTGGAGTCAGTGCAGCTCCCAAACCACACAGTGATGCAGCAGGTTAGAGTGCTCTCAATGAGGCCTCGGTAGAAGGAGCATGTGATGGGGGTCGGGGGTCTTCCTCTTTTTAGCAAGGAAATTAAGATGTGTGATGTGCCCACCCAGGAATTTGGTGCTGCTCCACGGCAGTGCCATTGATAGTCAGTGGGAGGTGATGGGTGTCTGCTCTCCGGAGGTTGATAATTCCTTTGTCTTCTTGACGTGAAGGGAAAGATTGTTGTGCACCATGTGGCCAGCTTCACCTCACTTCTATAGTGTTATTCATCATTGTTGCTGATCCACCATCATTGTGTCATCGGTAAATTTGATGAAATGGCTGGAGCTGTAAGTTGGTGCACAGTCATGGGTCAGCAGACTGGAGAGCAGAGGGCTGACCATGCATCCTTGGGGGGCCCCCGTGTTCAGTGAGATGGTACTCGATGTCCTGTTGTCGATCCCTACTGACTGCAGCCTCTCAGTGAGAAAGTCCAGTAACCAGTTACAGAGTGAGGTGTTCAGGCCCAGCAGGTCCAGCTTCTTTATCAGCTGCTGAGGGATGATGGTACTGAATGCCAAACTGAAGTCAATGAACAGCATTATCAGATATGAGCCTTTTGTGTCCAGGTGGGTGAGGTGGAGGGCAGAGGAGACTATCATCGGTGGAGCGGTTGGCATGATATGCAAACTGAAAGGGGTCCAAGGTGGGAAGAAGGCAGCTCCAGTTTACTGCAGAGAGATCTTTGATAAAGGCCTCAACAGCTTTTCTGCACTGTGAACAATAACCCATGTGCACCGCCTCTGCTCCTGTTGTCCTCGTCCCTTTCTCACTTGAGCAACATAAATAGGAAAAGTTGAATGAGGTCATGTTGTACTGACTCCTGTGGCATGGAGGTCAGAAGTGTACGGACTGCCACGCTGTTGACTAACGCAGCTGAGCGATTGAGAGTGCTCCGGCAGCGGGTCACTACTAATTTGACACAGAGCTTACCAAATCTCAGCTCCACGTTTGGAGAGATTTGGAGCATATTTCTCACTGCTCTGTTTGATTTCATTACCTTTCTGAGCTCGGCGGGGCTTAGAGATGAAACTAAATAAATGTGGTCGTGGTGGTGACTAATGTCAGCCACAGGCCGGGTGTAGAGGAGGGATGATCTGTCAGTACTGATCAGCGAGACACATGACTCATACATAATCCAATCAGGTCACCAGGCCTGTGTGTTTGTTTCATGTGTCATCTGTAAAACCAAAATGTTAATAAGAAGAAGAGAAGAAGAAGAAGATCTACCTTTATTAGTCCCACAATGGGGAAATTCAATTTTACACTCTGTTAAACTCATACATGGTACATGCAGACCTGAAACACACATACATGCATTAATGGAGAGATGTCAGAGTGAGGGGGCTGCTCCTGACAAGCACCCCGAGCAGTTGGGGGTTTGGTGCCTTGCTCAGGGGCACCTCGGCAGTGCCCAAGAGGTAAACTGGCACCTCTCCAGCTACCAGTTCACACTCAGTTTTTGGTCCATGTTGGGACTTGAACCGGTGACCCTCCGGTTCCCAAGCCAACTCCCTACAGACTGAGCTACTGCCGCCCCATAAAATAAATAAATAAAAATAAATGGGAAAACTGGGTAGAAACTAGGATAAAGAAAGGTAACAACACAGATTAATGTGTATGGAGACTAAAGCTCATTCATATGTATACGTGTGCAGAGCAATAGAGTGAGTGTTAATGCATGTTGGCACAGACCAGCTCTCGTCTCCAGTTAGCTCCTGTTCAGCTCTCAGCTGCCAAATAAACATAATGAGGCTAATAAGTCTGATTTATTGCAGGCTGCTGCTGACTGTGTGTTTATATCAACAGTTTATGTGGATTTGGCTCAGAGTTTGGCTGTGACGCACACGCTATCACTATCAGTCATAGCATCACTTAAAATCATGGATATTGGTTTAGAAAATACAAAAAATCTCATCACAATATTCTTGAATCAAGTAGATAATCTTTTTACCAGTACAGTAATGAAACTTTGATCCTCAGACTTTTCATCCAAAACCATCATCAGGTCAAAAGTTCTAGTTGGTCAATATTCTGGTTTGTGACCAAATACCAGCAAAACTAAAGACATTCCTATGAGGGCTGCTCCCTCTCAGTCGATCAGTCTACTCATTTGTCAACTCATTTTGTCATTTTGGTCTTTTTTTAGCTGATTAATTGTTCTTTATGATTTTATTTTCCTGCTATATGATTTATAAACTTATGAGCAAACCACTGGTAAACACAAGATCTTAAGTGATGCTTTTGTGAGATCGGTTGTGGAGAAACATATCTGTCAGTTATATCAATGAATCGATTATTCGACAAAATTGTGTGAGTCTACTAAGAATTTCTTTGGTTGAGGACTATTTAACATCAGCATGCTAACACGCTAAGCTAGGATAATAAACACTGCAAACATAAAACTGTACCTGCATCACCATTAGGGCTGTGTACTGGCAAAAATCTGGCGATACAATATGTATCATGATACAGGGGTTATGATTCAATACATTGACATATATAGTGATACTGTGAGTAAGGTGATATATTATGATTTTTAAATCTAGTTTTAGGAGAACTGTCAATTTGAATTAAGCACCACCATATGCATAAAGTCTGAGTAAAAAAGGTTTAGTTTTTTTTAAGCAATCAGTGGAATTTTCATTATCATTTATCACAGTCGCTGTAACATCCAACAGCATAGCTCTACTTTGAGAGGACACATCTCTGTGCAAATAAAATAAAGTATTGATTGAGTTCATCTTTGCATGTAAATTATTAATTAAAATATATACAGTGTTTCTGAAAATCAATACAGTATCACAAAACATAATATTGTGATATTTAATTTTTTTGATATTTTCTTATGCACCTAATCAACATGTTAACATGCATAGCATTTAACTCGTACAGCCCCACAGAGCCACCAGCAGGCCTGTTGACTCTCCAACTAGCTAAATTGCAGCTTCCTAACAGTTATCCATCCATCCATCCATCCATCCATCCATCCATCCATCCATCCATCCATCCATCCATTTTCTGTTGCTAATTGGGGTCCAGGTCACAGTGTGAGCAGGTGTCCCAGATACTTGAACTCCCTCACTTCTCAAGCAGCAATGCGTTCACAGCCCATAGGACTTGTGGATTTCTCCCTTTGTAATTACTTAAAAAGATCCAAATTTTGTAGTTTAAAGCCACTATGTGTAGTCCTGAAAAAATATCCAAATTTAATAGTATACATCTGACCTGGTGAACATACACAGCATCAACTTTCACCAGGGTTCCATGAATAAAAATGTATGCCATCAGAATGACTTCAACAAACACAGTGGTTTTAACTAGGATTAACAACGGTGTGTTGAAGTGGTGACTGACTCCTGTTCCCTCCCTCTCCCTGTAGCTGTGCATGCCTAAAGGCCTGTCGTTCAGGACACAGGCAGACCAGCGTGATCCACAGTTCCACTCCTTCATCATCACCAAGGAAGATGGCTCTCGGACCTACGGCTTCGTCCACACCTTCTATGAGGAGGTGACCAGCCCTCAGATCTGCTCTGCCATGCAGACCCTCTACCAGATGCACAATGCAGAGAGTGCTACTGCCAACACCCCTTCCTCCTCCTCCTCTTCATCCTCCTCCAGCATGGACTCTTTGGCCAGCAGCGTTGACGAGGCAGACTCCCCCACTTCCTCATCCTCCTCATCTCGCAAGGCGGGTGGCTACGACTCATCGCGGGACACCCTCTATGTGTCCAAGGCCTTGTGTCTGATCACGCCCATGCCCTTCATGCACGCCTGCCGCCGCTTCTTGTCGCAGCTGCACAGGGCCGTTACTGCAGCCACCGCCCCTCCGCTGCCGCTGGAGAGCTACGTTCACAACATCCTGTATGAGGTGCCGCTGCCTGCCCCAGGACGTTCACTCAAGTTCCACGGTGTGTACGAGCCCATTGTGTGCCAGAGGCCTGGAGTAGGGGAGCTGCAGCTGGCTGACTTCCCCCTCGCAGAGGTCTTCAGTCAGCTGGGAGTGGAGAACCTGGTCCAGGTTTTCACCTGCACCCTGCTGGAGATGCAGATCCTCCTCTACTCACATGGTAAGGATGCTTGTAGATAAAGTCAGTGTCATAGCAAATCAGACTTTTTCTTAGCATTGTCAAACATTTGTGTGTGTACACACACATACACACACACACACACACACTTGTATGTCTGTCAGGCATACCAGACTTTCCAGAGGTTTGCCCTTACGAATTCACGTTATGCACTGTTCAAACAGGCAAGATCCAAGCATGTCCAACAATCAGAATTACCAGGAAATTTGTGTGGATGAATGACTGAAATGCGCAGTGATCAGATTCTCCTCGTTCTAGGTTTCCCTTCATCCATTATTCACAGCTGCAGTGAGGCACTGTTGTAGGACCTCACATAAAGAGCAGCTACTCTGAACCACTTTGTGGACTCAGATCACCGTTTATCCTACATCCCTCCGTCCTACTCTTTCTCAGTTTCACTCCTCCAGGCTGCAGCACACTCTGAAACACTTTCTCAGTATGTTTAGCTTTTGTGCCGGATGAGTCATGGAAAAAGAAAAGGCCCGCATGCACACCAAATCCACAACCCCAAAATAAAACCATGTTCCTACAGTAGTCTGCAGCATGCACGTACAGTAGGTTGACTCGTTCCTGTGGTGCATACCAGTAGCAAGAGGTGAACAAGTGAAACCACTCTGCTGCTCTTTGAAAAGAGTGAAATAACTTGGCTAACATCAGACGTGCAGCTGTAAAACCTTCTAAAGTGTGTCCTTTAAACAAGTACATCCATCATGTTTGTCCAAGTAGGATTCTGGTGCAGAATTTCACTTGTTAACCCGAAATGTAAAATCCTGTATCATAGTATTATAAACCTTTGTGCAGACTTTTAGTATCTGTGAAGGGACTATCAAGGGACTGCTTTGACAAGCAAGGCGAGGTCAGGTGACCAACTGGAGTAGCCAAGCACTACTGCTGATGTGCGTTTTACTGCAGACTACTATCAGCGTTGTAACCTATTATTGTAATATTATCTTTTAGCCCACACACTAGTTGTGAGTTTGATGATGCTATTTTATGAGTTCTGGTGGTGAGCTGGTGGTAAATCCAGAAACTGAAAGTAACTTTTATACTTAATGCACTCTTAAACGGACAGTTCTGGCGTATCACCCACTAGCGTTGCACGGTATGCAGATACTAGAAAGGTGTCGCAAGACCCTGCTGTTAAAAACGAAATAATACGATTCCTATCAGTACTAACGATTGTTAGTACTGATACTTTAGGAATGACAGTGTTTTGTGCGACTGCAGGCCTGTGTCTACTTTAGAGGACGCTGTCTGGATTGGGAAGTTATAACTTTACTCCTGGTGGGACCAAGTTGTCAAATATAAACTGTAGTGAGAACCAGAAGGATAGAGTCAAGTGAAGTTATAAAGAAGATTAAAGCAGGTCATGAATCTCTTGTCGGCTGCACAGTCCTGCTCTGAGCTGGTGTCTGTATCGGCAGTGTGGCTGTAATTACCGATCAAAATTAGATTCACCATCTTTTCTGAACCATCCAAGCATCTCCGGTAATTTTTCAAACACATAATCCACCAAAACGCAGGTGTTGAGGTATAATTTTACAGTGTGTCTGTAATGTGAATGGACGGAGAGGAAAACCAGTCCAGTGAGAGTGACTCTTCTCTCATCAACTTCTTCATCTGAATTCTTATTAAATGCTGTTTAATGAATGATATCAGAATCATTATCAAAAATATATGCAAGTATACTATTTGGTATTTAACTATCAAATGCATCACATAAACTTTATAGGGGATATCAGATTACTGCATACCATGTCATGTGTTTAATCAATATATTTTTACCTTTAAACATTTTAACTGATAAAAATAATCTTAAGTTTCATCTTCTGTCATCTATTATTTCATTATTATTCCTAAACTATTATCTACAGTAGAGTTTGGAGAAAGAGACGGGAGCACCAAAACGGGAGAAAAGTAATGTGCTGCTGTGGACGGGGCAGCAGCAACACAGATTTAGACACCTAAATAACCACTTTAAGTGTACACTATGTTTGTAATATTTTCACCGCTTCACCCCGCTGTCAGACAGCCCTTTCAGACGGGGAACTGAAGCTGTTATCTGTGCTCTCTTTAAAGCCACCAGACTTCAACACAGACTAGAACACAGGAGTTGCTGGACTACCGCTGCCTTGATCGGCTAGTTAGTTTGTGTTATTTTGTGACTTTGGAGAATCCAAACTAACTCTTTAAAACAAGTCACACAATAACACAGTGGTGAAAATATTATAGATATATAACATGCACTTCAACTGATATTGGATTCTTTTAGTTGTCTAAGATATTGATATATATATAAGATTAATAAAGGTTCATCTTATCTTATCTGCTGCCTCCGTCCACAGCAGTACACTGTGCTGCTACTCCTGTCTGTTTCTCCAAACGCTACTGTAGGTAACACACTGACTATGGATAAAAGAATCTGAAATATCCCTTTAATATCTTTTTCTTTAATTAAAAATGATCTTTGTAAGATTATTTTATTATATTCAGCCCTCAAATCATTGTCTCTTACTACTACTTAAGCTGGATGGCTCGTCTGACCTGGAGTTCAGGAGTGTGTTCATGTTCTCCGTTGACCGACTCCTCCACCCTGATGGAGCGCTGGGGTTGTGTGTTCGGTCTTCCCACCACATTGTGAGATGGTGTGTCTGCATCCACAGCTTATAATGACACCAAATGGGTTAGACGCTGTAATGTGATTGGCTGTAATCTGTACTGCAGCACAGCGGCAGTGATTTGGGCTGTCAGTAGGCCACAGTGTGAGATTAGAAGGCAGCTTCAGGACAGATTCGGGGTGTATAGTAGGATATACTGTACTACCGGAGCACTGCTGGTCATAACTGCTCTGAAACTGTGAAAACTCAGCATCAACATCACCACTGACTCTGTGTTGTAATATGAAAAATAGAAAAACGACCCCCCACAGTCAGGATCAGGATTAATAGTAAAGTCACTGATATACCGTAGACCAGTGGAGGATTAGAGGAGTAGATGTTTAACTACCTAACACCAGCTCCTAGCAAATATTTAAATAATCATTATCAATTGTGTGTTTTTATGCAAACAAACACTATAGATGACAGTACAGTATCCTCCCTCCCCCAGAAATATAGGGCTTCCCTGGAAGCTACAGTGTAATTCCAACAGTGATTTACAATACGTATGTTTTTTTGTGTAAAATATATTGAACATTGAACATCAAATCTAAAATGATATTCCTATTTCAAAAGTGGCAGATACTTCCTGCCACAGGGCTCTTTTTCTTTTGTTGATATCAGTCTTCTTAAAAATACAAAACCAAAATGATTTACCAACCTATTCCTTTAAGGACGGGGTAGTTAGCAGAGAGAAACTAACTCTGCATCAGGAGAACATCCGTCCTGTTTGAATGATGTTTGGACAGAGGAAACACAGCAATGAGCACCAAACTGTCAAATAAAAAAGTAAAAAACAGGTCAGACATCTCATGAATTAAGCCTGTATATTTACTAAATGTAGGGATATTTGAGGCAGAGGAGTGTCTCAGTGGACCATAACATAACATCCTCTCATCCTATCATCCTTAGATGAAAAATGGGTCTCAGTGTTTTATTCGTCACTGTCGGCGTCAAAGGCAGTCGCCCCTGGAGGGAAATGATTAAAACCTGACCTCACTAGAAAACAGCCCTCTGTTGTTCAAGTGTTCGGCATTTTTCATCAGGAATCACGAGTGGCGTTCCACCCGGGCTCCGACTGTGACACGTCTGTCCAAATGAGCCCTCATTTCTTTATATAATGAGGGGAAACCTGCATGGAGCATCATTTGGCTGGAGGCAGGTGATGGAAGGGTTCAGTTCAGGGGAAAGATGGAGACTGTTCCCTGGATGTTAATGAGACGCTGCCCACCATATGTTCCCATGCTCCTCCTAATCAATCAGCAAGCAGTTACATCATGACATACAGAGGCATCATCAGACCCACTATCTGTTCCCCTGGCAGGTGACTGTTTCCTCCAATCATGGGGCACCGTAGGGGGTAGGGGCGGAGCATACAATAATGTCATTATATGGTAATCAGTGCAGTTCATTTACATTCCTGGCAGGCAGTCAGAACACAGAGACAACTGATGTGTGTAAATGCTGCTCACCCACATTATTTAACCATATTTCCTGACTGACTGCCACTGGTACACTCTGGCCAAAAGTTTCTGGTATGTTTTTTGTGGTTTGGGCTGGGCCCCTCGGTTCCAGTGAGGGGAAATCTTAATGCTACACCATATAGTGATATTTAGACAACAGTGCTTTCCCAGTTTGGTGTGGAAGAACTTGACTGACCTCGGGGGGCCCTTGACCTCAGCCCCATCCAAAGCCTTTTGAGATGAACGGGAATACCGACTGAGAGCCAGACTATCAGATCAGCTCTGTGTTAAAACAATGGTTGTGTTGGTGGCAGATAAAATCATCAGGCCATCCGCCACTATCGCAGACAGGGAAAACATTAGGGATAGGAATAGAGACTCGGTTCCCAGTAGTGTGGGACCAAAGACTATGGCAGAGAGAAAAACAGGTCCTCAATAGCATGGTGCTACAACTACTAAACCTGAGAGAAGCACCATAGTTTTCCCTGGTAATGCTACACGGTGAACAACAAACCAAATCCTGCTTGGCTAAATAACGGAGCTTCTCCCGTTAAAGGATGTGCCATTGAGTTACAGTTATGAGGCTCTCAAGCTCTGCTTAGTAAAAATGACTAATGGTAAATTACAACATGATCATGATGTGTTCAAATGCAGTCTTATACAGTGAAGTTTTTGGCCAGAAACTTGAATAAATCCAGTTGTTTATAGATGTTTTCACTCATCTATATATAATAGATATTAGAGTGAAAATTATGACCTGTTTAACTTCCTAACAGCTCACCAATGATTTTTTTTAATCAAAGCAAATATTTAATGATCAGATTCATTTGAATTTTGTTTTTTTATTGCAAATAACCACTAGAGATGACAATAGCAAAGTACAGTACAGTACTGTGTACAGTACCCTCCCATCGCTGAAAAACAGGGCTTCCCTGGGAGATACTATAGTTTACCATGACATCAGATCTAAAATGTCATTCCTTCATTTAGCGCAGAGAATTCAAAAGTGACATAAAATTGCTGAGTGGCTGACAAAATTTACTTCCCTGCCACTAGGAATGCTGATTTTGGAAAAAAAAAAAAAAACCTAATGATAATCGACCCTCGTTAACCAATTATTATCCGTTGACCGACAAGATTAGTGCCTCGTATGTAGTCATGCACCAGCTGCAGCGTATGAGCACAGCAGGCAGCTGAGTGTTACTGTAGCAGCCACGGTGCTGAGTGTTACTGTAGCAGCCACGGTGCTGAGTGTTACTGTAGCAGCCACGGTGCTGAGTGTTACTGTAGCCTCCACGGTGCTGAGTGTTACTGTAGCCTCCACGGTGCTGAGTGTTACTGTAGCAGCCACGGTGCTGAGTGTTACTGTAGCCTCCACGGTGCTGAGTGTTACTGTAGCCTCCACGGTGCTGAGTGTTACTGTAGCCTCCACGGTGCTGAGTGTTACTGTAGCAGCCACGGTGCTGAGTGTTACTGTAGCAGCCACGGTGCTGAGTGTTACTGTAGCCTCCACGGTGCTGAGTGTTACTGTAGCCTCCACGGTGCTGAGTGTTACTGTAGCAGCCACGGTGCTGAGTGTTACTGTAGCCTCCACGGTGCTGAGTGTTACTGTAGCCTCCACGGTGCTGAGTGTTACTGTAGCAGCCACGGTGCTGAGTGTTACTGTAGCAGCCATGGTGCTGAGTGTTACTGTAGCAGCCACGGTGCTGAGTGTTACTGTAGCAGCCACGGTGCTGAGTGTTACTGTAGCAGCCACGGTGCTGAGTGTTACTGTAGCAGCCACGGTGCTGAGTGTTACTGTAGCAGCCACGGTGCTGAGTGTTACTGTAGCAGCCACGGTGCTGAGTGTTACTGTAGCCTCCACGGTGCTGAGTGTTACTGTAGCCTCCACGGTGCTGAGTGTTACTGTAGCAGCCACGGTGCTGAGTGTTACTGTAGCAGCCACGGTGCTGAGTGTTACTGTAGCCTCCACGGTGCTGAGTGTTACTGTAGCCTCCACGGTGCTGAGTGTTACTGTAGCAGCCACGGTGCTGAGTGTTACTGTAGCCTCCACGGTGCTGAGTGTTACTGTAGCCTCCACGGTGCTGAGTGTTACTGTAGCAGCCACGGTGCTGAGTGTTACTGTAGCAGCCATGGTGCTGAGTGTTACTGTAGCAGCCACGGTGCTGAGTGTTACTGTAGCAGCCACGGTGCTGAGTGTTACTGTAGCAGCCACGGTGCTGAGTGTTACTGTAGCAGCCACGGTGCTGAGTGTTACTGTAGCAGCCACGGTGCTGAGTGTTACTGTAGCAGCCACAGTGCTGAGTGTTACTGTAGCAGCCACGGTGCTGAGTGTTACTGTAGCCTCCACGGTGCTGAGTGTTACTGTAGCAGCCACGGTGCTGAGTGTTACTGTAGCCTCCACGGTGCTGAGTGTTACTGTAGCAGCCACGGTGCTGAGTGTTACTGTAGCAGCCACGGTGCTGAGTGTTACTGTAGCAGCCACGGTGCTGAGTGTTACTGTAGCAGCCACGGTGCTGAGTGTTACTGTAGCCTCCATGGTGCTGAGTGTTACTGTAGCAGCCATGGTGCTGAGTGTTACTGTAGCCTCCACGGTGCTGAGTGTTACTGTAGCCTCCATGGTGCTGAGTGTTACTGTAGCAGCCACGGTGCTGAGTGTTACTGTAGCAGCCATGGTGCTGAGTGTTACTGTAGCCTTCACGGTGCTGAGTGTTACTGTAGCCTCCATGGTGCTGAGTGTTACTGTAGCAGCCACGGTGCTGAGTGTTACTGTAGCCTCCATGGTGCTGAGTGTTACTGTAGCAGCCACGGTGCTGAGTGTTACTGTAGCCTCCATGGTGCTGAGTGTTACTGTAGCAGCCACGGTGCTGAGTGTTACTGTAGCCTCCATGGTGCTGAGTGTTACTGTAGCCTCCATGGTGCTGAGTGTTACTGTAGCAGCCACGGTGCTGAGTGTTACTGTAGCAGCCACGGTACTGAGTGTAGTGTTGCAGACATGCAGCCTGTTTCTCCTCCACACATTTAGTTTAGTTTAGCAGGTTGTCAGCTGTCTTGTGTAGTGATACTCTGTCTGCCTGGTGTGATGGAAGTGCATTTCTCCTTTAAGTGATGAGCAGCTCCTCTTAGTTTTGCTCAACTTTTTAATTAATTATATTTCTTTTAATCGTTTAACCTATAATGTTATTTCTTAATGTCGGTTAACGGTTAAACGGTTGATTATTAGCGTCCCTACCCGCTACTATGGCAGGCCGTGAATAAAGTCCATCCCAGACCCTGCACACTAGACACTCAGCTAGGCTCACTTTGCCCATGAGTTCAGATTCAGTTACAGGGCTTCGTGTGATTTCATCCTTTGTGTTGGCTGAGTCTAGTTTTGAACCATTTTAGTTTTCTGTGTGTCTGTCATGGGATGAGATGCTTCTCTAAGCCTCTTTCCTTTTGACTTCTTTCTAATCTTCCCTCCATACGGTACATCCATTCTCTGACTGTTTATTATATCACTGCATTATCATGGTGCAGCTGAACTAACGTCTACCGCTTCTGCATTTGAAGAACACCTAATGTCAGCTGTTCACCACAGACAGCTCACCTCTTCCCTTGTGAGACTGAGCTGCCTGTGTTTCAGTCGCTGAAGCACGGTTCCAGTTTCACAATGACTCGGCGTGTCCGGTCCTGTATGCTGCACCATTGAGCCCTGACTCTGCCGGGGCTTTCTGCAGCGCTATGGTTTGCCGTATCAGATTTGTTCCTTTTTAAATGATCACATGCTTGCTCACCTATCGCAGGTATTTGTACTTGTTATATTTCAAAGGGAATTTCTTTGGCGATGCAGCAAATGTCAAAGATGAATCGGCCCTTTTAAAGGAACACCCATAGCTATTTCTAAAGGGAACAAAACTGCTGAATTAGTTCAACTGAGTTCAGCAAGACGAGAAAATCTAATCAGTCACTGTTAGATTCTGTGCTCATCGTTATTCCCCATGAGGCCTTGCTATGTGGGCTTTGATATTTTTCACTGTGAGGAAAAGAAAGAGGGTGAAATTGATGAGGTGTGAAAGAATATCTCTTGGGAGAAGCACTTTTGGAGACCCGTCAGGTTATAACAGCGACGTGTTAATGAAGCCAGCTGAGACGCTGAGGCTGAACTTCTCCTGGTGTGTTGAGAGTGTGAAGGGAGTGTTTCAGTCACTGCTTCGCTGTGTTTCCCACAGACCGCTGTGTTTGGGAGAAGCATTGAACCTGTTCAGACTTGAGATAAAGCAAATACAGACTTGAGCACACGCTTTCTGACTCACATATCTGAGTTGTATGGATGAAACATGTTGTGGTTCACATGATATGGGAAGTTAGCTGTTGGGAATGTCATTAGTTTTACAACTGTTTACTTTACTGGACAAAGTGGAATTTTGACCCAATGATGACGCTAAGTGAAAATGTGGTGTCGCCAAAGTTAATACAGTTCATCCAGAGGGAAACTTGGACAAAAGAGTTAAAGTGGTGCTAAGACTCAGAGGGTCACGGCCATCACTAGAACCACGCCAGTATCATGACTAAAACATGACTCACCTTTAGTTGCTACAGGCAGATGCCATACTGTATGTTGTCAATGAATATACAGTATGTATATTAGCTGATATTTTCTTCAAAAACAACAAAATATAATCCAAGCAGCATTAGTTTTCTTTCAAAACGAAATTTGCTAATGCACATTATTAGCATAGAAACAGGGAGACAGGGTCGCCCTTTGCGTACATGAATGTCCAAATGAATGTACAAAATTTCATGACAGTCCATGCAATAGTTGAGATATTTCAGTTTGGACCAAAGTGGTGGCCTGCCATCCATAGAGCCTCTCCACAGTCTTGCTGATGTGTTAAAGGAATACTTCACCCCAAAATGAAAAGTGTGTATATCGATTACTCACCCTGTGTTTCCTTGAATTCTAGAAGAAAGCCTCATTCATGTATGCGTCCACGCTAAACGGAGAATCAAAAACCTAGAAAAGTCTTGACGTATTGAAGTAAATGGAGGTCGTGTTTAACAACAGCAAAACTATATCAGAACATCTGTTTACTAATTGTCACATAACTCATCCAAGTGTCATCTATCCAGTCATACGTTCATTACATCCCAAACACACATCTTCACCAAAACAATTTAAAACTAGGGCTGTCAAAGTTAACCCAATAATAATATGTTAATGCTAATTTGTTTTAATGTCACTGATTTCTTTAACACATTAATACAACTTGTCATTTTTAGATTGTAGCAGGAAATCCATTGGTACCAACCATATATGTCGTACTAGCTTATCAGGAAGGAGGTTAAATAACACTACAAACTTACACTACATGTTCAAAGGGGGATGTTGACCTCTGACCTCCAGATGCGTGGATGTAAATGGGTTCTCTGGGTCCCCACCAGCCTCCCCTTTCCAGACATGCCCACTTTATGATAGTCCCAGTCAGTCTGGATCAAGTCCTAGTCAAGTCAGCACTCTGACACACTGAAGAAGAAGAAGAAGAAGATCTACCTTTATTAGTCCCACAGTTGGGAAATTCAATTTACACTCTGTTAAACTCATACATGGTACATGCAGACCTGAAACACACATACATGCATTAATGGAGAGATGTCAGAGTGAGGGGGCTGCTCCTGACAAGCGCCCTGAGCAGTTGGGGGTTTGGTGCCTTGCTCAGGGGCACCTCGGCAGTGCCCAAGAGGTAAACTGGCACCTCTCCAGCTACCAGTTCACACTCAGTTTTTTGGTCCATGTTGGGACTTGAACCGGTGACCCTCCGGTTCCCAAGCCAACTTCCTACAGACTGAGCTACTGCCGCCCCCACAGCTGTTGTTGCCTGCATGCATGCATTTATATAAAGCAGCATGTTTGCCCATTCCCAATGTGAAATATTTGACAAATCTCCCTTTATAAAGTTCACTTTAATCAAATAAAAAAGTGTGATTAATTTGGATTAATCCCAATTAATTATGGACAATCATGCGCCGAAGCACAATTACATATTTAAATTGATTGACAGCCCTATTTGAAACACATGCATAAACAGTCTCATGCTGGCACATGTGTGTTTTAAATAGTAGCTAAAGTTTTAGTGAAGATTCATGTGTTTGGACAGTGGTGATCATACGAATAGATAAATGACACTTGGAGTTGTGAGAGAGGTAGTAAATGGATGTTTCGATATAGTTTTGCTGTTGTTAAATACTGCCCCCATTTACTTCAGTTCATCCAGACTTCCCATGGTTGTTTGATTCATTCGTTGATTCTCCACTGTAGAGGTATGTGAGTAAAAGTTTTATTTCAAGGTAACACAGGGTGAGGAGCTAATGTAATGCTCCTTTAACCCCTCGATGTTCACATGTACCCTCTGCTACAGTGGGAGTCAGTGTGTTGTTGTGTGGCAGCTGACTTCACAACAATGACCAGGGTCAGACCAGGGTGATCGGACCCATGTTGAACTCGTCTTTTGTCCATTCAAACCAAGCCAGTCGAGCCCTACCATCCCAACATTACTACAGACTATTTAGTAGGCCTGCTGACGTTTTTGAGCTGGGCTGTGACAACTGTTGGATAATGTAATAAAATTAGTTTAGATTTCATTTAGTTTGCTAATTGCTTGATGATATAAAGAACTGGGACTGGGTTTGGTAAAAAGGTAGCGTTACAAACACATTTTAAAAACAGACGTGCTGACACTGGCTGCTACTGTGAGGTGGTCAGCTTACACGGTGTGTTTCTGTGGAACGTAATGGAAGATGCAGCCTGTTATGTTTGTATAGACCATGTTGTGCCTCACCGTCCTGTCATATACCACTTTTTACCCTACGGCAGCCGGCCAGGAGCTCCTGCACCTCAGAGTCTTGCCACATGTCCATGTTATTCAAATCGTCCGTCGTTCACTTCCACTTTCTGAAAACCTTACTGCTGCCATCACACCGTTTTTTTTATGAGCTACAGCGACCGAGTTGTCCTGCCCCAGTTGTAAGAAACCCTGGTGTGTGCATTTCACACTGAAATCACTGGTCTGACCCACCTCTCAATATGGGTTGTGAAGCTGAGTTGGTCAACCCTTCAGACACACAATCAACGCTGGTTGAACGCTGGTTGAGCGCTCGGTGTGAAGGGGTATGACAGAACCGTACATGTTAATCTTCATTTCAGTACATATTAGAGCAAGCACTGATGTAAACAGCTTTTATTTAGATAAAAGACTGACCCTGAAGTCACCTCTGTACCTATCAGAAGTGACGAGAAGGTGGGAAACACTCGGTCCAGAAATAGCGTTTAGAGCTTAATGATGCCAGATCTTGCGTCCATTTAGTTTCCTGAACTAATAAGTATCACGGACTTGCAAGGTTGGTAAATATGAGGAACATAAAGTGTGTTGACACTGATTTTGTGTGTGTGTGTGTGTGATATCCTACATTTATGAACTTATCTTATCACTCAGCGGCTGTTCATACAGTCAGAGGGCTGTCATTGGACAGTATGTGTATGCGTGTTTAAAAACATGTACACACTCACACACACTGTCTTCAGGAAGTCAAGAAGCAGAACAGCCGCCTCTCGTCAGGTTTCTCCTGCTGAATATAAATCATTGTGGTCTGTGGTGACGGTACTGGCGAGCTTAATGCTTTTCCAATGAAAGTGCACAGATTTCATATGTGCACATGCAGACAGGAGCACACTGACTGAAGTAGAATGAATGAAAGGAAAAGAGGTGGGGGAGGCGGTATGACTCGATCATGTTTTATACTACTTCTTTACTTCCCTCGAGGCCGTTGAGGCTTTTCACTCTGGCTATCACAATAACATCTGATGAAACTGCTGCTGAACTCAATACAGAAGCCAGCCTGCAACCACTGGCCTTAATCTGTTTTAGGGAACAGAGGCAATACTCTCTCTCTCTCTCTCTCTCTCTCTCTCTCTCTCTCTCTCTCTCTCTCTCTCTCTCTCTCTCTCTATCTGTGTCTCTATCTGTCTCACACACACACACTAAAATGTGATTGAAAAGATCCATCAGAATGTAATTCCTCTTGACTAACCCTAACTCACTCTCAGATTCAATTTGAATCACTTGATTAAAGCATCTAGTGCACACCAGTACCAGTGAAAATGGTATATACAGTATGTATTTCATAAAGCTCTTACCTCTTACTCCGTTTCCCATCCTGCTGTTCAGTTTGAGAGTCAAAAGATAAAAATAAAATATAACATCTTTATGTAATAATCTGAATATGAAGCATTGCTTCTTCTCCTCTGTTCAAGTCATTCCAGTGTAATTACAAAGTACCTTTACAGTACGTCTTATTTTTAAAGATAAGCACAGTATGGTGAATTTCTCTATTTGTTTTCTTGTAAACAAATCCCATTTGCTGAGCCAACCCACTAACTATCTTTTTCTTATTATCAACAGGCCTCACTGTTGCGCTGGATGACACGTTCTGTCGTCACCATAAACACACACTCTAGTTTATTTTGACACAATCCCACAAACACCATCCTGCTGCTACAAATACTCACTAGAGCCCAAATTGTGGATTAATCCGCTGCTGAAAATAGTCCCTAACAAATTCAGTTTGTTTGATAAAACCTACAATGCCCAGCTGTTTTAGGAAATTACCAGGTGGCAACCTCTGGTTCTGAAAGTGATGCCAATGCACAAGTGCCTTATTCACACCAGAGCAGCAGCGAAGTGCGACCTGCAGTGCAGTGTATCTGAAAAGCTGTGGCGACCCCATTGTAACTCAGTAAGAGCTTACACTGGTGAAATGTGGCCAAAGAGGACCCGCAGCCAGACATGTGACCTGTTGACCACATTACAAAGAATTTTTTATTGCCTCAAACATGCCTCCCAGACGCAGAAAAATGGCATTATTACAGCAAGCTGCACTTCGCCGCTGTCTGGTGTGAGTCTGGTGTAATCTTTCTCTCTAACAGCCAGCAGGGGGCGACTCCTCTGGTTGCTAAAAGATGTCTGATTGTATAGAAGTCTATGAGAAAATGATCCTACTTTTCATTTGATTTATTACCTCAGTAAACATCAGTTTATGGTCTCAGTCTCTAGTTTCAGTCTTCTTCAATACAGCAGGATGTTCATTTAATAAATTACGGTCCCATTTAGAGTCAGATAGACCATAAAGCAGGGGATGCTTTAGGGCGGGGCTACCTTGTGATTGACAGGTCGCTACCATGGAGTTGTTCAGCGTTCAGTTGGAGGGCTGTTCATTTTTTTCTCTGTAAGAACATTTTGTCTAAAGTATTAGTATAAAGTATTAGTATTTTAATTAATAATCACAGTTAATATGAATTATGAATTGCCCTTGCTAACCAAGCTAGCTAACTGGTGCTAGTGTTAGTTGGTAACATGCCAGGCCTCGCTCTTCCCCGGCTCCACCATCTCATCCAAATCTGGTTCCCAAATCCTGCCCCTGAAATACCAAGATGGCATTGATTTCCATCAACAGTCTCACCTCTCACCTGGCCGTATGGTTTGGCCTTCTCTGTGATTTCTCTCATGGTCCATTTAAATATACTGTGTGTGTGTGTGTGTGTGTGTGTGTGTGTGTGTGTGTGTGTGTGTGTGTGTGTGTGTGTTTATACTTATTTTGCTGTGTTTGTAATGTAAAAGTAACATTAACAAGTAAGAAGTGATCTCTGGGAAGTGCAGTGCAGAAACAATTAGCAGAGAATGATGGAATTACATGAATGTTTACATGGAAGATTGAAATGTTGATCTTTAATTATCAGGCTCCTTGCTGTACAGCTTTGAAACCCCAGAAACAACCATTAAAATGCATCATTACTCACCTCTTCTGGCGGGAGGAATAACGTTGTTTATCATGTTTCTTCCCTACATGTTGTGTCACATTTGTGTTGTTACTTCCTTGTAGATCTCTTCCCTTATATTATTATGATTCTTTCTCCTTCTGTCAGACTACCAGCGGTTGATGACGGTGGCCGAGGGCATCACCACCCTGCTGTTTCCCTTTCAGTGGCAACATGTCTATGTTCCCATCCTGCCGGCCTCTCTTCTCCACTTCCTGGACGCTCCTGTTCCCTACCTGATGGGCCTGCAGTCCAAAGAGGGCACGGACCGCTCCAAACTGGAGCTTCCTCAGGAGGTACGCAGCCAGTCGATGCATTGTTACCTCCAAGCCTCCCTCGGCTTAAAAAAGAGTGAAATGAGCAATTTCTTTGGGGTTCAGGTTATCCCAGGTCTAAGAAATACAGGTGAGAAAGGCCTTTGGACTGCATTAGCACCCTGGACTCAGTGACTGAGGTGAGGGTTACGTTTAGGCCCGGTAAGGTTTTATAAACCACAATGGAAGGCTCCCACAAGTATAGTAAAACAAGTACAGTAAGTGTGTGTGTGCACAAGCTGCAGCAGTTTGCAGTCAGTGCTCATTACTGCTGACAATACATTGTCCAAGGCCAACACTGAACAGCACCACACACACACACACACACACACACACACACACACACACACACACACACACACACACACACACACACACACACACACGGCAGACTACCAGGCTCCTGTTCAGACAGACAGGAAATTGCAAAAACACACATCTCTGTTCTAAATAACACACTCACACACACACACACAATAGCACAAGGATTTACCTATTGTTTGTCTACAAATTCACCTCAAGGCAAAGGGAGTCTGAAGTGGATTGGTCTCTGAGTTGTTCTTGCCTTTTTATTTTAACACTTGTCAGACAGTGAGGAGGTCTGGATCTAAACCAGTATTTATCCCAAAGCAGGGTTACAGCTGATGTGTGTGTGTGTGTGTGTGTGTGTGTGTGTGTGTGTTCATGTGTTAAAGCGAGATAAAGCCCTAACAAAGCGGAACATCCAGGCTCGCCGGCTTCCGGCTTCACTTACATCCCCCCGACTCCCAGCGCTCGTTAATCCGGCACATTCCGTATGGATGCTAATTATCCCAGCCAGCTCAGGATGCTGCCGCGGAGCACCCACAAACCCGCCGTGCTGCCCCCCCTCTCCATATGGGGGTGCCCTGCCTGAGACTGGTGAATCTCCCTGTGTTTCTGAATGAGCCTTTGAAGTGGATGTGACCCAGAAAATGGGCTGATGATGAAAGAATGGCTTAAAGCAAAGTAGGAGGACACGATGGGAGAAGGAGCTCTGGATGTAATTGGGGAATTAACGAGGCCAGACGAGGTTTGCCTTTCTGAACCCTGTACTCCAAGCCGACTCTTCTTCTTGTGCTTGATGTCAAATGATAACATTGTTTGCGTTGCAGACAAGATTGTGTGGATGCAGTTATCATCCCCTTTCTATATTTTCTCCTCTTGTCTCTCCTTGTGCATATGTAAGTATTCCTAGTGGGCTGTAGATCCAAACTAGGGCAAACTTTCTGACGACAGTAATAACTGATTAGTTTGCTCGAGTTCTTTTTTTTTAAAGATTTGGCAGTTTTCCTTTTTTTGACAGAGTAGATGCAAAGTGGAAACGAGGGCGGGAGAGGGAGGGTATGACATGCAGTACATGTACATGAACAGTACATAAACACACCACACACTGGGGTCTGACCAGTGGGCAAACTTTGGGGTTTGTAAAATGAAGCCGACAGCCAGCAGGGGGCGACTCCTCCGGTTGCAAAAGTCTAGTTGTATAGAAGTCTATGAGAAAATGAGCCTACTTCTCACTTCATTTATTACCCCAGTAAGCATTGTTTATGGTTTTATTCACTAGTTTCAAGTCTTCTTTAATACAGCATGATGTTCATTAAGTAAATTATGGTCCCATTTAGAGTCAGATAGACCATAAAGCAGGGGATGATCTAGGATCTGGCTTCCCCAGCCCCACCCTGTTGTCCAAATATGGTCACTCCTGGAACCAAAAAACAAGATGGCGACAGCCAAAATACTGAACTCGAGGCTTCAAAACTGTAGTCCACAAACCAGTGGGTGATGTCACAGTGACTACATCCACTTCTGATATACAGTCTATGGATAAGAGTTCATATCTGTCCTAACATGATGGTTAACATTAAGTGAGAGATAATATACAGTGAGAAATAAACCCAGACAATGCGAAGCCATACCTGAAGGGGTTTATTTCACAACAATGACCTGCTAGCTGTGCATTATCCTGTTTATTACATGGCTACTTACTTATGAAATCCATAATTTGACACAAAAGAGTCCGGTCATCAGAACTGCTGCCATAGCAACGGTCCAAAGAATGCTGTGATTGACCAATCAGAATGGAGTATTCAGCAAATAGCTGTAATTAACCATAATGACATGTGGTACACGTCAACAGTCCCACCTGTCCTGGCTGTGTGGTTTGGCCTTCTCTGTGATTGCTCTCCATAGGTCTGACCTTCAGATTTCAATCTGGATCAATCTCTTCTATCACTCCTGTTTTAAATTCAAATGTATATCTGTGCTTTCTGCCACTGGTGTATGTACAGTAGTAAGTGCATTCTTATTTCTGTGGTTTTGAGTGGTTTTGAATATCATCCGGTCTTACTTTAATCCCATCTGAGGGTGTGATGCTAACTCCATTATGTCAGATTTACGTTGCTCTCCGACGTGTGCTATTATCAATCACACACTGACCTACATTCTCCCAGCTACCATTATACCTCCTAAAACCACCTGATAATACCCTCATCCTACGCCTGTTTGTTCTGTCAGTGTCATCTTCTGTCTGTGATGTAAAGATTTGATGTCAGTAATATCACTTTATAGGGATCACTGTTTATTCCTGAGCTATATAGTAATATGAACATATTTCCCTGTCCCAGGCCAACCTGTGTTTTGTGGACATTGACAACCGCTACATCGAGCTTCCAGAGGACTTTCCCCAGTTTCCCAATAAGACCGAGTTCATCCAGGAGCTCAGTGAGGTGCTGCTCAGCTTTGGCATTTCTGCCAACACGGGCGCCCCATCACGGACCCGTACCAGTCCCGGCAGTGCTCCCGGCAGTGCTCCCGGCAGCGCTCCTGGAAGCACCCCCTCCACCCCTGGTAGGGAGCGTAAGACGGTAGCTCTCCGCCAGCTGGAGGATGATGGGCGTAACGGCAACCTTGCAGGGGAGGAGCTGGCTGTGCTGGAGCTGCTGCAGGGCAACACCACGTTGGAGAGATTGCAGGCGCTGACCAAACGTACCGGGGTGACGGTGGCCCGTGTAGACGCCCTGAGGGCCGGAGTGAAACCTCAGGGCTCTGAGGGCCAAGGGAGCCGGACAGCAGCTGAAGAGGAGGAGCTAAGGAACGCCAAGCTGAACATCCAGCTGAGAGAGGTGTTTGCCAGCCGCTTCACCACCATGTTTGCAGACTACGAAGCCTTTGTCATCCAAAGTGCCCCGGACCTAGAGTCCTGGCTCACCAACAGGGAGCAGATGCACAACTTCGACAAGGTGACTAAATCAAGCACAAACACATAGCGTAGAACAAATCACTTCTCTCTGGACTAGGGCTGTGGTCAAACCGTCTTTTTTGCTTAGGAAGTATCCATGGTAAGAGCTGATCAAATGCTAAGGAAAGGTGCTTCAGTGCTTCCTGTCCTTCAGGGGGACACTGGACCATCCTTTGTTAGAAAGGAAAGGAGGTAATGACGTCCTGCAGTTCTTGTGGCAGCAACATTTGAAGCGCACCATTCTGCTGTCAATAATGTCTGCCATCGCTGTTTAATTGTACACTGTGGATAAATTGAAAACATCCTTCTTAAGGCTGAAGTAGGCAAAATTGGACCAAATATGATTAAATAAAAATATTTTTATAGAACGGTATGAATCAAAATATGAATCATATAAAATTTCTGACCCGGGAGCCATGTTGAGATCTCATGAGGGAATACCAAGCACCGCTCACATGACTGGAGCACAGCCAATAGGGACGCTCTCTAACTCTGAAATGACCTGTGATTGGCCAAAGTCTTGCTAGATTTTTTTAAGCCTGAAAACAGCCATGAGGTTCATGAGAAGTTGAATTGTGTGTCCAACACTGGAAAACAAATTCAGGTGGAAATGATAGTATGTGCCTGCGTGATTGATTATGACGTGCACTCATAATCAGTGTAGAGACTGTAAATGTCAGTGTTTGCATACTACATGCAGTACGTTTTCCTTGTGAAATGCCACCTGCTGCACAGAATCGAAAATAGATCTGCTGTTGTGAATAGATGAATATTTTAGTTATTTGCATCAGCGTAAGTGAAAACAACTATTTGGGACTTTCCGTTATGTCAGAGTTGACCTTTTGCAGTATTATATTTTTGGATATTAGTAATGTTTGATATTTAAAATATCCTGTAATAGCAGGGACATACAGAGTAGAATCATTAGGCCTTGTGATATGAGTCTACAGGTGGTTTATGTCAGATTATAATGTGGTGTTGGTGATAGTAGCACATCTCCTGCCTGTTTCTTAGTAATGTGATCTTTTCCCTCCTCATCAGCAGCTTTTTGCATGATATCTTGATGCTGAAGGTTTGCTCATGGTCAGTACTGTGAAAAGGTTGAGATAAGTGTGTAGCCAACCAAACAAGTTGGTTAGGGTTAGAACAAACAATACATTACGTACTTATCTTACTTGTATTGTAAAAACAGCTATAATTGTAACATCATGTGACTCAGTGGCATAGCATCACGTGAAAACAACATTGCATAGCGTGACATAACGTCATCAATAGTAACCAATCAACCTTTGGTTTCAAATTCAGACAGGACATGAGCGCCTGTCCCTGGAGTAAAAGTCCTGTTTTGTTCTGGATATCCAAAAATGTCTCTCTTTAATTTCAGTACGACTAGTAATGTTGGATGTCATTGTGGATATCTCAAATGTTCATTTTGACTAGGAAGAATTGAAATATGGATATCTGCAACAAAGAGTATAGAAGTGAACTGAAAATGATGATTATATTTACAGGATTTTATTATTCAACACAAGGCATTTCAGTAGAATATGACAGTAGAATAGAAATAATTTTGTTTTACCTTTTTGCAGCACTTTTAGCAGGATTTTTTACTGGCGTCTAGTAGTCGTTTTCAGTCCAAGCTTTGCTGCTGGGCGCTGATGTTGCAGTGGAATTAACAACTGACTTTCACTTCTTGGCAGTTTATGTTCTCTGTCTGCTATACATATCCAGTCTAGCTATTAAATATAAAAGGGCTCGCCATAATTTACCTGTGAGAAAGTCACAGACGTTTTCAGGTCTTTAATGAAGAGCTCTATCGACAGCCCTTTTTGTTTCTGTTGACAAACAGCTGAATATGCAGGAAACAGTGATTTGATCGTAGCTCGTAGATGCGGCGTCCTGATAACTGAGCAAACAGCACTGTTGTCTGTCAAACCACTTTTTAATGGTTGCAGTCTGACAATCTGACAAAATAAACAGACAGCTTTACCGCCATGTGATCGACTATACAGACATTTAAAATGAGTGATCACAAGAAATAAAGTAAGCTGACACACAAATACATGGGTTGGCTGTGATTCAGAGGTAGAGCAGGTCTTCCACCAATCAGATTATAGTCGTTCGATCCCCAGGTCCTCTGGTCGCAAATCAAAGTATTCTTGAGCAAGATAATTTACCCCAAAAAGGCTGAGCCATCAGTGTGTGACTGAGCATTTAGATCAGATCCTGATGGGCAGGTTGACACTTTATATGGCAGCCTCTGCCGTCAGTATATGAATGGGTGAATGCTGACGAGCAGTATGAGGAGCTTTGAGTTGTTGGAAGACTAGAAGGGGCTTTATAAGTGCAAGTCCATGTACCATCTTTTAACAAAAACACAATGCTGGTGTTTTAGAGTTATCCACTATGCTGATGAAAAGCTCAGTTTTTGGGTGAGAAAAGTGCTATCTTAGTGTGGACATAATTAAATGTTTTTTTTCCATGCTTTATATTGTTTATATTGTTATAACCATTAATATGTATTCCAAGCCTCCTATATCTGTCTATAACACAGCAAGCATGTGACCACAGCTACTGAGTTAGTGGTAGGACCTGTAGGTGAACAGGCTGCACCTCTGGCTAAAATATTGTCCATCTATTTCTGTAGGCCTCATTCCTGTCCGACCAGCCGGAGCCCTACCTGCCCTTCCTCTCCCACTTCATAGAGACGCAGATGTTTGCCACCTTCATCGACAACAAGATCATGTCTCAGTGGGAGGAGAAGGAGCCGCTGCTCCGCGTCTTCGACGCTCGCATCGACAAGGCCCGCCTCTACAACGTCCGCGCTCCCAGCCTCCGATCCTCCAGCTACCAGAGGTGCTCCATCCTCAAGGAGTCCGGTAAGCTCAGCAGGGAGAGGGGGACGTTTTACTAAAACATCAAACATGATTAATGGTTGTAGAGAGCTACAGTATCAACAGGAAGAGCGAATCTGAATTGTAGGAATGTGTGCACTCAAATATGATTTAAAAGGAGCAATTGTCCAGCAACATAACTCGCATTACAGCATGTAAAACAATATGCAAATAGTCCTCCTTGTGGGTCACACAAGTTAAAAAAAGTAATTAAAGTTCTGATTGTTATTAATCATAATTATGATTTTTCAAGGGCAAAGGTCTTTAAGGCTAAGTGCCTGAGATGCAAGCACAAGAAAACAATACGTTCACCTTTAATTACATACACATTTATTTCTAACACTACCATTATGCTGTAAGTAATAAACACTACAATTACAGTATTTTATAAATAAGACAAAAAGGAAAAGGGATCTGGAACACAATCCATACAACGCATATTAATACACTGTATTTTCCTTGGATGACTCCAGACCTCATTTTAGTAGAGAGCCACAGTGGGATTAAAGGTGGTGTCAGCTAGTCTCTGTGGTGGACTGGCTCTCACAGTGCTTTATGACGGCCAGCGGTGGACAGACGTCTATGTAAGTGTCTGAGGAGGTTGAAGGGTCAAAGGTGTTTTGGGTCAGTGGTCTGGCTTAGTGACCATGTAGGGATCTTCCTCTCTCGATCATTGCTGTTTGCGGGATGTTGTAAAGCTATGATGTCTTGTTGGCCAGCATTCCAGGGTGATTGAAGGAAGAGCTGGTCTTGTATCTTGAAGGTTGTACTCGACACATGCAGGGACGTTTCCTACAGAATGGTAGGTGTTTGAATTAGCAGAAGGAAAGGAGCTCATTGGTCAGCATGCTGTATACCAGCGGTCCATTAGCTGAGGTCAGACAGGAAAAACACACCTCACCACTCTGCATCCATCTCCCTGCCTCCTCCTCCTCCTCCTCCTTCATTTCTCTTTTCCCTCTTGTCATCTGGAAGCAGCTCAGCCTTCCCCAGTGACCAGAGACCCACACTTCATGTTTCTCTACATCCCAACACAGCAAACACTCCATCACTTTCTCTTACACAAGCACAAGCACACACTCTCTGACACCATCTAACTGCAAGAGTGTTTGGTCAGGCCTTTTTTTCAGATTTTCTCAATTAGTTCTGCTTGGGTTTCCCTTCGTTAAGCCTTTAATTGGTGCTGAATGTGCAGTGTGAGGCAGGAGGTCAGACTCAAAACTGACTCAGACTGGTGGAGGCCAACAGGGAATCTGTGAGGCTGCATATATCTGCTTGTGAATTACTGTTGTTGTTAAAACTGGAAAAGAGCAGGATTACACAGGTCAACATGTGACTCTAATTAGTGCTCCGAGAGTGAGATGAGAATATTGATACCACTAGCTGTGTGCTAAAGTTACAGTCTCAGAGAGGTTCGTTTCACCCATGATGAGTAATTTAAGGTGTGTTTTGGGATCTCACTTCCCAATTTCAGTTTGAACAACAAAATAAGTCAACTGTTTGCCTGAACAGCAGTAGACTAGGCTAACATAAGGAACCACTGTGTTATTTAAAAATAATTAAATAAAAACTAGGATCAGGCCATCAACAAAAAGTTCATCAGGGCAGCAATACTAGTTTAAACAGCAGTAACATATGTCTCTCTATTCCCTGATATTTAAAGATAATTAAAAAAATACAGAGGTTAAGGCCATCAACATAAATTCCAGCATAAACCAAACACAGTGTTTCAGATCAGCTCTGCTCTAGACGGCAGATTATAGCGCAGCTCAAGTACCCGAATCATATGCTGAAATCCAGCGTCCTCCACGACTTCTTTGGTTGTGTTTTTTGCTCTGTCTGCATGTAGAGGCTGTTTAAATGCTGCTGGGATCATCATATTGCGTGTTGCTGCTAGCATAAGCCACATGTGTTGCACAGCGCTTATTATCCACCAGTCTGTGAATGTTCTCATTCATCCAGGTCATATTCATTCTGGCAACAATTGAATCAAAGGCGACCGACTTAGATTTGTCTCTGAAGACGTTTCGCCCCTTATCTAAGTGGCTTCATCAGTTCGTAACGCTACAGTCTGACTAGTCCCCACTAGTGAGACTAGTGAGGACTAGTGGGGACTAGTACTTGTTCAAGGCAAGGAATGCCAGAAGTCCCACAAAGCAACATGCATGGTAAGAGAAAAACGCTGTTGTAAATTATTATATTTTTGTTTGTAGACTTGTTTGAACTGAGAGACAGTGTGTGTGTGTGTGTGTGTGTGTGTGTGTGTGTGTGTGTGTGTGTGTGTGTGTGTGTGTGTGTGTGTGTGTGTGTGTGTGTGTGTGTGTGTGTGTGTGTGTGTGTGTGTGTGTGTGTGTGTGTGTCTGTGTGTATGATGTGGTTTTTGGTCTCTGACTGGTTGCCACCCCTGCATTACATTGATATTTATTTTTTCATTGCGCTCTTGGAAAGAAATCATCATATTTGTCAAAATGTTAAAGTAGTTATTTAACTATAGTGTTACAAGGTGTATTGTGTATTTCCACAATTAATATCTGTCCTCCTGAAACATTTCACTGTTGACTGAACCATAGGGGGTTAATTTACCATCAACCATGCCACTTGTGGCATGTTATGAATTCATACTGAAGTGGCTTTATAAGCTTGTATATGATGATATATCTGATTAATCAGACAGGTATTATGATGATTCAAAACGGCTATGTGATTGCATCAACTTTCAGTTTGGCTCAATATCCTCTTTGCGGTGTTTTATACCTTAGATGATTATCTTCCTCTATGAGAATGATCAGTGTGCATGCATGTCGCCTGCTTGTGACCCACACTGTTTCATGCTAATGGGCCGAGCGATGTAAAGCTTTAATTGCAGATGGTGAGCTTATTGGAGGGCGATGGTGCATGCAGGTACCCAATTACCCAGACAATAGGCAGCCTCTCACTCAGCCTGCCTTCCCTCGTGGTGTCTCGCTCCGGCACCCTCGCTCACTGCTCACCAGAGCTGAGTTCTGGAGCTGTTCAGTCACACACAAAGCATGGTCAGTGCTCGAGCAGAGCAGCATAACATGGATAGTTTAACAACAAGCCGCTTGAGACTTAGATAAGACAAAGGAAAAGTCAGTCTGAGTGTGTTCGTGGATCCCTGGAGTAAGAGAGGGAGAAATGAATGGGTGAGGCAGAGAGAGAGAGAGATGAGAGGACAGCATATTTCATCTGTGATTTATTATATAAAACAACTTGTTTTAAAATACAGCCTGGTTTTTTTCTTCCCTGCAAATGAGCAGCTGTCAGAGCGTATTATGCCTGCTTCATTAGGCGGCAGCAGGAGATGTGTGTGCATCAGGGGAGTTATTTGTCATAGTTCATGTTTGTCAGCTCTTCTTCTCCATTTGTTGGCATGGCTGTCTCCTTAGCTACATTCTCACAATGCATCTGAAAAGTGAGCTCTCAGTATATCTTATGCTTCTCATTTTAGACATCATTTATTGTACTTGACAAGTTCATAATTTTACAATGTGAAAGGGTACGATGTCCGCCATAAACTGATAGAGAAGATGGACAAAACTAAGAATATAATCCTTTAGGTTTTCAGTGTATTGACTTTCTGTGATTACATGGGCTGCAGTAACATTACTACTAAACATATACTAATTGTTTCTTTCATATTCCTGTTCAGCGTTATTACCTCAGGCTAGACAAAGCTCCTCCAGGGCCACAGATGTTATACAGCTGTTATTATAAACCGGTTTAGTTGTACTCTTCATCACAAGTCAGTAGAGTAAACTGATTGTGATGTGTAATATTATACATGAAAATGCCCTCAATATATTATTTCCTAATGTCACAGTTTTCCTCCAGTACACAACTCTGAATGAGACTGGATTTAGACACTGAAATGTGGACTTCTGTATGTGTCACTAAATGTTAGATTAATGTTAATTCTCCTGAATACTGAGACTATAACTGGACTCCTCCACATGTCTACATTCAGTTGTGCCTACTCTGACCACGATCTTATTTAGTTCAATCAAAAATAAATGTGTGTCTCCTCTACAGCTCAGGCCATTGAACAGCGACTGATGAAGATCGACCACACCGCCATCCACCCGCATCTGCTGGACATGAAGATCGGTCAGGGCAAATACGAGCAGGGATTCTTTCCCAAACTGCAGGCCGACGTGCTCAACACAGGGCCGACCAATAACAAGTGAGTGGGCTTACATCTCGTGACTGAAATTTGCACATGAAACCAGCAGACGAATCCCAGAAATGTAGCAGTCGATACCAATACCAGTGAAATTCCACGATTCTCAATACCAATTCGATACCATGCTAAAAACAAAGGTAAAAACAATGCATCCCTTGTACTTGTACATCCACTCCTTTATTACCTTTTACATACTGTTTTTGTGAAGAAGTTGAACGGGTCACAACAACTGTAATAAATTCAAGTTTCTCACCAAAACCTACATTTTACAAGATTACATTTGAACATGTCAATATGACTTTAGAGTTTAGCTTACCCCAGTTATTATTTACTGAATGGTGCCTGAACGTATCATGATGTAACTCAATGGCATCTCCCGTGTTGAAGGAAGAGAACTAGTTAACATGAGCTGTTTAGCAGCTGATAAGCAGCACAGTCCTGCATGGAGCTAACAGCTAACGTTAACTAGGTCTGGTCCTGTCGACGCCGTCGTGAGCCATGGCGGTAGCTGTGGTACTGAAGAACAACAAATAAATTCACGTTTTCTGAATTTTGGCATCAACCTAATACTGAAGTATCGGTTGTCCTGATATCCGTAGTCAGCACCTAACGGCAACACTTGACTGACTTGGGCTGTCACTCAGGGGTAAGGCAGGTCATCCACCAATCAGAGTTTCACATGTTGAAGTGTCCTTGGGCAAGATACTTAACCCCATATTGCTCCTGAAGGCTGAGCCATCAGTGTGTAAATGAGCGTTTAGATTAGATCCTGATGGGCAGGTTGGCCCTTGCATGGCAGCCTCTGCCGTCAGTGTGTGAATGTGTGAATGCTGACATGCAGTGTGAAGCGCTTTGAGTGGACTAGAAAGGCGCTACATAAATGCATTTACGTTTCCTGTGTCATACTTTTTTTTTTTTTTTTTAGAATGCATTTATCTTTAAAAATGAATCACTTACAGCAGAGCTACACTACAAAGGGAATAACTAGGGCTGTCCTCAACCAAAGAAATTCTTAGTCAACGAACGCTCAATGATCTGTAAAATCTGTAAGACTGTGTTTCTCCACAAAGAATCACACAAAAGCACAGCTTTAAATCTTGTGTTTACCAGAGATGTGTTCATAAGTTTATTGGGCATGAAAAAAACACAGAAAATCCACTAAATCGACTAAAGAAATGTTAGTTGACTAATCCACTAAGAGGGGATGCAGCCCTAGAAATAACTTTAAATGAATGTGTGAGTGAAAGAGCCTCATGTCTTCAGTACGATCTGTCTAACCGTCTGTCCGTCCGTCGGCAGGAAAACAGTTACACCAAAAAAAGCGAAGGAAAAAGACACAGAGAGAAGGCTAAAATCAGACAGAAAAACGCTGTATGCTTATTGGACAGTTTACAGCAGCGAGATGACAGGAAGGGAGGGAGAGACGGGGAATGACATTCAAAAAGGTGGAACGTAAACCAGGGATGCATTGTGTGTTCAGCCCCTCAACTTTATTTTTCACTTTGGACAAAGCCAGGCTAGCTGTTTGCCCCTGCTTTCAGTCTTTATGCTAAGCTAGGCTAATCACATCCTGACTCCAGCTGTAACACATAGACAGGAGTTTGATGAAAGCAGTGGTTTGATAACTTGTATTTGGCTCTGAGGACAACAGCTTCTGTATGGCAGTGTGTTAATACAATGTATTTCAAAGGGCTTTAACCTTTTCCACTCCTTCCCTCTTTTTCATAGACCATTTTTGTCCTTTTAAGGGGGTACTGAGGATCGTTATTGGGAGACAGCAGGTCAGCAGTATAGAAGTGATGTATATCATTGAAAGCTGGGGACCTGAAGATTAACTAGTGGCATATCTGTAAATGGGAGTCTCGTGGGTACCCATAGAGCCCATTTTCATTCACATATCTAGAGGTCAAAGGTCAAAGGACCCCATCTGGCCATGCCAGTTTTTCCTCACCAACATTTAGCATAACTTAATAGCATTATTTAGTATGCTATATGTTGTATATGTTGGTTCCAGTGGATTCCTGGATGGTTTTCTGGTCTAAAACTGAGCTTGCTACAACCTCTGAAAAAGTAAAGATAGCCGAGGACACCAGTGTCCTCAAGGAGTGGAAGAGGATAAAATATGTCTAGAACTAGTCCAATTCCACATTGTTTGAACTGCAGGTGGTCTCATAGGACGGCGACAGCTCAGCGAAGGAAAGACCGCCATCGACAACAAACAGAGCATCTGGGCCTCGACAACGACCTGAAAGAGGTAGAAAAACCTCCCTATAACCGACACATTACCTGCCCTCTCCTTCCTCTGCTCTCTAACGTTATCTAGTGTACAAGCGTGTCTTTATTTTCTGTCTCATGGCGTCATATTTATGTTTGCTTTGGTTCTGTAACTCAGCTCCTGTTGGTTTTCTGTTTGAGCTTTGTTTCTTTCTTTGTCATCCTTTCTGAAGACTTCATGTGCATGCTGCCTTCTGTTGTCTTTTCCATTCTTCTCTTTTGTTCCTGTCCTCTCCTGTCTGCTCGTGTGTCCTGTGCCTGTCGGTCGGGGGTCGGTTCGTACCCCTCTTCTTCCTCCTCCTCCTCCTCCTCCTCAGCAGGTGGAGGGCTGTCTGGTCTTGCAGAACTCCATGGCGTTTTGGGAGTGGGACAAAGCGTCCCCTCCACCTATCAAACCGCCTAAAAAATCTGCCTCTGCGTCCTGCCTGGTATGTGGAGGAGCTGCCTGTGTTGTGGACTTCCTCTTTCAGACCTCCCCACCCCTACCTCCACCCCATACCTTACAGTCTTACTGAAGCAGCAGCGGTGGGATGTATCAGCATCAGCTCTGACATGGTGTAAAGAGTGTGAACATAAACAGTGAGGCTGATATTAAGGAGATAAAATTACACTGGACACATGCATGCATTGTTTTCCTGTCAATCCCTAGTGCTCAGGTAGACAGGCAGACTCCACCACCACCAATAAAAACTACTACTACTATTACTACTGCAGAAAAAAACTCTGTTCAGTCTCCTCCTGCTCTCTGTGATTTAATGCTGCCAAATTTTTTTACTTCTGTCATTAACTGTAGTAAACAGTCTGTTAATTGTTTAATTTTGGTTCATAGATACCACATGTTAACCAACATGGTGATAAAATACTGAACATCTCTGCAGCATGAAGAAACATTTTGGAGTTTAATTAGATTAATTTGGTTAATTTGAGGTTAATTTGTCTCCATCTCCTCCCGCTGTACAAAAGTGAAGCCAAAACACCCTGGATACAGGAGCTGCCTAGCTGAGATATTGACATCATTTGGAGAGTGTGCACAGTAGTGATTGGAGGATGGAGCCGTGGTATGGAAGTCCCGGCCACACACTTGCCCGAGCCAATCACCAGCCGAGCACAGCTGCAGCTTATTAGCGTGAGCCACCTCGCTACTGTGGTAGTTGTTTGACTAGAAAGACACAATAACTAACCATAATACCTCTAGAATTACATTTATGATCAAACTGATGCATCGTCTATTACACAGACTCGTGATTTGTGTCCCAGAAATGTTAAAAACGGTCAGTGCTGGCTAACTTTACTGTCAGTGGAAATATTGCTAAACTAGCTAGCAACACAAACTAGTGACCTGTATGGAAAGTAAAGGTGATGTCTCCTCTGTTGTCCATTTCTCAAGCTTCCAGCTGCTTCACTCAGAGCAGCTGTCAATCACCGCCATCAATCACCCGCTTGTTATACCATTAAACTATTTAAAACTAAACCTAACAGAACAATGAACACTTGAACATACATCAGTGTGATAATTACCTAAAATGACAAAAACAATCTTTGGGAAAAATTTATTTATATATTATTTTATTTTTTTTTAGTTTTACCCATGTCCCTTCCACCTAGATGGAGGGGGTGGGCTTTATGACCTGTACTGCAGGCAGCCACCAGGTGGCGATCCAGATGTTTTGGCTTCTCTTTTGGGGAGCTGTCATGTCGTCCATCTTTATACTCTATGGGACCCACTAGTGGCACAGTAAGTTCAAATGGTCAGGGGAAAACATGATGCCAACATCTGTTTTTGTGGGGCAGTTTATCCTCAAACACAGCAAAGTTCTATAAAAGTCAATATTGGTCAACGGCACAAAATCAGCATGTCACAGTTGAACTCCTCCCAAAAGCACTGTACTCATTGACCTCCACGGTCAAATCCACTGATGGTAGCAGTGCCATTGAAATGCTGGTGTGACAGGGCCCTTGGATGGTTTCTGAGCTGATGACCAGACATTAACCAAAGCAGAGCAGATGGAAAGTCCTCATTTCAGGGAAGAGAAATGTAACACTGCAGAGAAGCAGCGGTACTTCAGTTATGGCTTCAGTGGGAAGCCAGCTCACCTCCCAACACTCCTCTCCTACGTCACACCCTTTCCTCTTAACTCACATAAACTTCCCTCTGAAGTGTTGGATTTTCACAGCTTGTCACTTAAAAAAAATGGCAACAGCTGACAGAAATCAGATAAAGCTATCTGTGTCAGATGGACCTTTAGCATGTATGCATTAGAAACAGATAAAGCTGGAGCTCTTAATTAGGTCAGTCCTCCAAAGCTGACTAAAATGTTCCTGTTTGATCCTCAGAAATACATGCAGGAGGCCCGCAGCCTGGGGAAGAACCTTCGACAGCCCAAACTGTCTGATCTCTCTCCAGCCGTCATCGCCCAGACCAACTGGAAGTTTGTGGAGGGGCTGCTCAAGGAGTGTCGGATGAAGGTGAAACATATAAACCACGGCATGTCATTCACTGACCTCCTCACACCCCACCTCAGTCACACACAAATCATCTCTCATGAATGATGCATGCAGGGAAAGACAAAGATTGTTCCCCATGTTGCATGTTAGATGTCTTTCCATCAAGTTTTGGGAACAACTATCTAAGAATTCCCATCTGGGATACAAACAACATACTATATAGCATAACAGTCCCTCTTGAGGCCGGTCACTGTCACTTTAAACCAGGACTCATATCAGACACAGCCCGCTCCCAGACCACATCTTCTTTGTACCTGGAACCAGTGAAACACTGCATTTTAAAATACCACTTTATTATTCCTTTATGCATTTTCTCTACTGATTTATTTTTATTCATTCATCCGTCAATCTATTTTCTGGATTGTTCAGCTCATTATTGTTTTTTTCAAAATCAGTTAGTTTGAAATAGAATAATAGAAAAATTGTGTGTGTGTGTGTGTGTGTGTGTGTGTGTGTGTGTGTGTGTGTGTGGTGTGTGTCTGTGTGTCTGTGTGTCTTGTGTGTGTGTGTGTGTGTGTGTGTGTGCGCGCGCAGACCAAGCGTATGCTGGTGGAGAAGATGGGCCGGGAGGCGGTGGAGCTGGGCCACGGTGAGGCCAACATCACCGGACTGGAGGAGAACACTCTGATCGCCAGCCTGTGTGACCTGCTGGAGAGGATCTGGAGCCACGGGCTGCAGGTCAAACAGGTCAGCATGTACCCACACACACACACACACACACACACACACACACACACAAAAGTATATTTTTTGAAGTGGGGTTGTATGAGGTACTTTACCTACAACTACCTAGAAGGACCTACAACAGAGGAGTACAAAAAAAGTCAATATCAGTTTAAGTGTACGCTATATTTAGAATATTTTCACCTCTTTACCTCGCCGTCAGACAGCCCTTTCTGATGGGCACCTGAAGCCGTTATCTATGCTCTCTTCAAAGCCACCAGACTCCATTGACAGAAACAGTAATTTTACCTCGCAGAGCACAGGAGTTGCTGATCTACCATTGCCTCAATCGGTTAGTTTGTTTGTGTTATTGTGTGACTGAACTGAACACCAAAGTCACACAATAACCCACTTCGAAACATCCGAACGATGCCTTTAAAGTCTCCGGGTAGGTGAAGCTCACCTGTGCTCCTGCATGGAAAACACCCACTTGCTGTCAGTATGAACACACTGTGGTTTGTATGCTAGTTTGGTTTGTATACTAGTTTATTGCATGATGAATCCTCTGTGTGTGTGTAATGTTCCCCTTCATCAGTGAATGCATTAGCTGTCTTTATGTGTAGTGTGAGTTCTCTAACACACACTTCTCTGGCCTCTCAGGGGAAGTCGGCCCTGTGGTCTCACCTGTTGCACTACCAGGCCCGAGAGGAGAAGCAGCAGCAGCAGGCAGAGTCACCAGGTACACACACACACACACACACACACACACACACACACACACACACACACACACACACACACACACACACACACACACTGCATTGTCTAATACACGTTTCTGATGGTAAAAAAAATCATATCCTGATTTCTCTCCACCAGTGTCACATGTTCCTGAGAGGAGGAAGTCGGACTGTTCGATAGCGATGCCGTCGCTACGAGTGTCTCTCATACAGGATATGAGGTACCTGCTGCTGTCCTCAGGAGGACACTGGCCTGCTGAAAGCACACTGCTGGTTGCCGGTTGACTAGAGGCTTCTGTGTTTTGGGGCCAGCAGACTGTGCATTAGGCCATGTTGAGTGAAAAACCATAATACACAGCCACTTGCATTCTTTTAAAGGTTCTCTATTTGATATCCAGATCATTAATATAGCAACAAGCAACTACACCATCTATATTTAACACAGAAATCTGTGAAAACCCTGCTTCTCTAGGTATTGTTGAAAGCCTTTCTGGGAGACATAGGAATCAAGTCAAGTCAATTATGTTTACCTACGTAAACATAATTGACTTGACTTGAGTCATCAGAATCAGAATTCAGAGTCAAGTTGAATCACTAACACAAGCAGCCAGAAACGAACATCTACATTTGTTTCTGGAACAAAAAACAGGCTAGTAGTGTTAACATAAGCCAGAAACCAGCATCTGTGATCGTGGTGGCTTTTCTAAAATAAATTAATAAATAAATAAAAAAAGAGAGAGTGAAAAAAGGGAAAAACCACGAAGAGGAATCTTGCAACACAGGAGGAAGTCCTCCTCCAGGACAGACAGGACAATTATTATTAGTACTGTATATAGCGTAGACAAGAGTGGCAGTGGTAGAAGTATACAAACAGAATTGTAATATTATTTAAGTACATAACAAACAACAAAATGTAAAAGAGCTGTAAGGACGTGGAGCAGAAAAGAGGACAGACTGCACATATACAAGTAAAAGCAGATAAGGCAGGTTAATGGAAGTAGGGACAACAAAAGGTAAATTACAGTAGTTCATCACTCAGCTCCTGAGAGTCACTGGACGTCAGCGTGATGATTGTGTTTTATGACCTTTCGTCCATCTGTCTTCTGTCCTGTCCACTGTCCGTCTCCTCAGGCATATCCAGAGTATGTCTGAGATAAAGACAGATGTAGGACGAGCCAGAGCCTGGATCCGTCTGTCCCTGGAGAAGAAGCTGCTCTCTCAACACCTCAAACAGCTGCTGTCCCGACAAGCCTTAACCAAGTGAGCACACACACTGTACGATCAGCCAAACCCGCACACACACACCATCTCTCTGCTTTTCATAGGTGGGATGGAGTAGCAGCACTAACATCACTGCGTGTCCCAAAAGATTAGTTATTGTAATCCAAATGATTTGAGATTAAAGTCACAAATTTATGAGAAAAAAAAAATCTCAGTTTTTTTTGTGGTTAAAAATGTTGGCTCAGCGTCATCCCACCACAGACATCACCATTAAACACTGTGGTAACAAGAGCTGCCGAGTGCAAAACATATTAATTATATTAGATTTGATTTAAAGAACATGAAAAGAAAATGTGTATATCTATCTTTCAGGGCCTTCAGTTCACCAAGAGACTGTCTGTCAGAGAGGACATGGAAACAGCAAAACTCAGTAAAACGCATAAAACAACCTGAGGACACAGTACAATGCATACCGATGTCAAAATTATGTTCATAAAAGAACATGAAAGGAAACGTGAATATGTATCTTTCAGGACCTTCGGCTCACTCAGAGTGGTGCAGGGATGATAGGTTGTTGTTGGCTAACCAGGAAGTTAGCATCTCCCTGGTTCCCAAAAATAAAAATAAAACACCAATAGGATTTTTCCACTGAGATTTGGATTATCACAGAAATTAGATTTTTGAAGAGATGAAATCACCAGAAGTGAAAAGATAAAGTTAGGCCATAAATGAACTGCACCGTGGTCACGAGCGTGAGAATACACAACGAGGCTGTAAAGGAGGACGAGTCTGCGTAATGACCACTTTATTTCACAGAACAAAACATTAAAATCTCCTCAGCTTGCAGACCTTCTTACAGGCATCTAACTAAAAACAGTCAGAAAAACCATCAACTCCCAGACGAGGGAACAGGAAGTGCTAAAATATGGGTTTTAGGTCTCATTCCAGTAGCCCTCTATAACACTGTTTGAGAGAGTGACTGAGGTGACATTATCACAGTTTTGCACAATTTCTTTTCTCGCTTTTTCTCAATGTTTTTTCACAAGTTTAGGACTTCATAATCTCCGAGGATATACATTTTCTTTCTCGAAAAGTCACGACTTTAATGTCGTAAATTCTGCAGGATTTTTTCTGAATATTCCCCCTCCCCTTGAGTACCATGGCACTAATACACCTTCACAAAATGAATTTATTCTTAAGTGACATTTTGGTTTGTCTGAGGCTGACCTGGCTGTGCTGTGCTGTCCACAGGAAGCTGTACAAACGTTACGCCTTCCTGCGCTGTGAGGAGGAGAAGGAGCAGTTCCTCTTCCACCTGCTCTCTCTCAACACCGTCGACTACTTCTGCTTCACTAGCGTCTTCACCACCATCAGTGAGTTCTGCCTCACCTGTAACCTGTACATGACCTCTGACCTCTGTTCAATCTCACATAGTTAAAGCTTCACTGTTAAATCCAAACTTCAGCTCAGATTCAAACATCATCACGACAGCGACGCCTACTTGCTGGAACATTATGATTGGTTACAGTAAGACCGCGTGGAGCATTGATGATGAACCACCCAACAGAAAAACAAGTGACATTGACCTGTGCACTGTTCTGCAAACATGCTGATCTCTTATCTGTCTGTACCCCGTGCCTTCACAAACATTATCAGATGTGTTTTGTTCTGTTTTTCCAGCACAGACAGGCATCTATAAACCACCACATCCCACCTGTGAAATATCTAAAGCCTTACTGGATATATTTCCTCTTCCTGCTTGTTCTGCTCTGAGTTATTTGGTTAATGTCAGCTGCTGAATGTGATGAATGTGGATCAGTGGCTGGCTGAGCTATTAGTATGAATAAACCATGAGGATGTATGTACAGTTTAATCAAAGATTTAAAACACAATGCATTATGCAGCTCCCAGATCAGCTAAGCCTCTCACTGAGATCAATAAACACAGTGTACTTGCAGACCTGCAGGTGATGTTTAAGTTTTCTGTTTCTTTCTGCTGCAGCGTGTTTGCAGTGAATCTGTGATTTCATAATGAAATTGACCCAGCTAGAGTCTAATTAGCATGTCAGTGTTTATCTCTCGGCTCTGGCGCTGACGTGGTGTTCGCCCCTGCAGTGATCCCGTATCGAGTCGTCATCATCCCCATCAAGAAGCTGAGCAACGCCATGACCACCTCCAACCCCTGGGTGTGTGTGTCAGGAGAGCTGGGAGACTCGGGCATCATGCAGATCCCCAAGAACGTCCTGGAGATGACCTTCGATGTGAGTAGTGTGACCTTTGACCTCTCACAAGCTGAGCACGCTGTCAGTCACTCTGAGTGTAGTTTGGGTGTTTACCTCCTCTGTCACTGTGACATCAACACACACTGCATGCTGAAGCAACTACAGGTAGTTTTACTCGTTTAAAGGGCAACTACGCTCATTTTCAAAATTCATACATGTTATTCTGTGTTAGACAATCCAGGAGGATGTTCTGTTCAGTTTCACAACTGTGAACATTACAATAGAACAAAGCTCATATAAAAGACAACAGAATCGGCCTCCCATTCATTGTCTGTGGAGCAGCTCCACACTTGAGAGGAGCTCATGTTCACAAAGGTTGATTGAACTTTCCTTAGCGATGGACATGACTTAGGGTTAGATGCTGTTCCTGTTCGTTAAAGGGTCATTCCAGGTTATTACAAGGTGGAGTGTCTGTAGCACATTTGCACACATACATACCTGCTTTAGGGCTGCTCGATTACGGCAAAAATCATTATTAGGATTATTTTGGTCAATACTGAGATGACTTTGGAAGCATCATGCATTTATTGAACTTTTTTTCATTTAATTGCATTTTAACAGTGGATTTTCTTGAACTTTAAATGTAATTCAACTAAAAAACAATAAATGTAAAAAGTAAAAAAATATATATTAAAATACATATAAAATTAAGTTTGATCAAAATAAATGAGGTCAGCTATTTTGTAATGTTAGTGCGCTTCCACAACCTGCTGAAAACTACTAAACATAAATATTCAATATTTAAAATAGTATATCAAAATAAATTATACCAAAATAAATTAGATCAAATATGAAAATGTGTGCTGCCATAACCTACCAAAATGTTAATATATATATATATATATATATATATATATATATATATACACACACACACACACACACACACACACACACACACACACACACACACACACACACACACCCGTAATAAGTTTAAACACATTTCAGTCAGTAACTCGCCACTGTAAATGGAAGGATGCTCTGGATTTCTAACACAAGACAAAACAAGAGCATCATTGCGAAGTGGAACGTGCCACAATAATAATTTCATCTCAATTATCTTGTTTTCGTAGTTGTTGGAAGTCAAAGTAATATTTGATTTTAATTAATCACCCAGCACAAACCTTCATACGTACTTGCACCTTCTTACATTTAGGTACAAACATGCATACACATATTTACATCCAGGTTTTCTGCTTTCTTTAGATTCCTCTCATACAATAATTACTGTATGACAGGAATCGTATTATTTTTATGCCAAGTCCTATCTTACAGTATCAATGGTGTAAATGTACTAAAGACTGTGACAATGATCAGGCCTATCTGTCATTCTCTCAACTCCTTTCAATCCAGGCCACCTTGCTGAGTAACTGAATACTGACTCAGTGATTGAATCCATTTATGTATAGATGCTTCCACTGGAGTCTTCCTGCCCAAAACAAGATCTTCCCCCAGTAAAATGACTGTCTGCTGTAAACATCCATCACAGTTTGCATCCTCAACTGCTGCTTCAGATGTGACACTATTATTAGAGACATTTCAGGCGTGTTCACTTTCACTTTCAGTTTCACCTCCAAATGAAATGATTTAGATGATCTGGATAAACTGCTGGTTTGTCTGTTTGACCATCTGACTGCTCATGTTCCCAGATATCAGTAATTACCTTACTGTGCACAGTTTTATCATAATGTAATTAATCTGAATTGCCTTTAAAGGGACTGTTTGTAACCTTTTCCATGTGTAAATATTTCATTGCAAATGAAGGAACAGGTTGTAACCTAACCTAAAATATGAGACCCTCCAGTCTGTAGAATCGTATCGGTGGTCCAGCAGATGTGACGTCATGAACATCATGTGTGCCTCGGTGTAGCTACAGGGATAGCTACCGATAGCTAATTTTTGGTTAGAAATAGAGTCCGCTAAAGCAAACAAGCAAGCCTCCACCACAACCCAGACTCTAACACAAACACAGAGTTGTATGTGGTGAAGCCCGTCTTGCAAAACAAGAATGAGCCCGACGTCAGGAGGTTTAACATTGGCTGGTCCTTCGATTCATGGAGGAACCTTCGTATGGTTTTAGGTATCAAAATGTCCCCAAGTTGCTGGACAGGTCAGCTAACATTACTGCCAAGCATGCGAAGTATGTAGTGATATTTTGGTTTTAGCTGTCAATCACTACTTTGACCGATGCTCGTTTGTGCCTACGTAGCTCGAGCAACAGGACGCTGACTGTTGTTGACCTAACAGCCACAGGTGTCACTGTACAGAGTCCCTTTAAATCAGAGTACGGACAGGCAGGAGCTGTTTCCTTTTCAATATTTGCTTCATCTAAATATACAATATACTGTATTTTATATGTACAAGAGCCCGTTCAGAACAGGAAAATTTCTTGGCTGCCTGCGATATTTTTTTCCTACTATGGCGAAGGCATGACCCACCCTTGTTGTTGGTGAGAACTTAAAAATATATAATTAGAGTGCTGAAATGATCAAACTAGTCTATTTATAGGAACTTTACAGCCTTCTAGGGGAGCCGAGAGACACAAACCCAGTCCCAATGGGACAAGAGACTACCTGCTGTCCTCGCCCTGCATGTCTGTCCATCTGCATGAAGTGATTTTTTTTATTCTGTTTGCATGAGGGATGATGTTTCTGTGGTGCTGAGATCGCCACACAACCATTTTGACTGTCCATCCATTGTGTGTTAACAAATGTTTCCATCTCCCTCAGTCTGCTTTCAGGCCTCATACGCACATCTCCGCCTTGTTCAAGGTTAGAGGAAGCCCCTCCTCCCTTTCATCCATCTCCCATTATCTCCAACTGTCCTGTTCTCTGTTTCGCCTGTAGGCATGGTTGTCATGCTTAGTTTGGATTGGGTCATAGCTGGTCTGTTATCCTGCTAGAAAGAGTTTTCACCACCTGTAACTGAACTTCAGTCTCACCCTTGGATTTAAATGCTGCTCTGTATTATATTTCATGCCTGTACTGTAATTATTAGCACTGCTTAAAACTACTAAGATCTATTCACTTTAACTTCATTAAAGACAGTGAAATATAATCAGTCTGTTATGTTTATGGGAGGACGGCAGCATTAATATACAGTTCTTGTGCATCAGGTACATCAGATGAGGTACACTGATGATATTGCAGGATGATAATGATTAAGTTATATTGATTACGATGCTTTGCATCAACTTTTTGCTCTTTGTGTGTCTGTGTTTAGTGTCAGAACCTGGGGAAGCTGACCACCGTGCAGCTGGGTCATGATAACGCTGGCCTCCTGGCGAAGTGGCTGGTGGACTGTGTCATGGTGCGCAATGAGATCACAGGACACACCTACAGGTGAGCGCAGGCTGTGTGCTGAGGCTGATGTCAATGTCACGTCCGTTTTTCTGTCTTCCAAACAATCCATTATGGGGAACATTCAATGTTGTCATCATCACGACAGTCAGACAACTGAACAGTCTCATCTGCTGATGAAGTCTGTGAGATGCAGTTAAAGGCTCAAGAAAAAAAAAACAAGATTATTTTGTGAGTTTTAGGAGTTTGACACGGCAGAGTCACATCCTTTAAATACAGTGTTCACTGCTTAGCCAGAGTAACGTCTAGATTTGATCCATTCGCTGTGGATGTTTTCCAGACACTGGTATCTGATTAAGATCATCAATGTATCCAAATATAAATTCATAGGTAATACCTCACTTAAAAAGTGAGGAAAAGAAAGCAGGAGACTGGGTCCAGACAAGGTTCTGTTTAGAAAAATAGCCTTTAACTTCCTTTGAGTTTGTTTAGTTTTTCTACTACTACTATTATTTCTACTACTATTATTACTACTACTACTACTACTACTACTATTATTAAGAGTCGTGGCTTTATTAGTATGAGCAGGTCTCCAAGGACTTGCTGAGAAAATGAAGCAGAGCCCATCAATCAATAAGCACTCTTGTCTCCAGGTTTCCGTGCGGCCGGTGGCTCGGTAAGGGCGTGGACGATGGCAGCCTGGAGAGGGTCCTGATTGGTGAGCTGGTGGTGCCCAGCGGAGAGGAGGATTCTGGGAGAGGCTGCCGTACACCCCCCTGCAGCGCTCGCCATCCCAGACCAGACGCATCAGCATCACGTCGCTGTCTGGACGAGGATACAGTCAGTATCTGTCGGGAGGCCAGGAGACTGGTCAGATCTAAGTACTCACTTCTGTAGACCCACTGAAACAGCAGAGAGGAGAAATGAACACTGAACACTCAGCCAGAAGTCAAAGAGTCAAAGTTCACACCCACAAGGCACCAAAAAAGAGATTATTTACTTGTTAAATTATATGTTCTGTGTTTTTTGTAATCAAGCATATTTAAAGAAAATTAACATCTGTTTGTCTCTATTTCCCCCATAATTACTACCAAATCGTTAGATATTTACAGGAAGCTTCCTGGGAGATAATTAGTAAATTATACAGACCCGTCAGATAATGCATTACTGTTCTATATCCCAACATAAAAGCTGTCTCAATGTGAAGTCCAGAGTGTATCATCGATGTTTGCACAGTAAATTTTAAAAAGCCATTTTAAAGGGGCAGTTCACCCCAAAATCAAGAATACGTGTTTTTCCTCTTAATGCCCAAACACACCAACCCAACATCACAGAACTAGTGGCCAAGATGGCCGACTGTTACCTGGACTCATCTTGCTTTTCTCTTGGCCAAAAAATGTCACAAAAAGGTGAACACACTGCAAAGACGACGGCGGAGAACCAGTTACTACAGACGTTCTGCATGATTGGAAATAACTCTCCACAGCAGCAGGTGGTGGTAGTCTGTATTCATCATTCAGTGACGCAAACCAGAAGACAGAGCTGCGCGTGTACAAGCCGTTGTTGTAATACATACGTGAAATAAAGCAGCATCTGTCAACCTCACCGCTTAGCTTCATTCCAGATGTTCATGTCGCCGTAAAAATATTTGTTTGTTGGAATAATCAGATGAGATGAAGATGGGAAATGAGAAAAGCCTCCTGTGTGTCCTCTTTACTTTACCAGTTGGCTTGATTTTCTCACTTCTGTTTCTCATCTCATGCTCTGATTTGGCTGAATCTGAACAGCCAATCAGAGTGATTTATCTCACCGACAAGCTTTACTCAGGCTCAAACCTCCAACACGACTAGAGCCGACGGTTCAGGACACAAAGCAAAAACTAGGCCGACCATCACCAGGCTGATCTCAGCTGACCTGGACAGGTCAAATCTATTCACGCTCACATTCACACCTACGGGACATTTAGAGTCATCAATGAACCTAACCTGTATGTCTTTGAACTGCCGATACCTCCAACACACACCAAAACCAACTAGACTGATAAACAATATGGATTTTTTCACTTTGCAATGAACTGTCCCTTTTAACATATTTATTAAATTAGCATTTAAATGGTGCATTAATATAAATAAATACATCAAATCATTAAATTAGATCATTACATTAAATTCATTTACTTTTTCTTAGTTTTCTTGAATCACAAATTTAAACTTGACGTTTGGTATTTCATTGAACTAACATACCTGCTTCTGATGTGCTGTCTCACAACTGCTGAAACTTTCCCAGTTTTGTGATCACCTGTAAGACAGCTCTCTTTTAATGATCAAAAGTAAACCTTAACTCGCATTTTAAATTCTTATTATTATCAGTGAGTTACTTATTTAGGATAAGGAAACTGAATTTAGTGGAAAATTAAGCATATTAATTATAACGTTTTTATTTGTCTTCCTCATCATCCTGTTAATATTGTATTATAGCAGTGAGGTGATGCTCATAATGTTGGGTTGGTGATGAGACTATCAGAGACGTTCTCTATGCTTATATATTAATCCTGTTTTCTGATTCCAGAACCGACTTCAGCCCAAATCCAAGAGGCCATCGGGGAGGCTGTGAACAACATCGTCAAACACTTCCACAAGCCCGAGAAAGAGGTTAGTGACTGATCCCATCCTTAGTAGTGTCTGAGTAAATAATGAATGAACTATTTTTTTAGTAACTTTCTCTGAATCTTTCACAACACTAGACACTAGTGTGGGTTTGATCCTCTCTGTCTGTGGACACACTGACCGGGCTCATTATGTTTTAGTCGGTAAAGTGCTGGTCTAATGGCAGTCCTACGGCTCAGGCCACACTTTAAGTGCCCTCTGTTAGAGGAGTGATGGAGAGAGAGTGAAGAGTGGAGAGTCCTGAAATAGGCCATGAACCAGACAACAACACTGGCTTCATGTAGTCAGAAGCTGTTTCTCCTCCGAGGGCTGCGTGACGTTTTCTCCTCAGAGTTATGAAAATCCTCCACACTGCAAGACTTTGAATCCTACAGGACGATGTAAAGATTTGTGGCATCAACACATTTTCTTTGTTAACCAGCTCAAACTGCAGGATCATGTTCAGAGGCTAAACGTAGCTCCTAACAGGCAGAGCTTGCAGAAACTCCTAAAACTTCACAAAGCATATTAACACTAACCAGCCCCTCAGTGGGAGAGGACTCCTCAGTCACCAACACACTCACATCCATGGGCAGCTGCAGCCAGTGCATTAGGGGGTCAGGGGCCCCTAGGCTGCTCTTTGTATGGGCTCCCCACCACGCTTCAAGGTTACCAGAGAAAGGTAATTTATTGCCATGTGTAAAAGCATGCTAGGAATATTACATGGCCTGCACCGGTGGGTGGTGCTATCAGCTATAACCGCCGTATGAGAGCAGCAGTGAACATGCACATCATGCAGCCGACCCGGCGATGTCAATAAAGCAGAGAGAAGCTGTGATTACAAGACAGAGTGAGAGAGACTTGGTTCTGTGCTCAGGTATCCTCTGTATCTTTACATAGACAATAGTTGTTTGCTGCTATGTTATATAAAACACAATGCATCTAATGACAATGAGAGGGGTCACCCATGGAAGAGGGCTGGATACAGTGTAGGTGGGCTCCTGTTCATTCTGCTGCTCAGTGATAAAGAGTGAAAATTACCTGGATCATCTGGCGAGCTTCCTCATCCACTGGGCCCATAGCGAGCAGGGACAGTAGCGTTTCCTTTAACTCCACCTCCCGGCCCTTCCTCCAAACTCGGTCTGGGTCTGAAGAAGAAATAACTCTGGATTCAGCTATTAGTGCATTTTACCACTTTTAGGACCTAATGATTTAAATCAGAGCTATTAGGGTGTTCATACTGGGAAGCTGATTTACCTGAAAAAAAAAAAAAAAAAAAAAAAAACATATCCGCTGATTTACAGACATCTCCCAGTGAAAGTCTTTTTGGACCCAGTGGCATCATGTGACGGAAGTTGTGATTCTTTCGACTATGAAAATCTGCGTCAAAGCCTGGCGCTCTTCCCGGGGGTTTGGATGAACCTGCAGAGACTGATCAGCTGAATCTGCAGCTCCTCTCATCTGTACAGAGCTTTATAGTGAGATCCAGCTCATTGTTGTGCTGTTTGGTTCAGCTGCACAGCTCTCAGTGTCATTTTCTGCAGCAGGCAGCTGTTTTCAGAGAAAAACCACTCACTGTTCACTAGAATGATAGTGTTGCTCTGTAACTGCTGGATGTGTAAATCAGCAACTGTGTGTTAAAAAAACATCACTATATCAACTTATGAGGTGTTCACAACTTGTTTCCACACTCTCAAAAGGCCTTTTTTCTTAATATAATTCATTTCTTAATTTTCTGTTGTCAGCTCACAGCTGTAGACCAGCATCATTTTAAATACCATCACTGAAGTAGAGTTTATGTACGATGTTTCTGTATTCATGTGATTTCCCCTCTCCTGTATTGATGTATTGATGCTGTCTGGGTGCAGAGAGGCAGCCTGACCGTCCTGCTGTGTGGAGAGAGCAGCTTGGTGGCAGCTCTGGAGCAGTTCTTCCACCACGGCTTCAAGTCCGCCCGACTCTTCCAGAAGACGGTGTTTGTGTGGGACTTTGTGGGTGAGTGTGGAGGGATGGTGCCATCTGCTGCTGATTGCAGGGAACTATTTAATAATGCCTTTATTTGACAGAAATTTTGTATCACTTTTTTAAATCAAATTATTTATTTAGACAGTTTTTGAATTTTTATTAATTCAAATGGAGCTCAATCTTTGTACATTTTGGATGTATTTTTGTTATTACTTGACTAGTAGGATAAACTGAGCATTTGTGGAAAGCTGTGTTGGTTTAGATGGTATAATATGCCCCCCCTCCCCTCCCTCTGCAGAGAAGGCTGTTGCCTACATGGAGTCAGCTGACCAGATGGGAGACCTTCAGGAGACCGCGGAGCCTTTGGGAATGACCTGTCAATCACTCTGTCGCTACGTCAACGCAATCAACTCCACCCCCAGGAACATTGGGAAGGATGGGAAGTTCCAGCTGCTGGTCTGCCTCGGAGCCAGGTCAGAATCAAGACAGAACAGCTGTCATTCACCTGCCTCTGGTTTATCATCCTGTAACGCTGGAAATAAATGAAATGGATTTCATTTTAGGACATAGATTTCCAGGTAATATGTCTTCTAGTTGCTGGGAACTTCAGGAACTCTGATATCAAAATATTCACACACACAAAAGAGTCATGGCCACCTCTGTTAGATGTATGGTCAAATATTTACACATTTAATGAACAGAGAGATGGTAATGATCAAATATTTTGTGTTGACAGAAATTCTAATTGGACATAAATTTGATATCGACCCAGACACAGTTTTAAGTGTCATTATCCAAAACCGTCATGATTTATGCTATAATGAAGTGTTCCAGTCAGGTGTCAGCTCTAACCACAGACTACAGCACAGACAGAAATTTATTTTTCATTCATTTTCATTTTTTTCTCTGTCATTGCATCCTGTCACTGCATCCCAAAATAAATGAGTTTTAGTGGAGCATGACGATGCCTTCTCCTGGCTACAGTCACTGCTTGCCATGATCACTGGGAGGTCTGCAATCTGGACGTGACACCACTTAGAAATGCTCTTCAGCTCCCACCAGCTCTCTAAAGATGCTAATAATTTCACTGTAACTGTATATGGCGATCAGCATTGATCTTTGTGAATTAGACTGGTGGTCCAGTCGCAAATTGTTTTTTACGATGAGCCTTATTTGCATAGAAAGGGGCCAATTTTGGCATATATATATGCATATTATAAACCTCATTTAAATATGTGCAAATAGCACAGGTGCACTGAGATAAGATAAGATAAGATAAGATAAGATATTCCTTTATTAGTCCCACAGTGGGGAAATTTACACGTTACAGCAAATACAAATAAAAATAAATTAGTATATACATAATAAAAATAAAAAAAGAAGACAGAAAAAATGTTCCATCATATCAATGATATAATTGTATAAAGTCCTATTGCACTTATGTCCGGTGAGTTTTTTGAATTTGACTGTGATTGTGGTCTACTGGGAGCAGTGCTGGTTGTGGAGTCTAACAGCTGCAGGCAGGAAGGACCTTCTGTAACGCTCCTTCGTACACTTAGGTGATGGTATCTCTCATGGGGTGGGAGTCCTTCTCCATCATGGATGACAGCTTAGCCATCGTCCTCCTCTCTCCCACCACCTCACTAGTCCAGAGAGCATCCCAGACAGAGCTGGCCCTTTTATAATCTTATCCAGCCTCTTCCTGTCTCAGCTGTATGCTGCTGCCCCAGCAAACCACTCCATAAAATATCTGATGCCACCACGGTTCATAGAAAGTTCAATAGTTCCCCTCACTCCAAAACCTCAGTCTCCTGAGCAGATACAGTCTGCTCTGCCTTTCTTTGGTGCAAGGAGTTTTTGTCCAGTCCAGTTTATTGTTCAGGTGAACACCCAGGTATTTATAAATGTCACCATCTCAATGTCTGATCCCTGATGTTCACCGGTGTGGAGGGGATGAGTTTGCCTGCGGAAATCCACCACCAGCTCTTTAGTTTTCCCCCTTATCTGGAGGTGGTTCCGCAGGCACCAGTCCACGAAGTCCTGGAAAGTTCTCTGTACTCCGCGTCGTCCCCATCAGTGATGAGGCCGACGAAGCAGAGTCATCAGAGAACTCTGCAGGTGACAGGTTGGTGAGTTGTAAGTGAAGTCTGCAGTGTAGAGCGTGAAGAGGAAAAGAGATGCTATTACAGCAATGATGCCATGTATCAGAGATGCCACTGAAATCATTCAGCAAATCCTTGACAACAACTGAGCCAAAGCAGACAGAAATATCACAAAGCACATAGATCCTACAAAGGTCTTAGTCAGGACAGGACCAGGAGGACTCTCCATCTGGACACTTGGATACCCAAAGTGTGCCACATGGGTTTTCTACCTCTTGAAAGGGAATCTAGCGATATAATCCTTCTGATATCCCCTCCAGGAGGCTATGTGCACACAATGGAGCCTTTGGTCATGACATTTACCCTGTGAATCACATCTACCATTGTGCAAAGTATAAAATCAGTAAAATACAACTAAATTGTATCATTTTGATTCCAAATGGAGTAGTTTTATTTTAATAATGAAACATTATCAAGTAAAACTTGGATAATAACAAATTAAATCAATAACAGTGTCAATAAGATAACAAAAAAGTCCAAAGTCAAGTGTGCACATTAAATATAAAACTGTCAAAAATATTATAAAGTAAAAATACATTTTTTTGTGCGTTGATCTTGGAACTAAAATATTGAAATTTCCAAGTAAACATTGTTTGGACAAAATACACTGGGGGTGTTTTTAGTAGCGTGAAGACCTCGTCTTTTAGAAACTATTCAGAAAACAGACCACCACAGTGTTTAATGAAGTTTTTAAAGGCGGTGTTTTAACACACAGTTCAGCTGAACCCAGTACCGGGTCCCTTTGGGTATAAGATTTAAATCTTTTTGTCTTATTTGTGCCGGTTTAGCGACTGCAAAAACTGTTGTAGCTCTCTTGGTATAGCAGGCACTCCGTGTACCAAGGCTGAGTCCTTCGTCCTGAGCCCTTTGCTGCATGTCATCCTCTCCGTCTCCACCTTTTAATACTGTCACTCTCAATAAAAGAAAAAATGGGAAAAAGTCCCCCAAAAAATATTTTAAAAAGCTGGTCTTGTTATCAGATGCTGTATGCATTACACTTCTGCTGAGGCTCATCATGTACTGATATAGCGCTCTTGCCACCAATGTAGAAACACAATCTGACTGCTTGATCCGCAGAGACCGTCTGCTGCCCCAGTGGCTCCCCCTGCTGGTGGAGTGTCCGGTGATCCTGCGGATGTATGAGGACACGGCCCTGCTCAGAGACCGCACCACTGTCAACGCCCTCATCGGAGTCCTGGAGACGCTCCACGACTTCCCCATCACATTGGAAGCCTCGCTGGTCAAAGGCATCGACCTCTAGCCCCAGGAGACAACAGCTACCCCTCACTCCCCGGCCTTCACCCACCCTTCCACTTTTGGCCTACTGGCTCCAGGATTAGACATGTGACCGGGAAGGAGGAAGTGAGGGACAAGCAATGAAAACTGAAGAGACTTTTGGTTACCAAAGCAAAACTTTCCACAGCTTCAGGTGAGAGGTTGTGGCTTTGGATCCGCCGTAAGTTTGGAAGCAGTGTTATTGCCCCACCTGTGGCCCTGAAGGACCCTTTTTAATTCCATTACAGCCAGTACGTCGTCATGTTTTAATTCATGAACTACAAATCCCAGTTACTCAACATTACTGTGTACAGTTCTCCAAACATACCATTCGTTTCAGGTTGATTTCCTTCCAGACAGGAACACTTTTTTCTTTTCACTTAAAATGTACTTGAAGCAACATAAAGCTTGCTATAATCAATCATAGTTTATATTTTTCTTACTGTCAGCAAATTTCAAGTAAGACCCAAACTAACAATGTGTTAGTCTCAATACTGTGTTGTTCTCAGCACTAAGCCCACTGGTTCCTACTGAGGACATAAGTCTTTAAAACCACATCACAAATGTATAGTTTTTGTTTTTTTAAAGCTCAGTAATTTTCTAAAACAGCTGCAGTTTTTATCAAAACTACCCCAAACAAAAGGGCATTTGTTGGGGACTATTTTCAAATCCACATTTGGTGCTCTGGTGAGTATTTGTGGCACCAAGACAGCCACGAATACTCCTCAGAGTATATGTAGTGTAGGTGGGATTGTGTCATAATAAACTACTGTGTGTCCATGATGATGAAGGAAGACGTCTCCCAGTGATGCAGTGTGGGTCGGTGGTTTATTGTTGGTTTGGGTCGTTGTGACTACAAGAAAAATATAAAATGTCTCCAGACATCCTCTAAAAAACCAACGTAGTAATGTCTGGCTGATGTCTCTGCAAGTTGATTTCCACAGTGTACTGAGATGAATTGAAAAAGTTGCTGCCTGGAAGAAAATCAAACTAAAAATTTAAAGTACGTTTTGACAGTGTAATAAAAAACACTGGTGTGTTTCGTTACGCGTTAGCAGCGGCAGACTGTGTGCTAGCCCGCCTTCAGGAGGTACAACTAGATAAACTGTGATAGTTTCACTGTCCTTGCCTGCAACCATCCCCACACCTTAGCGTTAGCATTAGCATGCCTACGGGATGAAGGAAGAAGAGACGACCTCTGGAGGAGATGAGCGATCACTGACACTTGGACGAGGGTTATGACAGAAGGTGATGAAGCTGTTCTGTGACCTGCTGACTGTCCTACAGTCTCCAGCTCTCCACGCCTCGCTCTCTTTTCATTCGCTGGACTTGTGTCGGACATTTCCTCTGCTTTTAGTCTGCGGACGAACACAAAATCTGATCTCAGTGATGTGGCTGAGAGTCAGGAGCTGAACCTGTGGCTGCATGGACATTCCTACCCAACTGAGAGTGTGTGTGTGTGTGTGTGTGTGTGTGTGTGTGTGTGTGTGTGTGTGTGTGTGTGTGTGTTCATATTTCAGGGATGTGTGTTTGCGCTGCATTTGTTTTTATGTCTTCCAACTTTTCAAAGTGGTTTCTGCAGACTACTGTAACAGAGTGTGTGTGTGTGTGTGTGTGTGTGTGTGTGTGTGTGTTCCTGTGTATGTGTGTGATCTGTGTATGCCTCACACATTAATTTATCATTTTCTAACCGTTTACCCATGTTGTCACTTCAGTAACAGCTAAAATCATCTAAACTTAAGGTCCACTTACTTACAAGCTTAATGATCCTTTTCCTAAATGAATGTAGAAATCACTGGAATAGAAATGCTTCTTATGGAGCATGCTGAGGGAGTCCTTCCATAGATCTGACTTTAGCATTACAGTACCATTCATGTCACACTGAACAACACGTGTCAGTATATTTCCTATCTTGAGTGTTCAAACGTACAGCTGTATGTGATAGCTGTACTGCTTACATTTTAAAAGATGAGGCTGGTCATTTTTTATTGGTGATAAATCTCATGAAACAACCAATGAAGTGACATTTCCCATTACTTTCTAACTCCCCTGCCCTGTCATAAAAGACATAAATCTTTAAGGCACAGATATGTGTATATGTAGTATCTTTGTGGCATTGTCATTTCCTGACCTCCGTACCGTATGTTGGTTACAGCTCCAAGCTCACTGGTTCCTACTGAGTCCTTAAAAACACCTCACAAATATTTAGTCTTATTCTATAGTTTTGTTTTTTTTAAAGATCAGTAATTTCCCAAAACAGCTGGTCAGTTTTTAAACAAACATTACTTTGCCAGGAGGAAATATTGCATTCAGTGGTGGATTAGTTGGTTCACGAGTATTTACTGCACTTTTTTCTGTTGTTCTTGTTTTTTTTTTTTGGGCATTTATTGTTAGTTTCAGTCTTTTCATGGGATTGGTTGACAATATAAAATATACAATATCCTTATTCCTTAAATGGTGTTTTAGCATAAAATGGAATCATTTGATATCAGTGTTGGATGTTACAAGCTAACTATTAAAACTTTTAATTCCCATACTATGAATACAACATGACTTCTGTATAAAATATAAAGATATGAAAGGGAGGAGCAGGATCTGACATTTCATTCATGATATTAAAGAATTTAGTTCAACCCCTCCTCATACAAACACAAAATTCATGCACACACACACACACACACACACTGAACAAAAATATACATGCAACACTTTTTTTGCTCCCATTTTTTATGCCAAATAATCCACCCACCAAAACCTGCGACATCTGTGGCATCCTGCTGTGATAAAACTGCACATTTTAGAGTGGACTTTTATTGTGACAGTCTAAGGCTCACCTGTCAATAATCCTTC